>CM061269.1:88092500-88790000 GCA_030848825.1 Tadarida brasiliensis
TTACAAAATAGAAAAAAAAATCTCATTTTGCAGATGAAAGTAAAGTGCTTATCAACCGTTTGCCAATGGATTGCCTAGGAGGGTGACTCTGAGTGTCCCAATGCCTGCGGAGATCACCGTCAGGACTGAGAGAAAACAGCACCAGCCACACGGCCTGAGCAACTGAGAGGCACCACAGAAAGGTGACAGTCCCTGTCCAAGCTCTCCTCCCCAGATGCAGAGATGAATGAGTCAGGGTGGACTGATCGTGATGTAAGAATGTAATTTCTCGCCCTGGCCGGTTTGGCTCAGGGTTAGAGCGTTTTTCCGCAGACCAGTGAGTCGCAGGTTTGATTCCGGTCAAGGGCAGGTACCTCGGTGGCGGTTCATCCCCGGCCCTGGTCGGGGTCGTGCGCAAGGCAACCACTCGATGTGTCCCTCTCATGTCGATGTCTCACTCTCTCTCCTCTCTCTCCCTCTCTCCCACTCTATCTGAAGATAAATAGAAAAATATCCTCAGGTGAGGATTAAAAATTAAAAAAGAAAAAAAAGAATTTCTCAACCTGCCACAGGGCATTTGCACACATGGGCAGCACAAAACCCCAAAACGGAATCTTAAATGTACAGTTCTAGGATTTTAAAGGAGCATTTGTTTGTAAAGTGCGTTTAGCAAATCAACCACTGGAGAAAATAGTCTGAAAACAGACTTGTTCCTATGTGACGTGTACATATATGTGTTATCCACACGTATGACCGTGTGTTTCATTAGGAGAGAAACATCGTTCCTAATAAATAGTACTGGCAATCGGCTACCCTAGAGATAAATCGGCACATTTATTTTCCTACCTCATTGCACACACGCGCACGCGCACACACACGTATTCTAAATGGATTAAGGACCTAAATATAAAAAGCAAAGTATAACATTTTGGGAAGAAAATATAGGCAGTTACTTACCGGATGTCTGGACAGGGAAGGAATTGTTGAATAAGGTATAACAACCCATTAGCTCTATTATGTCAAAAATAAATGGTTTTGCAAGCCATATAAATAAAGTTAAAAGTCAAGCGATATATTAGAAAACGATTTTTAATTCATCTGGCCAACTGAGGATTAATGTCAAGAAGGTGTAAAGAATTCTTCCAGAACAATTAGAACGTGAAAAACCACTCAGCAGAAACTGGCCCAAACAGCATGACTCAGTTCGTAGAAAAGGAAATGAGCTGGTCAGGCAATAGGACAAGGTGGTCCCCCTCTCCAGCAATCAGAGATGCAAATCAACACCCAGTTAGACGTTGTATTCAGGCACCGTTCCTGCACGTCCGGGTGGGCCGACGGGAGGGCTGACATCACCAGAGCAAGGTGATGCTGTTGTGGGATTTCTTTTTCTCGCTGCGGAAACAGTGCAGGGTGCTCGTGTTGGAGCACGAGGCACAGACGGGGAGATACAGAGAGGTGGAAGACCCTGCTCTCCTCCCCCCACGGGCTCACGGAGGCCAGGGTGGGGCCTGGAGTGGCGTTCCCCCGGGGAGGAGCCCACACCTGGCAGTCATCTGAGGAAGCCAGCTGTCCCACCGGGAATCTGGGGTCCAGTGAGGGTGCAGACACTCCCGCTAGGAAATGGGGAGGCTGCGATCCCACTCGCTCCCCCGGGTCACAGCCGGCGATCCGTGAAGGGCCACAGCAGAAGGGGACACACCGCATTCACAGCTGAAGAGGCTCGATCGGACCCCCGTGGAGGATGGACTAGAGGACCCCGGGAGGGCAGGACACACGTTTGGGGGCTGCTGCCGTCCTGTGCTGGGCGTCAGGACTCGGCACGTGGGCAGACTCAGAGCGGAAGACACACGACTGAGCGAGGAAACGGGCCTGGAGAAGGGCAGAGGGTCAGGAATCCAAGTCACTGCCTTGAGCCTGGAGCACACGGTGGCAGGTGTCACTGAACCAGGAAGCCAAGAGGAGACCGTGTCATGGGTGAGATGATGGTAGTTTCCATGGAGGATCCGAGAGCTTGAGGGGCCAGCAGCCGTTCAGGGGGACGGAGCGAGAGGGACACATGAGCCTGGACCTTAAAAGATGGATCTGGGCCCTGGCCGGTTTGGCTCAGCGGTTAGAGCGTCGGCCCACAGACCAGAGAGTCCCGGGTTCGGTTCCCGCTAGGGACATGTACCTCAGTTGCAGTTTGTCCCCAGCCCCGGTTGGGGTCATGTGGGTGGCAGCCAGTAGATGTGTCTCTCTCACATCGATGTTTCGCTCTCTCTCTTCCTCCTTCTCTCCCTCCCACTCTGTATCTCAAGATGAAATGCAAAAATGTCCTCGGGTGAGGATTAAAAAAAAAGATGAATCTGGGCTTAACGACGTCACCAAGAACCTGTTTCTTTGGGTCTTTGGCTCCGTCCTCACGCTGTAGATTCACCCTAACGGGGCGACGTAGTGATCTCAGAGTTCTGTCCTCACAGGCTGTTGGCCGCCCCCAGGAAGGACAGGAGGGAGACGCAGAGCCTTGGCCGCAGGGGGGCAGCACTGGGACGAGACCGTGTTGACCAGGACTTGAGCCCTGGACCCCGTTCGGAAGCCAGGGGCCTGCTGGCTGGTGCTGGCCCCCCTTTACCACACATGGCCAAGTTCCAAGGTCCTCCCGCTGAAACTGGCCCGCCAGCTCCCCCTGTACCCGTGCCCCCGCCCCCGAGGAGCCCTGGGCCTGGGCCAGCGAGCAGGAGGGACAGGGTCCCAGAAGGTCTCCCACCTGCCCAGCGGGCGCCTGTTCCATCAGCAGACCTTTCCTCACTCCAGACGCTGACGTTTGAGTTTGCCCTTTGGAAGCGTCCTGCACACAGACTGCAGTTTGATGACACGGTGGCTGTCTCACCCCAGCCTGCACCTGGGCAGTCACCTGCGGCAGCGGGGATCCAGGCAGGACCCCAGGGCACCAGCTGGCAGACCCCGCGCAGAGGGTGCAGACATGGCTGGGAGGAATGAGTATGGAAAGTGGAACAGGGAACAAACCCCACGCCGTGTCCATGTCAGCCAACAGCAAACTCCTCCAGCCAGAGACAGACACCCCATCTGGTGACTTCTGCTCCATCGCCCCCCGCCCCAGACAGCAGCTACAACCACCACCCTCCCAGCTCTACGTGTGCCTCTGGGGTGCGCTGAGCTCAGGCTCTCGCACCAAACTGCCGTCGCTGTGGCTGAGGCCGGGGTCACCTCACCTGTCCAGTGCCATGTGTATTGCCTGGCCGTGCTCCCGGCTCAGAAGAGGGGTTCTGCTGCAGCGTCAACCCTGGCCCCCCCAGCGCCCCTCTCAGGCACAGGCCGTGTGCAGAGACCATCGTGGCGGTTGGGGGACAGCAATGGAGACCAGAGGAGCCAGATGAAAGTGGACACAGAAGAAGGGGGGCTGCAATCAGATCGTGCCGGCTCCACGAGAAGGTGACCCGAGCAGCCTTTGGCTTCGGGCCGGGCTCGGCGGCAGTCAGCACTTTGTGGCCAGGAATGGTCGCTGTGACATTATAATAGCAAACGTTTAGAAATGGCTTAGTCCTCAGAAACTCTACAGGGGGAGAATTGCATTCACCAGAAATTCACAAGGATGGTTTTCGGAAAGAAAAGCCAAGAACTGTGCTCCTTGGTGTGAACGGGGCGTGTGTGTGTGTGTGTGTGTGTGTGTGTGTGTGTGGTGTCAGCCCTCTTAGAGCTCAATACACGTGGGGAGGAGGAAGGAAGGAAGAGGAGGGCGGGGGAGGGAGACAGCCGCTACTCTGATCCAGGGAACTTGGGAAAGGAATTTTAGGAAGTCTTGTGGTTTTTCCTCGATCCTTTGTCATCCTTTCTCTCGATCCCCTCCCTCCGTTTGCTGGAACGCATCCTCAAGTGATTTCTCACAACAAAAGCAGGTGTGAGATCGACTCTGGGTGCTCACTACGGCCTGTCCAGACACTCGACTGAGCAGAGGGGTGTTTCCATGCCTTCCAGAGGGCCATCCCTTCCAGAGGACCGTCCTGGGCCTCAGGGGACAGTGGCCTTGCAGTCACTTTGCCGGCTCCAGTGATGCTGTCCTGGGTCCTGATTTGAAGACCCTGCCCAGAGAGCCCCACCTACTCCACACTGGGGACACAGCAGTGAATAAAAGAGGGGGACAATCCTGCCCGAAGGCTCTCTCCCGCCCACCCCTCGAACCCCAGCCAGACGAGCACTGGTCTCGTGGTCCTTGTGGGCGTGTCTCCACACCGACAAAGTTATATGACAGGGATGTGGGGGACAGGTCCAGGAGCTTGCGGGGAGCACACAGGGTTTAAGGTATTCGGTCCGTCTGGCCCGGCGTCTGCAAAGGCCCACGGTGAATATTATCGGCGGGCCACACTCGTTGCACCTGCTCAGCTCTGCTGTTGTAACACACCGTACAGTACGTAAACAAAGAGCATGGCTCTTTCCAATAAAACTTTATTTACAAAAGCAGACTGCACCAGAGGGGCCTGTGGGGCCCAGCTGGCTGCCTGGACAGGCGTTTCATTCACCCTTTCCTGGGGCCAGCTGTCAGCGGCCACGGTCACACCCTCCGGGCAGTGCCAGGCCTGGGACTGGGGGCTTGCTCTTTCTTGACTTCAGGGTTTGTGCCTTTGATGGGCTACCCTCTCGGGAATTCTCTGAGAGCAACTGGAATGAGCCTGCCTGGGAGGTCAGCCGGGGCCTGGCTCCAAACAAAGCGTGTTGATGGGCTATTAAAAATAGATTGCAGCCCTGCCGGTGTGGCTCAGTGGTTGAGCGTCGACCCTGCACCAAGAGGTCGCCGGTTCGATTCCCGGTCAGGGCACATGCCCAGGTTGTGGGCCCGATCCCCAGTGGGGGGCATGCAGGAGGCGGCCAATCGATGTTCTCTCTCATTGATGTTTCCATCTCTCTCTCTCCTTCCTCCTTCCTGTCTCGAAAATCAATAAAGAAAAAAATTTTTAAAAAAAGATTGCAAACAAATATATCATCCTCTTTCCTCTCCTGGTTCTTTTCCTCTGGTCTCTCACCTCCCCAGGGCCCTGGCGATAAGAGCTTCAGTTGCCCAGGTTCCCCTTGACTCTGGGGTCTCGCCAACTCCCTTCCTGGAAGACTTGCCCCCCTTCTAGGTTCTTCTGGGTCCTTCTCTCTTTCTCTGCTTACCAGGGAGTGGCCCTGGCGGGACAGTGGACAAAGCAACGAACAGCCTGGGCAGCTCATAAAGGCTGGAGCTGAGAGGTGCTAAACCCTCCCAACCAGTCAGGGGCACCCGCCATAGGCCCTGGACAGGGCAGCCCTGTCTCAGGTTCGGACATCGGCCTTGGTGGACGTGGGCCGAGGAGCTTGACCCCGGCACCTGCCGTCCTGAGCCGGCCACCCTCTCGCCATCCTGCCCACCACAGAGCCACTTGTAAACGTGGGACCATGTGACATGCTTAGTCTCTCAGGTCGGAAGGGTCCCATTTCCTGGCAAAACGTCCACGGATGAGTCATTCCTGGACAGAACCCAGGACTTGGTGCCATGGGACACCCAGAGCGAGGAGAACGTCCTCTCCTTGGGGAGCTCCTGGAGGTGGTGTCCCAGCATGTGGGGGAGAAGGAGGGGCTGAGACGCAGGCCCAACCCCTGGCCAACGTCCCTGCATTTGTGGGATGCTGGGGTGGCAGCAGCCGGGGAGGGCAGGAGGGACGGGAGTCAGGAGGGATTCGCCGGGACGCCTTCTGGCAGAGAAGGGCCTCGGGGAGCTTTGCACAGTGGTGCCTGACAGAGAGAGACATCGGACTCGGGGCAGAGGGAGGGACCCCAGACCCGGGCTCCAGGCAGCAGAGGGCGTCTGCCGCTGGCGGGACTGGAACCAAGTCTGCGGTCAGCTGGGCTGAGAACACTGTCCGGAGATGTCCTCCTGGATCAGACCCAGGAGCGGCATGGGGAGGCAGACGGGCCGCATTCCAGGCGGGACCAGGCGGGACTTCAGACCTCACGGCTGAGCCCGGGCCGGTTTGGCTCAGCGGGTAGAGCGTCGGCCTGCGGTCCAGAGAGACCCGGGTTCGGTTCCCGCTAAGGGCACGGACCTCGGTTGTAGTTTGTCCCCGGCCCCAGTTGGGGTCGTGTGGGTGGCAGCCACCCCATGTGTCTCTCTCACGTCGATGTTTCTCTCTCCCTTCCTTCTTCTCTCCCTCCTGCTGTATCCGAAGATAAATGCAAAAATGTCCTCGGGTGAGGATAAAACAAAAAAGACCTTACGACTGAGTTGCTGCACCCAGGCGTGTGCGTGTGTGCATGTGTGTGTGTGTGCGCGCGTGCCCCTGGTGACGGCTGACCTCTCCCCTCTCTGCTGAGATCCCCTCCCAGTCCCCTGTGCTCAGGGCACTCCGGGCGCCCGGCCTCCAGGCAGTGACAGTGGTGCTATAACACGGGTCCGTCTGATTCAAGGCTCCATGGCCTTCCCACTAACACCCCTTTTATAAACGAGGAAACTGAGGTTCAGTGTAATAACTCCATTCTGACCCTCAGTGACTGCACGTACGCACCCTGGCAGTTTCTTTTCTGTAAACATAAGGGCCTTGGGACACCCAAAGAAAACTGTGAAGATAAGGGGTTGAGGATGGCCTTGGGAAACTCAGAGAAACCATGAGAAAAAAGAGATTCATAGTTACCCTGCTCCTCTCCCCCCTTCTCTGTATCAGCCCCCCTTAACGGTGCCAAAAGTGGCGCCAAAGAATGTAGTTGTTTTTTCTGTAGTCCGTGCCTCTAAAAGCGGGCAACAAAGAAGGCTCGGGGCTGAGGATCTGGGGAAGCTGTACCCCCCAGCCCGCCGGTGTGACAGCCCTCCGGTGTAATAAAGTGCTCCTTTACAATTCGGCCGTGCGTCTCTGTTATCTCGCTGACACCTTACAACATTTGGATGCCCCAGCGAGATCCCCGGTGCTTTAGGACACCAGGGGCTAGACGCCTAGGATGAACGGCCTCTCCCGGTCCGGCCGCCGGACCCCTAGAGATCTGAGGGGAGGTACCCCTGAGATGTTCCAGGGCCCCAAAGATCCTACTTAGGTTTCCGAGGAGTGGCTGGGAGATGCCAAGACGTCCCCAAAAAGATTTAAGGAGACCTGGTAAAGCCTCCGGAGGTGAGTTCTGGGTGACCGGTCCATCTGGGTGAGAGTGAGAGGGCCGGACGCGGCACAGCCTCTCCTCTCCGGGACCCCCCTGAGACGTTAGGTGCTCCAGGTGTCCTCTGGCCGTGATCAGACTCCAAGGGGAACTCCACACAGATCCCCAGGGGAGACTCGCTGGCCTGTCTACCTTCACTCTTATTTTCTTCATGAAAGCTCTTTGTTTGTTTGTTTCTGGCCGACCAGCCTGAAGGCTCCTGGCTCAGCTTCAGTATGAGAGCGTCATTCATCTCTCTGACCCCAGGGCTGAGCAGAGGGGGCCAAGCTCCAAGAAGTACTCAGACAAGGAGGGAGAAAACAAAAGCAGGTGGAGAAGATGCCACTGGGGAGGGATGACCCCATTGGTCCCTGTTACCCTCGTCCAAGGCTGGGACACAGGACAGAGGGTGGTGTCTGGCCTCTGCTGTGGTCTCGCCCTCTAGTCCAGAAGGACAAAGAGCTCAGGTGCATCCTAAGCCCAGCATGTGTCTGACACCCTCTGGGTGGCCCTGTCTTGGATGGAGAGCCGCCCTATGGGAGGTGAGCCTGACCAGCCTCCCAGTGGTCTATGGAGACAGCCAGGAGGGTGGGAGCAGCAGGAGCTGGTGGCCCCCGAGGTGTCCACTCTTCCCATCCTCAAGCACAGCCCTGGAGGTGGGGGAGGAGAGCACCACCGGGCACCTTCCCTTTCCAGGGAGCGAGGAAGGCACTGCAAATGGGCCAGCACCCTCCTCTGTCTAAACTCAGATTGGATGACTGAGGGGTAGTAAGCATAGGTAGACACCAAAAACATACGATTCCAATTTTTTAAATATTTTTTTTCTTCATTGACTTTAGAGAGAGAGGAAAGGAGGAGAGAGAGAGAGAAACATCGATGAGAACGATTGGCCGCCTCCTGCATGCCCCCCACTGGGGATCGGACCCTCAACCTGGGCATGTGCCCTGACCGGGAATCGAACCGGAGACCTCTTGGTGCATGGGTCGACGCTCAGCCACTCAGCCACACCAGCCGGGACATATGATTCCAATTTAATGGGTTGCCTAGATTAGTAAAATTCTAGACACAGAATGTCCAGTCGTGATTCCCAGGGCCTGGGAGGAGCAGGGGAAGGAGTTACCGTTCAGTGGACACAGTTTCAGTTTGCAGGATGAGACTGAGAGAGGACGGTGGTAACAGTTGTGCAACGTGAATGCACTTCATACCCAGAAAGAACCTTCCAGGTTAAAATAGCTAAAGTGTATCCACCGCAACTAAAGAAATGGAGAGAAAAAGAGCCAAGGCAGATGGGCTAACCCCAGGCAGTGTGGCCGGCCTCACTCAGGGCTGCGCCTGGGCAGAAGCCAGGGTACACACACATTCTGATGACTGTCTCTCAGCATGCTTGGCCTTTCCTTGGTCAGTGTTTGAGGTCCAGCCAGAGTCAGCCAAGGACCTGCAGGCCGGCTGGCTGGATTTTACACAGTGTAACATTTTGTTACAAGTGCATGTGCGTCCTGGCCATTTGGACGGCACAGCTCCCAGATGATTCGTTCCTCGTCTTCCTAAGCTTCTGGCAGGACAAGCGTGAAGACCGGGACAGTCAGGTGCGGGCTGTACATCCTCCTCCCACGTGACAGATGGCTGGCCACAGACCTAACCCAGACACCCTGCTGAGACTCCAGGACAGCCAGGTATTGCCATCAGGACCAAGACTTCATGCAGAGGCCGCCAGATTGCCTTTGGTGTAGCTGGTTTTCGAAGTATCAGGGGCACCCACACACAGGCACGGGGCCCGAAGATGTTCAAACTGGAGTCTTGGCCCTGATTTCCTAACTGTGCCTTTTAGAAGCTGTGTCTCTGGAGGGGTGAACCAGGGCAGCGTGAATAAATCAGCTGTTGTGTAAGGAGAGGATCAATGCGGCTTTGCGTGTTTGTTTTTTAAACAACCCTAAGGCAGGCCAGTGTTACATGAAAAGGGGGTGAAAGCACGAGTCCCCAGATTGGGTTGGAGAAAATATAGCCATCAAATAAAGGCTGGCTACAGCCTTCGTTCCGCCCAGCAGTGACATCTCCGCTGGGTGCTGTCCCCAGGTCAGAGCTGCGCGGCGATTTGATCCAAACCCACCTTTGGACTCTGCAGTTTGCTGGAATCGCCAAAAACGTGCCCGGAGCCCTCCAGCTCTGGAAACCACTGTGATGTGCAGCGTCCCTGTGCCGGCTCCAGGCTCAGTGACATCGGAGGGGGTGGCTCCCCACCAGCTTCAGAACGCGAGGCCCAGCCCCACCCCATTATTGTCGCTGCCTTTACCACGACTTTCCTTTTCCGGCCCTAACACGCCCCCCGGTGCTGCTGCTGCTGCCCGAGGTCTGGTTTCCAACGCGGGCTGGGGTGAGTGGGGATGTGCCCAGGCCTCACGGGCTGTGGGTGGTTCTTTTATTCATCACGGGGGGTGGGGGGGCTGTCCCCGGCTTTTACGGGCTTGGACTTCCCGTCCCTTTCTGGGCTGTTCCGTTGTACCCACGTGTCTGTGTGTAGAAAGAGACAGTGTGTGTTTAACCTGAAAAGGCTGCCAGCCTTTCTCTCTCTCTAACGACGCAGGGGTTCCCTGGTGCAGATTCTGGAACTGCCTGTGGTCCTGACAGTTCATTTCCTGAGAAATTGGAGTCTGGATGTTTGGACTCCCCAAAGCCTGGAGCATCGCGTGGCGTTGCTCTCATGAGTATCTAGTCATGTCTGCTTTTTCCTGCAGAGGGACCCAGTTCCCAGCCGTGGTAGGGTCCTCCCACCTCCCCCGAGAACGCCAGGGGGAGGACCAGCTGGAAGCTCGGTGTGTGGCTCCTCCCAGCTCTGCCCTGGGCAGGTGCGCCCACTTCCACGGACAGACGGAATCACAGCCCCGTGCGGCGGTTCTTTCTTCTGGTTGCTGGTAACCCTCACTCAAGGATATTTTTTCATTGATATTTAGAGAGGGTGGAAGGACGGGAGAGGGGAGAGAGAGACAAACACCGATGCAAGAGACGCACATGGATGGGTTGTCTCCCGCACGGGCCGCGAAACTTCAAGTCGCAGCTGAATGACCTTGAGGACTTTCAAATGCACATTCCCAGGTCCCAGATCCCCTCCCACTGAATCGTCCTCATTGCAGAAAATGCTGGGAACCTGCCTTTTGATATGTGCTCCAGAGGCTCAGACGGAGGAAAGTCACCAGCCACACGCTGAGACCATCGCCTTCGTGTTCTTCACAAAACATGTCCGTCAGCCTCCGGACGCCAACCACAGGGTGAGTTTCCTCTGGTCTCTGCCACCCACAGAGCCCCCTTTGCTACTTCACATCCTATGTATTTATGTGTCTTTCCCCCGCTACACACGAGCTCCTGGGGGGCTGGGGCTTATCTCCACCCCCAGGACCACAGACATGGCCCAAAACAGAAACTACTTAGTTGTTTGTTGAATAAACAAATGACCAAGATTTTACACCCTGCAGAAAAGGCCATATATGCAATGGCTGTGGTTCCATGAACGCCCACAGCAGGAACCCACGGGGACGGGGACCAGGCTGTCGGGGGCTGAGCGGAGGGTGAGCAGGACTGAGGCCAGGGACTGGCTTTGTCGGGGTGACAGGTTCTGATCTAGAGAGGGGTCGTGATGACAGATGGTCGTGAAAGGCTGTGAGTGCGCTCATTGCTGCTGGAATGTGCACTGGAAGGCCACACAGTTAAATTTCATTTTACTTAACTTTATTTTAACAACATTTTATTACATTTTATTTAAAATACATTTTATTTTAACTTAATAATATATGAAAAATAAAGGGTTTTCCCCCTGTGAGCCTGGAGTTGATTGGGAACCACAGTGGGTGGTGCTGGGGCCACGTGGCTGGTGGGCAGCTGGGGCCCAGGTCCGGGCTGACCAGCCTCCGTGTCCTGCTCAGGATGCCCCAACGGGAGGCCAGCCCTGGCCTCTGGCCACCAGCTCTGAGTTGGGCACATGCCTGGAGACGTCGTCCCAAGGACGCGGAGTCCTGGCTTCCAGGCAGAGCAGATGGCCCAGGAGAGAACCCTTCCCCTGGAGGAGTCCAGGGTCCTGAGGCCAAAACACACCTTCTGGGACTCTCCAGCTCAACACTGCCCGCTCACCTGCCACCTGCCAGAGCATTCTGATTAATGAGCAGAGCAGCTGGGGGCTCCCCGTGGGGCCACCCTGTTAGTTTCCAGGTTGTGGGACATTCGCACTTAAGACAGTTTCTCTTTGCATTTCCAGGGGCCGTCTCTGTAGTGAACCAAACTGTTAAGAGAAAAGCAGCTGGTTCCTCCTGGGCTCGGCCACGGCAGGGAGATGGGCAGGGCTAGAAGGTGGACGGGGAGTGTCCGAAGATGCAGACGGGGAAGTGCTTGACGTGGGAGGACCAGCGGGCTGCCAGTTGGAAGAACTTCACGTCATTCCACTCCACGCCGTCGATGACGACCCGCTGCAGGTTCTGATGGTGTCTGGCCCTGCAGACCAGGCGGCCGATGCCCTCAATGCACTGGCTTTCTTGCTCCCCGTCTTTGTCCCTGGTTTTCTTGGGCAAGAAAATCACTTTCCCGGTGACCGTGGTCATGGACATGGTGGGCGTGGCTGCGGCCTCGTCACTGCTGGGCAGCCTGCTGACCTGGAGAGACCGGAAGGTGCCCTTGAGTGTGTTCTTGGTGGTAGGCAGGTTGTCTCTCTTCCAGTAATTCACCTTCAGGCCCAACAGCTTGGTGCCAACGCCCTGGCTGGGGGAGGACAGGCCCCCACTCACTGAGAGGGAAGTGGGTGTGGTGCCCAAGGCCTCCTTGGCAGCCAGAGACGTAGACGGCATGGTGAACAAAAGCTCGCTGGAGCACGAGGGGAGCGCATCATCTGAGTCTCCCAGCATGGCCGAGGACGGTTCCACCATTCCAACGTTCACCAGCCCCACGAAGGGGATGAACTTCGGTGAGGACCCCTTGTCGGGGCTGTTCGGCTTGCAGATGAGCATGGCCTCCGCGACAGGCAGCTGGTGGATGCAGTCGGCCCCCATGATGTACTCTGTGATTCTTGACACGATGTCCAGTGAGAGGGTGTCCTGCACGGTGCTCTGGGCCTCCAGCTTGTCGAACAGGCCCCTCCAGGCCAGGTCCTGGAAGAAGTGGTTGTAGAGGCAATCCACGGAGCCCAGGTACCTGGCCACGGGGTGGGAACCCAGCGGGATGACCAGGAAGGACATGTAGCCCTGCCACTCGGGCGTCTTGTGGGACAGCTGCTCCACGTAGAGCTGCAGCACGGCGCTGAGGTATTGCTGCGCCCCGGCCACTGCGATCTTCACCGGCGTCGGTGGCTGGGAGTGGCGGTGGCAGTATCTCTGGATCCGCGAGATGATGGTACCGAAGGCCACCTGGAGGTCATCCGAGGAGCAGGTGCACAGCACGGGCAGCATGTGCCGCTGCAGGACCTCCGACAGGAACTGCCCCTGCCAGGCGGAGGTGCTGACCAGGATGATGTTCTCGGGCAGCTGCCCGTCGGAGCCGAGAACATGGTTCAGCTGGTCGTACATGGTCTTCCTGGGGATCTGCACTTGGCTCCATGTGTCCGGACAGCGCTCGCTGTCCAGGCTGTTGTCCCGCTCATTCTGTGGCCATGCTGGCTGCCGCTCCCTCAGGGACGTGCTCTGACCCCAGCAGCAGGCCTCCGGGCTGTCCTCGGGCTGTGCCAGCTGCTCCCCGGGGGTGGGCGTGCTGTGGGCCATTGAGTTGGAGACATTTCGGCGTGGCTGTTGGCCCCAGGCCCAAATCTTCTCCTGAACATCGGCGGGACTCAGAGGCTCCTGCTGGCTCTGGGCACCGTGCATGCTCCCGAGCTCGGTCAGCGAGCTGGAGCGCGACAGAGCTTCGAAGTACGGCCTGAGCGTGGGCTTCGGGGGACTGGGGACACTCTCATTATCCTCCATGTCGGAGCCACTGTCGCTAGGGTTCTCCAGCGTGTCATAAAGAAAGACCAGGTCATCCTGCACCCCGGGGCCGTGCTCCTCAGGGTCTTCTTCGGTGTCCAGGGCCTCCTGCACCCCGGGGCCGTGCTCCTCAGGGTCTTCTTCGGTGTCCAGGACCTCCTGCACCCCGGGGCTGTGCTCCTCAGGGTCTTCTTTGGTGTCCAGGACCTCCTGCACCCCGGGGCCGTGCTCCTCAGGGTCTTCTTTGGTGTCCAGGACCTCCTGCACCCCGGGGCCGTGCTCCTCAGGGTCTTCTTCGGTGTCCAGGACCTCCTGCACCCCGGGGCCATGCTCCTCAGGGTCTTCTTCGGTGTCCAGGACCTCCTGCACCCCGGGGCCGTGCTCCTCAGGGTCTTCTTCGGTGTCCAGGACCTCCTGCACCCCGGGGCCGTGCTCCTCAGGGTCTTCTTCGGTGTCCAGGGCCTCCTGCACCCCGGGGCCGTGCTCCTCAGGGTCTTCTTCGGTGTCCAGGACCTCCTGCACCCCGGGGCTGTGCTCCTCTGGGTCCTCTTCGGTGTCCAGGACCTCCTGCATCCCTGAGCCGTGCTCCTCTGGGTCCTCCTCTGTGTCCTGCATCTCCTGTACCCCAGCGATGTTCTCCACAGGGTCATGCTCAGTGTCGAGGTCCTGCCCATGCACAGCAGCATCGCTGGCCTCCTGCTCAGATGAGAGGCTCTCATTCTCCTCCCTGGAGCAGTTATCGGTGGACGTGGGGCCGGCCTGCATGGTGCTGTCCTCCTGGCCGATGGGCTGGCTGGACAGGGAGAAGATCCAGATCTCGGCCACCTTGGCGGAGGCCTCCTTGTCGCTGCTGCAGAGGCTCAGCACGCGGTCACCCTCGGGGGGTTGCTGCATCACCTCGGCCATGTGGAGGGCACCTGTGGCCAGTGTCTTGTACCCCCGGATGCTCCTGTTCTTAAAACGCTTTCTCCGCTGCAGCATAATCTGTAGGTTGTTGCCCTCCCCCTTCAGGTAGTGAGGGTACTGCAGCGAGAAGGTCACTGCCAGGTCTGTCTCTGCTTGTCCGCTCTGGGCCAGCAAAACCTCAGTGGACCGCAGGGTGTGCTTGCAGCCTTGCATCTTCACGGCAATCACCACGGAGGTGAGCTCCTTCTCCAGCCCCTTGAACACCACCAGTTTCTTCAGTGTCAGGCTGCACAACCGGGGCACGTAGCTGGGGCTGGAGACATCTACCTTCCAGGCAGCAAACAGGTTCCTGGGCACTGGCGTGTTGACTGTGGCGGGCGCGCCAGCCAGGCCCATGGACAGTGATGAAGCTGCAGCTGCCTGCATCATACAGGTCTCCTTTCTGTTCGGGGTTGGTGATGTCTCCCCCTGGGGTGGGACAGAGGAGGAACATGCTGTCAGAGCAGCTCATGAACTGCCAGGTGGGGTGGGGCTGCAGCTCAGACCCCAAGCCCTCAGTGACTGGTGGCAAGAAGTGGGACAGGAGTGAATGCAGGAGAGAGAAAAGGTTCTTGGCAGGGAAGTAGACTTGGAGGTGGGGGATGGTGAAGACATTAGTGTCTAGGGTCATTTTCTCAGCAGAGGGCGGACAGCACTTCCTGTATTAGTGTCACCCCTGGGATTTCTGACTAAACATCCCATTCTAAGATGAGGACACAGAGGCTTTTCCTGGGGTGGAAGGGGTCAAGATATTAGGACACGTGGGATGTTCAGGGCAGGACTGCTGAAATGGAGACAGAAGAGGACCACGTCCAGGTCCCTCAGCAGTGAAGAGAAGGATCGCCATGATAACAGGCCCCCTCCTGGTATGTTGTGCAGCCCAGGGAGGCCCAGCTCCTGTCTGGAGGAGCCATGGAGATGTGGTCCTTGGGGCAGCAAATGGCAAAACTACAGACTTGGTACCATGAGCTTCATGTCCTTTTGGGGAAAAGCATCACTAATCACAATGATGTGTAAGACTGGGAGAAGGTTTGCAGTGATTGTCAGGCCAATATGCACACTTGGGGGTGGGCCTTAAAAAGGGACAGTCTGTAAACAAAAAAGGTCACTACATAATACTAAACAGATTGATCGAACAAGAGGATATAACCCTAGTAAACCTATATGCACCTAATATAGGACCACCTAAATGTATAGAAAAAACTCTTGGAGGACTTTAAGGGAGAGTTTGACAGCATTAGGGGACTTTAACACCCCACTGACTTCACTGGATACATCTTCCAGGCAAAAAATCAACAAGGAAACACTATAACTGATGTAGTAGACCAGATGGATTTCACTAACATTTATGGAATATTTCATCCCTAAGCTGCAGAATATACATTCTTCTCAAGGGCACAGGGGATATTCTCAAAGATAGACCACACGTTAGGACACAAAGTAAGTTCCTACAAGTTCAAGAAGATTGAAATCATACCAAGCATCTTCTCAGATCACAATGGCATGAAACTAGAAATCAACTACAATAAAAACACTCAAAAATATTAAAACACATGGAGGATAAATAGCATGTTTTTAAACAATTGATGGTTTACCAATGAAATCAAGGAAGAAATAAAAAAAAAAACTTCCTGGAAACAAATTAAAATGAACACACAACTACAAATCTATGAGACACAGCAAAAGCATTCTTGAGAGGGAAGTTCATACCATTACAGGATTATCTCAAGAAACAAGACAAATGTCTAATAAACTATCTAACCCAACAACTAAAAGTATTAGAAAGAGAACAACAAGAAAAGCCCAGAGTAAGTAGAAGGAAGGAAATAATAATGATCAGAGCAGAAATAAATGACATAGAGACTAAAAAAACAATGCAAAAAATCTATGAAACCAAGAGGTGGTTCTTTGAAAAGATAAACAAGATCAATGAACCTCTAGGCAGGCTAACCAAAAAAACAAAGAGGACCCAAATAAGTAAAATGAGAAATGAAAGGGGCGAAGTAACAACTGACACCACAGAAATACAAAGGCTTGTAAGAATATATTACAAACAACTACATGCCAACAAATAGGACAACCTGGGAGAAATGTTTAAATTCCTAGACACATACAATCTTCCAAAACTGAATCAGGAAGAAACAGAAAGCCTGAATAGACTGATAACAACTAATGGAATTGAAGCAGTAATAAAGAATAAAATAAAATAAAAAACTACCAGCAAACAAAAATACTGGACTGACCCTGGCTGGTTTGGCTCAGCGGTTAGAGCGTTGGCCTGTGGTCCAGAGAGACCCGGGTTTGGTTCCCACTAAGGGCTCGTACCTCGGTTGCAGTTTGTCCCCGGACCCTGGTTGGGTCGTGCAGGAGGCAGCCACTCGATGTGTCCCTTTCACGTTGATGTCTCTCTCTCTCTCTCTCTCTCTCTCTCTCTCTCTCTCTCTCTCCCTCCCTCCCTCCCTCCCTCCCTCCCTCCCACTCTATCTGAACAAAAAATGGAAAAGTGTCCTCAGGTGAGGATTAAAAAAAAAAAGTACTGGACTGGACAGCTTCACAGGGGAGTTTTACCAAACATTCCAAAAAGAAATAACACCTATCCTCCTCAAACTATTTCAAAAAATTCAAGAGGAAAAAAGACTTCCAAGCTCTTTTTAAAATGGATGGTAACCCATCCATTGTTTAATAACATGCCATTTACCCTCCATGTGATTGAATATTTTTGAGTGTTTTTATTTCTGAGGCCAGCAACATACTAATTCCAAAGCCAGATAAAGACACAACAAAGAAAAAATTACAGGCCAGTATCCCTGATGAGCACAGACACCAAATCCTCAACAAAATATTAGCAAATCAAATCCAGCAATATATTAAAAAGATTATTCACCATGACCAAGTGGTATTTATCCCAGGGATGCAAGGCTGGTACAATATTCTCAAATCCGTAAATGTGATATACTACATAAAATAATGAAAAATAAAAATCATATGATCATATCAATAGCTGCAGAAAAAGCATTTGACAAAAATCCAGCACCCATTTCTGATAAAAACTCTCAGAGAAGTGGGAATAGAGGGATCATACCTCAACATAATAATGGCCACATATGACAAACCTACAGCCAACATCATACTCAATGGGCAAAAACTAAAAGTATTTTCTTTAAGAACAGGAACAAGATAGGGATGTTTGCTTTCACCACTCTTATTCAACATAGTACTAGAAGTCTTAGCCACAGCCATCAGACAAGAAGAAAAGATAGCCCTGGCCAGTTTGGCTCAGTGGTTGGAGCGTCGGCCTGCGGTCCAGAGAGACCCGGGTTCAGTTCCCGCTAGGAGCACGTACCTCAGTTGCAGTTTGTCCCCAGCCCGTGTGTGGTCATGTGGGTGGCAACCACTCTATGTGTCTCTCTCACATTGATGTTTCTCTCTTCCTCCCTCTCTCCCTCCCACTCTATATGAAGATGAATGCAAAAAGAAGGAGGAGGAGGAGGAGGAGGAGGAGGAGGAGGAGGAGGAGGAGAAGAAGAAGAAGAAGAAGAAGAAGAAGAAGAAGAAGAAGAAGAAGAAGAAAAGATAAAAGGGATCCAAATTGGAAAGGAGGAAGTGAAACTGTCATTATTCACAGATGACATGATATTGTACAAAGAAAACCCTAAAGACTCCACCAAAAACTACTAGATCTAATAAATGAATTCAGCAAAGTAGCAAGATAAAAATTAACATCTAGAAATCCATGGCATTTTTATACAACAATAATGAACTCTCAGAAAGAGAAACTAAAAAAAAAAAAAAAATCCCATTTACCATTGCAACAACAACAAAAAAATACCTAGGAATAAACTATAAACTTAACCAAGGAGATAAAAGACCTGTACTCAGAAAACTACAGGACATTGAGAAAAGAAATAGAGGAAGATACAAAAAAGTGGAAGCATATACCATGTTCATGGATTGGAAGAATTAACATAATTAAAATGTCCATAACTACCCAAAGCAATCTATAGATTCAATGCAACCCCTATTAAAATACCAATTACATATTTCACAGATTTAGAACAAATACTTCAAAAATTTAAATGAAGGCTAAAAAGACCCCCAAATAACTGCAGCAATCTTGAAAAAGAAAAACAGAGTAGGAGCGATCACAATACTGGATATCAGGTTATACTACAAAGCCACTGTAATCAAAACAGCCTGGTACTGGCACAAGAACAGGCACATACATCAATGGAACAGAACAGAGAACCCAGAAATTGACCCAAGATATTATGCTCAATTAATATTTGGCAAAGGTGGTAAGAGCATACAATGGAGTAAAGATGGCCTCTTCAATAAATGGTGTGGGAAAATTGGACAGCTACATGCAAAGAAATAAAACTAGACCATCAACTTACACCATACACAAGAATAAACCCAAAATGGATAAAAGACTTAAGTATAAGTCGTGAAACCATAAAAATCCTAGAAAAAAATCATAGGCAGCAAAATCTCAGGCATCTCACTTAGCAATATTTTTACTGATACATCACCTCAGGGAAGAAAAGCAGAGGAAAAAATAAACAAATGAAACTACATCAAACTAAAAAGCTTCTGCACAGCAAAAGAAACCAGCATCAAAATGAAAAGGAATCCCACTGTATGGGAGAACATATTTGCCAATGATACCTCTGATAAGGGGTTAATTTCCAAAATATATAAAAAGTACTCATATAACTTAACGAAAGGAAGACAAACAATCCAATTAAAAGATGGGCAGAGGACCTGAATAGACACCACTCCAAACAGGACATACAAATGGCCAAGAGACATATGAAAAAATGCTCAATGTCACTAATCATCAGAGAGATGCAAATTAAAACAACAATGAGGTATCACCTCACACCTGCCAGAATGGCTGCCATCAACAGATCATCAAACAACAAGTGCTGGCGAGGATGTGGAGAAGGGGACTCTAGTACACTGCTGGTGGGAATGCAGACTGGTGCAGTCACTATGGAAAACAATATGGTGTTTCCTCAAAAAATCAAAAATTGAATTGCCATTTGACCCAGTGATCCCACTTCCAGGAATATACCCTAAGAAGCCTGAAACACCAGTCAGAAAGAATATATGCACCCCTATGTTCATAGCAGCACTATTTACAATCACTTAGATCTGGAAACAGCCCAAGTGCCCATCAGTAGATGAGTGGATAAAAAGCTGTGGTACATTTACACAATGGAGTACTATGCAGCTGTAAGAAAGAAAGATCTCTTATCCTTTGAGACGACCTGGAGGGACCTGGAGAGTATTATGCTGAGTGAAATAAGCCAATCAGAGAAAGATAAACATCACATGATCTCACTTATATGTGGAATCTAATGAACAAATAAACTGATGAACAAAATAGATCCCAAGATGTGGAAACAGTGAAGGGCCATCGGGTGGGAAGAGATAAACCAAAGAACTTATATGCATATATGCACAACCCATGGACTCAGACAATGGTGCAGTGAAGGCCAGGGGCTGGGGGGCTGGAGCCGGGTGGAGGGGGTCCATGGGGAAAAAATGGAGAGCAGCTGTAATATTCTCAACAATAAAGATACATTTTTAAAAGAACAATAAAATTTATAGAAAAATAATAATAATAAAAAAAGGAAAGTCTATAGAAAATATGCAAAAATACTCTTGACTGAACATGAAGTGAAATGGTACAAAAGTCTCTTTCCTGATATTCCTAAAAATTTGAGGACAGTGACTTCCCATCTGGTCCAAAGGGGTTGGGGCAGGAGATGGGGGCCCCGATTCCTTTGGAAATTGGACTCTAGGAGGGATCCAAGGGGAGTAGCAGAGTGACTCTGGAACCCGGGGCCCCTGTGACTGCATGGGGTCCTGGAGGTGGGTCATCTCATCGCCTGCACTCACCCTGGCACCATGCGGCACTCTTGTGGACCTGGGGGGCACCTGTGCCTCCTGCAGGGCGATGGCCCCATCTGTCAGCTCCTGTCCTTTCTCCTGTGAGGAGCTCTGGAAAGACAGTTCCCGACACCAGGTGGACAGCCTCAAAGCCCTGTTTTTGCTGTTTCTCAGACCCCTGTGACCCTCCACTCCACACACACGCACACACACTCACACACACACACACACACACACACACACACACCCCGTGATCTGCTCAGACCTCCGCAAGCGAGGAAAAGGCGTGACAGCCTGAGGCCTAGGATTCCCACTGGCACAGAGAAGAGGCCCCTCGGGAAGCCCCTCTCCACCTGCCTGCCCTGTCCCAGGTCTGATCATGACAGGACCTCTAGCAACCTGTTCCTGCCCCCGGGGGTCCTCCCTTCAGGTCCCTCTTCCCCCCACATGAAGAGGAGGGTGTGTGGGCTGCACAGGGGTGGCTCACAGAGGTGGCCTGGCCTGGATTGGTCTGACCCAGGCCACCTTGTGTTACCTTCACCGATCTTCTTGAAAATGGCCAGCAACCTCGGGCATGAGGGTTGAACCACCGTCGACAGAGTCGGGAAAAACTCTCATTGCGGGGTCTCTGGAAGCAAGAGCCCCGATACGTGGGAACGCAGCAAGAGAACATCTCGCACTGGGAAATAGCTCTTGCCAAGTGAGCTGGCTGTTGGGTAGTTGCTAGATCGTGGGTGCCAGGTTACGGGGGTTCCAAGTTCTGTGGGTTGTGACCTCACTTCCTGGGATCACCTTCCCTGAGTCCCCTCATCTGATAGCAGCTCTACAGACAGTCCTGTGGGCTGCTGACTGCTCCCCCGCTTCTCCATGGAACACGATATGTGTGCACAGTGACACCAACACACCCCTCTCCACAGTCCCCCTGAAGGTCTGGGTGCAGCCAGGTCCTAGATCTGAGGAGAGAGACCTGGGTTCAGACTCAGCCCATCCCTCTTACCTCCTCTTGATCCTGGATAAGACACTGTGCCTGTCAGGGCCTGTCTGTCTCCTGCCTGCACAATGGAATGTTCTAGCAGGTGCTTCTTAGGGATGTTCAGGCACATGTGTGATAAAGGCTGTGAAGCTGGAGGAGGGCTGTCCCGTGGAGGTCGTGTCCCCAACCCTCTTTCCTGCCTGTTGTCACCTCCCCCTGTCTGCTTTTCTTCCAATTCCACCCAGAGTCATTGCATCTAGAGTGTGTGCTCACGTGTGTGTCTGTGTGTGTGCACGCGTGTACATGTGTGCATGTGCATGTGTGCGTGTGTGTGCATGTGTGCGCATGTGTGTGCGTGTGTGTGTGCGTGCACACCCAGTGCTCTCATTCTGGATCCCAGAACAAACAGCCGCACACAGGGAGGAATAGGCAGGAGCTGCCCCATCTGTCAGGATTTCTAATTTCCAAACCAACTCTGTGGGAGAGGTCGGAGCCTTGGGCTGGAAGTTTTGCACATTCCTGGACTCTGGACTCTGAATGTCATGTACCTTGGGCAATTTCTGCCTCTCCATGGGCCTCAGTTTCCCAATTGTCCAATGAGGGTGCGATTCAGAACTGCATAAGCACGAGCTCAGCATAAAGGGGGCCGCGGCTCCCCCCACCTTGGTGGGTTGTGGACAGAGGTGCCCCTCGGAGGTTCCAATCTGGGCTCCTTTCAGGCAAATACTGGCCAAATGCCCGTCTAGGCCCCCGAATGCTCACCGTCTCCCCCATGCCATCTCCATGTCTGTCCAGGATTCCACCAGCACCACCTGTTCCAGAGCCCCTGAGAAAACTGGGTGCAGCTAGGACCCCAACTTTGAGGACACACGGCTGGGTTTATCTCAGGCTCTGCATTCTGACCAGTCTGTGATTCTGGGCAAGGCATGGACCTCTCCGGTCACTGGCTTCTCTCCTCAGTGACTGCCCACGGTCTTCACCTTCCTCGTGCTGTGTGGGCGTGTCCCCTCCCCTTAAGTGTGGATGTCATTAGTGACTCGATAGCAGATGGCAAAGTGATCTGACATCACTTCCATGACTTGATTATAAAAAGTCAGTGCTTGATCACATGCTCACTCTGACCTGAGCTCTCTCCATCTCTGTCTCTCTCCATCTCTGTCTCTGTCTCCGTCTCTGGCTCTGGCTCTCTCCATCTCTGTCTCTCCCTCCATCTGTGTCTCTCTCCATCTCTGTCTCTCCCTCCATCTCTCTCTCCATCTGTGTCTCTCTCCATCTCTGTCTCTCTCCATCTCTCTCTCCATCTCTGTCTCTGTCTCTCTCCATCTCTGTCTCTCCCTCCATCTCTGTCTCTCTCAATCTCTGTCTCTCTCCGTCTCTGTCTCTGTCTCTCTCCGTCTCCGTCTCTGGCTCTCTCCATCTCTGTCTCTGTCTGTCTCCGTCTCTGGCTCTGGCTCTCTCGGGTCACACGAGGAATCAGCCTTTGTGCGATGAGTTGCTCTCTGGAGAGATCCACATGGCCCAGCACTGAGGGAGACCCACAGACAGAGAGGAAGTCAGGCCTTCCATCCAAACTGAATCCTAGAGACCCCCCGAGTGAGCTCAGATTCTGAGGGACAGTGCAAAGGTGGGGACCAACCTACCACCTGTGGTTCTCACTCAAGGGGCGCCTAGGACACATACTTTTGTTGTTTATATTATATTTATCCCCCCTCCCCTTGTTAAATTGGTGCTTGAAGCAGCTGTCCTGCCCTTTTTCTCACTGTGAACTCCAGTTATTTTTCAGGAGAGATATAGAAGGACCTCTGTAAATTAATTAGAATTCATTTTCTAGCGGCCTCTAGTGGCATTTCTCAGAGTGACATCACCTCTGGTTGGAGACCCAGGGACCCAGGAAGCTGATGACCCCCAGACCTGCGGCCCAGCTCCCAGCCCCAGCTGCTCCCACTCTGCCTGAAGACCCTGGGCTCCTGCCTCATAGCTAATCACATGGGGTAATAATAACACTGGCTTCTTGTCCCGGTAAGAATGGAGACTTGGTGAGGATGTATTTTTTTGTAGTGAGTGATTTCCCAGTTCTGTGTTCTCTCTTGCATGAGGGGAACTGCCCATGTTGCTCTGCCTGCTTGTTTGGGTGAAAAGAGCCACCCCTGGCGACCAGGAAAGGGGCTTTACAGACGAGCTGCTAAGATGATTCTAAGTCATCCAGCCAGCATGGCTCGGTGGTTAGAGCATCGGCCCTCGGACAGAGGGTCATGGGTTCGATTCCCAGTCAAGGGCACGTATGTCGGGCCAGTGTGGCTCAGTGGTTGAGCGTCGACCTTGCACCAAGAGGTCGCCGGTTCATTCCAGTCAGGGCACATGCCCAGGTTGTGGGCTGGAACCCCAGTGGGGGGCATGCAGGAGGCGGCAATCAATGTCCTTTCTCATCCATGTTTCTACCTCTCTCCCTCTCCCTTCCTCTCTCTCTCTAAAATCAATAAAGAAAAAAAAATTTTTTTTAATATGATTCCAGTTCATGGGAACTTTCAGAGGCACATTTGGACACTGAAGACTGGATTTCTTAAACTAGCCGCTCCTGCCCGGGGCTCCAGCTCACCCTTGGGCGTGGCGCACGTGGAGGCGTGGGGGGCGTGGCAGGCGCGGTGGGCGTGGCGGACATGGTGGGCGTGGCGGCAGCAGGGAGGGGCTCTGCAGGGGGTCTGCGGGGGGGGGGGGGTCTGCTGCTCCTTCCGAGATCCCTGCAGCGGCGCCCCCGCAGGCTGCCCCCAGCATTTGTTGCAAAATTTCTAATGATGCCTCCGTGGCTCCGTTTGGAGCGAATCTGGTCGCGCTGGCCCAGTGGGCACGACTGCATGTGTGCCTGGGGGGCAGAGCATCCCCCACGACCCATCCGCACCGTGCGTTCTCAGTCACCGGGTTGGCCTCAGTGGAGCAAAAGCAAAGCTTTCCTCACACGCACCCCCGTTCTCTTGCACATATCAAATTTTTATGCCAGTTTGTTTTAGCAAAAAAAAAAAAAAAAAAAAATGTCCAGCGGCACAATGAAGTTGGTGAAATTTACGAGGCCACGACCTGTGCCGCGAACGCGCGTGTGTGTGCAGGACCCGCACGCCAGCAGCTCCCACCGCCGCAGAACTGCGCAAACACGGCACCGCATTGGGTAGGAAAAAATGTGAAATGCATCCTGTGCTAACATGACCCAGTCTGAAGGTTACTCTCACTAACTGGGCACTTACCCTGGTTGGAGAGCAATTAAAACTTGAAGAACAGTTACCTGGGCCTCGGGGGACACGGAGAGGACACCTCTGGTGTCGCAGGAGACCCTGCGCACAGTCGATGTGAGGAGGCAACACCATCGGCATCCACTTTGACACAACCTGGAAATGGTCTGTGCTCCTGTCCAGCCAGGGAGACCGGGCTGCTTGTCCCTGCCCTTTGGAAACAGAATGGTCCCTCTCGCCTGGACCAAAGCAGCTGGAAAAGCTGGGGTGCGGGTGGGGAAGGCGGGGGTGACTGGTCTCAGAGCCCAGGGCCCAGGCAGCCCGGGGCAGATGGGCGCTGCATGGGGAGGGGCAGGGCGCTGGGCTGGGACAGGGGTCTCGGAAGAGAACCTTATTCTCCGAACCTTTTCTGCACCCCTGACGGACCCCTGTGCACTTGGGTCCCTTCTCCGAATATATGGTTTCAATGCAGAAAATAAAACATTCAAATTACAAAAGATATATATCTATATTGAAATGATCAAAATATGTTTCAGAAAACCAAACTAATGATGGATGGATGTGCTTCCGTATTGACTCAGCAACACGATCCTGCAGCCGGTGGGTGAACTGCCGGGCTGGTGGTGAGCGCACCCTCGTCACAGGCACCTGCCACGCCGGCGATGGGACGTGAAGGGAACAGGTTTTCACTGGTGACCAGCTCGGGTGTGGTGGTTTTTCCCTACATGTACAACTAGAGGAAATGCTACGTTTCAGTTAGAGGTTGGTGAAAATGAATGTGATTTTCCCCACCCAGGTTCACAGGCAGGTCCTGGGGTTTGGGGCTCCAGGGTAAGGCCTTGCCAACCTGTGCTGAGACCCAGGAAAGGCGGGGAACTCCCCATGGAGGCCGAGCTCCGCCTCCCAGGACGGACTCCTGCCATCTGCTGTCACAAGCCCCCTCAGTGTGCCCACGGCGGAGGAGGCAGTTTCTGTCCTTTGTCACTGGCAAACCCAGGATCCTGATGTAACACCTGTGTGACCCTTGTCAGCTGCCACAGATGGGCTCTGTCTGCGGCGTGACGCCGCTGCCCAGGGGGTGCAGCCTGTTCTGTGTCTGTGAGGGACTTCCTCTGGAAGCGGGAATGGCATCCCGGCGGTGCCCCAGGGAATCCAGCCAGCAGTGCTGTTCAGAAACATTTGTTGAAAGGCTGTATGAACAGATGAGTCAAGGCCACTTGATGAGAACGATTAAACAATCCACAGAACTTGGCTGCGACCTCAATCATCCCATCTAAGTAATGTTTGCTTTTGATATTCTTAAAAGTGGATGGCTCTAATTAAAATGAAACAAACAGATAAGCACTGGCAAGGACGGGGAGACGCTGGGGCCCCCCTTCATTGCCGCCGGGAAGGTAATGGTGCAGTTACTCTGGAAAATAGTTTGGAGGTTTCTTTTTTTAATCTTTTTTTTTTAATCCTCACCCGAGGACATTTTTGCATTTATCTTCAAACAGAGCAGGAAGGAGAGACGGAGGAAGAGAAAGAGAGAAACATCAATGTGAGAGACACATTGAGTGGTTGCCACCCACAGGACCCCAACCGGGGCCGGGGACAAACTGCAACCGAGGTACGTGCCCTTAGCGGGAACCGAACCCGGGTCTCTCTGGTCGGCAGGCCAACGCTCTAACTGCTGAGCCAAACTGGCCAGGGCTAAATTTTTTTCTTTATTGATTTGAGAGAGAGAGGAAGGGAGAGGGGGAGAGAGATAGAAACATCGATGAGAAAGAACACCGACTGGCCGCCTCCTGCATGCCCCCCACTGGGGATCGGGCCCACAACCTGGGCATGTGCCCTGACCGGGAATGGAACCGGTGACCTCTTGGTGCAGGGTCGACGCTCAACCACTGAGCCACACCGGCCGGGCAGTTTGCGAGTTTCTTAAAAAGATCAGTGAAATTCCATCCCTCACAATCTACCTGAGAGAAGTGGGAACCCGTTTGCTATGAGCACATAAAAGCATTGCTGTAATAGGAGTCCCAAGCCAGGCAAGTCCCAATGTCCGTGCACGGGTGGACAGACAGACAGACTGATATGTCCATGCAGCGGAATCCTACTCAGCAATAAAATGGACTTGACCACGATACAACATGGGTGAACGTCAAACACGTTCCGCCCAGACCAAGAGGCCAGAGCTAACTGGGACACATCGTATGATTCCACGTACATGGAATGTCCGGAAAAGGGGGATCCAGAGCAGATTTCCAGGGGGTGACGCGCACCGGGGATCGTGCTGAGCTGATGGGAATGTTCTAAGATTAGATTGGGGTGCCAGCTGCACCACCTGCGGACTTACTAAAAATCACTGGGTTGTACATTTAGATTGGGTACGTTTTCTGGAAGTAAACTAACAGCACATCAAGCTGTTTAAGAAGTGATGGCTCCGTGTTCTTTAAGGGAACCAGTGAAGCCCGGCCGGTGCGGCTCAGTGTTTGAGCGTCGACCCATGCACCAAGAGGTCGCCGGTTCGATTCCCGGTCAGGGCTCATGCCCAGGTTGTGGGCCCGATCCCCAGTGGGGGGCATGCCAATCAATGTTCTCTCTCATCGATGTTTCCATCTCTCTCCCTCTCCCTTCCTCTCTCTCTAAAATCAATAAAGAAAAAAAAAGGGAGCCAGTGAAGACTAAGGGAACCCTGAGATCTCCACCTGAAGAAAAGGGAAGGGCTTTCCCGGGGCCCAGAACTACCTCTTTGTCACAAATGCTGGGGATCCCCCGGGTGAGCAGTGCGAGGGGACAGCGCCCAAGAGACTGGACACGAGATCACGGCCAGATGCGGAAGGGCCCACTGCCCCCTTCAGGCTGCAGGTTGGAGTGCAGCCGAGAAAGTCCTCCAGATGCCCGACGACGAAGGTGCGTGGCGGATGTGCCCCTTGGCGTCACGGGAACAGCTGCCAAACAAACTGGGCACGGGCCCCGACAGGAGGTGGCTTCCTGAACACTCAGACCACCGTTCAGACCACCTGTACATCAGTCTCTTCAGTCTTTTCCTTGGCTCCCGGAGCTTAACAAGATTATTTTGTGTCTCTTGAAGGAGTGGTGAATTTTCTTAACAAAACCCTATGGCTCCACCTTCTCATTCATTTAGACTGGCTTTCCCCCGACGAGGTGGTGAGAGGGCGACCTCCCAGCAAAGAGACACAGAGAGGAGACAAAACATAAAACGGTTTCTAAAAGGGACAATAAGATGATCTTTAAAACCCTAGGAAAGCTGTGTTAAACGGATACTAACATATCAAAAGCGCCCCATAGCTAAGGCATTGGGGATGAAGAGACTGTACGGTGGGGGGCGGGGTACCGTCACTGTCAAGTTCTTTAGAGGAGAACCAGCGTATTTGACGCAGAGCTGAATGGATGGGGCGGGGCGGGGCTGCCTTGCCCCCCTGGATTCTGCTTCCTGTCTGGACACCCTCTCCCTTCGCATCTTCCACTGAGCCCCAAGCAGGCTCACTAAAGCAGGGACCCCAGTTCACCTGAACTTAGCTCCCTGGTGGGCACAGTGGTAGACGGCGCAGGGGCACATGACCCCAAGGGGGGGCACTGCAGTGCCGGCACGGGGTGCTGTAGTCTCTGTGGGGGTGCTGTTGCCCCCTAGGGTGGGGTGCTGCAGTCGCCTTCTGAAACCCCAGGGTTCTACCCCTCCTCGGGCCCCTGCATGAGCCCCCAAGGCCTTTCAACACCCATGATGGTTTTAAATCCGTCTCTGGGCTTTTTCATTAAACCCTGGACTTCAGACTGGGAAAGCGTGAACAGGACAAACTGTGAAAAAACACTACTAATGAGTTCAAATGTTAACTTGCCCTGTCTTCTTTTTTAATTTATTTTTTCTTTATTGATTTTAGAGAAGAAGGGAGAGGGAGAGAGAGAGAAACATCGATGAGCGAGAACATCGATGGGCCGCCTCCTGCATGCCCCCCACTGGGGATCGGGCCCACAACCTGGGCATGTGCCCTGACCGGGAATCGAACCGGCGACCTCTTGGTGCATGGGTTGACGCTCAGCCACTGAGCCACACCGGCCGGGCTGCCCTGGCTTTTGAAAACATGTGTTAGGGCTGAGCCAGGTCCTCAGGCCCTCCCCACCTGCTGGGCTCTCTGGGGGGGGCACTTGGAGCCATCGCTGGGCACCCAGCACAGCCCCGTGGCGGTGTTGGCGGCAGGCCCTGTGGCACCACCTGCCCCCTTTCCGCTCCTGCCCTCACTCACCAGCAGCCACTCCCAGGAGTCCCTCCTGCAGACCAGCCCCCACCCCAGACCGGCAAAGAGCCCGAGATACATGACTCCAGGGACAAGCAGGCAGACGCCCTCCGCACCAGTTACCGTGTGGGTGACATGGATAGGAGAACACACAGGTGCATGTACTTACCTGTGCATCAATAAACCGCAAAGATCCATCACAGGGGGAACAGGTGTCCTTGGAGGGGGGGAGGGGAAGTGAGCAGAGGGCAGCAGAGGGACTTCCCGCCGTGTCTCTGAACTACAGGAATGCACTAGCTGTTTCGTAACTGCGCCAGTGAGCCGAAGCCACGGCAGGAACACGGCACTGCAGAGTGCTCTGTGTAAGTGAGGACGCCCGATGACGACTGTCCTATGCACAGCTGTCCAGCAGTCGCCTCCAGGCCTCCCCTACCCAGAGCACGGCTCCTCTCAGGGCCCCTTTCTGCATGCCCACTAGGTGCCAGGCCACAAAGCCGCAGCCTCTGGCCCCACGGGACTCCTGGTGAGGGGAGCAGAGCGGGCGCTGGACAGCAGGACGGACCTCGGAGAGGGCACATCACCCGCGGGGCCAGGTTTCAAGACAGCATTCGGAAGTAGCTTTTTTGTTTTTTGTCCTCACCCGAGGACATTTTTTTTTTTTTTGCATTTATCTTCAGATAGAGCAGGACGGAGAGAGGGAGGGAGAGAGAGAGACACACATTGACGTGAGAGAGACACATCGAGTGGTTGCCACTCACACGACCCCAACTGGGGCCGGGGACAAACTGCAACCGAGGTACGAGCCCTTAGCGGGAACCGAACCCGGGTCTCTCTGGACCGCAGGCCGACGCTCCAACCGCTGAGCCAAACCAGCCAGGGCTCGGCAGTAGCTTTTCCCTCCACACAACCTTCCCTTACAAGTTCATCTCAAAAAAAAAAAAAAAGGGAGAGATTTTCAAGATTCCCACAGGAAACTCACATACAACCCACGTCTGTGTGCGGTTGGTCTGAAACACAGCTGTAAAATCGCACTGGCCGCGAACAGCTCCCACGAACCTCCCTGTTGAAGAGAGTCCAACGCGGTTCGCTGCTGGGAGAGCTGCGAGGTTGTTCCCTGACGCCCTGGGAAGCTATTCTATTCTGCAGTATTTGCTCAAAAACCCTAAGGGTAGTCCAGAGGGTTAGCCATTGCTCTGACACCCTGTTCAACAAGTGCTGTCCACCAGGAAATGGAAGGCAACCAACACCGGAGTGAGCCGCTCAGGAGCAGGTGGGCCGCCCAGGGACGGCCTGCTATGGGGGGGGCCACGCGAGTGACGTTTACCTGGATCCTCCCCGTTGGCACCCCAACTCGCTGGGGTTCAGCTGCACCACGTTCAAAGGCTCCACCTCCCTCAAGGGGCATCAAGATTTACAATCACAATGAGTGGCAAGAAACAAATGCTATATGGAGCCCCTCGACCCCCAAAAAATCCCCACATTAAAACCTGCCCTGCTCCAACAGCACCCTCCCGACAAGTCTGGCTGCCGGGCCTGCCGTGGGCGCTGGGCACGGCTTCCTTGGGGCCGAGTGGCCGGGCCTGCAGTGCGCACTGGGCACAGCTTCCTCAGGGCCGAGTGGCCGGGCCTGCAGTGCGCACTGGGCACAGCTTCCTCGGGGCCGAGGGGCCGGGCCTGCAGTGTGCGCCGGGCACAGCTTCCTCGGGGCCGAGTGGCCGGGCCTGCAGTGCGCACCGGGCACAGCTTCCTCGGGGCCGAGTGGCCGGGCCTGCAGTGCGCACTGGGCACGGCTTCCTCGGGGCCGAGTGGCCGGGCCTGCAGTGCGCCGGGCACGGCTTCCTCGGGGCCGAGTGGCCGGGCCTGCAGTGCGCCGGGCACGGCTTCCTCGGGACCGAGTGGCCGGGCCTGCAGTGCGCACTGGGCACAGCTTCCTCGGGGCCGAGGGGCCGGGCCTGCAGTGCGCCGGGCACAGCTTCCTCGGGGCCGAGTGGCCGGGCCTGCAGTGCGCCGGGCACGGCTTCCTCGGGGCCGAGTGGCCGGGCCTGCAGTGCGCCGGGCACGGCTTCCTCGGGGCCGAGTGGCCGGGCCTGCAGCAGGACCGGCCCCCTCGGCTGTGCCCAGAGCGGGAATGCCCACGGGCCGTTTCCCATTTTGTAATCTCAGGTCTCAACGGAACAGTTAAACCACCAGGTGGACCACAGGAGAGATAAGTTCCTCTTTCAGGTGAGTGGAAATGAGAAGTAGCTGCATTTAACCCCGAGCCCTCCCCACTTACCGTTGGACCACACCTGCCAGGAGGGGCAGGCTCCCAGGCCTTGCCCATCACCCATCCCTCCCCCAGTAGGGAAGAGTCAGGCCTTCCATCCCCTGTGTAGGGCTCTATGCTGAGCAGCGCTGTGGGCGAGGGGTGCACAGGACACCCCTCAATCCAGGATGGCCTGAGATGCTGGACAGTTGAGACCAACCAATCCGGTGCCCAGTGGCTCTCAGCGGGTCCCCTGCCCACAGCGTCAGCACCCTCTGGGTATGCGTTGGAAATGCACTTCCCTCGTTGTTCCACTCGTCGGCCTGCTGCCGGCTACAGAACCACTGCCCGGGCGTGGGAAGCAGTCCCTACCCCAGCCCACTGGCCCTCGGGTTGTGGACCCAACTCCAGTAACCATGGAAACCCCCCACGCCACGCTGCGGGGGGCCAGGCCTCAGGGCAGCAAGGCCTTTGCCTGCTGGCAGAGGCTTCCCCAGGCCGCAGCGGCCCCTCCCCCGACTGGAAGCCCAGGAACCCCGACCCCCAGGTGACCCTGCCAGGTGACCCTGGCTCAGCGGGCCGTTGCCCCTCACGGCCTCACACCCAAGCACTGCTCCAGGGCGCTGGTTAGTGCTGGGCTCCAGGTCTAAAACGGGGTGCTGGGACCCCAGGAGGGAAGAGGTTTAAAACCAAAGACCTACTTCACATCATCATCAGCAATTAGTTCACCCCGCGAGACGGTAACAGAGAGAGAAAGCAAATGGAGATCATTTCCATCCTTTATTTGCCAACATACATCCAATTCATATGAAGCCACGGTTCTGGACCGGCCGCCTAGGCTCAGCCCACAGGGTCACCAGCAGGCGTCTCCCTCATCCGGCACCACCGATGCCTAACATCCTCACAGCCTGCGGAGAGCTGAGCAAACGTGGCTGTGCTTCACGGGACACACCAGGCGTGGGAGTTGCACGTGGGAGCTGCCCCGTGTGGCGTGTCCAATGCACCGTGCCCGCGGGCCTTCTCCCACAGGAGCCCTGAAATGAAAGGACCTCTCCTACATCGGTACAAACACAAGCACCCAAAATACAATCAGGCGGCATCCCAGGTGGGTAAGGTAAACAGTTAAATTACTAAGTCATTATCTTAAGCTCAAAAGACTTCACTGAAAATAGCATACAAAAACCACATAAATTACATTTCAGGTTCTGTACATGATTCCAAGACAACACACAAGACTGTGCTCTGTACAACGCTGCTCCCTCCGAAACATTCCAAACCCTGGAAACGCTTTCCCTCGAATGCCAGAAACGTGAGCCGAAGACATGCAGGACAATGAAAATCATTTCACAAAAATACAAAATCGCGTTCATGTCTCTTAAGGCACATTGTGTTTTAAAATGGGACTCCCGTTCCACACGCCCCTTTCTCCCCAGACCCCGGCAGGTGGCGGCGTCCTGTTCCCGCTGATCTTTGCAGCTGGAGGGGCGAGAGCTGGCAGGGGAGCAGCGAGGAAAGCATCTCCTCCCCCCGCCACCAACAGCCAGCTGCCGAGAGTCACGAAGCCCAAGTCCCACCTTGCTCCTCGCACAGGCCTGCTGTCCCCAAGTTGTGCAATACGGGATCCATACGCAACGTGACAGGAAGACGCCACCCGTTCTCCTCCAAGCACAGGCCACGCTCACCGCCCATCCGCCTCCAGGAAAATGCAGGCAATGCCGGGGGCCACCGTTCAACAGGTGCCACCGGCCGAAAGGACACACCGCGGCCGCAGCTCTGTGCAGAAAGGAGGGCCAGGAGCGAGATTTCACAGGGTGAGGCAGCAACCAGCCCCGAGTGCCTGGGGCTCACTTCTCAAGGCGGCTCAAGTCTCCCTCGCGCACCCCTCGGCCCCGAGCCCCTCAGGCTTCCAGCTGTACCCCGGCTTCCTCCATCTGCAGAGCGTCATTGTCCCCCAGCAGCTCGGTCTCCGGCACAGAGCCGTCTTCCTCCTCCACTTCCTGCACGGGGCTCTGGGCCGCGTCTTCGGGGGCGTTCTGCGCGTCCTCCGCGCCCTCCGCCAGCAGCGCTGCCCTGTCGGCCACCGACGTGTTGGAGGGCGCGGTGGTGACGTACCCCGTGCTGGTGGAGCCGGAGCCGCTGTGGTGGGAGCCGGGCTTGGGGGCCAGCTGGGCGGGCACCTGCTGCGGGGCCATCTGCATGGGGATCTGGACGGGGTAGAAGCTGGGCAGGTAGGCCCCGTAGGCCGGCACGGGCTGGTAGCCGTTGACGGGGACGTAGAGCTGCGGAGGGGGCACCAGCGGGCGGATCGGGCCCTTCATGGGGATGAACTGCGGCTGCGGGAAGGGCTGGGCCTTGGGCTTGGGGCCCCCGTAGCGGGCGTTGCTGACGTTGCTGACCGGGCTGGTGCTCAGGGAGCTGGTCTGCGTGGCGTTGCTGGCGCCCGAGGTCTGTGCCGAGCTGTTGTAGGTGGACAGGTTGCCCCAGGCGCGGAGCCTGCTGTGGATGTCCTTGAAGCGGGGCCGCCGGCTGGGGAACTCGTGCCAGCACTCGAGCATCAGGGCGTACACCCAGGCGGGGCAGTCGTCCGGGCAGGGCAGCACCTGCCGGCTGCGGACCATCTCCACCACGTCCTGGTTGGAGTGCCCGCAGTAGGGCTGCAGGCCGTAGCTGAACACCTCCCAGAGCACCACGCCGTAGGACCAGATGTCCGAGTCCACGGAGAACTTGCCGTACATGATGGCCTCGGGGGACATCCAGCGGACGGGCAGCAGCGCGCTCCCCATGAGCTTGTAGTAGTCGGCCGAGTACACCTCGCGGAACAGCCCCAGGTCGGAGATCTTCACGCTCAGCTTGTCGTACACGAGCACGTTGCGGGTGGCGAGGTCCTTGTGCACCACGTGGTGGCCGGACAGGTACTCCATGCCGGACGCGATCTGCGCCACCACGTGCACGAAGTCGGGGGGCTCCAGGGCGGGCTTCACTGTGCGGTCGTCGTCCGTGCTGCCCACGTCGGAGTGCGGCGAGCGCATGACCAGGAACTCGTGCAAGTCGCCCAGCGAGCAGTAGCTGAAGATCATGCTGAGCGGCTGGTCCTTGGTCACCACGCCCAGCAGGCAGACGACGTTGGGGTGCTGCAGCCGCGCCCGCAGCAGGGCCTCGTGCCGGAACTCCTCCCGGAGCGGCCCCTCCGCTTTGTCCTTCAGCGTCTTGATGGCCACGGCCTGGGCGGGCTCCCCCGGCGCGGGGCCGAACAGGTGGCCTTTGTAGACCTTCCCAAAGCGGTCCTCCCCGAGCTCCTCCATGAACCGCACGGCGGACAAGCTGATCTCCTTGAGCTTGGCCTGCCAAGAAGAGGAGCCCCAGTGAGCCAGTCCTGCCCCGCCACGCGAGAAGGAAGAGCAGGGGGTTCCGAGGGGCTCAGGGGGGCCGAGCAGAGGACCCGCTGGCCCTGCCTGCCTTGGCTGCGCCTGCCCGCACCCGGCTCTCTGCTCTGCAACACGCCCTGACGGCATGGGGCTGCCCGAAACCCTGGACGGGTCCTCACCAGGCTGCGAATTACGTCCCCAGTACCGCTGAGACACCATGGGAGGGTGTGTGTGCGCACCTGTGCACACCTGTGCACACACACCCCGCCAAGCTGAGCTCCAGCCACCCAGGCACCCCTGCACTGACCCGCTGTGCCCTCCAGGGCCTTTCCCAGCCCCCACCCCCATATGTGTCTGTCCGGGAGGTCCAGCCACCACCGCTCAGCACAGTGAGACCGTGTCTATTCTCTCGACCCAAGGTGTGCGTCCCGAGATTGCTGTCATCTCAGAGCCCAGGCCGGCTGCTCTGTGGCTCCCTGGTTCACCCGTCTCGTGCTTCCTCTTAGATTCCAGGGGATGGTTTTTGACAGAAGCACCACATGGGTGGAGTCGATGCGAACCCTGCCCCTCGGCTTCTGCGGCTCTCACCCCGTCTGTGTGCTTGGCCCTGTCCTTCGGGGAGCTTCCCTGACCCCAGGGCTCTGCGTCCCCCCCGCGGTCCAGCTACCCCACCCCGGCCCCCAAACACGGAGTGACTCCTGGAGACAGCTAAAGGAATCCACCCTCCCTTCCAAGCCCACAAGGCACTGAGTCCCCCCCAAAGCTTGTAAGTGAGGCGACTGTCCCTTCTCGCGGCTGCGCAGCTGTGACAGAGGGCACTTCAGTGTGAGTGCCATCCTGACACCTCGTGGCGGGGGGCTGCCCCCCACTTCCTCTACAAGACTGTGTGCTCAACCCTTCCCTGAAAATCACAGCAGAGGAAAACCAGCCACACCCGAAACTGAGTGGAAAACAGGCCCCAGCCCCTTACAAAGGCCGCACTGACCCTGGAGCGGCGAGAGCAAGCCCAGCCCTTCGCGGGTGCCCCGTGGGTACAGGTGGGCACAGCTGCGGCACCGCAGAGTGGGGACGGCTCAGCGGGGGGCCAGGTGGAGGGAGAAGCCACCCAGGGACCTGGAATTCTCACGTGCCCCCCGTGAATTTTCTCAGGACACAAACGTGCCCACGTGTCTCAGCGGAGAAACAGGAGATGAAGGGCGGTTTAAAGAGGTGCGTGTCGTGGGCTGTGCGCCCCTCCAGGAAGGTCGGGGCGCGGGGAGCGGGGACCTGCTTGTGCTGGCCCATGAGCGGCAGCTCCACGTCCTGGCTGGGGGACGCCATCAGCTGGCGGCGCGGGGGCGCCGAGGCCGCCGCCTTCTGCTTGTTGCGGCACACGCAGACCAGGAAGAAGAGGCAGGCGATGACCAGGGGGATGGCGATGCTGGGCACCAGGATGTACAGGATGCCCATCCGGCTGCCGTCCTGGGGGCCTGTGAACAGCAAGGCGTCCGTGAGCGTCCAGAAGCTCCGCCTTCCCCTCCAGTCCCCACTCGCCACTCCCCCCGATGACACTAGGCACGCTGGGTCACCAGGTCGGCTGCACAGAGGCAGAACCACACACCCCACCGGAAAGGAAAGGTGATGTACCACAAATGCACACCTGTGGGGACTGGAGACCCCACCCAGCTGCTCCAAAGTCCGGAGCGGCCGAGCTCCTGCCTAACCCCGGACACGGCCGCCCCGCCCACTCGTCTCCACGGGGCTGGGAAACACGTCTGACCGCCGCCCTCGGTGACGGGAACTTGGGGCCGGGATCGGAATGACCTTCTTCTTCGTTCCGTGTTTTAGGAGTGTCCCTACTTTTGTCTAGTAACGTGTTCTTTTAAGATAATGATTAATAGAGCATTTGATTCTAAAGTACAGTGACGCTCTGGCCGGTTTGGCTCAGTGATGAGAGCGTCAGCCCGTGGACCCAAGGGTCTCAGGTTCGATTCCCGGTCAAGGGCACGTGTCCGAGGAGCAGGTTTGATCCCCCACCCCAGTTGGGGCCGTGCAGGAGGCATCCAATCGATGTGTCTCTCTCACACCAGTGTTTATCTCTCTTTCTCTCACTCCCTTCCACTCTAAACATCAATGGAAAAATATTCTTGGGTGAGGATTCACAAAAAATTTTTAAAAATAAAAATATTTTTAAAAATAAGTAAATAAAAGTGCAGTGGCACCAATGAGCCTGACCCATGCAGGATGCAGAGGGGCACAGGAATTCTGGAAGAACCCTGGTGACACAGATGTAGTGTGAGGCTCCCAGTGAAAGGCGGCACTTTGTCTCCCCCTACAGGGCGAACAGAGGAGCAGCGGGCACCAGGCAGCAGAGCTGACACCTGGGGCAGAGCTAAGGTTCCCTTGTGAGGATGCAGAACCCTCTCCAGGATCTGGCCACGCCCCCACCCCTGGCACTTTCCTCCCTAACCTTGTGAATAATCAGTCACATGGGACTTGGGTGCCCCTGTGACTAGTGGATAATGAGCTCTCCATCTGCAAGGTGACAAGTGATTTCTGGACAACATGGTCTCTGAAAGAGCTCATTCACTTCTGGAAATGAACACTATCGCCACCTCAGTAATAAAAAACACGTTGTCCCAAACCCAGCCTGGCCTCCCGGCATCCAAAATAAAATAAAATACAGTAACACCACACAGGAAACTCTCTTGGCCCTACCCAGAGGGAGACATTTTAGAAGCCTGGGGGGCAGTGCAGACTCTCAATTTCCACTATTAGGGGGAGGGGGAGAGTCCACACCCCTGGGGCCAAGTTCAGGGTGTGAGCCCGTCCAAACACTTGTATGACCATTTATTTTATCATTATCTTTTTTTTTTTTTTTAGTCCTCACCCAAGAATATTTTTTCATTGATTTTCAGATAGAATGGGAGGGAGGGAAGGAGGAGGGAGAGAGAGAGAGAGAGAGCAACACAGACATAAGAAAGACACATCAATTGGTTGCCCCCCGTACAACCTTGACCAGGGCCGGGCATCAAATCGCAACCAAGGTACGTGCCCTTGACCGGAATCGAACCCACGACTCTTTGGTCCGCGGGCCGACATTCTAACCGCCGAGCCAAACCGGCCAGGGCTATCATTATCTTTTAAAAATCACCAACAACACACATGATTATTAATCACTGTCGTATTCCAGGACAGTGAATATTCCTAACAGCCCAATTCACCAAAGGCTATCCCATTGCGAACAGGCTGCTGTTCACTCGATTTTTTATGCATACAGTAAGCGGAACGTGAAATAATTATTCAACTATTTTGACATATAGAAGCGGCAGTCTCACACTGTTTTTTAAAACAGAAGTTTGACGAGAATTCATCTGAAACAGAATCATAGCATCCACATTCCCCTGCTTCTGGTTTTGTGGCAGAATAATCGCCCTGAGTGGAGGGCACAGCGCTCGGAGTGTCCCCAGCATCAGCCCCTCAGAACAGAGAGCGAGACACCTACTGCAGGAGGGCACGTCACACAGCTCCATGGGGACGTTCTTGTTCTTCGTGAAGCACCAGGGGCCTTCCATCTGCCCCCCGGGGTTCCGGCAGTAGGCGTGCCCCCCTCCGAGCTCGGGGAAGTCTGCGCTGGTCAGGTGGTGGCTGTGGGGGTGCTGCAGAGCCCAGGGCTGGCACTGGTGCCCCGACTTCGTGGTGCTCGCCGTCCCTCTGTAGTCCGTGCCCGAGCCGTTGTAGCACTGATGGTCTAAGAGAACATGTGTTAGGGGCCCGGACCAAGGGCGAGCGGCCAGCCTGGGCACAGACCGCGCCCTCCTTAGCCCTCTGGAAGGGACAGCCAACCACGTGGCCGGCATGCACTCCGACTGGAGTTTCCGAGAGACAAAAGGACTTGACGTAACTTCTGAGAGCAGCAGCATTAAAAAGTATGCTTTAATAAAGCCCCCAAGTCGCTAATTAAACTGGGGGCGCACCAGGGACATATATGGGGAAGAACACTTGTCAGGGTTACTCCACGACCCTGAAACCACCTCTGGGACCCACAGGGCAACCCACCCCCATGACAGAGGATCTCAACCCCAACCTCATGTTCACTTGCTCTGGAAGCACAACCCATCTGTGCTGGAGGGAGACACCTGCCAGGCCTGGCCCCTAGCTCCGACGCCCCTGCGACCCAGGGGGCACAGGGCTCCCCCACATGCTCCGCGCCACCCGGGAGGAGACCCCAGTGTGCTGAGCCAGGCCGAGGGCTGCGCATCTGTCGAACAATGCTTACAGAGGGCTCGCCATGTTCCGATACTGTTCTAAGAACTTTCTAAATAGGAACTAGTTCATTCTTTCCTCCAACTGCCAAGGTGAGGAGTTACTATTCCCACGTAACCTGAGGAAATGACAGCTAAGCAATTTGTCTAAGGTCACAGCAAGTACGCCCTGCAGCCAGGATTCGCGGAGCACAGTGGGCAGGTGGCCAGGCTCCTGGCGCCTGGAGGGGCCCTGCCATGCTCGGGGACCCCATGGCCTAAGGACTGAATCAGCCTCTTCCCTGGGTGCCCTGGACGAGGGCTGCGGTCCTGACCTAGTCAGTGAGGACAGGGGCCTGTGGATGGCAAGGCGGTCTGGAATCGCACTTGTTCCTCTGCCCCTAACAGTGTTTCCGGGCTGAAGGCAGGCGGATTACTCCACCTCCGAGAAGGAAGCCAGAGGCCCAGAGAGGTGAGGTGACTTACTGTGTCCCAAAGACAGACAGGGGCCAGCCGGGTGAGGCCTGGAGCTGACTGACACCCTGCTCTAGGCCCTCCTGTGCCCTGCTGGAGTAGAGCCTGCGCTGTGCCCCCGGGAGAGAAGGGGCCCCGTGTGCAGGCTCCCGTGTGCAGTCCCCGTGTGCAGGGCCCCCGTGTGCAGGACCCCCGTGCGCAGGCCCCGTGTGCAGGACCCCCGTGTGCAGGGCCCCCGTGTGCAGGGCCCCCGTGCGCAGGACCCCCGTGCGCAGGCCCCGTGTGCAGGACCCCCGTGTGCAGGGCCCCCGTGTGCAGGGCCCCCGTGCGCAGGACCCCGTGCGCAGGGACCCCGTGTGCAGGGCCCCCGTGTGCAGGGCCCCGTGTGCGGGCCCCCGTGTGCAGGGTGGGGGCGGGACTCACAGCGGCCCAGCCGCTCCGCCGGGATGCCGATGCGCATGCAGTTGGCGGCATCGGGGCTGTCGGGCATGGGCAGCGCCTCGCACTTGGGCAGCTGCAGCCGCATGAGGATGAGCGGGTTGGAGCGCGCAATGGTGTACTCCTGGCGGCACAGGTCGCTCTCCAGCACCTCGCACTCGTCGCGGCACAGCTCGCGGGGCTTGGGCGCCCGGGACCGCGCGTCGCACAGCGGGAACACGAAGTGGCAGAAGGACGGAATGGCGAACTGGGAGCACTGGTCGGACAGGTGCGTGGACGTGCCGATCATGGTGAAGGCCGCTGCGGGTGCAGGAGGGTCAGGGGGTGGGGCGCGGCCGGCCCGCTGGTGCCCCCACCCCACCTGCTGGTGCCTCTGTCCCGCCCCGCCCACTGGTGCCCCCACCCCTGCTGGTGCCCCTGTCCTGCCCGCTGGTGCCTCCCCTGCCTGCTGGTGCCCCCTGCCCGCTGCTGCCACCCCCGCCCGCCCACCGGTGCCTCCAGCCCCCCGCCCCATCCCCACCCCCACAGGCTCTCACAGGAGCAGGGCCCCAGGGAGCATCATCCTGCCCTGATTTGAACAGACACAGAAAGTTCTAGGCTTCACTTACAAATATCAGAAACAGAACAAAAAAGGAAAACTAGCCCCAAGATCTTATCCGGCTGGACGCTTCCTCCAAAGCAGGAAGAGCCCGTCTCAGACCCAAAGGTCACTTCCTCAGGCCGCCAGCAACCTGGGCCCTGCAAGCGTGGGCGGCAGGTGAAGCCGGGGGCTGGCAGTGCCACCAGGGGAGACTGGAGAAGAGGCCAAGGACCAGGCCTCCTCTCCCAACATGCCCAGGTCACAGCCTGGGGAGGCCTCCGCGGGGACAGAGGGAAGGAGGATGCCAGGCAGACAGCCCGCCACCCTGAGCAATGCAGCAAGGAGCCAGATGACAGGGCGTGGCAGAGACGGACACCAGGGTGCAGGGTGGAGAGTGGGAGAGGGTGGGCGGTGTGGGGTGGGGGAGGTCTGTGATAAAGGAGGAGCGGAGAAGCAGCCCTAGCAGGAGATCTGAGCCAGGGCCTGTGGGTTTGCTTTTGGGGGGCAAGACGTCACAGGATGGGGTGTGATGGGAACGAACCAGCCCACAGGAGAACTTGACATGGAGAAAGGAGGGGTCAGGAAGGAAGGCTGTCACAGTCCGTCCCCCTGTGAAGGACCTGCTTATAAGGATTTGGTCTTGGACAGCTAGAGAGAGGCCCCTTTTCCTAGGCACCCTGCTGAGAGAGGGCATTCAGTCCCTGGGATGCCCCAGCTCCACCCACTTGTAGTGCCCCGTTCGGCCAACAGGCGGCGCTGCTGATGCCCATTATCCCCAGGAGAGGCACCAGGGACCAGGGCAGGCTCCAGGTCAGACAGCTGCATGGGAGCCCAGTTCTGACCGTGCCCGGTGATTTACTGTACGACCTGTGTCTCTCTGTCAGTGGGCTGCTGAGACCCCCACTAGGGCACAAAAGCCCACAGAGAACCTGTAAAACAACACAGGAGAAGGCTGGCCCACAAGATGTGATAAGGGCTGTGTCCACACACTGCCCCTAGCGCCTCGTGCCAGGCGCTTTGCGCTGTGGGGTCACAGTGTCCTTGGCCCTCCAGGTCACTCTGGCTAATATGACAGCTGAGGAACAGAGTTGGCCCAAGACCCCGGTGTGAATCAGTTCCACCCATTCCTGCGGGGTCGGCGACTACCAGGAGGCCACTAGTGAATGCTGGCTGGACCCTCAGGCAGGGAAGACTCCGAGAAGCCACACCTGGCACTTCTCTGGGGGTAATCGACTGATAGGACGCCACGGCTGACCCTTTCGGGGTCCTCCTCCGCCCCTCCCCTCAGACACATCAGGTGAGGGCTTATTTCTGAAAGGATGGTTCTAGGTGCAAGGACGTTCAGCATCTCATGTCCTTGCTTCCGTCCACACCCTGCCCGTCCCTCCCAAGGACGCTTGGAGGCCATGTCCTGGGAAGGGTTCTGACGAGCATGCTCTCAACCGAACATCGCAAGGAATGCAGTCTCGAGGTCCCAGTCGGTCTACAGCACCTTCCCGTTTAATTTCTCAAAAATCCACGAATTTACAGAATCCTCATTCTACGCTTTTATCTAAAAGCCGCTATAAAATCGGCCTGATCAGATAAACGATTCCTGAAGAAATAACTAAGGGACAGCCTCGGGCCTTGAATCAGTGTTTACCAATTAGTGGATTGTAATGTTAACCCTGGAGTCTGTGCCTAGCATTTAATTTAATTTAAAAAAAATTTTTTTTCCTTTATTGATTTTAGAGAGAGATAGAAACATCAATGACAGAGAAACGTCTATTGGCCGCCTCCTGCATGCCTCCCACTGGGGATCGGGCCCACAACCTGGGCATGTGCCCTGACTGGGAATAGAACCGGCGACCTCTTGGTGCAGGGTCGATGCTCAACCACTGAGCCACACCGGCCGGACTGTGGCTAGCATTTTAAAAGCTAATTAGAACAGAACAGAGGACGTCGGAGCACTTGGTTCATGGTAAGGGGGCAACCGACTTTTCCTTTAATAAAATACAACGGCAGAGGACATTCCAAGGGCACTGCTCGTACTAAGGGTGCGTGTGGTCTCCTGCAATGCATTTCGAGTCTATGAAACACACGTGTGTGCACTAAGTCACAATACAAAGAACACCTTTCACTGCGTGTTGTGGTCAAAAGGTTTGCGAAGTTCTGCTTTAAACAGCGTAGAAAGCTTTTCCGGTGAGAGACAGCAGGTTTTCAAACCATTCTCACCACGGGACCAACAGGGCACCTGCTAGGATTCTCCAGGTCCCACTGCTGCCTTCCATTTGTCACCGGACACCTGGCCCTGTCCTCGGGGGCTCTGGACCACGGGCCGGGCAGACCCTTCTGTGACCATGACCTTAGACGCTACAGACTGAGAGAAAAAGGCCAGGCCAGAGTCGACCTGCATGTCGAAGGACATTTCAACAACATCGACATGGGTTTCTGCCTGAGTGCTGCACACCTGCCCCTTACCAGGGCAAACTGCACCAGGCTCTCCTGGCGAACCCAGCATCAGAGGTGGGCCGGGGGTTCTCATGGGCAGCGGGGGTCAAAAACTTCTGTGTAGCCCGGCTGGTGTGGCTCAGTGGTTGGGCGTCGACCCATGCATGCACCAAGAGGTCACTGGTTTGATTCCCGGTCAGGGCACATGCCCAGGTTGTGCGCCCGATCCCCAGTGAGGGGCATGCAGGAGGCAGCCAATCCATGTTCTCTCTCATCCATGTTTCTATCTCTCTCTCCCTCTCCCTTTCTCTGTCTCTAAAAAAAAAAAATCAATAAAGAAAAAAAAATTTTTTTTAAACTACTGTGTGGAGAACCCAGTTAAACGGTGACACCTGCCTTCTGCACACGACTTCCCTGCTTCCTCATAGCATCTGGAAACGTGTGCACCTCCGGGGGGCAGAGGCAGGGGAGGGCTTTGCAGATCTCTCATTAAATTCACTGTCTCCCTTCTGAAGGGATCCCCCAAGGAGACCTGCACCCCAGTGTGTAACAGTCGTGCTGAAGGCGGACACCCAACCCGAGACGGTGACTCCCAGCACGAGGGCGACACCCTGCTCACTTCGCTCAGGCTCAGTGTCCCTGGGAGCCGAGGGCTGACAAGGTCCAAGCTCACGGCAGTGTCCCCACGCGGGGCCGCCAGCTGAAATCGGGCCCCTGGACCATCTATGCGAGCCCACATCTGAGGGCACAGGGTCACGAGAGGCGGGGGGGGGTCAAGTGCACCCGGGGCCGCCCTGGGACGAGGACCCTGGCGAGGCAGCGAGGACAGGACAGCTCAGGGCTTCAGACCTACCTGGCTGGCCCGATTCAGTGTGTTAGAAGCATGTTCTCAACAACCCGCACTTGCTAATTTATTTTTTTCCTTTATTGATTTTAGAGAGAGAGGAAGGGAGAGGGAGAGAGAGATGGAAACATCGATGAGAGAGAACATCGCTGGGCCACCTCCTGCGTGCCCCCCACTGGGGATCGGGCCCACAACCTGGGCATGTGCCCTGACTGGGAATGGAACCGGTGACCTCTTGGTGCAGGGTCGACGCTCCACCACTGAGCCACACCGGACGGGCTGCACGTGCTCATTTACACAAACGGGAGGAACATTTTAGGGTAAAGCGTGGCGGCCACCACAACGGCTTCTGAATAGATCTCTTTCTTTTTTGTTGTTAATTCTCACCCAAGCATATTTTTTCCATTGATTTTTAGAGAGAGTGGAAGTGAGGAAAGGGGGGGAGTGAAAGAGAGAGAGAAACATCGATGTGAGAGAGAGACACATTGACTGGTTGCTTCACACATGTGCCCCACCCTTACCCCGGCTGGGCCAGGTACATGCCCTTAACTGGCAATCGAACCTGTGACGCTTTGGTGTGCAGGCCAACGCTCTAACCACTGAGCCACACCAGCCCGGGTTCGAAGGTCTCTTTCTACTGCAGGAGACACGGAGCAGGGACGCACTGTCCAAGGCAGGGACCAGCAGAGCGCACACGTGGACTGGCCGCGTGGGGACAGGCGTGAACGTCTGCTCACCCCTCATGAGGGAAGCCCGTGCTCCTACCTGTGATGCGATTCTCGATCTCCCCCTGCATCTGGAGGGAGTCCACGTAGATGGTCCGGTTCCCGATGAAGCGGGCGCAAGCGATGCCCCGGTAAGGCTGGCAGAACCCGTCCTCGTGGTCATCGTCTCTGGGGAGACACACAGTCTGTGAGTGCATCGGAAGGTGTCGGTACCCGTGGTGAATTCCTCTCTTCCAATCCGGCATCGGATGACCTACCATCGTGCTGCCTGGCATTTATCCAGGTGGATGGAGATCTTGTGCCCACACAAAAACCTGCACACGGATGTCTACAGCAGCTTTATCCAGAATTGCTAAACCTGGACGCAGCCACGATGCCCTTCAACAGCTGAGTGGGTAATAAACTGCGGTCCGTCCAGACAGTGGAATGTTATTCAGCAACAAAAACAATAACATGGCAGAACCTTCGACGCATATTGCTCAGTGACAGAGCCCATCAGAGCCCATCTTTAAAAAATAATTTTTTTCTTTATTAATTTTAGAGAGAGAGGAAGGGAGAGGGAGAGAGATAGAGACATCGATGAGAGAGAACATCGATGGGCCACCTCCTGCATGCCCCCACTGGGGATCAGGCCTGGGCATGTGCCCTGACCGGGAATCGAACTGGTGACCTCTTGGTGCAGGGGTCGATGCTCAACCACTGAGCCACATCAGCCGGGCTCAGAAGCCAATCTGAAAAGGCAGCGTCCTGCCTGCCTCCAACGACGTGACACTCTGAACACAGTGGAACTGGGAGACAGGAGAAAGGTCAGTGGTTGCCGGGGATGAATGGGCAGAGCACAGGGAATTTTTAAGACAGTGAAACTAGTCTGTGTGACACTATCATGATGATATGTCATCGTACGTTTGTCCAAACCCATACAATAGAACACCAAGAATGACTATGCGCCCCCAGGTATACATCAGTGAGTGTACACTAGACATTAGTTAACGATCAGGCCTCCACACTGGTTCGTCGACTGTAGCAAGTGTGGCCCACTAACGAGGACATCACTTACAGAAAACTGGATGTGCAGACGAGAAGGGGCAACATGAGAACACTACTTGATGTTCCATTTTTCTGCAGACCTAAACTTTCTCTAAATATAAAGTCTGCTCACTAGTTTAAAATCCAGCATTTTTAGGGGGGACCCGAGGTGGACCGAGTGTGAAAGCACAGAGAATAAACTGAAATAAATCACTTTAGCAAAGGCTGAAGCTAAATTCCATAGGCCGCAGGTGACCTGAGAGTAACCTAATAGGCTGCTGTAGCGAAACACTTTTCAGAGGAAGGTAACAAAATCTAGGGTACAAACCACAATGCCCAGTATACAATAAAAAATTACAAGACACACGAAAAACAGCAAACTATAACCTGTGGTCAAGAGAATCAACCCAAAGCTGACCCAGACGTTGGACTCGGCAGACCAGGACTTGAAGCAATTGCAAGTATGGAAAACAGTGCATGGAAGAAAGTGTGGTGAATGTACGGAGACATGAAGGCTGTTAAAGAATCAAAGGGATGAGCCAAAAAACACAATCTCCACTACAACATGGTGTTAATAACAAATTGGATTAGACAGAAAAGAAAAATCAATAACGCGACAAGTCAATAGAAAATTTCCAAACTGAAACTAAGAGAGACCAAAAGATTTACGGAAAATAAACAGAGCCTCGGTGAGATGTGGGAAAGCATACGGGTTCTAACTTACCTGCGATCAAGACCACGGGAAGAGAGGAGGAATGCAAGGAATCAGGAAAAACAGTCTGAGGAAATAATGGCCAAATGTTTTTCCAAATTTGATTAAAAACAGTTACACACTGATCAAGGAATGTCAGTGAAAAGCAAGCAAGATAAACACAAAGCAAACCACACTGAGTCACGTCACAGTCAGCTTGCTGAAAATACAGGGAAAGCAGGAATGGACACATGACAAGTAATGAAGGTGGGCCATTATCAGAAACAGGAGACCAGGGAATGCCAGCTTCCATGCACTAGCAGGAAAATAAACTGTGGACCTGGAGTTCCACTCTCAGCAAAAAACATCTTTCCAAGGAAAGGATCTATTCACCAAAAAGACACAAACATGAATGCAAGTACTATCAGAGTTAATATACGAACAAGGACTGACAAAACTAGAGGACAGCTCAGAAAAAGCCACAATTCTAGTTGGAAATGTTAACACCTGTCTGTCAGCAGTTCACGGAATTAGGCAAAGAATGCTAGTGCAGAAACCACAGTGGAAACAGTGAGCACCCCTGGAGCTACTGGCCAGTGTACCTGAAGAACAGCGTACCCAACCAGCTGCACACGCGCCAGGGCACAGGGCATGCTCACCCGGAAAGACCACATGCTCACCACAAAGTAACTCCCCCAAAGCTTGGAAGAACTGAAACCATACATCTCTGATCACACAGAAGTAAACGAGAAGTCAGTAACAAAAGATATTTAGGAACTCTTCAAATATTTGGAAATGAAACAGCATACTTCTAGATTACCTTTGGGCTAAAAAAGAAAATACAAGGAAAGTCAAAGAGAATGTTAAATGGGATGTGAATATATGAATTATAAAAAATAAAAACAGGATAGTATGCAGCTAAAACAGAAATTAGAGATAAATGTATAGCTGTAAACACTTAATAGCTATAAATACTTAAGTTAAATAAGGTGTTACACCTTAAGAAGTTAGAGAAAGAATGTCAAATTAAACCTGAAGTAATTATAAGAAAATATTAATGAGGAGAGCAGAAATCAATAAAATAAAAAACAATAGAAAATCAGTAAAGCCAAAAGTTGGTTCTTTTAAAAATTAATAAATTGGGCCCTGGCCGGTGTGGCTCAGCGGTTAGAGCGTCGGCCTGTGGTCCAGAGAGACCCGGGTTCGGTTCCCGCTAAGGGCATGTACCTCGGTTGCGGTTTGTCCCCGGCCCTGGTTGGGTCATGCGGGAGGCAGCCACTCGATGTGTCCCTTGCACAGTGATGTTTCTCTCTCCCTGTCTCTTCCTCTCTCTCCCTCCCGTTCTATCTGAAGATAAATGCAAAAATGTCATGTGAGGATAAAAAAAAATAAAAAATAAAAATTCATAAATTGGTAACACCTAGAAAAACTGATCAAGGAAAAGGAAAAACACACATTACCACCCATGTCAGGAATGCACACAGGGACATCACCAAAGGCCGGAACAAAGTTTAAAAGACAACAAGAAATACTATGAACAAATATATGAACATAGATCCAACAACTTAGAAAAAAACGACAAATTCCTTAAACGCACACACACAGCAAAATGAATGCCAACAGAAATAAAAACTCACAGTAGCCCTGTATCTCTTGAAGTTGTCATCAAAAACCTTCCCATGATAGCCCCGGCCGGTTTGGCTCAGCGGTTGGAGCGTCGGCCCGTAGACCAGAGAGTCCCAGGTTCGGTTCCCGCTAAGGGTACGTACCTTGGTTGCAGTTTGTCCCCGGCCTCGGTCGGGGTCATGTGCGTGGCAACCACTTGATGTGTCTCTCTCACATCGATGTTTCTCTCTCTCTCTTCCTCCCTCTCTCCCTCCTGCTCTATCTGAAGATAAATGCAAAAATGTCCTCAGGTGAGGATTCAAAAAATAAAAACCTTTCCATGAAAACTCCAGCTCCAAATAATAGAAACTGGTGAACTCTGCCCAACATTTCAGGAAGAAACATCGGCAGTTTTACACAAACTCGTTCAGAGAACAAAGGAGTAAGGAGTAAGGGAGACCTTCTAATTCGTCTTATGAGACAAGCATACACTCGATAAAAATACCTGACAAGAAAGAATGTCCTCAGGACATCACACACCACTACGCCTCCTGATCAAACAGGCAACGTGCTCCACAAAACAAAAGCAAACTGGACCGAGCAAGATAGAAAGCCATTGTAACACTGGGCTAACCAGGAATACAGAGTTGCTTCCACATTTAAAACCCAATCACTGTAGACACAGAAGCAGAGAACCACGTGATTACCCCATCTGAGATGAGATAAGGCAGCACGGTGAGGGTCCTGTGTCAGGGAGAGGGATCTGAGAGCATGACCAGGAGCACCGAAGACACTGGGGAGAAAGGCCATCCAAACACATACACCCTGAATTTGGAGCTTCAGCTCTGTAAGGAGACAGCACGGATCTTAGAGAACACCCACTGGAGCACTAAGGGGCAACAGAGTGTGATGGACACAAAAAACTCTCCAATAGTTCCAGGAAAAAAAATAGTAATTATCGATATGCATCGAGGAAATGATCCATCAGACGTGGCAAAATGATAAAAACGGGTGAACCTGGGTAAAGAGCATAGGGGGCTACTCATGACTAGTTTTGCAACTTTTCTGTAGGTTCGGAGTTATTTCGAAATCAACGTTAAAAGACATCCCAGGAGGCGCCTTTGTAGAAATTGCAAACTGACAAGAATTTATATGCAGATGCCAAGGTAGCAGAACAGCCCAAGCAATCATGAGCGAGACAGGAATGAAGGAGGAGAAGTAGGGAGCAGACTGACAAACCTCAGAGGGATAAGAGGTGGGAGGGAGGGAAGAGAGAAACCAAAGAACTTATCTGCATATGTGCACAACCAATGGACAGGGACACCAGGCTGGAGAAGGCAGGACGGGGGTGGGAGCGGGAAGGAGGGGGTCAAGGGGAAAAAAAGGGGGACATCTGTAATACTTTCAACAATAAAAAAAATAAAAAAAGAATGAAGGAGGACTTACACCACCTATTGTAACACTGACTCCAATGTTACAATTATCCAGACAATGTGGTGTATGGGTGTAAGAACAGATCAATAGAACATGGTAGAAAATCCCAAAACAGACCCCACCTATGGTCAGCTGGTGTTCAATAAAGGCACTAAGGCATCCAAGGGGGACAGGACCATCTTCTCAAAACTGGTGCTTGAACCACTGGATATCTGTATGGACATTGGTAATACTTTCAACAATAAAAAAAAAGAAAAAAAAAAGAAGTTAAAACCATATCTCAGCCTGGCCAGTGTGGCTCAGTGGTTGAGCGTCGACCCATGCACCAAGAGGTCGCCGGTTCGATTCCCAGTCAGGGCACATGCCCAGGCTGTGGGCCCGATCCCCAGTGGGGGGCATGCAGGAGGCGGCCAGTCGATGTTCTCTCTCATCGATGTTTCTATCTCTCTCTCCCTCTCCCTCTCTGAAATCAATAAAGAAAAATTAATTTAAAAAGTCAGAATGAGAAAAAGATCCGCTTCTCTCCTGCTCCCGACTCGCCCGACGAGGCTGCTGGTGTGAGGGCCTGCCCGTCAGTGCTGCCCATCAGTGCTGCCCGTCAGTGCTACCCGTCAGTGCTGCCCGTCGGTGCTGCCTGTCTGCCCGTCAGTGCTGCCCGTCACTGCTGCCCGTCAGTGCTGCCCATCGGTGCTGCCCGTCAGTGCTACCCGTCAGTGCTGCCCGTCGGTGCTGCCCGTCGGTGCTGCCCGTCGGTGCTGCCCGTCAGTGCTGCCCGTCAGTGCTGCCCGTCGGTGCTGCCCCTCAGTGCTGCCCGTCAGTGCTGCCCGTCGGTGCTGCCCGTCGGTGCTGCCCGTCTGCCTGTCAGTGCTGCCCGTCAGTGCTGCCCGTCAGTGCTGCCCGTCTGCCTGTCGGTGCTGCCCGTCGGTGCTGCCCGTCTGCCCGTCTGCCCGTCAGTGCGTCTGAGCTCCGCCAGGAAGGCCGCGTGGCCGCTCGCAGTCCTCCTGAATCACTGGCTTGTCCGTGGGCGGCTTCAGTGTGTCGTTTTGGTTTTTAAATATCTAGTCCTATTTTCCTGTCATTAGGATCAAGTTGGAACTAGATTCGTGACAATCCCAGAAAACAGCCACAGAAGGCGTAAGGTGATGGCTAAGTTCTGTTCAGACACGCGAAGGTGCCTCTGAGTCCGCACCGAGACACCCACTGGGCGGCTGCACTGGGGCCTGGAGATGGGGGACCCCTCAGACCCGAACGGGGAGTCCGGCACCAGCACGGGGTGGAGAACAGCTGCGGCCTTGGAAGTGCCCAGTTTGTGACTCACGAAAGGAGAGGGCTCGGGACCCAGCCCAAGGAAGGTGGGTCCCAGAAGCCAGTAATTCACACAGCTGTTAACTGTCCCAAACGCAGGGTGCTCCCTCCAAGCGGTTGTCTGCTGACACACATTACGGTGCGCACCCTGTGGCCACGAGGTGGCCAGGCAACGCCACAGGTGACAGGGAAGCCTGGTGCTCGAGCTTCCGGGAGCACCCGGCCTGCACCCCGAAACCCACCCCCTTCCACCAGGCCACCCCACCAGTGTGTGCAGGGGCCCACAATCGTGAACACGAACCCCTCTTTGGGAGAGCAGATGGAGACACCCGGGCATGACACGGGGGACACACCGCCTCGTGTGAACCCCCTGGACTGCCGACACCCCACCCAGGTAAGCCACGATAACCCTGTCTCTGAACCTGCCTTTGTGTGGAAACAGATCATTCACAGACTATTCTTAAAGCTTTTGTTCTCCACAGACACCCCCTCCTCACTCCACCCCCCACGTGGGTGGAAGGAAGAACAATTTTTTTTTTATCCTCACCCGAGAACATTTTTGCATTTATCTTCAGATAGAACGGGAGGGAGAGAGGGAGAAAGAGAGAGAGAGAGAGAAACACTGATGTGAGAGAGACACATCGACCGGTCGCCACCCACACGACCCCAACCGGGGCTGGGGACAAACTGCAACCGAGGTACGTGCCCTTAGCGGGAACCGAACCCGGGTCTCTCTGGTCCGCGGGCCGATGCTCTAACCACTGAGCCAAACCGGCCAGGGCAGGAAGAACAATGTTTAAATGGTAGCAACTCCCTTAACCTTGGAGGATTCCCACCCCCACCGCCCTCCGCACACACACTCATGTCCATCACACTCTGGTGCCCACATGTGTGGACGGCGAGGGCAGCACTGGGGAAGGGGTGATGAGCTGCAGCGGCCGAGTCACCGTGGCCACTCCTTTGGGGTCTGAGCCAGCAGCAGTGCGTCCTGGCTGAGGCGCTGCTCACAGGACCGCCGAGGCCTGGGTATCACTGCTCACCGTCCACTGCAGGTGCGGGGACACCTCTGGGCCAGCAGCGAGCGGCCTTTAACTGCTGTGCACGGCTCGGGAAACGGCCCGAGAGAGCAGTCCCAGCACAGGGTCGGCGGTGCTAGTCCAGCGACAGAAACAGAACTTGGAAGGATTCTGTCTTAAGCTGACTGAGTTTCCCTGTCTGTCTTTGTTTGGGGTAACCTCCAGAGACATCATCACAGGGGTGGAGGTCTGTCCACTGAAACACAGCCACGGTCCCCGGGGAGGGAAACCATCACAGCCGCAGAGGGGCGACCCCAACGAGCTGTGCCCCCGGCCACGCGCGATGGAGCCAATGGCCACCTGCCAGAGGGAGTCCGCAGGGCAACGCTGCCACCTTGACCGAGCGGAGTGCAGTCTGCAGCTGAAATGTTACTTAGTAGCGGGAGCCCTATCATGGAACATAATAGCAACACGTTGAAAACTGCGCCATCACCCTGTCCCTGTAAAAGTCAATGTGTAGCCCTGGCCGTTTTGGCTCAGTGGTTAGAGCGTTGGCCCACAGACCGGAGAGACCTGGGTTCGGATCCCACTAAGGGCACGTACCTGGGTTGCAGTTTGTCCCTGCCCTGGTTGGGGTCGTGTGGGTGGCAGCCACTCAATGTGTCTCTCTCACATCGATGTTTCTCTCTCTCTCTCCCTCCTGCTCTATCTGAAGATAAATGCAAAAAAAAAAAAAAAAAAAAAAAGGTCCTCGGGTGAGGATTAAAAAAAAAAAAAAGTCAACGTGAAAATCGAACTTTTACGCAACCCCAGTGAAACCAGAAACTGGCGAGACTCATCTGGAAGACGAAAGACAACGATCGAGATGATTTAGAAAAGTGACGCCGTAACAAGGTGGACGCACTGGTCAGCGGCGCCCCGGCCGGTAGCAGAGAAGGGGGCACGCAGACAGCAGACACCGGTTCCCCAGTCTGGGAGCTGAGACGGTCCTAGCTCTCAGATGGCCACCTTCCTGCTGCGTGGCAGAGAGACAGAGACCAGGGCGCCACCCTTAGGACCTACCTCATTTAACCTAATGACCTCCTTAAAGGCCCTAAGACAGTCCTGTGGTGGTGGTGGGTGGGATCAAGGCTTCAAAACGGGAACTGGGGACGGAAACAACTGAGTCCACAGTAGCAGGGAGACCACATCTGCATATATTATGTAGCAGGACGCCAACAGCGAGCCTAGAAGCCGGTCGGCACACAGGGAAAGGTCACACAGGACAGAGGCCACCGTGAGCTCCTTGATGGCACAGGAGGCTGCTCGTTAGATGGCACAAGGCCACCGATATGGAGCAATGACACAGACCGCAGCTCACACCTGCATGAGATCAGTTCCAGACGGAGCCAAGCTACGTAAACATTGCATCTAGAATACATCCTAAAACTCTCGCAGATCAATAAGGAAAAGACACGCGTCCTCATGAAATAGGAATGAAATACAGTCCGTTCGGGTTATTGGTGGTAGTTATTGTCTATCAAGTCGCTGTAAACACTGAATTAGCAAATGCTGAGCCACTGGTCCTCCCGGAAAAGCAGTTTACTGACGTAGTCCTGATGCTGTCACCCACGAATCGATACACCCCCTCGCTCCACGGGCCCCTCTGTGTGTGTGTCACCGACACTGAGCACAGGGCCCGCAGCGCGGGGGCTCCCGTCCGACGGACACCCGTCTAACCCGCTTCCTCCAGGGGGCAGTCACAGCCTTCTCACTAAGGACGCCCGGCAGCACCCTAGCACCGTGCCGGGGGCCACAACACAGTCCCCGGGAAAAGCCATAAAATGTAGACAGACCTCGAAAAGGACACTGGTTTGCAGGCGGAAGGCTCAGACAGGAAGGCACCCTCAGCTGGAACCGTGTGCCGTGGGTGACCCCTCTGCACAGGTCCATAAGCGACGGTGAAAACACCCCGAGTATCGACTTGGGGGTTACGAAGAAACTTTTCGTGAGTGAGAACGTGCAGGTATGAAATCCTCAAACAAGGAGGGTGAACTGGACACGGACAGGCAATGCCATGGCTAGGACCTCCACAGAGACAGTTCCAACTTCACTGTGTACTGACGGATCGCATGTGACATTACTGCCCATCACTACTGGACACCCGAGACGTTGGCGACATGTGAGGTTCTGATCGCAGCGCCTGCTGGGAGACGCAGGGGAATGAGAGCCAGTGCTCTGCTGGGGGCAGGGGCACGAATCCCTGGGCACACCTGCCATCCCGTCCAGGTCTCCATCACGGGAGGGCTCGCCCACCAGACAGGGAGACGCAGACAGACGCGCACGTCAGACGGTCTCTCCGTGAAAACAGCGACCCTTCGCTCAGCGGACACAGGCGATCAAAGTGGGCCTGACTCACCCAGTGGAATGCTGTGCGTCTGTCCCGGTGAGCACAACCCGCATGTATGAACTTGAGCGTCCAGACTGGGAAACCCCCTTTCCACCACCAGAAAACACCCATGTGTTGAGACAACGGGACCCGGTCACAGAAACGGAACGTATCTAATGGGTCACGAGGAAAACCTTCACAAATTATAAAAAGTAAAATACGCCCCAAACTCACCGATGATAATGCAGCAAAAACAAGAAAATCAAAGCCTGTGTCCCTGGGGCGGGGGTGGGGAGATGTAGCCAAAACGGCATTCAGAGGAAACTCTGTAATTTTAAATGCACTTGTTTGCAAATTTAAAATGACCAGTAAAAACTACTTTTTTAAGATGTCAGTATCACCTAAAGAGTTAAAACGTACAATGAAGTGCACAGATCTCAAGTATCCCACGAACAAGACACACCAGAACGGCTCCAGGTAAAAAGACGGCCCAGACCAAACGCTGGCGAGTTCACGCAGTGCCCAGAATGCCCCACCTGCCGGGGGCAGAGCAAAGGGGCCACCCCGAGAGACGGTCTGCTGTTTCTTACAAAACTCAGCACACAGAGCCTACAAGCCGGCAATTGTCCTCCTAGGTATTCACCTAGCAGAAATGAACATACATCTGCAAAACACCTGCATGAGAGAGAAACCCATCACCTCTATTCCTAACAGGGAAAAGCATCCGTCCGCTCAGGAGCCCATCGGCGGGAGAACGGATGCAGCGATGGGCAGTCCTCCGTGGAACACTGCCAGCCACAAAAATACACGTGCATAGGGGTGACCTCAAAGACAATGCCAGGTACAGGGGGCCAGGCTAAAGAGGCTGTGTGCTGGAGGGTTTCATTTCTGTGAAGTTCTAAAACACGCAAAAATAGTCCACGGTAGAAAAACCCCACACAGTGGCTGCGGGGGGTGGGGTACGGGGGGGGTGCACGTTTTAACTCCTTATGTCATACTAACATCTCAAAAAGTAATTTTCACTAGTCATTTTTAATTTTCAAACAAATGCATTTAAAATTATAAAGGTTGTCCAGCCAGTGTGGCTCAGGGGTTGAGCATCGACCCTGCACCAAGAGGTCGCTGGTTCAATTCCCGGTCAGGGCACATGCCCAGGTTGTGGGCCCGATCCCCAGTGGGGGGCATGCAGGAGGCAGCCAATCGATGTTCTCCCTCATCGATGTTTCTATCTCTCCCTCTCTCTTCCTCTCTCTCTAAAAAAAAAAAAGAAAACTTAAGTATGTAAGTATAGTTACATATATATTTAAAAAATTACATTCTAGTAATTCTACATTACGATATTTGTATACTCTGTAATAGACTGTGTGTTATATATTCATATAAATTACATGCTATAAAGAACAATCCCTGTGAAATGACCTTTCCTAAAGCCTCAGAGGTGTTCCCTCCACGCACATTCTTCCCTCATCATCTTCCCAAATTAGACAGCGAGAAAGAAATGCTTCCGCACAACCCTGAACGCAGACCGGTCCCCAAGTCCGCCCCGCGCCTGAGGTGCCGGCTACGCCCTCAGAGTCCAGCCCCCAGCGTGCCCGGTGGCACGGATGCCCCACGGCGCCTGCACCGCGGGATGGTGGAGTGGCTGCGGCTCTGCCAGTCCGGGTGGGCAATGAGGCAGCAACCGCCCCTCAGCCTCAACACAGCGCCGCAGGGTAATTCTCAGGCACACGATGGGAACGCGCGAGTCCTGAGGGGAGCCTTTCTGGGTGGACGGCGTGGGGGAAGGCACGACGGGAACCAGAGACCGGCTCACGGCCCAGTGGAGACCCCGAGCCAGCTCTGAGCCTGGTCTCCTCGTGGCTGAGTGGCCTGAGACCCCGCCTCTGGCTGGGGGTGCTGCTGGGATTTCAGGGAGAACTGCCTCTCCGGTTCCAAACGTGTGAACACCAGGTCCTGCTGCCCCGGCAGCCTGGTCCCCGTGCCGAAACTTCCTCCAGGGGCCTGGACAGTCTCAGTCGACGAGAGGAACTAGCGATATTTATTGTTATGGCATGTTTCCTAAGACTAACTGGAAAGTGTAACTTTTCCACCCGCAGCAGACGCACGGCCACCCTTGTGGCGGTCCAGCCAGCGTCCAGCAAACTCAGCAAAAACAGGCGCTGGCTGGATCTGGAACCGGGGTTCTTACATAATGGAAACCCTCAGAGAAGGAGGAAATGGTTTGAGGGAAACAGATACTTACTGAAAATTATGATTCGGGCTGTGTGTTGGACCTAAAAGGAAAAACAAAAGGACATGTTATTAATACTTCATGATGTGGAATCAAACGTCTCTCAGATCCAACGAACCGTGAAGGCGGCCCCAGCCCAGGGCACTCCGTGGTGGGAAGCTGCCCTCGGCCAGGCTCTGCCGCTACCCAGGATATTGTACCAGGGACAGGAAACCTCAGGGCATGGAGGGGCACTCTGTTCATGCAGAAACTTTGGACATATTTTTGTTTGAGAGAGAGAGAAACATCGACACGAGAGAGACACATCAACCAGTTGCCTCCCGCATGACCCCAACTGGGGCTGGGGATGGAACTCGAAACGCAGGGAGGTGGCCTTGACCGCGAATCGAACCTGCAACCCTTGCGTGTGCAGGTGGACACTCTAACCGCTGGGCCACGCTGGCCAGGGCTTTGGGGCATATTTTTGGAGTTTTTACTGTCTTTGTTTCTTTTTTTTTTAATCCTTACCCGAGGACATTTTTGCATTTATCTTCAGATAGAGAGAGGGAGGAAAAGAGAGAGAGAGAAACATTGACGTGAGAGAGACACATCGACTGGCTGCCACCCACACGACCCCAAACGGGCTGGGGACAAACTGCAACCGAGGTACGTGCCCTTAGCGGGAACCGAACCTGGGACTCTCTGGTCCGCAGGCCAACGGTCTAACCGCTGAGCCAAACCGGCCAGGGCTTACTGTCTTTCTTTTCTCTTTCTCTCTCCTCATCTAATCTTGATTCGCAAAACCTGTTTTCCTCCTTGGTGACAGAGTGGCCTTCCAGGGACTTCTCAGAACCAGGGCAAAGGGGACACACTCCTCCGGCCATTTAACAGGCAGAAGGCACAGGGCTGACTCCCGCCCTCCTCTCGGCGGGGCCAGGGGTCTGTGGGGGCCTTGGGCTGTGTGGCCGCCTCCCCGCAGGGTGACTGTGTGACCTACAACCTGCCCCCACGATCGGGCAGCTCCCCTCGTGCCTGGGATGATGTTCTGCACCCAGCACAACCACGTGGGTCCCTCCTCTGACCGTGAGCGGGAGCAGGGCGAGCGGGGCCTCGGGGCCATGGGAACGCCCAGGGGGCGGCCTCACGGATCTCCTCTCCGTGGCGTGCGTGTGCTCAGCTTCACACCGCGCACGACTCTCCCACGTGGAGGCTGTGAGGCCCCAGCCGCACGCCGCAGGCCCAGGCGGCCCCACTCACCCAGCCTCACGAACAGGACGCCGGTGGCGGTGATGGTCTTCATCCCGTTGGTGGCCACGCACTGGTAGTAGCCGGTGTCCGTGGTGTCCAGGTCCTGGATGCGCAGCCGGGAGCCGTACTCCGTCTTCCGGATGATGACACGCCGCGGCTCCTGCACCACCGGGGCGTCGTTCTTCAGCCACCGCACGCTGGGCGGCGGGTTGCCGGCCACCTTGCAGTGCAGGATGGCCGTCTGGCCCTGGACGATGGTGATGTTGTTCACCGGCTCCAGAAAGTTCAGGAAGTAACCTGCAAGAGAGGGTCGCAGAGAGCCAACCTCAGCGAGGGCTGGAGGAAGGGCCGCCGGGTCCCTGCAGGAGTGCCCGGAAGGCTCCTTCTCAGACGCTCTGGCCGGCGTCCTGACCGTCCTGGAACGCTGCCCAGAACACACTGCGGGACGGGGCCTGTGGCCAGAGCAGGACCGTCCAGCAGACAACACAGCCTTGCTTCCAGTGAGCTCCGGCCTCAGGACGCCACGGTGAATATATACTGTGGAGCCCGGCCGGTGTGGCTCAGTGGCTGAGCGTCGACCCTGCACCAAGAGGTCACTGGTTCGATTCCCGGTCAGGGCACATGCCCAGGTTGTGGGCCCGATCCCCAGTGGGGGGCATGCAGGAGGCGGCCAATCGATGTTCTCTCTCATCGATGTTTCTATCGCTCTCTCTCTCTCCCTCTCCCTTCCTCTCTTTCTAAAATCAATAAAGAAAAAACAATTAAAAAATATATAAATATGCCCTGGCTGGTTTGGCTCAGTGGTTAGAGCATCCGTCCGCAGACCAGAGAGTCCCGGGTTCGGTTCCCGCTAAGGGCACATACCTCGGTTGCAGTTTGTCCCCGGCCCCGGTTGAGGTCGTGTGGGTGGCGACCAGTCGATGTGTCTCTCTCACACCGATGTTTCTCTCTCTCTCTCTTTCTCCCTCCCGCTCTATCTGAAGATAAATGCAAAAATGTCCTCGGGTGAGGATAAAAAACAAAATTTATATATATATATAGTTGATTGACCAGCGTTGAGCCCGTGGCCAGCAGCAGCGGCTCCTGCCTGAAGGAGGCTGGTAGCTCACGCATTTTCTCCACGAGGCGCGTCGCGGCCCTTTCCACGTAGGAACACAGACCCCTGCAGCACCGTCATCACGGGCAATCACCAACGGTGGAGTCACCAACACCGTGAGGACCCGTGGGACCACAGGCCCTGGGAGGACACCTGCTCAGGGTGTGCACCTCGGCAGGGAGCGCGTGCCCCCAGGTCAAACCTTCCCGTGCCCGGCGTGTCTGGGGTCACCACAGGAGGCCCTGAGTGTGGGTTACGGTTACACTGGAGGCAGCAGGTGGACTGTCTGACGTGGGATCCAGAATACGAGGCACGATGGCACTTCTCCCGTCACTAACTGTGCTGTCAGTTCACGCTCAGACAGTCCACCCTCCCTCCTGCCACCAGAGACGTCGTCCAGCGAGCCGCCGGGCACCACAGAAGGACCAGGCCGAGTGGCGCTGACGCTCTGTCCCCCATGCCCGGTCAGAGGCAGGAAGAGACGTCCAGGGCTCAGGCTCCCGGGAAGCACCTGGATGCAGGGGAGCCAGGCTGGACACGCGGCCCTGGGCTCTGCAGGCGGCACAGGCCACGGGAGCCAGAGGAGGTGAGACAGTGGGGGGGGGGGGGGATGAGGTGCGTGTGTGGGGGGGGCGTGTAGTACTTGTGTGTGTGTGTGTGTGTGTGTGTGTGTGTGTGTGGTGAGCGTGTGCACTTCTGTGATGTACGTCAGGGGCTGGGGATTAGTCTCTCGTGAGATCAACACACATGCAGCCCTGGCTGGGTTGCCCAGTGGTTGGAGCGTCACCCCATCCACTGAAGGTTCCCAGGTTCAATTCCCGGTCAGGGCACATACCTAGGTGTGGGTTCAGTCCCCGGTCGGGGCATGTACGGGAGGTAACTGATCGATGTTTCTCTCTCACATCAATGTTTCTCTCTTTCTCTCTCCCTTCCTCTCTCTACAATCAATAAAAACATATCCTCAGGTAAAGATTTAAAAAAACAACACACACACACACGTAGGCTAAAATTTCATACCATTAAAAAAAAAAACAAGGCTGGACAGACAAGACGATCAATCACCAAGGAGATGAACTCACGTCAGATAAAACTGAGATGACAGCTTCGTCTGAAAATGACTATAAAACGCATTCACGTTTCACGTCCCGAATCTTTTGGCTTGATTTCTGGTTGGGCCCTAATCTTAAAAAAATAAAGTTGAGCCCTGGCCGGTTTGGCTCAGCGGTTAGAGCATCGGCCCGTGGACCAATGAGTGGCGGGTTCGATTCCCGGTCAAGGGCACGTACCTCGGTTGCGGTTCGTCCCCGGTCGGGTCGTGAGGGAGGCAGCCAATCAATGTGTTTCTCTCCCATCGATGTTTCTCTTTCTCTCTTTCTTTCTCTCTCTCCCTCCTTCCCACTCTGATGACAAAATGGGAAAATATCCTCGGGTGAGGATTAAAAAAAATAAATAAAGTGGAAAGACTGAAAGACGGCACTCTCTGTTATTACTGATCTAACTGGATAGGAAATTACAGGATTTCCAGCGGACCCTCAGGGTAAGTTTTACAGGATGGGTGAAGGCCCCCTCTCCACGGTGGGTGGTTGGAGGTCGCTGAAGGGGTGGGAGGCTGTGGTTTTCAAGATGAAGGGTCAGTTTTCCTTCACAAGGGAGACTGGACAGATATCTGTCTGGAGAAGTGTCACTAATTCCCACGATTGTTTATGATTATTACTGTTAAGAAATAATATCATCAGGTTCTACCTTGACTCCCTCCTAGCCAGCCCTTTCTCCATGCGCTGAATTAAGCTGTCGAAGAGAAAGCGTATGGATGACCCAAAGCTGGAAGGTGACGGGAATGTCAATGACACCCCCCCGAGATGTTGTGTATCACGCAGGGTGACCTTCTGCTGATCGTGAACTCGGCTGCACCAGCTCGTCTGGGAAGACCTGTGCTCCTGAGCTCCTGCGCCAGACCCTGCGCCTCGGATCACAGAACCGACTCCGATCGGGCCGTCGGAAGCCCTTCCTCGGGTACAGTCTGGGCTGCCCAGGGTCCGGTGCACACACGGTCCCCTCGTGTTCTGGCCAGAGCCCACCTTCACCAGAGGGCCGCACACAGCACTTTCAAAGCGGCTTAACACTCAAATGCTTCATTAAGGTCTTCGCAACACTAAATGCACACTGGGGACTATGAAGTAGTCAGCAAACGGCATAGTAACGCCACAGCAATCTCTCTTCCTTCTGGCATTACGTTCAGTGACAATCCTCATCCGCACACGACAGACCACGGCTTCCCTGCAGTACGTGCAATGCTCGGGGCGAAGACGGCGGCAGGTCTGTGTCCCAAGACCAGGGGCTCTGACGACCAGGACAGAGAGCTCTGCTAACTGTCACCTCCTCCCTGGGGGTCTGCTCCTGCGTCCTTCTGCCTCCACCGCCCTCCAGTCTAGGGTGTTTGCATACATCAACGCGGGACATCGCCACTGACGGGTTAAACATCTTGAAACATATAGGATTCTTTTTTTTTTTTTTAATCCTCACCCGAGGACATTTTTGCATTTATCTTCAGATAGAGCGGGAGGAAGAGAGAGAGAGAAACATCAATGTGGGAGAGACACATCGAGTGGCTGCCACCCACACGACCCCAACCGGGGCTGGGGACAAACTGCAACCGAGGTCGGTGCCCTTAGTGGGAACCGAACCCGAGACTCACTGGTCCGCGGGCCGACGCTCTAACCGCTGAGCCCCGCCGGCCAGGGCTGGAGAATGTTCCTTTTCTACAACTTAGAAGGAACCTGGGGAGAAACTGGGCCTGTCCGATTTCCGTCAACAGACCCTCAGCACCTACTTTGCAAGAATGTCTGTTTCGCATCCGACGGGTTTGGAAACGTGGACTTCTTCCCGGTGTTCGCCCATTCCCCTGCACAGCTCCTTCTGCACCCTTCACGGACACGCTCACAACTGTGCAGACCTAGGCTTCCCGTGCCCCAGGGCGCCTCCTCGGAAACGCAGAGCCAGGAACAGAGCTGCCTGCCCGCCCCCTGCTTGGGCACTGACCCTGGGTGTCAGCCCCTCAGCGTCAGACCAGGCCTCACCCAGAGGGGTGTACTTCCCTTACAGAAGTAGTAGCTGCCCTGGCTGGTTTGGCTCAGCGGTTAGAGAGTCGGCCCACGGACCAGAGAGTCCTGGGTTCGGTTCCCGCTAAGGGCACGTACCTCGGTTGCAGTTTGTCCCCGGCCCCGGTTGGGGTCGTGTGGGTGGCAGCCACTCAATGTGTCTCTCTCAAGTTGATGTTTCTCTCTCTCTCTTCCTCTCTCTCTCCCTCCTGCTCTGCAAAAATGTCCTCAGGTGAGGATAAAAAAAAAAAAAAAGCAGCAGTAGGTGCCGAGGACGGAAGAATCCACGCCATGCCCACCTGCTGGAATCAGCCCCTTACACCGTTGATCTAGTCACTGAAGCGCTCTTGTTTACGTTTTATGAAATGTCCAAAACAGGCAAAGCCATGGAGACAGAAACAGATGAGTGGTTGCCAGGGGCCGGGGCAGGGGGAATCGGAGTGACTCTTACTGGGATGGCGTCTCCCTTTGATGGAAACGTCTGGAGCCCCAGAGAGCTGATGGTTGTACAGTACAGATGTGGTCCTGGGGTTAGGCAGTGCCCCCTGAGGACGGGGGTGTCAAGCAAAGGGGAGGGGACACTCTGTTGAAAGCATCCTTCCCAGAGGGCCGATACCATCCTCAGTTTTCCTAGGACTCCCGGGTAAGGCAACCAGTGATTTCCTGCGAGCCTGAGGGACCCCATTTACACAGATCCCCTCAACTAGAGGGACACAGGCAACGAAGGGCAATCTAGAGAACTAACCTAGAACTACCCCAGTCCTCGTGTGGGCTCCTGGGACTCTTCTCCCTCCACTGTCTGGACTAGTGGGGCTCACATCTGTCACAGTGGAGCCGCCGGGGGCCTATGGGAAGGGCCCACCTGCACCTGAAGGCCACTGAGTCCGTCAGTGCCTGGGCTGCAGAGAATGTCCCTACACGGCCAGCCCTGTACCTGGGAGGCTCCGAGCGCCATGGCCTCCAGAAGACCTGCCCAGCTGGGCACGGACAAGCCAGAATCTCCATGGACGGCACCCCGTCCCCATTTGACCCAGTGATCCCACTTCTAGGATCCCCTAAGGAGCCTGAAACACCAATCAGAAAGAATATATGCACCCCTATGTTCATAGCAGCACTATTTACAATCACTTAGATCTGGAAACAGCCCAAGTGCCCATCAGTAGATGAGTGGATAAAAAAGCTGTGGTACATGTACACAATGGAGTACTATGCAGCTGTAAGAAAGAAAGATCTCTTATCCTTTGAGACGACATGGAGGGACCTGGAGAGTATTATGCTAAGCGAAACAAGCCAAGCAGAGAAAGACAAGTATCACATGATCTCACTTATTTGTGGACTATAATGAACAAAATAAGCTGATGAACAAAACAGATCCAGAGACATGGAGTAGGGAACAGACAAACCTCAGAGGGAAGGGAAGGGGGTGGGGCAGGAAGAGATAAACCAAAGAACTGATATGCATACATTCACAACCAATGGACACAGACAACAGTGTGGTGAAGGCAGGGAGGAGGGTGTCAATGGGGCAAAAAACGAGGGACATCTGTAATACTTTCTATTGAAGATAAATTTTTTAAAAAAGAAATGTATACTCCTTCATTTTCCTAAAACCGAACTTGATATTTGTCCCAACCCCGATTTCTCCCACTTGAAAGAAATGTAATACATCCAATTCCCAGTGAAATCAGCAGCTGGCATGTATTTCTTTTTATTCCACCTCGCTCGGGATCTCCTGCGCCTGGGTATTCTTGCAAGTGGAGCGTGTCCGCTCTGGGGGCCCCTCCGACATCGGAGCATTGGAGGGCCTGACGAATGTGCAGGGTCCCTGCCTGCACCGCTTTGCTGAGTGCCCACGTCGTACTGGTGCTCCTTCTCTGGCTCCCACAGATGCCTCCCCAACTGCCCACAGCCACAGTGACACCACCTGTCACTGCCGGGCAGCCCACACCAAAACTGCGTCACACCTGCAGTGTGCACTCTGTGCCTCGGGGGCACTTTTTCCCAGGAGAACTGGGCGGTTGGTTTTCCCAGACCCCGAGCAGCACAGGGCGCCCCCAGTGGCTCCCGCCGGTGCCCAGCTGCCACAGGCCTGTTTCCTCCCATTCCTGGTCCTGGGGCGTTCTCCGTCTCTCTTGCAATTTCTTCTAAGCATTCACACCACCGACTCATATCTGATTGCCTGTAATTTAAGTGGGAGGGCAGCCAAGTTCGGGTGGTCCATCCTTTCTGACCGTCATTAATTCCCTGGAGGCCAAAATGCGGGCGAGAAGAAGGCTCTGTGAAGATGAAGCACCGCCCTGCTCGCTCCCCGGTCCGTTCACTGGCAGCCCTTTAACCGCTCCGGGCTGCCAGTGAAGCATGGGTTTCCCGCGTGTGAAGCATGGGGTTTGTGCAGCTCACTGCTAAACTCTCCCTAGCTCACACAGGCTTCCTCCCCGGCTGCCCCAAACCTCCGCAGACACTGAGCAGCCCAGAGGAGCCAGGACTGAGGACTCCGGTGGACGCAGTCAGCGTGCCACAGGGTCAGAGAGAACAGATGTCTCCCTTTTCGTTACCCCAGAGGGCTCCCCTTGCTCACAGCGGGGGAAGGGTAACAACTGCAGCTGATGAGTTCTGTCCCCACTGCCCAGAGCGACTCTCTGCTCACCCCCATACTCTGGACAGTGGAGCCGAGTCCAAGATGAAGACACAGAGGACGCCAAGAAAAGGTGTCCCTGCTACCGGGGACCCCTCTCCTGCCTCACAGTCACATCGATGCGACTTCTTTATCCCGCTGGTGGCCCACATACTTGCCAACGTGGTCAGATTACGCAGGTGTGTGAGGGTCTGGGAGGAGATGAGGAAAGCCTTACCCACGAGGGCCACGAGGGCACAGGTTTTCACTGGTGGGAAACAACACACACCTGCCTGGAAGGGCGGGTCTGGGAGACCCTGAGAGCCACGGGGACAGAGCTGCTTCTCCTGGGGGTGTTTGCAGCTCAGGAAACCAGTCCGGGTGGTGGCAGCGGGCCCTCCCCTCTCCAGCCCCCCGCCTGCGATCAGCCCTGTGCAGCTCTGACACCTCTCATCTGTGGCTGAGGCCTTCTCCCGGCAGCACTCAGTGTGTCTGCCTCCTGGAGGGCCCAGAGGGTCCTGCAAATGTGCAGCCAGCAGGAGGTCAGGGCGCTCAACCAACAGCCTTCACCTCCAGAGTGGCACAGACTGGGACCTCATGGGAGCTCTGTGCACAGGAAGCTGGGGAACGTGTTAGACCTTCTGCACACTCCCCAGGTCTCAGTAACGGGCCAGGGGCATCAGCTGGGAGGTGCAGGGACCCAGACTCACAGCTCAGCCTGGGCCCCTGTTCCCAGTCACAGACTTAAAGCCGTGTCTGCAATTTAGGGGGCCGGGTTCAGTTTCACCCCATCAGCCATGGAGACCCTGGGAGGCACTCCCCTCCTGGTCTCAGCAAGACGCCAAGCAGCTATCCGCACAGGCGGCAGACACAGCACAGGGTCCCCCGAAGCTGAGGACACCTGCACCCCTGCCCGGTCCCCGGAAATGCCCCCTTCCATTGACACTGCACAGCGCTGGCTGTAGGAAGCCTGGGGTGTGCGACACATCCATTTACAATCCAGCCTTGGCCCTGGCCAGTTTGGCTCAGCGGTTGGAGCATCGGCCCGTGGACCGGAGAGGCCTGGGTTCGGTTCCCGCTAGGGGCACATAACTCGGTTGCAGTTTGTCCCCCGCCCTGGTTGGGGTCGTGTGGGTGGCAACCAGTCGATGTGTCTCTCTCACATCGATGTTTCTCTCTCTCTCTTCCCCCCTCTCTCCCTCCCGCTCTATCTGAAGATAAATGCAAAAATGTCCTCAGGTGAGGATAAAAAAAATAACCATCCAGCCTTGGAACAAATGAGTAAACGGTTTCTAGGCCAAACGTATGCTGTGTGACAATAACGATGACAACAGTGATAAAGTGACGTATCTAGAGGAGCCGGGAACACAAAACTGCTGCTACGTGCCCGGTCCCACGTGAACACAGCAAACCTGGAGTCCCACGGGGACAGCGCTTGGAGCCGAAACTTCCCGCAGACCCCGCAGGTGGAACCCAGTGGCGTTCCCGTCCTCTGCTCCCCACCAGGGTTGTGCTTGGGGACCACTCGCAGCGCGGGCACAGCGCATCTGGACACAAATGCGTTCACACTGTGACGAGCTCCTGCACCCTGTGCTGCTCGGGCGGGGTGGTGACATCACGGCGGGCTGGCCCCCGACACCTTCACCTGCCTGCGGTGTCGCAGACATGCGGGCACATAAATGGCACCTGGATGAAAGCAGCAGCTCCTGCCGTTCGTTCATCTAGTATTGTGAGTTTTTTTTTAAATCTTCACACAAGGATATTTTTCCATTTATCTTCAGAGTGGGAGGGAGGGAGGGACAGAAACATCGACGCGAGAGGGACACATCGACTGGTTGCCTCCCGCACGACCCGACCAGGGCCAAGGACGAACCGCAACTGAGGTACGTGCCCTTGACTGGAACCGAACCCGTGACTCTGGTCCGCGGGCCGATGCTCTAACTGCTGAGCCAAACCGGCCAGGGCTACTATTACTTTTTATACATGATTTGAGCCAAATGTGTCCAGGTAGCAACACTCCCAGAAGCTCTTCCATCAGAAAAGGCACCGGATAGCAAGTCTGTCGTTGAGGGAACGAAGAGGAGGCGGGACAGCAGGCGGGACCCCCCAAAGAAAGGAAATGGTACTACAGAACCAGAGAACTGGGCTGCACAGGAAAGCGGGGGGTCCCTGGGTCCCCCTGAGACTCCCTGGGGCCACTCACTAGAATCCTGCCCCAGAGGGTCACGGAGGCATCACGCCTGGGAAGTGATGGACACACAGACAGTGACTGTGAGAGCGAGGACAAGTGGCACCAGACACAGCCACTGGTTCCTGGGGAGCGCTGTCCCCTAGGCCCTTTCATCCCCCGGACAGCGGGGGGTGACTTGGGGCCCAGAGCAGCGCCCTCGCCACAACAGGAGGGCGGGGCCGCCATTCAATCCAGCTCTGTTTCTGGCCAACCCGAGCTCAGACCGCTGCACGCACGACCGCCCTGCCCCAGGCTGCCAGCCGGGACCAGGCCAGCCCGCCGAGGCTCTCGGCTCCTCTCTGCACGGCAAGTCCTCACTTTCCTCCTCCCTAAGTTCTGTGGCTTTACCAAAACGTGGAACCGATGTGATCGTAACCTAACTGGTATAACCAGAGTATGTTCCTTCGGCATCTCCTCAGTTACAACGGAACGGCATCAAGTGCAACATTATTCCAGGACCCGGTGTCCTGCCCTTCTACAAGTGTGCATACACACACACACACACACACACTGTACACACACTATACACATACATACACTGTACACACACTGTACACACACGCACACACTGCACGCACACACACACAGTACGCACACACACACACTACACACACACTGCACGCACACACACACTGTACACATACATACACTGTACACACACTGTATGCACACACACTGTACACACATTGCACACACACTGTACACACATACTGCACACACACACACTGCACACACACACTGTACACACATACTGCACATACACACACTGTACACACACACACTGCACACACACACTGTACACATACTGTACACACACACTGTACACACCCTGTACACACACACACTGTACACACACTGTACACACACACACTGTACACACACTGCACACACACACTGTACACATACTGTACACACACACTGTACACACCCTGTACACACACACACTGTACACACACTGTACACACACACACTGTACACACACTGCACACACACACTGTACACACACTGTACACACACACACACTGTACACACACTGCACACACACACTGTACACACACTGCACACACACACTCACACACACACACACACACACACAGCCTCTTGGCCAGTTATCCTCTGCATTGAAGTCTTTGTGCCTTGGAGACGTCCACACTCCAAACCCCACCTGGAACCCCAGCGGAACACACAGGCTTGCCGTCACATGCGGGTGAGCAAAACGGGGCCCTCGAGCCCCAACTACGCAGAGGACAACAGAGAGCACCACTCAGTATCCGAAAGCAGTGGCAGAGGCACGACCCCGCCATGTCCAGTTTGCGGCTCTGGGCAGGCGAGGACACGCGTGTCCATGAAGGTGCAGCCCACGGTCACTGCTGCCCCTCCAGCCGCAGGTGCTTCCACCCAGCTGCGAGCACTCCAGTAAGAAGCACGGGTGGCTGGGGCGGTGCTCCCGCCCACTCTGGCCCTCCTGCCCCGTAACCCCCCCAGGCGCACACGCAGGCCCCACACTCTGCCGGGGCAGCCTGCTCCCGAGGGCGTGGAAGTGTCTGCAAACTGACCGCAGGCTGGACTTCAGACCATCCCTGTGCTTGTCCACTGTCCCCGCCAGCCCCACTTCCCTCCCAACTGCCCTCCACTCCCCCGCCGTCATTGCTGAGTGAGGACCAGGCCCCACCACACCCCAGGCCAGAGCCTTTCCACGGGGGAAGGCGCCTGTGAGGAAACAACCCCCCCCCATCTAACAAGCTGCACATGCTCCCCTCCTCCCCCAGAGCAGCCGGTGGACCCTCTTGTGACAATGGAACATTCCAGGTCGGGGCTGCCATCACAGTGGCCTCCGCCACCCGTGGCCACTGAGCACTTACAATGTAGCCAGTCGGACTGAGGAACTGGGTTTTCATCTTGTTTCATTGTAACTGGTTTACATGTAAAGACCATGTGAGGCTGAACCACACAGGCTTAGCCCTGCCAACCTCTGGACCGCAGCCACCCAGCCAATAGCGCTCCCTCTATCCGCTGCCCCGGGGCGCCGAGTCCCCTGGCCTCAGGGCTTCTGCAGGGCCCTGCTCTGGCCCGGGACACACCCCTCTCGTCATCTCTCAGCAACCACCACCCCTTCAGAGCTCTGCAGCATCCTGTCTCCAAACCGAGATGCCCCTCCCTGCCCGTCCAGCTCACAGCGACCTCATCTCTTCCCTGGGCTCCTCACCACCGTCCCTCACTGTACAGCTTGAAGGTTTTCCCTTCTGGCACCAGCTCCCCAGCCCCTCAACTCCGCCAGGCAGAGACCACACGCGTCGTGATCACCAGAACGCTTGCCTCACAGAGGGGCGGTCGGTCATGCGTGGGGCTTCTGAACTTGAATGTGGGCGTCAGCGAGACTTCGGAGAAACAGGTCCAGCAACCAAGCATCAAAACGATCTTTCTTCCTAAGAAACGTTTCCCGAGGCCGTGTCCTGCACGAGCATCCGGAGCACAGGCCTTTGCTCCGGCAGGGACACATCCCTGTCCTGACAGACGCCCTCCCCTACAAGCAGCCTGGGGGCCTTCGAGGTCACAGCGACCATGTAACGACTGGGAGGGGTCGGCAGGAGGACCCACCTGGTGTGTTTAGCACACTGGATGCACTAACAGGATCCTCATCCTGGAGCCCCCCTGCCACCCTCGATTTCAATTGACTTCTGAGCAAACAGGCACCCTGGGGTGAGAAGGGACCTCGGCACCCTGTGTGACGCCCAGAAGCCCTTTTAGGACAGGGGGGCACTGTGGATACCTTGGCTGAGACTGGAAGACTGGAGTCACCTCCGCTCAATCCCCGGGAGACCCAGCCTCACACACAGGTCCTAAGGGAACACAGACCCTCGACCTGACGGGGGCTCTAATACCATTATGGATTCCGGGCTTCACATCACGCTAAAACAAAAAAGAAGTGAGCCCGAGATCAAGCGGCTGTTCTGATAGGTAACTGGTACACACGACACTGCGTGCCCCCGAAAGGCGAATGCTGAGCCCGAACCCTCCATGGGGTGGTGTTGGAGGTGGGGCCTTTGGCCTGCGATCAGGGTTAGATGAGGTCCTCAGGGTGGGGCTGAGTGCTGGGAGCAGCAGCCTCCTAGGAAGAGGAAGAGACCAGAGCTCCCTGTGCCCGGTGAGGACGCAGCGCCACCTGCAGGCCAGGAGGAGCGTTCTCCCAGGACTGACCACGCCGGCCTGGCTGCTGGGCTTTCGGCCTCCAGAACGAGGAGAAACAATTCCTGCTGATGGAGACCAGGTGATCCGGGGACAGTGCACGAAGAAAGAAAACCACCACTTCCTGGCCGCACCGCAGGAAGTATGTCTGGTCGACTCTGAAAATCCGAGACGCCTACAGAGGGTGCCACGTGAGCGGTGACACCGAAGCCTCTGGGAAAGGCTGCGTCGCCGAGACAAAGAACCCGCTCCTCCGTGACCCTGTGGAGAGCAGCCTGCCCACTCTGGACAGTCACATGGAGAATAACCCCAGGAGACAGAGGGCCACCTGTCAGCAGGAGACAGCGGCCAAGCCGGAGTCCACCTCCTAAAGGTCTACTCAGACCTACAGACCACCCGCCCCTACGGCCCCTCCCTCCCTCCAGTGGCCATCCTCCTGCCCGCCACCTCTAACCAGCCGTGGCCACCCGCACAGCATACTGAGACAGTTATGGAGGTAGGCAGGCCACCACCACGCCCATTAGGGGGCAGGGCCAGGCCAGGCAAGCCCCGGGTAGAAATGGCAAGCCACGGGAGACTCTCCACGGGGCACTCTCTGCAGACTCGCATTGCAAGGGCACGTCCCAGCTTACCTTTCGGGGTTGGAACTGGGCTGTCCTGTCCATCCAGCTGTCCCAACGCGTCACTTGGATCAGGACCGTCCGAATCTCCTGCACAAGAGAGCACAGCACACACGTTAACGAATTTCCATTTCAAGGTGTTTGCTTTGCTTCTCATCACACGCGTCATATCTAGCAAAGCCGCCCTCTATACAGAGAACCCAGAGGGCGCCATGGTGACCCCAGATGGCTTTTGTAGCATCAGATTCGATACAGTAGCCAATGGGGATCTTTCATTCATCCCAAACATGTAAACATGGAACGCTCTGCGGCAGATCGGATGAAGCGAGCGCAGGACTGAGCCCTGAGCATCACTCAGGGAGGCGAGAAGTTAAAACACTGGCTGGATTCTCATTTAACATAGTACTGGAAGTCTTAGCCACAGCAATCAGACATGAAGAAAAAATAAAAGGGATCCAAATTGGAAAGGAGGAAGTGAAACCGTCATTATTTGCAGATGACATGATATTGTACTTAGAAAATCCTAAAGATTCCATCAAAAATCTACTAGACTTAATAAATGAATTTGGCAAAGTAGCAGGATACAAAATTAACGTCAAGAAATCAATGGCATTCTTATACACCAATGATGAACTCACAGAAAGAGAAACTAAAAAAAACAATCCCATTTACCATCGTGGCAAAGAAATTAAGATACCTAGGAATGAACTTAACCAAAGAAGTAAAGGACCTATTTGCAGAAAACTACAAGACATTGAAAAAAGAAATAGAGGAAGATATAAAAGAGTTCTGGAAGCACATACCTTGTTCATGGATTGGAAGAATTAACATCATTAAAATGTCCATACTACCCAAAGCAATCTATAGATTCAATGCAATCCCCATCAAAATACCAACGACATATTTCACAGAACTAGAACAAATACTTCAAAAGTTCATATGGAACCAAAAAAGACCCTGAATAGCCACAGCAATCTTGAAAAAGAAGGACAAAGTAGGTGGGATCACAATACCGGATATCAGGTTATACTTCAAAGCTACTATAATCAAAACAGCCTGGTTCTGGCACAAGAACAGGCATATAGACCAGTGGAACAGAACAGAGAACCCAGAAATTGACCCAAAACATTACGCTCAATTAATATTCGACAAGGTGGCAAGAGCATACAATGGAGTAAAGACAGCCTCTTTAATAAATGGTGTTGGGAAAATTGGACAGCTACATGCAAAAAAAAAATGAAACTAGACCATCAACTTACACCATACACAAGAATAAACTCAAAATGGATAAAAGATTTAAATGTGACTCGTGAATCCATAAAAATCCTAGAAGAAAATGTAGGCCACAAAATTTCAGACAGCATACGCAGCAGAATTTTCACTGATACATCACCTAAGGCAACAGAAACAAAGGAAAAAATGAACACATGGGACTACATCAAACTAAAAAGCTTCTGCACAGCAAAAGAAACAACCATCAAAATGGAAAGGGAAGCCACTGTATGGGAGAGCATATTTGCCAATGATACATCAGATAAGGGGTTAATTTCCAAAATATATAGAGTGCTCATACAACTCAACAAAAGGAAGACAAAGAACCCAATTAAAAAATGGGCAGAGGAACTAAATAGACACCTCTCCAAACAGGACATACAAATGGCCAAGAGACATATGAAGAAATGCTCAACATCACTAATCACCAGAGAGATGCAAATTAAAACAACAATGAGGTATCACCTCACACCTGCCAGAATGGCCGCCATCAACAAATCATCAAACAACAAGTGCTGGTGAGGGTGTGGAGAAAAGGGGACTCTAGTACACTGCTGGTGGGAAGGCAGACTGGTGCAGCCACTGTGAAAAACACTACGGTGTTTCCTCAAAAAATTCAAAATGTAACTGCCATTTGACCCAGTGATCCCACTTCTAGGAATATATCCTAAGAAGCCTGAAACACCAATCAGAAAGAATATATGTATCCCTATGTCATAGCAGCACTATTTACAATCACCAAGATCTGGAGACAGTCCAAGTGTCCATCAGTAGATGAGTGGATAAAAAAGCTGTGGCACATATACACAATGGAGTACTATGCAGCTGTAAGAAAGAAAGATCTCTTATCCTTTGAGACGACATGGAGGGACATGGAGAGTATTATGCTGAGCGAAATAAACCAGTCAGAGAAAGACAAATACCACATGATCTCACTTACTTGTGGAATCTAATGAACAAGGTGGGCTGATGAACAAAATAGACCCAGAGACATAGAAGTAGGGTTCAGACTGACAAACCTCAGAGAAGGGGGGTGGGGGGATGAGATGAACCAAAGAACTTATATGCATGTATGCGTAACCAACGGACATAGACAACAATGCTGGGGGAGGGGAGCAGGATGGGGAGGAGGGGGTCTGGGGGGGGGGAAGGAGAAACATCAGTAACAAAAATAAATTAATAAAAATTGAAGAAACAAAAAACAAAAAAACACTGGCTGGCAAAACAGAACACCTTCCCAGCCAAGTCAGCAGGTGGCCCTCCAGACACAGGCCCCTGGTAACTCTGAATACACTCAGAATCGAAGAGTTTCTTCAGCAACTCACTCCCCTCCTGGCCCCCAGACCCATCTGCAGCCAGTGGCCAAGGACGAATCAACCTTCAGACCAGAAGTTCTCATCTTTTTTTTTTTCCTTATTGATTTTAGAGAGAGAGGAAGGGAGAGAGAGAGAGAGAGAGAAACATCGATGAGAGAGAACATCGACTGGCCGCCTCCTGCATGCCCCCCACTGGGGATCGGGCCCACAAGCTGGGCATGTGCCCTGACCGGGAATCAAACCTGTGACCTCTTGGTGCATGGGTCGACGCTCAACCACTGAGCCACACCTGCCAGACCAGAAGTTCTCATCTTTATAGCAATTTTTACCCACCCCTCGGAGACTGTTAGTGGCACCCCCAACTCATAAACACCAAGGGTAAAACCAGCTGGTCTGCTCAACTGGGAATGCCACAAACACTGGGCGCCATCCCCAAATCCAGGGCGAGGATGGGCAGGTGTGAATGACACCCTATAAACCGCCTGGGCCTCGCGTAGACCCTCCTCTGCACTCCAACCCAGCCCTTCTCTTTGCTTTCACGTTCGGCTTTCACCCGGGACCTTGCTTTGCCTGGGACCCCACACTGGGGGTGGGGGTGAAGCAGGGGTGACTGACGGCATCTCCTGGAAGGTCCTAGGTGTATGGCATCAAAGCCTAGTGAAGAAGCGGACACACACAATGGCATCGTATGCAGCTTAAGAAAGAAGGAGACCCGGACACCTGCTACAGCAGGACGAGCCTCGAGGACGTCACGCTGAGTGAAACAGCCACCCGCTAACGTCGAATATGGTTTCACTTCCATGGGGAGCCTGGAGAAGTGAACCCCACACAGAGAGAGTAGAGGGTGGGTGCCAGGGGCTGGGGAGGGGACGGGGGTTGGTGTTTTGTGGGCACAGTGTCGTTCTGCAGGACGAAAAAGCTGCCGGGGGATGGTGCTGACAGGTGCACAACAGTGTGAATGTACGTAACGCCACTGGATCGCACACTTACAGACAGTTAACACGGGCCCTGCCAGCGTGGCTCGCTCGGCTGGAGCGTCGTCCCATACCCCAGAGGGTTAGGGTTCGCCCCCTGGTCGGGGTGTGTGGGAGGTGGCCAGTGTTTCTCCCTCACATCCATGTTTCTCTCTCCCTCTTCCTCTCCCTAAAATCAATGTCTAAAAACTGGTTAAAATGGAAAATTTTATGTTATGTGTATTTATCACAATTTCTTTAAAAGTCTACCAAAGCCCAGCCGGTGTGGCTCAGTGGTTGAGCATTGACCCATGCACCAAGAGGTCGCCAGTTCGATTCCTGGTCAGGGCACATGCCCAGGTTGTGGGCCCGATCCCCAGTGGGGGGCATGCAGGAGGCGGCCAGTCGATGTTCTCTCTCATCGATGTTTCCATCTCTCTCCCTTCCTCTCTCTCTAAAATCAGAAAAGAAAAAAAATTTTTTTTAACTCTACCAAAGACAGTTTCTATTTCAATGCTGCCTCATCCCACTTGTCTCCTAAAAGAGAGACAAGAACTGACAGATTAGCAGGGCCTTTCAGACCCCTCTTACGATGACACCTTGTTTGAAAAAGCTGAGGTCTAACGAGGAAGCACGCGTGACTTTCAGACGGAACTGGGCAAGACTGTGCAAATCACTCATCACCAGCGGCTGCCTCACACGCGGGGCCCAGGTGCCCAACCCAACCCTCCCCTGTCACTGGTTCCTAACCCCAGGATGCCGGGCCTGCCGCACCTTCCCGATTCAGCAACCTCAGCTCCCAACACCCCACGGGAGACTGCCCCGAATGGTCCCACGGCGTTCCACAGCCTGTGGGAGGCTCCTTGTGACCACTGCTTCCCATCCAGACGCGCCCACACCTGCATCTTTCACAGAACGACCCGATTCACCGTGCAGAAGTGATACCTTCAGTCTCTAAAACCGCCCCCGACCCATCCCACTGTCCCAGGCGATGAGACCCTTCTCCTGAGGTGGCTGGTGCATGCACCTCATCTTCCCAACGTCCTGCAGGCCGCCGGGCGACCCCCAGGAGGCGAGCGGCCAAGCGCGAGCGCCCAGGTGGAAGGCCGGCGCTGCGAGCGGACAAGCCGGCTCACGCGAGCCGTCCACGGGCTCCCGCTCAGGAAGGAACGACTCCAGCCTGGGCTTGAGACTGTAAACTGGCACGTCACACGGCCATCACTCATCACTGTTTAAACGTAGAGCGACCACAGGAAATCAAACACACTTGTACATATACACAATCTGAAAGAGGCATAAAAATTATTAACTGCTTAGCCATTGACAAATGGCGCAAAACAGTCAAATAAATATACACCCCGAAGAAAAATAAGCCGAATTCCGCCGTGGTGAGGGTTCCCGGCGCCTCCGGGCAGCTTGCAGTGGGGAGCCTGCGTATTTTCCCACGCGCGGAGTAGGGGCGGACGACCGCATGCCACCCCACCCCGACCGGCCGAGTCCCCGGTGACTTTACAGACGCTAGGATGCTCTGAGGATGCGGTGCTGTCAGCACACACGTGGGAATTTGAGTGTTCCTTTCTCTGAGCCTCGAGCATTACCCTAGGCAACATCTGGTCGGGGATTCGAGTACAACAGTGTCCTCTCCATACTCGGAAAAGCAGGTCAAGTCCAAGTAGCCCACGAGGCTGAGACCAGAGCAGATCCTCCCCCCGGTCCCCCGAGCTTTGGGGCGTAGGCGTGAAAGAGTCCAAAGGGCATCTCCGCTGCCCAACTATGTGGATACATTCAGGGTGTCCCATCGAGTCGGCTGTGTGGATACATTCAGGGTGTCCCATCGAGTCAGCTGTGTGGATACATTCAGGGTGTCCCATCGAGTCGGCTGTGTGATTACATTCAGGGTGTCCCATCGAGTCGGCTGTGTGGATACGTTCAGGTGTCCCATCGAGTCAGCTGTGTGATTACATTCAGGGTGTCCCATCGAGTCGGCTGTGTGGATACATTCAGGAGGTCCCATCGAGTCGGCTGTGTGGATACATTCAGGGTGTCCCATCGAGTCGGCTGTGTGGATACATTCAGGAGGTCCCATCGAGTCGGCTGTGTGGATACATTCAGGGTGTCCCATCGAGTCGGCTGTGTGGATACATTCAGGAGGTCCCATCGAGTCGGCTGTGTGGATACATTCAGGAGGTCTCATCGAGTCGGCTGTGTGGATACATTCAGGGTGTCCCATCGAGTCAGCTGTGTGGATACATTCAGGAGGTCCCATCGAGTCGGCTGTGTGGATACATTCAGGAGGTCCCATCGAGTCGGCTGTGTGGATACATTCAGGAGGTCTCATCGAGTCGGCTGTGTGGATACATTCAGGGTGTCCCATCGAGTCGGCTGTGTGGATACATTCAGGGTGTCCCATCGAGTCAGCTGTGTGGATACATTCAGGTGTCCCATCCAGTCGGCTGTGTGGATACGTTCAGGGTGTCCCATCGAGTCGGCTGTGTGGACACATTCAGGAGGTCCCATCGAGTCGGCTGTGTGGATACATTCAGGAGGTCCCATCGAGTCGGCTGTGTGGATACATTCAGGAGGTCCCATCGAGTCGGCTGTGTGGATACATTCAGGAGGTCCCATCGAGTCGGCTGTGTGGATACATTCAGGGTGTCCCATCGAGTCGGCTGTGTGGATACATTCAGGAGGTCCCATCGAGTCGGCTGTGTGGATACATTCAGGTGTCCCATCGAGTCGGCTGTGTGGATACATTCAGGGTGTCCCATCGAGTCGGCTGTGTGGATACATTCAGGAGGTCCCATCGAGTCGGCTGTGTGGATACATTCAGGAGGTCCCATCGAGTCGGCTGTGTGGATACATTCAGGAGGTCCCATCGAGTCGGCTGTGTGGACACATTCAGGAGGTCCCATCGAGTCGGCTGTGTGGACACATTCAGGAGGTCCCATCGAGTCGGCTGTGTGGACACATTCAGGGTGTCCCATCGAGTCGGCTGTGTGGACACATTCAGGAGGTCCCATCGAGTCGGCTGTGTGGACACATTCAGGGTGTCCCATCGAGTCGGCTGTGTGGATACATTCAGGAGGTCCCATCGAGTCGGCTGTGTGGACACATTCAGGGTGTCCCATCGAGTCGGCTGTGTGGACACAGTCAGGGTGTCCCATCGAGTCGGCTGTGTGGATACATTCAGGAGGTCCCATCGAGTCGGCTGTGTGGATACATTCAGGAGGTCCCATCGAGTCGGCTGTGTGGATACATTCAGGAGGTCCCATCGAGTCGGCTATGTGGATACATTCAGGGTGTCCCATCATCAAGGTCCTTAGAATTGACACCTTATGTTCCAACAAAATTAGGCCCTGGGGTTGCTTCCTAACTGAGAAATAAGGACCCCATTTATATCCTGAAATTTAGAAAGTGTCCTTCTCCTACACGATATAAAGGTTAGGCACAAACCGGCCCTCACTCAAGACACTGGCCTCCTTAAAGTGTCCGCACAATGGGACAGGAGCGTGGGAACCTGGGGACGAGCGAGAACAGGGTCCGGTGTTTCCACAGATACCAACAGGGTTTCTCCTGGCCCTAAAAATGGGTTAAGAACGAACCCCAGAGAAAAACACAAACACACAACAACAAAAACTGCCACACATCAGCCCGGCCGCTGTGGCTCAGTGGTTGAGCGCTGACCCATGCACCCAGAGGTCACCGGTTCGATTCCCGGTCAGGGCACATGCCCAGGTTGTGGGCCCGATCCCCAGTGGGGGGCATGCAGGAGGCGGCCAGTCGATGTTCTCTCTCATCGATGCTTCTCTCTCTCTCCCTTCTCCCTTCCTCTCTCTCTAAAATCAATAAAAAGGAAAAAAAAAAACTGCCACACAGACATCAGAATGTCACTATTAGTTCTCCGGAATGCTACAGGTCATTTCGATCCCCTATTTTATTTTACTTTTAAACATCTCCACCACGAACAAGCATCGCGCTCTTAAACGACATAATCACACACCGTACCATTCACCGTTTGAAAGTCTATAATCCGGTGGTTTTCGTGTACCACAGGCTGTGCAACCTCCTCTCCCGTGTCGCTCTGGAATGCGGCGTCACCCTCAAAGCAACCTTGTTCCCCTTACCAGCCCCCCAGCCCCCCAGCCCCCCAGCCCCCCTCCCGCAGGCCCTGCAACCGCTAATCTGCTTTCCATCTCTGCAGATTTATCGGCTGTGGACATTTTATGCAGATGAAATCATAGCCCATGCAGCCTCTGGAACCAACACCGACTCCATGATTACAGTGCTTAACTTTCATGTTGGTAGCAGCAAAAGTAAAATGACGTCCAGCTAGAAGCCGGCTGTCCCAGGTGCGCAAAGGCCTGCTCAGGTGACCTGCGCTCACCCCGCACTGGCGGCCCAGCCAGCCAGCACGGGACGCCGAGGCGAAGGCGAGGCTGGGAGACGACTAAAGGGTGTTGGGGGTGGGGAGGGACAAGGAGGATCAGGGCAGGACTTCATCAGTTCCGAGGCAACCAGAATGGACGCAGCATGGACACTGGTGTCACTGCTTCCTCCCTGCCGAGCACCTCTTCCTGGACATCACTGCGCTGGCCAAAGGACCTCTCTCCTCATTCTTAACCCCAGGACCTGCCAGGGCAGTCACTGCCAACCGGGTGCAGTCGGTGACAGGTCCGGGGGTCGAGGGTCTCCCCTTCGGCCGACCTGAGTGCTTTGGGTCCAGCTGGTGCTGGTCCCCGCGCTGCAGCCGGCTGAGGGGCATCGGGGATACTGCACAGAGAAAAGGTTCTGAGAGCAGACCGTCTGCCCCAGCTCCTCAGGACCTCATTATCTTCTTCTGAAAAGGAGGATGCTACCTGGAGCAAATGACATCTTTCCCCTGGCACAGCCCTAACCGGAGAGCTCCTAACGCCCTCCTGCGACAGGTGGCCACCAGGGTCCCGGGGGAGTGGGTGATACCACTGGAAACACACACAGAGAGAGACAAGGTAAAGCTACCGGAAAATGCAAACCTTTGGTGCAGCAACCAGATCGTGGGGAGGTATTCATTACTCATTAGTCTTTTTTTTTTCTTTATTGAGTTTAGAGAGAGAGAAAGGGAGAGGGAGAGAGAAATGGAAACATCAATGAGAGAGAACATCGATTGGCTGCCTCCTGCATGCCCCCCACTGGGGATCAGCCCACAACCTGGGCATGTGCCCTGACCGGGAATCAAACCAGCGACCTCTTGGTGGTAGATGCTCAACCACTGAGCCACACCGGCCAGACCTTATTAGTCTTTTGATGTTTAAAGAACGGAGAACATTCCGTATGAAACAAATATTTAAGTGTGTCTGGTTGTGATGCAATGATACACTGAATGCATAATTTGATCCATGTCAAAATGACACTGTAATGCCTAGCTGCCACAGAGTAACTCCATGGTGTCCAAGGAAATACAGCAGCGTGGGCTTCCGTTAGAATGATGTACCAGTCCAGCCGGTGTGGCTCAGTGGCTGAGCGTCGACCCTGCACCAAGAGGTCACTGGTTCGATTCCCGGTCAGGGCACATGCCCAGGTTGTGGGCCAAATCCCCAGTGGGGGGCACGCAGGAGGCGGCCAGTCGATGTTCTCTCTCATCGATGTTTCTCTCTCTCTCCCTCTCCCTTCCTCTCTCTCTAAAATCAATAAAGAAAAAACGGAATGACGTACCACACTCATGTGAGGGTTAGTGCTGGGGGAGTGGAGTGGAAGGCACACAGGAATTCTCTGTGGTCCCTGCAACTTTTCTGTAAATCTAACGCTATTCTAAAGGCAAACGTCTACTGAAGAACCATCACCCCTCTGACCACTGCATCGCGCCCTGACCACGGCTCACAGGCAGGAAGAGCTGCCGTGAACGAGTCTGTCTCCAAACCCTGCTCTTTCCTCATGGGGCAGTCTCGGGGGACAGCCCCAGGCCGGCACGGTGCTCACTGCAGGCACAGAACACGGCACAGGCTCCGGGGACCGCACACGGGGCTCCCCGGCGTGCCAGCGAGTCCACGGAACGAGCTCACTCTGGGGAAGGCAGGGTTTGGAGCTGAATCAAATGTTATCGTCATGGCACGGTGACATCCGCTCTTAACCGGGAACCTGTCACTGTCCTGTCGGCCCAGGGATGAAGCGACGGTGGCCACAGGGCAACCCGATGACAGGCCGGCTGGTAGGCACGGAGGGCTGCTGGAGGAGGTGGGGCTCCCCGGGGCCTGCACGCCCGCCCAGGCTCTCCTGCACACCTGTCCCAACACGGGCCTAGAACACGGCAGCCTGACTCACGGCCACAGTAAGACAAGAGACACGTTCATCCGCAAAGCGGCACACGGGTCTGTTGCGATCTCCAGGCTCTTTCTCTAGTATGCAATGCTAGCTCTCTCGTTAACAGCAGAGACGCTGAGAAGCGAGAATTTACTAATGAAGTTCAACCCACACCCAGAGTTGAGTCCATGGTGTTTTCTGGGGGGATTTTTGTTGTTTTTTATCCTCACCCGAGGACATTTTTGCATTTATCATCAGATAGAGCAGAAGGGAGAGAGGGGGAAGAGCGAGAGAGAGAAACATCGATGTGAGAGAGACACATCGAGTGGCTGCCACCCACACGACCCCAACCGGGGCCGGGGACAAACTGCAACCGAGGTACGTGCCCTTAGCGGGAACCGAACCCGGGTCTCTCTGGTCCGCGGGCCGACGCTCTAACCGCTGAGCCAGACCGGCCGGGGCTAATCTCTTCTTATAAGGACACCGGTCACACTGCATTAGAGCCCACCCAGTGACCTCATTTTAACTTGATTACTTCTGCAAAGATACGATCTCCAAACGAGGTCACGCTATGAGGCACTGGGGGTAAGACTCCATATCTATTTGGGGAGACACAGTTCAACCCGTAACAGGTAGTGTTACTGATCTTGAAAGCCTCTTCCCCCTCTGCTCCCATGTGGCCCGAGGACAAAGACAGGAGGCCTGGGGAGGAAGCCTAGGGGGACGGGACCAGGCCGAGGTGCCGCGGACGGGGCTGCCAGCAACCCGATAGACTCCAGCACCCCGACTCCTTCCCTCCCTTCCCTCAGGCGCATCCCTGCAGCTGCCCTCAACACAGCATCACGGGACACAGCTGCCCTCAGGGTCACCTCCCAGGGGCACAGCAGCAGCCAGGGCCCCCGGCCAGGCATGTCCCCACAGGCTGGCATTCCTCTCTCCTAACATTTACAGCCCTGCCACCCTCCCTGCGTCCCCCACACCCCTGGCGAGAAGCGCACGGGCCTGGGGCAGCCGCGGTCGTCTCGGCTGTCTGACCATGTTTGGTAAGACACTGTCAACGCTGCACGGTGCTGCTCATCTTACGCACCTCGTCCTCCCCGCCTTCACGGGAGTGTCCCAGTCCGTGGGTCCCCTCCTCCTCTCCGTCCTCTGCATGCTGATGTGCCCGGAGCCGGGCCTGCAGAAGCTGCCCTGGCTTTCTGTGCGTGTCCGCCCCACGGCTGGCTTCAGGGACACGGCCGCCAGTGAACCTTCCAGCCGGACTCAGAACCCAGGGCCTGTGCCCGCCTCCACCTGTGCCCGGGACAGACACAGCCCCGCAGCTCGCCCCGGGCACCCAGCACCCCAGCCCTCACGGCTCGTCCAACGGGCATCCACACCCCAGCCCCACAGCTCGTCCAGCGGGCATCCACACCCCAGCCCCACAGCTCGTCCAGCGGGCATCCACACCCCAGCCCCACAGCTCGTCCAGCGGGCATCCACACCCCAGCCCCACAGCTCGTCCAGCGGGCATCCACACCCCAGCCCCACAGCTCGTCCAGCGGGCATCCACACCCCAGCCCCACAGCTCGTCCAGCGGGCATCCACACCCCAGCCCCACAGCTCGTCCAGCGGGCATCCACACCCCAGCCCCACAGCTCGTCCAGCGGGCATCCACACCCCAGCCCCACAGCTCGTCCAGCGGGCATCCACACCCCAGCCCCACAGCTCGTCCAGCGGGCATCCACACCCCAGCCCCACAGCTCGTCCAGCGGGCATCCACACCCCAGCCCCACAGCTCGTCCAGCGGGCATCCACACCCCAGCCCCACAGCTCGTCCAGCGGGCATCCACACCCCAGCCCCACAGCTCGTCCAGCGGGCATCCACACCCCAGCCCCACAGCTCGTCCAGCGGGCATCCACACCCCAGCCCCACAGCTCGTCCAGCGGGCATCCACACCCCAGCCCCACAGCTCGTCCAGTGGGCATCCACACCCCAGCCCCACAGCTCGTCCAGTGGGCATCCACACCCCCAGCCTCATGGCTTGTCCAGTGGGCATCCAGCACCGTCCTGACTGCACCCTCCAAGAGCGAAGGCCCCAGATCCTGGTTCTCTCCAGCGGCTTTCCCGCTCACCCTCACCCCCATCCCCTCCAAGAGGGCCCTTTGCTGAGTCTCCGCAATGCACCGCAGTCCAGCTCTGCAGCTGACCCTGCTCTGCCCCAGTGGCCCCGGCTCCGCAGGCCTCCACGCAGCAGCCACACGGGACCTGGGGTGGGGGGAGGAAGGACTCCAAACACTGTCACCGGGACAGACCACGGGGTGCATCTCAAAGCAGAGGGCTGAGTGGAGAAGCCAGACACAAAAAGCCCATGTTGTATGATCAAGTTCTAAAACACACAGGGGCATGTGAGGCGACCGACCCAGAAGCCTGGTGGCCTCTGGGGTGCGGCCAGGAAGGAGGGGAGCTGTGGCCTGGCCGGGCGATGCTCCCTCCTGAGCATGGCCGCCTGACTTCCTGTCATGTGACGCACACAGTCCGGCCAACAACCTGCTGGTCTGTCCGTCTGTCTCCTCTTCCTGGGAGCAGGTCCGTCTCTCCCACCTGGAGCACCGCTTGGTGAATGAATGAATGAATGAATGAATGAATGAATGCTCCTGAGACAGGCCAGTGAGCCAGGACAGGTGGAATGGGGACACTGAGACAGACAGCTGAACAGACTGACAGAGCAATTCACAGCAGATACAGGAGGTCCCCTCTCTGCAGATAACATCTAGGCCTCAGTTCTGTTTCAGCTCCAACCCAGAAAAACAGCCAGATCAGGTGACTGACACCGGGACCAGCTCCAGTGACTCAGGACCCCTGCCCTGACACTGACCAATCAGTGAGGACCCGACCCTGAAGGAGCACACCTAGAAAAGTGATGACTATTCTGCAGAAACCCTCCCCTGAGACCTCCCCTAAGATTCCCGCCTGCAAGAGAGAGAAAAGCCTCAAGACAAGGTCCCAGCATGCGCTCTCCCTCTGGGGATTAGCCCCTGCCATTCCCTTTCCCCTCTTCTTCCCCCACAGGCATGCATCTCCTAAACTCTGAGCGACCCCACAAGGCTTGCGACCAGGGGAGCAATGGGCAGCGACATCTCGTTCCAGGCTCACCCCCTGAACCTGTCCCCAAGGTCCCCTTTTCTCTGACTTCCCAGAGAGCTAAGGCATCCAACCCTAGGCTCTCCGGTTGCTTCTTCTACGCTGAGCCCTTTCTGGTTCACTGTCCCCAGCTTTAATAAACATTTCCTCACAATCACCTGGACTGGGGCTGTGAGATTTTCCCTGCACGAAGCCAAGAACCCACACACTGCCACCACCAAGGGCCAGCCCCTGTCCTGTAACAGCCCTGTGCTCAACAGCTCACAGCGCCTTCCACCTTCTAGAAGGAGCGGCCAGCCCCCCGTCCGGCCACACACAGGAAAGCACCCCTGGACCTGGCCTCACCGCCTCCTCTCCATCACACCTAGCCCGGCAGCATCCCGTCTCCACAACGCGCAGGACCTTACCTCACGTGTTCTCATCCTACGTGCAAAACAACCCAGCAGCACTAAAGACAAGGGGGCGGGGGAAGCTGCGGGGTGATGAGGGTGCTTACGGCCAAGACTGCCGGCTTCGCAGATGTTTGTCTCCGACGCGCCGAGTCGTACACTCATCGGTACAGCCCCTTGAATGCCAATGAGGCCTCGAGGAGTTTAAACAGCACAAAGGGACCTTGGGGGCTGCAGGGAACCCGGTGGGCACGCGTCCCAGGGAACAGCATGCGCGCACACGGCGAAGGCAGGTCACAGAACAGACAGGCTAGCGAGAAAGCACCCCCACCCCCAAATCCAACAGCAACAACCACCTGACGGGGGGAGGGCCTTGCTCCCAGAGTTGTTAAAATATTACGATGTAAACGTCCACTTTTTCACAAAGAATTGCAAAGACATGCCAGGAAGTAGGAGAAGATGCTACAGACACGGGGCCGAGGGGAGGAAAAATACCCCCCAACAGAAAATGTCCCTGAGAGGGGCCAAGACTATTGTAAATATACAAAGAACCAAACATGAAGGGAAGTGACAGCAACTGGATCTCACCCAATAGAGACCATCGACAGCGTGATGGGAACGGAAAGAACAGAACAGAAGCTCCCCCGCTGGGAACACAGAGACAGAAACTCCCTGAGTGGGCTCAGCACGGATACGGGCAGAAGGAAGAACAGGTCTGGACGGCAATTTAGTATCTTCGCTGGAACAGGTGATCCAGTCTGGAGAGAAGGAAATAGGAAGAATGAGGAAGAACCAACAGCCTAGGAGGCCGTGGGACCCTCTGAAGCTGTGTACACAATGCGAGTCAAGAAGAGGCAGGAAACACCGGGAGAAACAAGGACTGATACAAAGTGTCAATTCACACACTTCTAACTCGGAATGCCAGGCAGGGTGGCCTCGAGGATGTCCACACCCAGACACACCGTGAGCCACCTCGAAAAACAGAGTCCTGAAAGCAGCAGGAAGGGCTCACCCAGACAGGTGTCCTCAGTCGGACTGAGCGCTGGCTCCCCAGGACCCAGGCGGACACATGGGAAGTGCTGGGGAATAAAGAAAAAGGACACTCAACCAAGAATTCTATATCCAGGAAACTCTTCTTCAAAACTGAAGAAGTTAGGTCACTTTCAGATTTAAAAAAAAAAAAAGGGAGAGAGAGAAGATCTGTACAGGCAGAGTGCTCTGTAAGAAACAGTAAAGTGCCCGGCCGGTGTGGCTCCGTGGCTGAGCGTCGACCCTGCACCAAGAGGCCGCTGGTTCGATTCCCGGTCAGGGCACATGCCCAGGGTGTGGGCCCGATCCCCAGTGGGGGGCATGCAGGAGGCGGCCCATAGATGTCCTCTCTCATTGATGTTTCTCTCTCCCTCTCCTTTCCTCTCGCTCTAAAATCAATAAAGAAAAAAAAAGGGTTTTTTTAAAGATAGTTTCATACTGTCCTTCCACCACCGTCTTTACACAGAGGGCACCCCGAGATGACGTCTGATCTCCTCAATATAAAGAGCAAGAATGTGCACCACCAACACGAATATTTGTATTTTATAGTTACAGTATTGGAGCATTAATATCGAATATACTGTTAAAGCGATGTAAGCCAGTGCTCGGAGTTACTGTAAAAATGCACGTAATTGTCAACTATCACTTTTCTATGAATTAATTTATAATTCATATAAATTTTCTATAAATTAATATTGTCTAAGCTTCTTTTATTTTTTTATTTTTTAAAATATCTTTTCTTTATTGATTTTAGAGAGACGGGAAGGGAGAGGGAGAGAGAGATAGAAACAGCGATGAGAGAGAACATCGATGGGCCGCCTCCTGCATGACCCCCACTGGGGATCGGGCCCACAACCTGGGCATGTGCCCTGACCAGGGATCGAACCGGCGACCTCTTGGTGCATGGGTTGACGCTCAACCACTGAGCCACACTGGCCAGACTATTTTTTACTTTTTTATGATCAACTTGTGTTTACTCCTATAAGTAAGGTTGGGTACATCTTTTATTTTTATATATTTTTATTTGTATTGAATGTATTGGGGTGACAGTGGTTAATAAAAGTATGTTTCAAGTGTACAATCCTATAATACAACACCTGTGTATTGTATTGTGTGTGCATCACCCCAAGTCAAGTCTCCTTCTGCCACCATTGATCCCCCTTTTATCCTTCCTACCCCCAGCCCCTTTCCCTGTGGTAATCACCATACTATTGTCTGTTTTTTTGCTTAATCCCTTCAAATTTTTCACCCAGCCCCCAACCCCCTCCCCTCTGACAGCTGTCAGTCGGTTCTCTATCTATGAGTCTGTTTCTAGTTTGTTCATCAGTTTGTTTTGTTCATTAGATTCCACAAATAAGTGAGATCATGTGATATTTGTCTTTCTCTGCTTGGCTTGTTTCGCTTAGGACAATACTCTCCAGGTCCCTCCACGTCGTCTCAAAGGATGAGAGATCTTTCTTCCTTACAGCTGCATAGTATTCCATTGTGTATATGTACCACAGCTTTTTTATCCACTCATCTACTGATGGGCACTTGGGCTGTTTCCAGATCTTAGTGATTATAAATAACACTGCAATGAACACAGGGGTGCATGTATTCTTTCCAATTAGTGCTTTGGGTTTCTTTGGCTATCTTCCCCAAAGTGAAATTGCTGGGTCATAAGCCAGTTCCTTCCATCTTTAAATGTTTGAGGAAACTGCACACTGTCCCTTTCAAAGCAAAGAATTCACCGGAAGAATCAAGTCAGCAAGCACATCCCCAGACACTCCTTATGTCCTGTGTCCCCGTGGAAAAGGCCATTTCCAATACATGGTTTTACCTAATTGAGACGCTTACACTCATAAATCATGACTGCGGCCTTTCTGCGAGGCATTTTCATGTCACAGCGAGAAGCCCAGACTCATCCATCACGGGACGATGGCGGGGCGATCGCCGCGGGCCGGCTTGCCCTCTCCGTCTCTCGGGGCCGCGGGGGTGCCCCCAGCTGGGTACTTTAGAGCATCTGCCTTCATAACTCAGTGGCGCCGGGGAACCTCTCTGTCATTATCACAAAAGCACACAAAATGTATACACACAAGGGACACCCAGAAAGCTCACACACATGCTGCCCTGACCCAGAGGTCCCTGCAAATCCATCCTTATGCCTTTAGGCCTTCAGCAGCTGCGTTTGGAGGGAAATGCGACCTGATGGAAATATCAATAGAGACTGATATCCTGTCTATGGATGGGGGCTGACACCCCTGGGCACGTGGAGGGCTGAGCCCCCTGGGCACATGGAGGGCTGACGCCCCTGGGCACCTGGAGGGCTAACCCCCCTGGGCACGAGGAGGGCTGACACCCCTGGGCACATGGAGGGCTGAGCCCCCTGGGCATCTGGAGGGCTGACGCCCCCGGGCACGTGGAGGGCTGACACCCCTGGGCACTCCTCTTTGTCCATGGTTGTGCTGGCATGAGATGCCTCTCAGCAAACCCCAGCACTGTGTTCCACGTCCCTCTGACCCTCCTTCCCGGCACAGCACTCAGAGGAGAACCGCTATGTTTGCTCACGACGCATCTGCCTGGGCTGGGTGGGCCCCCAGGTGAGGGAGGCAGCAGGAGAGGCGAGAATCCCGCCCTCACTCCCCCGTGGGCCATGTACAGGCACAGACACCCGCTTGGAGACCTGCTGTGAGGGGCCTCCAAAGAGAACAACTCTCCGCCCACCTCCCCCCTCCCCTTTCTCTCTAAGTCTGGAGTTTCCCTTCGTTTTGGGCATCTGCTTGGGGGAGGAGAGGAAGTTGGAATGGACCCTCTTCTGCTTCCTGTTCCACTTCTCCCTCCACCCTCCCGGAGACGCTGTCCTTCTCCGCTTTCCTCTGGTTGTCCCCAGTGGGGAGGGAGGATTTCGTCCCTCGGGAGACCCCTAGCAACGCCTGGAAACACTTGGTTGTCTGACTGGGGTGGGGCGCCTTCAATGCACAGCACAGTCCCGCCGTGAAGAATTATCAGGCCCCAAACGTCACAGCACGAGGCTGAGAAACGGCTGCAGTCCGCTCCACCCTCCGTGCCCTGCGTGCTCTTGGTCCTGGGTCAGCCATGGATCCCGGCTTCCCTCAACCAGGGACACCTAATAAGTGCTTGGCACTGCTCCCCAACCAGAGGGTCAACCGCTTAAATCCTTGCTCACCCTTCTCCCAATTTCAGACCCAGACACGGAGCCCCGAAAGGGGCGCTGAAAAAGCCCGACATTCACTGACACCAACGCACACCCTGCCTCTGCCACCGGCGGCTCTGAGCCAGGCGAGAGAAACGGTGCCTCAGTGTCCCCGTCCCCTCGGCGTCCCCGTCCCCTCGGCGTCCCCGTCCCCTCGGCGTCCCCGTCCCCCCCGCATCCCCGTCCCCCCCGCGTCCACGTCCCCCCGGCATCCCCGTCCCCTCCGCATCCCCGTCCCCCCCCGGCATCCCCGTCCCCTCCACATCCCCGTCCCCCTGGCGTCCCCGTCCCCTCTGCGTCCCCGTCCCCCCGGCGTCCCCGTCCCCCTGGCGTCCCCGTCCCCTCTGCGTACCGGTCCCCTCAGTGTCCCCGTCCCCTCGGCATCTCTATCTCCTGAGATGCGAAAGGCAATGAGGCGGTCCGGCTCCCGGCTCACTGCCGGCTCTGAGGGTCATGCGGAACTCCGATCGCGCTTTAGGACACTCCCACGAAGTCCATAAACACTGCTTCTCGTTCCAGTTCTTCCTCCTCTCCCAGCTCAGCTGGGAGACACCCCCGGTGCCAGCCAGGGCGGCAGAGTACTGTGAGCAGCCTCGGGGCCAGCGCACGGCTCCTTCCTCGGAGGACGGCCCCAAGGCCACTGGCACCAGGCAGCACCAGGCCGGTGACCCAGACCGCAAGCAGAGGGCAGGCAGGGGCGGGACCACGACGTTCCCTCTGTGACAGGGCCATGCCCTCACCGCCTCTCCCCAGTGAGGGGCTCACGGGACCACACGTCCGCACGGCCATGGGCCGCGGGTACGCTGGCTGGGACTCCAGAAGAAGGTAGGGTCACTGTCCTCGGCTGGGGAGACCCGGGTTGCCCAGACCCTTGAACTAACTACTCAGGGAAACACGCACCCGTAAACAAGGCTGGGAAGGACTCCGTGGTCTCACCTGCCTGTGGTTTCTCCTCCTAACAAAAATGCAAACACACAACGGACAGCTAGTGAGACAGGAACGCAGGCTGGGTGGGGAAGGGGACAGACAGAGAGGAGCAGACCAGGGCCTGCCGCTCAGACACACCAAACCCCAAACCCTCCCCAGCTGGTTCCACATTCACCGCCTACGCCGGTCAAGGTCACGCTGTCTCCGGAGAGACACCGTTTATGCAGACAGCGAGCTCATCACGGCCAGGCCCCGCTGGAAGCATCCCCCAAACCGACGCCAAGCCGAACACCAAGGGGAGGAAAGGCCTGGAAACGCCCCACCTGGAGGGCAGAGTTTGGCATCACTGAGGCCATCGGACCAGGGCCCCCGACACGCGGGCTCCCGAACCCCACGCTGGTGCAGCGCGGACGACTCCGACGGGGCTGGGTGAGGCCCACCGGCTTGCTTCTTCCACAGTGTTGTCCCGTGTGAAGAACTGAAAGCTTGGGGAGTGTCGGAAAGGGGGCGCTGACATCTGTGACAAGTGTCCTGAACACGGAGTCTGAAAGTCGGCCAGTTTGGTGCCTGTGGAAATATCTCATCCCTCCCTTTGTGTGGAACAGTATTCCGCGGGACGGAGGGGCCACAGTGTGTTTACTTCTTTGTTCACTGGAGGACATCTGTGCTGTATCCAGCGTTTGGCTACTCCAGGCGACGCTGCACAGCACACTGTGGACAGGTGTCTGTGCGGACGTACGTTTTCATTCTCCGGCTAGCGGCCAGGGGCGGGTAACGTCTACTCGGAGGCCATCTCTTTGGGAACAGCCTTCTCACACTTTACCGAGCACACAAACCACCCAAACGGCTTGTTCAGGACAGAGTCCGACTCTGTGGGGTGAGGCCTGGGATTCTGTACTCCTGACATCTCCCGGGCAACACGATGCTGCTGGTCTGTGGACCACTGTGAGCAGCGAGGTCTCGGCCTCGGGCCGAAGGGCCATGCCCCAGGGTACCCATTCAGGTCTGGCTGAGCAGGGCCGTCAGCGTCACCAGGGCCTCTGATGGGTCAAGGAAGCCCATCAGGAATAAACCTTTCCTTGACGTGGAGGCACCCACCTGAGCCTGGCAGGCACTCGGGCTTGAGAACCCCGCTGAGCCTCGACTGTAGGCAGAATGAACTACTTCCAGAGGCCCGAGGATGTAAGGGCAGCATCTCCTCTGCACAGGGGAGCCTCTTGCAAGGCCAGTCAACACAGGCCGGGACAGCCACAGGGCTCAGTCGGCACGCAAAGAGAAGGGAGAGGAGATGCGGGAAGGGAGGGCTCACAGAACGGGCACTATTGCACCGGCAACGTCACCCGTCTGCAGGGGAAGGAACCAAATCCGGCCCGAGAGAGCGACAGGCGCAGGAGAGTGGAAAGACCAGGAGGTTTCCCTGGTCCCGGCTTCAGAGGCTAAGGAACCACCACACCTCTGCTCCAGGAAGGAAGTCCGGGGACTGAGGGCCACACGGGACGCTGCCTCATGCCGAGTGGAACAGGCTGACCCCAGATGGGCATAAAGCACAAACAGGCGTTTCTCCAAAGAGGACACACAAACGGTCAGCAGCGCACGAGAGGACGACCACTCACACCCAGTAACAGACGGCGACAAGCTCGGCGAGGACGCGGAGAACCCGGAGCCTGTGAGCCCCTGGGGGGAGGTCAAGCTGGGCACCTGCTAGGAAGACAGTACCAAGGTCCCCTGAGAAATTAAAATTACAATCACCGTAGTTTGGGTCTACGCAAAAGAATTAAGAGCAGAGACTTGAAGAGGTGTATGTACACCCATGCTCATGGCAGAATTATTAACAAGAGCCCAAGGTGGAAGCAACCCGAATGCCCCTCAATGGATGAATGAATTCATAAAATGGGGTAAATATAAACAATGGACTATTACTCGTCTTTAAAACACTTCTCCCACAGGCTAAAACGTGGACGAACTTGAGGACATTATGCAGAGTGAAATGAGCCCGTCACAGAAAGACAAGCGTGATATGATTACATGGTGCATGAAGTATCCAGAGTCGTCGAAGCCATGGAAACAGAATGTGGGGTGCCAGGGCTGATGGGGAGCTGGGGAGCTGTCATTCAGTGGGTATACAGTTTCAGTTTTGCAAAATGAAAAGTTCTGGAGAGCACTGGCTGGTTCGGCTCAGTGGTTACAGTGTTGGCCTGCAGACCAAAGAGTCGCAGGTTCGATTCCGGTCAAGGGCACGCACCTGGGTTGCAGTTAGGTCCATGGCCCTGGTCGGGGTCTGTGTCTCTCTCGCATCGATGTTTCTCTCTCTCTCTCTCTCTCTCTCTCTCTCTCTCTCTCTCTTTCTCTCCCCCTCCCTCCCTCCCACTAAATGGAAAAATATCCTTGGGTGAGGATTAAAAAATAAAAATTAAAAAAAAAAAGAAAACTTCCGGAGAATAATGTGAATCTACGGAACGCTACGGAACTGCGCGCTCTGAAGTGATCAAGGTGCCAAATCGTATGTGTTTTTTAGCCACAACGTAAAAACAAACTCATGCAAGCGCGTTGCGACCAGAGAAGGCCGCAGCAGGCTGGAGTCCACGTACAGCCAGCCGCCGCGACTGCCGGGTGTGGAGAGCCACAGAAGGGCTGGTCCACAGACACAGGTTTGGAGAGGGAAAGGGCGGATCCCAGTTTGGACCTGGGGCAGGGGGTTGAGGAGGCATCGACAGAGCAGGCTGTGCAGAGGGCCGGTGCTTGCTGTCCTCCCTGGCGGGGCCCTCATCCTCTCCACGCCCTGCTCACACCTGCCGAGCCCTGTGCCCCAGGGCCCGCGTCCCAGACCTGCTCGTGCCGGGTGTAATGGGACCATGTGCACCACCTAGTTCGGTGCACCAGGTGCTAGCACAGGTACAAACACGAGGACAGGTCTGCTGGGAAAACAGCTGAGCCTGGCCGGTGTGGGCGTCGTCCGTGCACTAAAAGGTCACCAGTTCCGTTCCCGTCAGGGCACATGCCCCGTTCGGGCTTGATCCCCAGTAGGGGGTGTGTAGGAGGCAGCCGATACAATGTTTCTCTCTCACATTGATGTTTCTCTCTCCCTCTCCCTTCCTCTCTAAAATCAATAAAAACGTGTTTAAAAACAAAAAAGTAGGCTGAGCATTCGCGTTAGGAAGAGAAATGAAAGCGTGTTGCTTAGAAACAGCTGCTGAAGCATCCTTCGGGGGTGAGAGACGCCAAGGGATGAAGACCTGTTAGGGTCCCCGTGCTCACGGGTCTAGCATAGCACCTGCCCAGGTGCGGGGCCGGTTCCCCTTCTGACCTGAACTCCCTCGTTAGCACCACACGGAGGGGCCTCCCCCACGGTCAGAACCCCGGTGCTTGGCCACAGGGGCACCCCAGAGTCACCGGGGTTTAGAATCCTACACTGGGCTGTACTCAGACCCACCAAGCCCCCCAGATGACTCTAATGCAGCCAGGGAGCAGGACTGGGGCAGGAAGAGGGGAGGGGAGGGGAGGACAGGAGAAGGAGAGGGGAGGAGGAGAGAGGGAGCTATGAAAGGGGGGAGCTAGGCCCCCTCGGGCTGTCTGCAGCTGTACTAAGCGGGGGGCCAAACCACCCCGGCCGGCCAGCCCTCCCCAGGGTGACTCACTCCCAGCAAGGCACTGAACGTGGCAACGGCTCCTGTGGGTCCTGGGCCTGGGGGCAGCCAGGGCAGCGATGGCTGTGGGCGCCCTACCACCGTGGCAGCACGAGCCTCGGGGCCCCAGGCCCGGCCCCCGTGCTCTCGGCCACTGCCACCCCTGGTCGGAACAGAACCTCTCTGGGACTCGGTTCTGCGGCATTCCCACCCCCACGGCGGGGTCCAAAGAAAGGACAGCTGTCTGTGAAGAGGGCCTCTCGCAGACACAACCTGTGGCCGTCTGGGAGCACGGACAGTCCGCACCAGAGCTGGGACGCCGGCCACTCCGCGCTCTCGGCTCCTAGCACCCGGCCGCCTCAGCCACCCCAGGGGGCCATCCCTCCGGGCAGGCCCTTCCGCTGTGCCCAGGGCTGCCCTGAATCTGGACCGGGCACTGTGATCCGCTGGTGTTCAGAGTGCCAGGCGCCCGGCCCTGCCTCTCTGGGAGAGCTCTCCCGACTCTCCTGTTCCACGGTGGAAACGAAGCCCGTCCTGCTGTTCAAGCACACGAGCACCCATCACACACGTGCCAGCAGCCAGCACATGCCTCCCTCGGGCAAGGCCGGAGGGCCTGCTGACTGACAGGTGCGGTTTCGAATTATGCTAAAGCAGATGTTTTCACAGGTACTGCTCGCCTGGGACGCACCGTCAGAGACCCACAGGCGGAGCAGAACACAGCCGCCAAACGCAGCAAGCCTGCCTCGGGCTCCGGCGGGCGGCAAGCAGAGGCTTGCCCGGTGCCGGGCCGTGTCTCAGCGTGGCGGCGCTGACTCTCCGGGGCTGCGGAGTGGGGCCACGCGGGAGGTGGGAGGACACCCTGCAGCCCACGGTGCTGACACTCAGGTCATTCGCCTCAGACGGGGTGCGAGCACGGCTGCCCCCACAGAAGCCCGTGTGCCCGAGAACGAAGGCTCCACATGGCCCCGGGGCACAGCGTGTGAACCTTGTGGCCTGTGTCACGGCAGCCTGGACAGCAGCGGCCGCGTGATCTCTGCCTACAGCTCTGGCTTGGGAGGTGACGGAGGGCACAGCAGGGCTGGGGGTGCCCAGGAGAGCCAGGAGCGGGCTGCCCAGTGCTATCTGCCACACGGGCCACACACGGGGACTCAGCACTGACGAGGACAGGCCTCGGCGAGGACCCCTCTTCTCCTGCAAGGATGAGAGGCCCAGAAGGGAAACTGGGGGGCTGGCTGGAGCTGCACAGGGCTGCCAGGGCCCCGGCCACTCTGCAGAGGGCGGAGGGTGGCCCACTGAGGACAGAGCCCTCGCCGAAGTGCTGGTGACCGGACCAGACGAGGGGGCGTGGAAGCCCAGCACAGACCTCCCACCACTGACCCCTCTCGCTTCTCAGGTTGTCATCACCTGTTACGGGCTGAACTGTTTCCCCAAAACCTTTGTGTTGACCTCCTAACCCCCAGCACCTCAGAATGGGACTGTAACTGGAGATAGGATTTTTTTTTTTTAATTCCTCACCCAAGGATATTTTTCTATTTATCATCAGATAGAGTGGGAGGGAGGTAAAGAGAGAGAGAGAAAGAGAAACATCAGTGTGAGAGAGACACATCGACTGGCTGCCTCCCACACAACCCGACCAGGGCCAGGGATGAATCGCAACCGAGGTACGTGCCCTTGACCAGAATCGAACCCACGACCCATTGGTCCACAGGCCGACGCTCTAACCGCTGAGCCAAACCGGCCAGGGCGAAGATAGGATTTGTAAAAAGGTCATCAGGTAAAATGAGGTCACTAGGGCGGCCCTACCGCCATATGACTGGTGTCCTTGTAAGAAGAGGAGGTTAGGACACCGGCACACGGAGGGACGACCACGTGAGGACACAGGGAGGGGACGCCATCTGCGCACCAAGGAGAGAGGCCTCAGGAGAATCCAGCCTGCCCACACCTCGATCCTGGCCTTCCACCCTCCGGACCGAGAGATGATCGGTGTCTGTGTGTACGCCGCCCCGCCGGCGACGCTCTGTTCCGGCGAATGAATACAGCGCCTTTTGAAAGGAGAGCCCAGTGCTGACTGTGAAGGCGGGACAGGGCCACTGCAGCGGCCTGGGGCCCGGCGGCCTCCTGCCGGCTTCATCCGCTGTCCTCTCCTCCTGGCTGTTATTCCTGGAACAACTCGTCTGCCGTCCGTCGTGACTCCAGGTACAGAGAGGGTGCTTAGAATAGAGGAAAACGAAACCCAGCAGGGGTCCTCTTTCCCAGGATGCTTTTCCACCGTCAGAGCTGGTCCTCCGCACACCTGCCAGCACCTTGTCCCCTCTCCCACAGCCCACGCTGAGCACCCAGAGGCCACAATGCGCCAGGAAGGCGGCTGGTCCTCTGCAGGGAGCAGGCTGCGGGGAGACCCTGGGGAGACGGCTGGGTGGCGCTCAGGGGCCCCCCCAGGGCCCGGGCCGCAGCAGGTGAGTGGAGCGCAGACCCAGGAGGGCGAGGATGAAGGTGAGGACGCCAGAGAGGTGGCCAGGAGAAAGAGAGGCCTGGACTGGACGGTGGGGAGGGGGAGGGGGTGCTGGGCTGACCCTCAGCTTCCTGGCAACCCACCGCTCCCTGGAAGCTGCTCACTCCTCCCTCGTTCTTTCTGAAAATCAACAAGTCCCCGGGTGAGTCTGCAGTCCTGCTAGAAGCAGAACAAACAGCCCCCACTCTCCTGGGCACGGGACCAGGGGACAGCACACAAACGCTGAGGCCCCGCCAGGCTATAAATGCCTGGGGTCTGGTTAGAATCCCCGTGTATCCAGGAAAGGCATACTGACTAACTAGGAAGTCACCAGTAGCTGTGAGCAAGGCAAAGGACATCGCGAGGCCCTGGGCACAGGCACACCCCGGCCTGTCCTTGACCACAAGTAACCTGGAGACCACTACAGCCTGGTAAGCGCCCTGCCACCCTTCCCCAGAGCGTTCCAGAGGTGGACCGAGCTCCCCGTGCGCAGGGCTGCGGGCTCTCCCTGCGCACAGCCGCCGTCCCCCGCGGGGTGTCCTGGCTGCCAGCACAGCCCCAGGGCAGCCCAGACGTCCTCATCGCTCACAGACTGTGCGGGAAGGGGCTATCTGCTCAACAAAGGCAGTATTTCCAGAACACGCAAACGCTCACAGAGAGCTGCTGGGGACAGCTGGGGACCGGTGGTGTCGATCCGGTCAGGACAGTGCTCAGGGTCACGCCCGGGGCTGAGGGGCTGGTGGGCGCAGTGACAAGCAGGGACAAAGGATGTCCTGCCCTTTGGCCTGAGGGGCCCGGGAGGGGTGGGTGGGAGGGCTGAGGATGCTGGCAGCCGTGGCTGTGGTGTGGGATTCAGTGTGGACGTGTGCCCGTACCCGTGTCCCTCACCCCGCCCAGTGCCCAGCTCCCCAACCAGCTCCCCAAGGGGCATGGCGCACAGGGACCAAGGGGGACAGCCCTGTCCCGGGCTGACTGGGAGGTCTGTCCAGCCTCGGGAAGGCAGCTGGCACTTCCCCCAGGGCCTCCTCCAGCCCTCCTCCAACGGCGGCCTCCCTGAGGAAGGGGCTGTATCGATCACTCTTTATTTTCTGCGTTTCTGACGTCCTGACATACGGCCCCGGCCGGCCCTGGAGAGATGGCTGCCCCACCACCCGTACACAAGCCGACAGGGCTGTCCCCGCATGCCCAGGGCCAGGTGCCCCACAAGCAGCCCCCCACCTGCTCGCCCTGCCTTGACCATTCCTCCCCAAGGGAACCACAAAACAGGCTCCTACCCGGGGCCCTGCCCGCTGCCTGGCCCGGCACTTCCCCGAGTGGCCTGCGTGCCCGCCTCCTGTCTGGAGGGACCTGTGAGGGGCAGGACTTCTCTGTTCGTGCCCGTCATTCCCACGTCCGTGTGTTCAGCGCACCTGATGAAGACAAACACCAGGCACATCCCGACCCAGGCCCGCGCCAGGACGTCCCACACGCGGGCGCCTCCTCCCTCCCAGGGCACACCGCGCTCCGGCGGCCCCATGCCCCTTCCCTTTGTCGTCATTTCTCCGAAAACCCACAAGTCCCTTTCATCGCTCGTCCCGCACACGTGGGAGCCAGGCACTCGTGTCTCCTGGAAGGAAAGGAGACCAGAGGTGCCAGCCGAGATGCCTGACCGGCGGGGTTCCCGAGCAGGCCGTCTGAACGCACACACACCCGCAGTCCCACTCGGGCTGAGCGTCAGGGGAGGGGACGCCGGGGGCCCTTGGGGCGAATCCGCCAACGCCATCTGCAGTGACTCAGAAAATCGAAATCGACACAAATGTTTCCAAACAGCAGGCAGGAGGAGCACCCCCGCCGGTCAGGCACACACGCGTGTGCGGTCGTCTCCCACGCCGGGACCGTCTCCAGCACATGGGAGCCGGGCACGCGTGACCCGTGCCCTCGGTGAGAAAACCCAGCGACCCCTCACCCCCCGGTGGCTGTGCCTCGCCGCTTCTCCTTGTAAAAAACAAAAAAAAAACTACTTAACTTTATAGGTCTTCAGATAGTTCCCGCCTTGGCCAAAAATAAAAAGAGGGAGCCGGGACCCCCAGGGGGGCCGAGCCGCCCGGTCTCTGTGCTCTGAGCACCAGCACTGGGTCCCTTTGCACTCGTCCTTCCGCCTACTTGCCTCTGCGTTCACCTTCCTCACGTGCCTCTGTGGTTGGCCTCGAATTACTTTTCAGTCCTGGGGACAGAGCAGCTACCCCCCTGCAGCTCCCACAGGGTTCAGGCCACGCCGGACCCGCCTCGCCAGGGTGCTCGTTCCACTGGCCGCTCGTCCGCGTCAACCGTGGGCAACACCGTTTTCTTCTGGCCGGAGCTGCCCCCTCAAGATGGGTTCACAGAGAAGGGAACGTGCCCGGGTTGGCCTCCTGGCACAATGACAGATGGACACGAACGAGGCGGCAGCTTCCCCCGCTGACATCACGCACGCCCCTCTCTCCGCAGGACCGCCAAGTAGGGCGGTGGGTGTTTCTGCAGACCCGTCCTCGCCCACGCGGACGTCCCTCCGGGTCACGGAGGGCTCACTGTGCACACCCGTCGTCTGAACAGTAGCCAGACTGGGTAGGGCTGGCCATCTGTGGAACGCCGCTCAGAACCCACACGCTTCAAGGAGCCAAGCAAACGGACGGGGGGACTCGGGCTGGGAGAAAGGGTCTCTGTGAGGCGCACAGAGCCCTGCTCTGTCGGGCTGGCTTTCGGGATCCGTCCGTAACCACACGGCAAGGGGATGTCAGAAACAGCCAACCACAGAAACCCAACTCCTCCCTGCCCAGGAGCCCAGAGACGCCCTCCAGGAGAGTCCGTCACACCCCACTGCCCCGGCTGCTCGGCCCTGCCCAGGACCAAGTCAAGGCCCATTCTAGAAAGCTCTCCAGCCCAGCCGGTGTGGCTCAGTGCTTGAGCGTCAGACCCTGCACCAAGAGGTCACCGGTTCAATTCCCAGTCAGGGCTCATGCCCAGGTTGTGGGCCCGATCCCCAGTGGGGGGCATGCAGGAGGCGGCCAGTCGATGTTCTCTCTCATCGATGTGTCTATCTCTCTCTCCCTCTCCCTTCCTCTCTTTCTAAAATCAATAAAAAATAAAAAAAAATTAAAATGCAAAACAGAAAACTGAGATCAGCCCCAGGCCCCATTGGTTTGAACCAACTAAGCTCACGGGCACTGCTCTGCTCCTTAGCCCCCTGGGTGGACCTATGTGGTGCCAACCCTGGGCTCCTCTGGGTCCCTCACAGCGCCTGGCCCAGTGCCCGCTGCCCAGCAGAGCCCCCTCTCATCACCGCTCGAAACCGGGGTGCAAAACAACGGCAACCATTCCAGGTCAGGTCAGTGAACGCGAGCAATTTAAGTCTCTAGGAGCCCTGGTCAGTGTGGCTCAGCGGTTAGAGCATCGGCCTGCAGATCAAAGAGTCCCGGGTTCGATTCTGGCCAAGGCCACGGACCTCGGTTGCAGTTTGTCCCCGGCCCCGGTTGGGGTCATGTGGGTGGCAACCAGTCGATGTGTCTCTCTCACATCGATGTTTCTCTCTCTCTCTTCCCCCCTCTCTCCCTCCCGCTGTATCTGAAGATAAATGCAAAAATGTCCTCAGGTGAGGATAAAAATAAAGCCTTCGAGGAAATCGCAATGGTGTACTTATGTAATGGGTTTCAGAAAAGGTTCGTGGTTAGACAGATTTTGTTTCAAGAAGGAAATCCAATCATGTCAAGCACCCTTTCCCATAATAAATGCCACGCAGGACAGTTTAAAACCGTCTACATCGGACACAATTCATACGAGAAATTATTTTTCTCTGATGGGCGGTCATTACACAGAGCGGCACCAGCTCCCTCTCCAAAGCAAAGCCGCCATGGACATTTCGCTCATCGTAAGAGTTATCCCATGGCTCGAAAAATAAACGGGAAGGCAATTAGAACACGTGGGTCAGCAAAGGTGCTTCAAAGAGAACATTAAATATTTACAGGGAGAAGGAGCGCATTTTGCTCGGGACTGAAGCGTTACATCAAGCTCCTGCAGCTTTTGACAGGCTCACAGAGAATTACAGGATTTCCACTAATCCTCAAATAAACTGTGTAAATACTGTTCTCAGCTCAGAAACTGCCTGCTGGCTATCGAGGTGTGTTCTGCATACGTGACAGCATCCCGGCCGTCAGCCTCCGCGAAGCCGAGGGTCTTCCTGCAGGTTCCTCGCGAACCAACGCAGTGGACGGGACGCCCGAGAAGTCAGGAAGAACCGCTCTGGGGCCTTTTCTAAAGGACTGGAGGAAACCGTCAAATCCTTAGGCAATACCCAGATGCCCGGAAGGTGGGGTGTTTCAGAACCCCAACAACAACACAAAGGTAACACGCCCCAGTGGAAAGGGCCGCTTCCCACGGCCATTCTCTAAGGATGCTCGTGGTCACAGCTGCTGAGCTCAGACAGCTTTGTAGAACGCCCTGGGCATCTTTTTTTTTTTTTTCTTTATTGATTTTAGAGAGAGAGGGAGAGGGAGAGAGAGATAGAAACATCAATGACAGAGAACATCGATGGGCCGCCTCCTGCATGCCCCCCACTGGGGATCGGGCCCACAACCTGGGCATGTGCCCTGCCCGGGAATCGAACCAGCAACCTCTTGGTGCAGGGTTGATGCTCAACCACTGAGCCACACCGGCCGGGCCCCTTCGTTTATCTTTTAGTAGTTTATTGTCTCCACTCTCCTCCAGAATGGGTGGGTTCCGGGTGTTTCAAGGGACAGAAGATGCCAACCCACGCAGGAGCGAAACATGAGACAAGAAAGCAAGGACACGGGAGAGGAGGGCAATGACTCTCACCGCCCATTTCCTACTGGTTTTGAGCCCAACTCAAAAGACACATAAGTGGGATCTGACAGTACTTACGCCATTCACCAGCGAACTGTACTATTTTAAGTCGATATTACCTTGTCTTCTAAATACGCATCAGGGCGTTTGAACCACACACCAATGCTTTCGGATTACGTTGGAGCCACGGGGCACCCCCAATGCTCTGCCGGTCGTCCAGGCTCCCCTCCCTCCCACGGGCAGTGAGCAGTGCCGACACCCCCACTTCAAAGCACCACGGGCAGCCCTGGAAACCAGGCTGGCAACCCCAGGCCTCAGTCTCATCCAGGGGAAGGAGGGCTGGCACCAGCTGTGGGGTTCCAGGACCCTGAAGGGACTCCTGCTGGACGCTTCCCTGGCGTCCAGAGATGGGGGGCCACCACAGCCCTGTGGCTGAGTGACCCCAAGTCAGAACCGGCACCACTGTGGCCTCGGGGGTGTGGCCGTGTCTGAGAAAAGGCTGTCCGACCCCAGGAGCCAGAAGAGAGGGTTCAGTCCTGACAGCTATCACCCCACCTTCTTACACCTGGCAGGCGCCAGCCGGCCCCACTGCATCCAGGCTGTCCTCTGGCCATCTGGTATCCATGGCAACGGAGGAAAGTCAAGGCCGGGTTTAACTACCACCATGAAGATTTACTCAGGGAGTAAAAGCTGAAAGCAACCACAGACGGGGGCTTGTTGATGGGGGAGGGGAGAGCAAGCCGGGCCGGCGGGCGGCCGCTGCAGGGTCCGGGCTTTGTGCAGAGCTGTTCGGAGACCTGACCGTTACGGTGGGGAGGGAGCCGGGCCGGCGGGCCGCTGCAGGGTCCGGGCTTTGTGCAGAGCTGTCCGGAGACCTGACCGTTACGGTGGGGAGGGAGCCGGGGCGCGGCCGCGCAGCAATTGACGAAGCATTTCCTCTTCTGGGGGCCGGGGCTCTGATCCCCCGGGCCTCTGCTTTCCTAACTCCCCGTCGTTTTTGTAGCTGCAGCGAACTACATCCATCCGCGTGGGGACCTTTAAAGACGCGCGAGCCCTCACCCGCCCCAGTCTGACTTCTCTCCGAGAACATCGACCCACGTCTGCGTGGGTCTCACGTGCCCAGCGCGCAGACCCTCCCATTACTCACATCGGTGTCACGGACGGTAATTCACCAGCTCTGAGCGGCAGGTTCCCAGTCTCGGGGAAGCACAGCTAAGTCTCTCGTTCGAGTGGGGCAGAAAAACCCAACTTGTCTGCCAGCAGCACGCCCTGGGCACTGGCGCCTCCTGTGACACCTTTACCTCGGACCCAGGACACCTGTCCTCCACCATCACACCCACAGCCCCCCAACAGGGCCCCTCCCCCACGGCCCCTGCCCCACAGAGCCCCTGCCCCGCAGGCCCTTGCCCCAGAGTCCCTCCCCTACAGGCCCCTCCCCACAGAGCCCCTCCCCCACGGGCCCCTCCCCCACAGAGCCCCTCCCCCACGGGCCCCTCTCCACAGAGCCCCTCCCCCACGGCCCCTCCCCACAGAGACCCTCCCCCACGGGGCCCCCCAGCTACCTGGACACCAGGTGCACTGCAACCTGAATCATCCCTAACAGAGGCCTGGCTCCGGGGTGCAGGGAGGAGGAATATGTTACAGAGGAGCCCCCCGGAGGGCCCCCTGGGAAGTGGAACAAGTTTCCGAGCTGGCTGCCGAGCCGTCCACCGCTTTCTTGGAGGAGAGAGAAGCGGGCAAACCTCAGCGGCACTCAGCTGACACCTGGTGGATTCTGTGCTGTGGTCTGTTGTTTGCGTCCCCACAAAATCCCTGTTTTGAAACCTAACCCCAATATGAGGATGTTAGGAGGTCATGAGGGTGGGCCCCTATGAATGGGATTAGTGCCCTTATGAAAGAGAACCTGACCTGGGCCCCACTGTGACGGCTCACCACCTGGTGAAGTCGGGAACCAGCCGGCTGTGCTGGCCAGCAGGTGGGGGGCCTCGCCGAGGTGCTGGGCGTGCGCTACCCCGAGGAAGGGAGTGGTGCCCGCCCAGGGCTGCCCACTCTAAGGATGTGTCCGGGCTGGACAGTGTCTCCCAAAACTCCGTGCTGGAGCCCTAACCCTTCACATGGCAGAATGTGGTCTTCCTGGGGGAGGGACCTTTACCGAGGTCGTCAAGTTCTAATGAGGTCAGTAAGGTGGGCCCTGATCCAGCGCGACCAGGGGAAACGTGTGGGCGGACACCCACAGAGGTAAGATGTGTGGAGACACGGGGAGAAGACCGCCATCTCAAGCCAAGGAGAGAGGCCTCGGAGAACCCAACCGTGATGTCACTGTGCTCAGACTTCCTGCCTCCAGGACACAAACGTCTCATGGGACGAACCTGTCATCTGAGCTCAGAACAGCCTCCAGGGAGACCCATGGCCACTGAGGAGCCCAGATCTCGCCCCACCCAGGCACCTGATGTAAGCTCCCAAAGCCTTGTCTGCCAAGACAGAAGGTGGATGGACCCTGGTCCAAGGAATCGGAAAACGATGTTCCCTGCTCGGTGCCTTCAAGCCCTGCCCTGGCAGTGACGCAGGCAGGTGGGGCTGCAGCAGGTCCTCTGCCGGCCCCTCGGGGCAGGACCGCAGGGAGCTGCCTCAGGCTGCCTGTGACAGCCCATCAGAGAAGGACGGGATCTGACTCTCACCAAGTTCTAGTGAAGGAAAAAACGTAGTGTGGCTGACCTCAAATCTTACCTACGAAATGGCTGAGGAAGGGGTACACTGGAGAAGTCACAGCGGAGAAAATATACACTATAAAACAGAAACACAAACAAAAAACCGGCATGAACTGGACTGGATGTTCCTTGTGAGCAGGGCCAGGGCTTGTCTTTCTCCTACATCCCCCCCACCTCAGCCCCCAACTCCCACCCCCGCCAGACAACAAAGTCAGAGGTTATGCTCAAGGTGGATGTCGGTGAAACCTACTGCCATCCCTCAGGGCCGAGCCCGTCTGCAGTCATCAGAGATCACTCATCCCCAGGAAACAGCTGCTCCCCTTGTCACAGCCAACCCTCGTTCCCCTGTCTCGATTCACCAGGGAGAGTGGGTGGCCCCGACCCAGCCGGGGCAGGGTGGCAGCAGGGTCCCAGAAACTCTCAGGTGTGGACTGCAGATGAGACACCACAGGCGGAGGCCTGGGCACTGCCCCCTGAGCAGCTGGGGCGGCAGGACCTAAGCGTGGCCCACACGAATCGCTTTGCGAACATGAATCGCTATGCACAGGTGAAATACTCAAACTGTCTACACAAAGCCATGACCTCTATTCCACGGGCCACCCGTGGTCTTCTAGGCTGCACAGTGGGCCACCCGGTTTGGCCGAACCATCTAAGGCCACACGGCAGACCTAGACAGCGCTCCTCTCCAGGGAGACAGCAGCCACCTTCCCAAATACCCCAGGACAAGGGGAGACCCACATACTGCCCAGCAGGGGCTTGTCCAGAGTTGTCCACTCTTGCATTCGTAGTCAGGTCACTGGAGATGGCACCTGCTCTGGAGGCAGTCCTGGGACAGCCAGCCCAGCCCAGGCCACAAGGCACAGGGCACGGGGCACAGCGTCAGGGGGTGGAAAGCCGAAGGGCTGGGGGCCAGCCCAGCTTCCCAGAGGGAGACGGGAGGTGTGCAGAGCTCATAAAACCAGACCGCAGTTTAAGGAGGTCTAGGGAGGGCCCAACACACCCTCATCCAATAGTCAGTAGGGCAGTCACCTTCCCACGGCTGCAATTCAGTGGGGGCAGGGGTAGCGCCCAGTGAATGGGACACACACTGAACTCACTAGAAATGATCAAGTAAAACTGGGCACATTCTTTCTGGCTGTGAACCCCTAATGGGGGGGCATGCTCCCTCTGTCAGAAATTCGTTCTTCTTAGGAAACACAATTTGAAATCTGTTGAAAAACGTACTACCAAATGGTCCCTAAGCCTAGTCCTTATTTTTCCAGGCTTTGTATTTCCTGGGTATGTAACCTAAAATCGGTTCTCTACTTATGCACAGGAAGAGGGAACATGAACACAGAGAGATGGGAGGGAGGCAGCTTTAATGTCTCACTGCTACACAGAAACCAAAACTGGGACGTGGGACGTGCAGGAAAGTAATAAGCAGTAGGAGGCCTCATCCAACAGTGAATCTGACCTAGAACCATGTGGGCAAAGTCACGATTTTCTATTTTTTTAATTTTTTTAATCCTCACCTGAGGATATTTTTCTATCTATCTTCAGACAGAGTGGGGGTGGGGGGAGAGAGAGAAACATCGATGTGAGAGAGACACACCAACCTGTTGCCTCCCGCATGACCCGACCAGGTCCGGGGACCAACTGCAACCAAGGTACGTGCCCTTGGCCAGAATCGAACCCTCGACTCATTGGTCTGCGGGCCAACGCTCCAACCGCTGAGCCAAACTGGCCAGGGCCAAAGTAATGATTTTTTTAAAACATATTTCTCCTGGGCGAAAGGGAGGCTGGAAAGGAAGAAGCCAGTGGCCCTGAGCACACAGGCGCCCGCCGCTGGTCCTGCATACAGGGTCCTGGGGAAAGCGGCCGATCGTTGTCTGAGACAGGGATGCCCACTGTGCCAGACAGCGAGAATATCACACACGAACAGGGCTGTGTCGTTAGGACACTCCCAGTGACCGAATGTACCAGGAAGAATAAAAATGACTTTAAGTACTTATGATACATTGAGGGTTTAAAAAAAAACAAAAACAACATCAGTCCTGAATGATTCTCCAAAGCTGGGGTAAGGAGATACTTTGCGGTAGAAATGACTAAATCGTTTATAAATGACTAAATGACATGTCATCCGTATACAACCTGCCACACAACACTGACAGGCACAAGCCCCGAGGGTAGGCTGCTGGAGGACAGGGTCTGGGCGGCGTCCACCATGATGCACAGACCCGTCCGTCGTCGCTGACGGGAACAAGACGCTCTGGCAGAGGGGAGGGGGCAGTGCCCACGGGGGGTCAGGTGCATCCATCCTGCAGGTGGGACCACTTGCTCTCCGTGGCGACGGGCCGGAGGTGCGCAGCTTGGGCTCCCCAGTGCCTGGGCCACCAACGCCCAAGTGTCCAGCCTAGGAGCGAGCCCCAGGGACAGAGGAACCAGCACGGCGTCCCTGGGAGGAGGGAGACCGCAGTTTCGGAACGGGTGACACCCCACAAGCACACTAGCCTGTGTTCTCCAAATCCCTGACGTCAGAGAGAGACGGACAAGTGTGGGGAGGGCATACTGTTCTGGATTCAGGAGACCAAATGGTTATAAAACCAAATCCAGCCCTGGCCGGTTTGGCTCAGCGGTCAGAGCGTCCCCCGCGGACCAGAGAGTCCCGAGTTCGGTTCCCGCTAAGGGCACGCACCTCGGTTGCACTTTGTCCCGGCCCCAGTTGGGGTCGTGTGGGTGGCAACCAGTTGATGTGTCTCTCTCACATCGATGTTTCTCTCTCTCTCTTCCCCCCTCTCCCTCCCACTCTATCTGAAGATAACTGCAAAAATGTCCTCAGGTGAGGACAAAAAAAAATAAAATAAAAATAAAAACCAAATCCATGAGCGAACCGTGACTGGACCTTGTTTGAAGGAGGAGAAAGGAACGGAACACACTTTGGGGAGACCAAGAGAAGAGTGGAGACCAGTAAACCCTGGATGACGCCCAGGACTGCTATTATCCCCCAGGACTGTTATCGTCCCCCGGCTGCTACGTCGCAGAGAATGTCATTATTCCAGGAGGGGGATTGTTTCCCAAACTGTCCTGGGGCCGAGACACCGGAGAGGCCGTCAACCTCATCGCTGTGTTAAGAGCTGATCAGGGGAATTCACGGGGGGCAGGTCGGGGCGGCTGTGTTCAGGGCCGATCTGGGCAGACCCAGCCCCAGGGGCCGGCGGGCTCACGTCATGAACAGTCTCTCCTCCACAGGGGTGCTCAAGTATTAGGTGGGGAGACATGTCATGACGTCAACAACTTATTTTCAAACTCCTCAGCAAACAATTGTATAAAATGGGGGAGAAAGAGAACAAGAAACATGGCTTAACATTGAGGACTGTTGAAGCTGGGTGGAGATTTTAGGCATGTCTGCGGTACTATCTTTCAACGTTTACACACTTTTTTTTTTTTTATCCTCACTCGAGGACATTTTTTGCATTTATGTTCAGATAGAGCAGGAGGGAGAGAGGGAGGAAGAGAGAGAGAGAAACATCGATGTGAGAGAGACACATCGAGTGGTTGCCACCCACACAACCCCAACCGGGCCGGGGACAAACTGCAACCGAGGTACGTGCCCTTAGCGGGAACTGAACCCCGGTCTCTCTGGTCCGCGGGCTGACGCTCTAACCACCGAGCCAAACCGGCCAGGGCTCAACATTTACATACTTAAAAACGTTCACAATCAAAAGACAAAGGGATATAAAAAGGCCCCCACTGTCAGGGTGGCACTGGGTCAGGATGACGCGTGGTGGGGTGAGGTTCTCAGGGGGAACTGGGTATGCAACCCCCCAACCACGGCTCCTTGGTCAGCAGTGTCTCTGAAGAGGTCAATGAGGTCTCCTGACCCTGCACTGGCCGGACTCTCCCTCCCACCTCCCCAGTCCTGAGCTCCAGCAGGGCAGACAGCCGGGGCCTGCAGGCCAGGACGGACCTCAGGATGGGGGGACCCAGGCTCTCCCATCAGACCACTCACTCTGCGGTGCACCCCCACTCTGAGCGAGGCCTCTGGCCGGGGGCTCGCCTGCGCAGGGAGGTGTGAGCCGAGTGCAGGGCATCCTTCTTGGGGACGGTGTGTTCACGAAGTCAACTTCTGTCAGTCATTCACCCAAACCCCAGCAGGAGACTGAAACAGGACAAGATCCCAATGTTCACCAGCCCACGGCGAAAATGTTCTGGGCGGACACCGGTGGGGGCCTGCCTGTGCTGAGGCGGCTGTCCCCCACCCCTCGCTCGTGGCTCCCGTTTTCTCGACGAGAAGCAGGGCACCGGGGCCACACACACACACGCTCACGCAGACGGCTGTCACCAGGCGCGACATGGAACTACCCATGTGTTTGCAATTAGAAGCAGCCTACTTGGCAGGAGGGAAGGGCTCCCCAAGGCCTCCTGCCAGCCAAACTCTCTTCTCTGCCACAGCAGGGCCCCCTTAACCGAGGGACCAGCACGCCCACCCTGCCCACGGGGCTCCCCAGTCCTCCGGCCTGCAGGGAACGGGGAGCTCTGGGCTTCCGTCACGGCCCAAGCCAGACAGGCCGCATGGCTGAGCCCCTGACCCTGAATGTCTCTCTGTGACCCGCTGGAAGCCAGTGACAAATACCATGTGCCTCTCAGACATGAGGGACAGTCAGCGAAACACACACATCTGTTTCCAGCCCTGGCAACAAGTCTGTAACGTACAGACACTCTGGAAAGAAGCCGTGTCCCCGGAAGGAAGCCTTCGGTGATTCCAGAGGCGGCAGATGGGACCCACACCTGGGCCACTTGTCCCCACACAAGAGCAGTGCTGAGGCAGGGAGTGTGGGAGGGGCCTCGTCGCTCCCACCTGGGCCACCAGCAGGTCCCGCCTACACGTAAGTGGCCACTGACCCCTCTGGACGAGAACGGCCGCCGACCCTCCACTGGGAAGACCTGGGAGCTGCCACTGCCCATGCTATTTATTTATTTTTCCTTTTCTTTACTGATTTTAGAGCGAGAGGAAGGGAGAGGGAGATGGAAACATCGATGAGACAGAACATCGACTGGCCGCCTCCTGCATGCCCCCACTGGGGATCAGGCCCACAACCTGGGCATGTGCCCTGACCAGGGAATCGAACCAGCGACCTCTTGGTGCAGGGGTCGACGCTCAACCACTGAGCCACACCGGCCGGGCTAAGGACTTCTTAAATTTCTGTACTGCCCAATGGTATTCTTCTTCCACGAATACTAGTGTCCGTGCCTATAGTCATCGTTTGGGGCAGTACCGTATTGTTTTAGCCTTTGCAGCTTTATGATATACTTTAAAACCTAGTAAAGATCTCCTTTTACCACTTTCCATACTAAAAATGTTCTCAACCATTTAACCGCTTCTTCGTTCTTCCAGATAGGCCACAGGGTCATGTCCAGCCTCGCCCAAAAGCCCCAGTGGGGTGTGCAAAGCGGTTATTTTACAGTTTGCCACACTGAGAACTGACATCTCTAAAACAGTTAGTCTTCCAGAACATGAATACATGGCTGTCCTTCAGAATCTCGTCTTTCTAACAAGCTTTCACATCCTTGGAAGCGTTTGTAGGTCGCTTCGACAGGACGTACACATTTTCACTGGCACGGTGGTGCGGCGTGGCTGCTCTTTCTCTTCCCTCTATCCAGCGTCTGGTTATTAGTGACACATCAGAAAGCGTTTCCAAGCTGTTTTCTGCAAATCGAATGATGAGTTCAAACGTAGTTCTAAAAGTTGTTCGTCTGTTGACTTGGGATGTTTACACAGTCTCGTAGAGTCACCGCCTCTTGCACAACCCACTGAAGCCCCCCCCCCCGGCTTCCACATGTCTTCACGCGTCACGTCCCGCAAAGCAACGCCACGCCAGGCTCTCTGACTGGCCTCGGTGTGAACGGGAACACCCAGGCAACACCAGGAATGGTCCTGTCTAGTTGGGCACAGAAGGAACATTATAAAAAGTTACTGACATTATAAAAAGCTACCCTTCGATTTCCAGTTTCCTATGTGTTCTTTAAATGAGAACGATGTGGTTAATTTTCTTACAAGCCTTTATCTCCTGATCTCCCTATGCATAATGACTGAGTGATCACGGAAAGTACACGCAGCTGGAAACGAAGGAGACCTCCGTTTCCAAATGACCTCCAGGGACGGCTTAAATCTACACGAACTAGGCAGCACCCCTGTCCCACCTCCAAATAAACTGAGCTGCTCTCCGAGCGGGACAGACGGATTCATGCTGTGTCCCTCGGAGGTGTAGGGCGACGGTTACACGCACAGCTCCCAGCAGGCGCCAAGCGCGGCGTCATCTGTGTTCCCCCAAAGCTGGCGCACGGGGAAGGACACTTTAAATAATTAGGGCAGGTAGCGATGAAATGCAGGCCAAGCCAGGTTCCGGAACGCAAGTCAGCGGACAGCTTCTTACCAGCGTGATGGATGAGAGCCCCTCAGACACGGAGAATAACGAAAACACAAGGCACACCTACCGCAAAGGCTTCACTTTAACCTGCGACACGCAAAGAAGCCATCGTTAATCAGCCTACGGATTTCCGTTCATGTTCACTTCTTCATAAATCACACAGGTGATCACGGCTTGTCTACTCCCTGGCGTGGCTGTCTTAACGTGACACGTTTACATTTATCTATGAGCCTGAATACAAGCCTAATCGATCTTGACGGTGACAGACCGAATTCAACGGCAACTGTGTCAACAAGCTCTCTCCTCCTTCTGCTTCCAAGGCGTGCACCTGAGCTTCTCCTTCCTTTCCACACAAACCACTGGACGGTGCAGGCGTGTGAGCACGGCTCCACAGCAAGTGTGGACATCCAGGTCTGGGAGCGACCGATGTCTATGCTGCCACATTGAGAGAAAAAGATTCGAAACGCGCTAATATGAAGACTTCCTAGAGCAAAGAGTGGTTTTGCATGGATACAGAAAACAATTAGGATGAGAGACACCCCACAGTCAGCAGTAACTACTTTTGGCCTGTGATATATAGGAAGGTAGGAATTAAAATTATACACTGCTGCCCGGCCGGTGTGGCTCAGGGGTTGAGCGTGACCCATGCACTGAGAGGTCTGTGGTTCGATTCCCAGTCGGGGCACATGCCCAGGCTGTGGGCCCGATCCCCAGTGGGGGGCATGCAGGAGGTGGCCCGTCGATGTTCTCTCTCATCGATGTTTCTATCTCTCTTTCTCTCTCCCTTCCTCTCTCTAAAATCAATAAAGAAAAAAAATTTTTTTTTAATTACACACTGCTTACGATTTAAGATTTCCACAAAATTCATATTATTAGTTTTGCAATATTAAGTGTGTTGTTTTTAAGAAAAGGGGTGGTGCCCTGGCTGGTTTGGCTCAGCGGTTACTGCGTCGGCCCCACGGACCAAAGAGTCGCTGGTTCGATTCCGGTCAAGGGCACGTACCTCGGTTGCGGTTCGGTCCCAGCCCTGGTTGGGGTCGTGCAGGAGGTGACCAGTCGATGTCTCTCTCTCTCTATCTCTCCCTCCCACTCTGTCTGAAAATAAATGGAAAAATATCCTTGGGTGAGGATTTTTTTTTTTTTATCCTCACCTGAGGACATTTTTTCATTTTTTGTCCAGATAGAGTGGGAGGGAGAGAGAGGAAGAGAGAGAGAGAGAGACATCGACGTGAAAGGGACACATCGAGTGGCTGCCACCCGCACGACCAACCAGGGCCGGGGACAAACTGCAACTGAAGTGCATGCCCTGAGTGGGAACCAAACCCGGGTCTCTCTCGGGTGAGGATTTAGAAAAAGGGTGGGAACAGGAAGCCTGTTTGGGGGTGGACAGTTTAGTTAGACAAAAAGGAGAATTCCGTGCCGCTGCAGCTCGGAGACACCTGTGCACGCGGCAGGTCGTGGGCAGGGCCACCGCGCCGCCAGGGAGATGGCCCAGGTCCTGTCCCCTTAAAGAGACGCTCCGCGTGAGGCAAGTGCTGCTCGGTGATGTCCCTGAGTCAAGAATCCAAACCGGGGTCCCCAGACCCCAGAGGCCACCGATCGGGCTCAGCACAGGTGTCCTGGCCCGTTCAGACGTGCGAGCAGACTGTTTGCTGGTCCTGCCCAGGGACGGCCGGGCTGACCCTGCAGGGCTGGGTGAGGAACAGAGGCACCCACAGTGCCCAGGACACGGGGGCTTCCGGGCCACACCATTCAGGACGGCAGGGGGCAGCTTTCCTTCAGCTGACAGCGTACATGTTCTCACTTTAAAATTGAAACATAGTAATTAGCTACAAAAGAAAGCACTGATTTTTTTTTATTATTATTGATTTTAGAGAGAGAGGAAGGGAGAGGGAGAAAGAGATGGAAACATCGATGAGAGAGAACATCGATTGGCCGCCTCCTGCATGCCCCCCACTGGGGATCCGCCCACAACCTGGGCATGTGCCCTGACCGGGAATCGAACTGGCGACCTCTTGGTGCATGGGTCGACGCTCAAATGAGCCACACCAGCAGGGCTGATTATTTGTTTAAAACAGAGGTGGGGAACCTTTTTTCTGCCAAGGGCCATTTGGATATTTATAACATCATTCGTGGGCCTTACAAAATTATCAACTTAAAAATTAGCCTGCTCTACTTGGTCAAACGTTTAATTAACGCACCCCTAACATGGCTGGACCCGCTTCTCTGTGGCGAGGCTGTGACGTCAGCTGGTATTGATGATGTTCCCGCTCACAGCTGCTTTTCCAGGTTTTTGTCAGTCAGTCTGGAATGCAGTGGACTCTTTGCAATGGAAAGTCTTGAAAATACCTGCTCGCAGCCGTAAGTTGTTCCGGACACAGGTGCGTATTTCAGCGCCTGTCTCCTCAAAGTGGGAACTTCATCACTGCTTAGGTAACGTTTACAGAACTCAAGCAGCGGGAGGTTGTGCCTAGCTTGCAGCTCATCATCGCTCGGCAGCTGAATGATTTCGTGTTGCAGGTTATCAGGCACATCAGCTGGTTCCGCACTGAACGGTGTAGCAAAGATGTTCGGTTCCATCTGTGTACTTTCCACCTCCTTCGGTCTTTCATTAAATGCCTCAGTGAGTTTCGCACATTCACCAGCACATTCCAGTGTCGTAGAGGCTTTTGTCCTTCCAGAGTGGGGAAATGCACCGTGTTACTCCTCTCGAGTTGCACTTTCCACAGCCTTCATTTAGCTTCAGATGACTTCACGTTTGAAAGCAGGGAGCTGAGAGGCTGGCTGGGGCCCTGCAGCTTGACGTTCGGCTCTGAGAAGGACTTGGAAATGTCACCATGAACCCTAAATCACACAGCCACTTGCTGTCATTGAGTTCCCCGACAGGGTTTCCCTTCATCTCCATGAACTGCTTGACTTCATCCCGCAGTTCGTAAAACCTCCTGAGCGTGTTCCCGTGACTCAGCCACGGCACGTCACAGTGACAAACAAGATCACCGCACTCACAGTCAGGACCATTCAGCAACTCCTCAAACTGGCGGCTGTTAAACCCTCTGCTTTGACAAAATGTATGCAGGACACTACTGTTGACATCACATTGTTGAGCGCAACGACTGTGCACAGAGACTGTCTTGGTGTAGGAGGCAGTGGCATCCAATTAAACCACTGGGATCAAGACAGACGATTCAGTTCTTTCGTGACAAACGCGATGAACCCTTTTTGCGAGCCGACCATGGCTGGAGCTCCATCTGTAGGAAGGCCACTTAACTTTCAAATGTTAGCTCAAGTTCTTTCATTGACAAAACAAGTCTCTCCAACAAGTCCTCGCCTCTCGCAGCGCCATGCGTGGCTTCCAGGGACAGCAGTTCCTCTCGCGTGTCCAACTCTGCAGTGATCCCACGAACGAAACGGCCAGTTGGGCAGCATTTGTTACGTCCGTTGTCTCCTCACAAACCAGAGAGGAAAACTGGAAATCTCCTGCAGAATCCCTGTGTTGCTTCAGTATCTTGTGCTGAGCCAGTAATCCGATCTGAGCCGGTTCAAAGGTAACGAACACTGAAACAATGTCACTCGGTCTGGTGCTAAGACTCCCAGCAGCCACCACGCCTCCCACACTCTCCCCCTGCACGAGGCTCAGCTTCTTTGCAATTAGCTCGCTCACCACACAGCCCGTCTGTAATGCTGTCCCTGTCACAAGGAGGCCTAGTGAAGGTGGCCTGTTGTGAGTCCAAACTCCGCTGAAGAGCATCGATTTCATCCAGACGCACCTGGCCTCCCAATGCACGGAGGTTAGCGTGCTTTGAGCGGTAATGACGCCCCAGGTTGGCTTTTCTCATTACTGCTAAGACGGCGCCACAAACCAGGCACACGGGTTTGCCTCTGACTTGGATTTCAAAAACATCCAACGTTCGTATCATGGTCTCTTGAGGTATTTTCTGTGTAATTTCCTTCATCTTCATGTGAGATGCAGTTTTGCAAGGACTGTCGATCATGGACGTGTGGATAAAGGTTGGATTGGAGTTATCGTCTGTGTCGACAGAGAAGTCGACGACATCGTTGGCAATCATCGGAGGCAAGGTCTTCAACGTCGCGAGGGATCATCTCATTGCATCTCATCTCAGCGTCACGATTGCCGTAGTTTCCCACAGGGTGTTAACACTTTCACTGCGTCCCAGCCGGCCTGCCCTGTCCTCTGAGTCACCGCAACACAGGCGGACGGGCCGCCGGGCAGCCGACGAGAAGCATCCGTGTCTGTCTTGTCATGTACTCCTATGTGTCCTGTCTGTCCCGTAATGGACGTTCCTGCTTGTCCCTCAAAATTTACGTTATTACTATGATTCACTCAATGTAAATATATGCTGCTACGAAGAAAGCGCCTAGAACTACTGAATTTCGAGTCCCACCTGCAGCTGCCTTGGCAGGGCCAGACCAGATGACCTCATGGGCCGGCCGGTTCCCCACCCCTTTTAAAACATCAGTGGGATGTTAAATTAAGCACTGAGACGGCAGAAAAAAGACACAGGCTTCGGCTGTGATGGGTCCATGTGGGTGGCTAGAGCTCAGCCGTTCCAAGTGAAGATCTAATGCTGTACATGGCATGACGGTCCGTCACCCAGGAGGTCTCGGCGGGCCTGACCACGAGCGAGTGGCCTCGGAGCAGGGGGCGGGCTGCCCTGCAGAGGAAGGAGCGCCAGAGGGGCCACGCCTCAGCCCTCCCTCACGCCCGCCGAGGGTCCCCCCTCTCCTAGCTGTGCCAGGAGCCAACTCCTCGGGACAAATCGCTCACACGTGCCTATCTTCCGCTGGTCGTTTCTCTTGTTGGACCCCGAGTCATCCCCCGAGTCATCCCCACGCAACAGAAAAACAAATGCGACCCCCATCCTGGAGGACAGTGGGGGCTCCTGCAGCCCTGAGCCCCGGGGGAGAAAGGACTCCAGGGGTGTGGTGAGCAGGGGTCCCAGAGGGGCTGCCGCGCCCGCTCTTGGGCCTGGCCGCACACAACTCTCCCCAGCAGGAGCCCTTAGCTCCTCTGGACCTGGAAAACACAAGCGGGGAACAGGTCCCCCGAACCCTACAGGAGCCCAGAAGGGAACAGGGGAGGTGGGCGGGCACGCTGGGCCCACATCACAGCATCTCCCCAGCCCTGCCCAGCCCGCCCCTCCCAGCACGGGCAGCCACACCATCCAGGCACTCGGAGCCCTGGTCTCCCCAACCAGCACCTACCCCCCAGCTCAGTGCCTTCCCCTCCCTAAGAAAACAGCCCCTCGCACGCCACCCTGTGAGCCCTGTGACCCAGCCACCTCGGTGATCCCTGTCTTGCCAGCCTGCCCCATCCACTCTGCAGACCCTGTGCGCGGGCAGTGAGCCCAGACCCTTCTCTCCATGCAGCTGAGCCAGCCCCTTGCGCCCAGCATGACTGCACCCAATGGCACCTCCTTCTCCAGCCCAGCCTTTGGGAAAACGCAAGTGTGAGCAGCGTCCTACCTTCCCTTTCCTGATGTGGTCTTGCCCCCGGCGAAGGGCGCTGGCTGCGGTCAGGAACTGTGAGAGGGTCCGGAGTGGGGCTGGCTGGCCTCCTGGGCCTCGGGGCTGTGACGCTCATCCCAGGTCCGTGCAGCTGATGACCGGTGTGTGCAACTGTGTCTCAGGTTACAAATGAATCCCCAAGACAAAGGCCCGTCAATCTTGCTGCCCAGAGAAGAAGGCACACCCCAGGCTCAAGGGACAAGACTGGGGCCTGAGGGACACGCCCTGGGCATCCTTGGGGTGGCCCCTTGCCCCCCCGGTTCTCCCAGGACCAGCTCCCCCACCACTCAAACGTCCTGCACACAGGTCGTTCCCAGCTGGCCTGAAGGACAACTGTGTTTGGCGGTTTATTTTCCATTCGAGCTCCCAAGCAGTGTGAAACCTGGCATGTGCCCCTCTGGAACACCCCCTCCTCCCCTGCAGGCCTCGGGGTGGAGTAATGGGGGACAGAATGTCCCCAGCGCAGTCAGGGGGCTGCTCTCTCAGCCACACTAAGGAGACGTCAGCGAGACTTCCGTTCCAGCCCAAACAAAGCACCACACTGGGTGAGGACCATCTAGCCAACACTTACAGTGCCCAAGGGAATCGAATTTTGAAAGCTTTCTCGAAAGGCAGGGGCCCCGAATGAAGGCAGCGAGCACTGAGTGGAGGAGGATGGCTGGCCAGGCTCCGCGCACACGGGCTCACCTTAAGCACAGCCGCAGTCCAGCCGGGCAGCGGCCAGGGCACACGGTGACCAACCCCTCTGCCAGGAGTGACTGCGTTTCCTTGGCGCAGGAACATGGCTGCCCAGGTCTGAGCCCCTCTGTTCTCGCTGCCCTCCTGCTGGGAGCCCCCCGCAATGGAAGAGCAGGGCTGATCCAGCGGTGCTCGGTCTCCCTCTCCACCTCCCAGTGCCCGTCTCCAACCCAGCCGGTTCAGAGAGCCATTTGCTGTTGCAAACCACATGCCCGCGTACCAAACGTACTTGACACACAGCCTGGAATCCTTTCCTGAAACACCCAGTTCACTGGCTCCTTCGATCCACACCTGTGTTTGTGCCATGCGTGCTGCCTGGTTCTCCCTATGCCACGCCCATGCCACAGCCTGAAAGGAGCGGCAGCAAGCCCCGCAGCCCAGCTGGCCCGGACTGCCCTGGCACTCCCTGGTCAGGCCTCCCAGCAGCCCAGCTGCCCCAGGCCCAGCCCCGGGCGTCTCCCAGGGGAGATGTTCCCAGCGCCACTCCCAACTCACAGCCGTGGACCCAGGGGCCTGGGCATCTGTGAAATAAGCCATGACCAAAGTTTCTGAGGGCACGCTGGAGGAGGTGGGCACACCGCAGAGGCAGGGCTGACTGGGGGGACAAGCTGCCCTCCAGTGGGAAGGAAGACCTGTTTTGGGAGAAGACACAACACACTCTCCAGGGGGTTTCCTCCCAGTGGTCCTTCCGCTTCCCGAGGAAACTCCTCCAGTTCTCCATGCCACAGCAATGCTTCTGTGGCAGTCACTTCCCTGCTTCCATAGGCTCCTACAGCCTACAGTGGGTACCCAGTGAAAAGCACCAGCCCTGTACGTGGACCCCACCCGTCGCCCGCAGCTTCCTTCTCTGGTCTGATTTCTGGGTGGTGGGATTCTCCTGTGAGGTCGCGTGTGGCCATCCTGGACGTTTGTACTGGTGTGTGTGTGACTCCAGTGTATACAGAGTTCTTGATTCTCTGACCCACTGCCCTTCACCGGGAGCGCTGCCAAGATGTCCTAGACCAGGTCTCGAGGGTCTACTGCCCGGACGACACAGGGACCACCCATCCTGGGGCCAGAGGCTACATGGCTGCCACTCCCAGGCTGCTGACCTCACGGAGAGCTGAACTTCTGGGAGCCGTGGTCTTCCCGGCCTGTCCAGTCATGACAAGGACTAAACCACGTGCCTGACACGCTTGGACCCAAGTCCCTCTGCGGCCTCTGGTGGCATCTAGGGCCTGATGGTCAGCTCCCTAACAATCCGTGCCCTGCCCAGGCAGTACCTTAGGAAAACCCACCCCACTAAGTTTTGTTTTTTTTAAATATTTTTCTTTATTGATTTTAGAGAGAGAGAGGAAGGGAGAGAGAGATGGAAACATCTATAAGAGAGAACATCGATTGGCCGCCTCCTGCATGCCCCCCACTGGGGATCGGGCCCACAACCTGGGCATGTGCCCTGACTGGGAATCGAACCGGTGACCTCTTGGTGCATGGGTCCACGCTCAACCACTGAGCCACACCAGCTGGGCCACCCCACTAAGTATTTACTGAGACCCTACTATGTGCAAATTACATACCAAACACCTGCTTCTATTTAATCATGACAGTGGCTCCTGGTCTTGGCAATGCTTTAGAGGTCCCTGAGAGCTACACTTTTTAAAATGCATATTCCTAGGCCACACCCTGAGCCGATGAACTGAAGGCTCTGGGCATGTGGACCTAGGGTTCAGCACTTACTGAGATGGTCTGAAGGGAGACACGGGCATGGGGGGAGGGTGGGGGCGGTAGGATGGACTGAAGATGGGACGGTGCCTCGGGACCCTTCACCTCCTCGAGTCCGGCTGGGCTCCGTGGTTGCACAGATCAAGAGAATTGGGCAGAAGAGAGGCTGTGCCACTCCTGGGCCAGGTCTCAGGAGCCTGGCCGTCTCCACGTCCTGTCTCCCAGCACACTGGCCTGGGGAACCCGAGCCACCACCTGAGACACCACCTGCCGCAGGGTCCCGGGCACCTGGACAGCGGAGATCAACCTCGGCGCCAGCTGAGGAAGGACGCCTCCTGCCACCGAGTCCCGGCCCGTGTCCAGGGTGTGCTTCAGCACCGGACCCACTGCTGCATTGACAGTGAGGGTGATTTCTGCTTGCAACCCCAGTCGACGGTACAAAGTGTGTCTGTTCCCAGAGGAAAAACGTTATACCCATCTAAGTTTTGGATTTGAGAACTATCAGAAGAAAACGAATAAAATCATTTTTGAGAACTGTGTCTCCCAAAACACGCCATTGAAACAGTTCACTTCCGAGTTTCCAAAAACTCTGTAGATACCCGTTATTAAATCTTTCCTTCAGCATTCCTGTTCTGCCGTGTTTTCTGGCCTTAAAACAAGGAAATCGTGTAATGAGGTCACGTCCAGTATAATGAAACTAAGAACTGTAACAATAAAAAAATATTACCAGATATTATAAGCTAAGGCTGAACTCTGGAGTGGGGCAGGGGGACGGCTGGCTTCATTACCAGCCCCCCCCCCGCCCCCCGCGTGTTACGAACACTCTCCGAAGCCAAGGGATCTGGAGGGGTTTCAGGGCCAATCAAGTAAAAACCCGGCAGTTATTCTCAAAAGCTTCTCATAACGTTTTCATTTCCCAGTCGTCTCGTTTTTAAGATGCTTACGGTGTTTTAAAGGAAGAAAAATTCCAAGCGTGCACAAGAGAATGTCTGAAGGCCCAGGGCTCTTAGAAGGATCTACACACGTTTGGCAAGTAGAAAAAAATATATATACATTTCTTGCACGATTCATAGGTTCGATATGTTTCCCCCGTACCTTGACTTGAAACTACAGAGTAAAAGAATAAAACATGCAGCCCTGGTCGGTTTGGCTCAGCGGTTAGAGCATCAGCCCGTGGACCAAAGAGTCCTGGGTTCGATTCCGGCCAAGGCCACGTACCTCGTTTGCAGTTCGGCCCCGGCTGGGGTGCTGCAGGTGGCAACCAGTCGATGTGTCTCTCTCACGTCAATGTTTCTCTCTCTCTCTCTCTCTCTCTCTCTCTCTCCCTCCCTCCCTCCCACTCTCTCTGAAGATAAAATGTAAAAATATCCTCGGGTGAGGATTTTTTTAAAAAAAGAAGAAGAATAAAACATGCAGGTTAAAGTGACACTTCCTCAGACATTCTAACTGGAAAACACGGAAAACCAACCCCCCAAAAAATCTCAAAAGATGGCTCTCCCTGTCACACGGCCACACAGGATACATACTTTAGGGGAAAAGAATCACCCGTGTCCCCACGGCGCTAAGACTGGTTTCCAGTTTGCATGCTGACTTGGGAGTTTCCCCGCCCCTCTGGGGGTGTTATCTGGGGGTTCCCAGTTTACTAGGCAGTCGGCACGCCCAGCGTAGTTCTTCACCTGGGCAGACCTGAGGATGTGCGTCTCCCTTTGGACCCTGAGAGGCGTGTCCCGCACAACCCACAGACAAGGAACACAGGGTCCCTTTGAAAAGCTCAGCGTCACCTGAGCGCTTGCGACGGCAAATTAAACCAGGCAGCAGGAGGCTGTCTGGGGACAGAGTGAGCCACCCAGAGCCCGAAGGTGCAGAGAGAAGGTGTCAGGGATGAGCCCGCCCGCTGTGCCTGTTCTCTGGTCAGGAGGCCTCCAGGGCAGAGCAGAGCTGCAAGCGCTCCTGGGAAGGCGCCTCTGCCCTGTGCCTCCCGGACAGCATCAAGGCTGAGACCACCCTCCCCCACGCCCCTCCCCTGGAACATCCCAGAACCACCTCTATGCTGCCTGCAGGACAGCCTCTACCTCGTCTCCTCCATCATGAATCACCTTCCCATAAAAGGAGACCCCAAAACACTCCAAGATAGAAACCCAGGGGTTGCCCGGCCGGTGTGGCTCCGTGGTTGAGTGTCGACCCATGCACCAAGAGGTCGCCAGTTCGATTCCCAGTCAGGGCACATGCCCAGGTTGGGGGCCCGATCCCCAGTTGGGGGCATGCAGGAGGCGGCCAGTCGATGCTCTCCCTCATCGATGTTTCTATCTCTCTCTCCCTCTCCCTTCTTCTCTCTCTAAAATCAATAAAGAAAAAGAAATAAAAAAATAAAAACCAAAAAGCCCAGGGTTTCCACTCTGATACAGAACTTCACATTCAAAAGCTCTCCATCCCCGCGCAGGTGAGCGCACGGAGGGCCCTCCCCGACCGACCGGAGAGCCGGCCGCCCACAGCAGGGCTCTGTCCTCCGGGAGGGGAGGCCCGGCTCCAGGGGCAGAGGCCCTGCGGCCAGAGTGTGGGGTCTGCCTTCCCAGGCCCTTTAAACCAGCAAAGCAGGCATTGTGTGTTGACGCACTCCAACCATCACAGATGTTGTGAATTTCCGTGAAACCCGGCATTCATAAACGCCGAGGCTCCACTCGGAGTTTTAAATGAGAGCACAAAGAACAAGAAAGGCCTTTCCAGCACAGGGCAGGCCGGCGGAGAGAGGGTTTCTTTGTGAGCTGCGAGGGGGACTGGATACAGTTCACTTTGGTAGCAAGGAAACTTCATAACCGATCCTGGGCAAAGAGTCAAAAGGGCAGCAAAACACACACAGAGCTCACGCTCCACGAGGCCCGGCCCGGGTGACGAGCAGACGGACCAGGGCCACAGACTCAGAACTAACCGCGTCCAACAGGAGGAAGAGCTCGCGGGGGGACCAAGGCGCTGGGCTGACTGTCGTCACCAAACACCTCCCCCCACATCCCAGACTCGGTCCCGCGTGGCCAGAGCAGAGGGCCTGCGTCTGTGTGTGTGCATGTGTGTGTGTGCGTCTGTGTGTGTGCGTGTGTGTGTGTGCGTGCGCGTCTGTGTGTGCGTCTGCGTGTGCATCTGTGTGTGAGTCTGCGTGTGCATCTGCTTGTGTGTGTGTGTCTGTGCGTGTGCGTCTGTGCGTGTGTGTGCATGTGCGTCTGTGCATGTGTGTGCGTGTGCGTCTGCGTGTGCATCTGTGCATGTGTGTGTGTGCATCTGTGCGTGTCTGTGTCTGTGCGTGCGTCTGCGTGTGCATCTGTGCATGTGTCTGTGTGTGCATCTGTGCGTGTGTGTGCATGTGCGTCTGTGCGTGTGTGTGCGTGTGCGTCTGTGCGTGTGTGTGGGTATGCATCTGCGTGTGCATCTGTGCGTGTGCGTCTGTGCGTGTCTGTGTGTGCATCTGCGTGTGTGTCTGTGCATGTGTGTGCGTCTGTGCGTGTGCATCTGTGCGTGTGTCTGTGTGCGTCTGTGTGTGCGTCTGTGTGTGTGCGTCTATGCGTGTGTGTGCGTCTGTGCGTGTCTGCGTGTGCATGTGTGTGTGCGTCTGTGCGTGTGTGCGGAGGGTGGTGTACTTCAGCTGCATCAGGGCCAGAAGCCACGGCCCTACCTGGAGATACAGACATGTAATGAAATCGCATTCTCCCACCTTTCATTTTGGGTGCGATCTGAACCTATTCCCGCTGGTTCACAGCACGGTCCGCTCAGCTGCTCACCTGAAGGCCCGTGGGGATGGGCACCGCGCCCACGGGGCTGCCCGCCCTCCCTGAGGCTCCACGCGCTTCTGGAGCCGTGTCCTGAGGGAGCCCGGCTGTCCCTCCACAGACCCAGGAGGCCTCTCCCTGGCCACACAGTCCCAGGGGCTCCAGCTGTCCTGGGGCGCAGGGCAGGCTGTAATTAAATGCGCGGGAGGCCTGCGGAAACCAGAGAGAACGGGGCCACGTGGAGTGAAAACCATCAGCTCGCGGGCTACCCCTGCGCTCGACCTCATCCCCGCACCACGCAGCCCAGCTCGCCGTCGTTCGGTTCCCATCCTTCTGTTCAGGACGAGGGAGCCCAGAATCAGGCTTTCCAACGGCAGACCCACGACGAGAACCAACACTTCGAACTGCGTGTTCCAGACTCATCCACAGCAAACCGCCTCTCAGAGGCCCCTGTCCACGAGAGAAAGCCCTGGTCCCTGAGACGAGAGAGACATCTACCATGTTCTTTCCAGCGTCATCGCCAGCCAGTGCTGCCCTGGGCCTGAGGCACAGAACCCGAGGAGCTCCCTGTCCCCAGCGGCCTGTTTTCGAACCACCCAGCGGCATGCACGCCTAGCTACCCAGCGGTCTGTGAGCACAGTGCCAGCATGGAGCTGCAGGGAGGTCTGTCTGTGCTCATTTCCACCCAAAGCTGGCACTCAGCAGTGCGGGCGGGGCCCAGCTGAGGCTCCTCCAGCCTCCAGGCTACCCCACTGCTCGGAGCTGACTCAGTCGCTGGGTCAGCATTCAAGGCCCTGGGCGTCCCGGCTCCTGGCCAGCCCCTCTCTGCCTGTGTCCTGCACCTCCTGACCCAGGAAAGGCCTCGATGCCCGCCCCACCCACTGCCTCTTCTTGAACTTCCTCTTCTTCCATTATGAGGACTTGAACCACCAGGAGCTGGTGCCCTCCACCTTCCGTCCATGTCCTGGCAGCAGCCATCAGGAGGCGTCTCTGCCCACGTTCTCCAAGGCCGGGCAGCCAGGTTGCAGGCAGGAAACCTGCTCAGCTGGGCTGAGAGGTGGGGAGGGGAAGGAGGAGAGAAAGGCAAGGGACAGCGTGAAGAGGAAATGTTTTATTTGTTCTTGTTCATCCTCATCCAAGGATATTTTTTCCATTGATTTCTAGAGAGTAGAAGGAAGGAAGAGAGGGAGGGAGTTAGGGAGGGAGGGAGGAAGGCAGGCAGACACATGGATCGGTTGCCTCCTGCATGTGCCCTGACCGGAGCTGGGGACCAAACCTGCAACCCAGGCACGTGCCCCTGACCAGAATCAAACCCGCGACCCTGCGGACCTCGGGCTGACGCTCTAAACCCTGAGCCACACCGGCGAGGGCAGAAATAAGTATTTTCACACAGTGGACGGTCAGCGTTGGGAAGGATTTCTTCTTCTTCTTCTTCCCCCTCGTTTCCCAGACACAGTCCTGATCCTGAGCGTGTCTTCACAGTTACCCTTCCTCCGGCTACACGCACGGAGAATGGCCGTGTCCGTGTGCCCGACCCCGGCCCGCTGCCCTCTGTCTCTGCATCTCCACTCCGCCCGAGCCGAGCTGGTGCCCGGGCTGGCTCTCAGGAGCCGCTGCTGCCCGTGGCCCCCACGGAGGCCGCCACCCCCGCTGCCCCTCCCGTCACCGAAGGAAAACACAGCGGCCGTTTCTCACCATCTGCAGCGTCCCTGAACCCGAGGCCATGACAGGAAACAGGCCGCTTTGCCCAGTCAGGTCTGGACATGTCACCACTTTCTCTCCAGAGCAGGGCTGCGACCCAGGCCTCTCCCCCGAGGCCCCCCTGCTCCGTCTGCAGGCCCCGAGCTGCCCCTCCCGGGGGGCAGAGAAGGTGCCCATGTCGCCGAGTTACCCCAGGCTCCTGGCACCGGGGGCAGCGGGCCGCATCCTTCTGGCCCTGGGACTGTGGTGCCCACTCAGCTGCCGTCCGAGAGGAACAGAGACGAGAACCACCTGGGGGGATGGGAGAGAAGCAGCCGCCCTGGGTGGGCCCCAGGAGCACGCGTGAGTCCGAGGGGGTGGAGCCCCTCTGTCCAGGGAGTCTCCAGGTTGGCCGAGGCCTCGCGGGGAAATCCCACAGCATGGGGCACCACCCTCCCCACAGAGGCTCTGCCACAGAAAGTCACAGCCCCACGGCACGGGGCACCGCCCTCCCCACAGAGGCTCTGCCACAGGAGGTCACAGCCCCACGGCACGGGGCACCGCCCTCCCCACAGAGGCTCTGCCACAGGAGGTCACAGCCCCATGGCACGGGGCACCGCCCTCCCCACAGAGGCTCTGCCACAGGAGGTCACAGCCCCACGGCACGGGGCACCGCCCTCCCCACAGAGGCTCTGCCACAGGAGGTCACAGCCCCACGCGGCCCCATCGGAACAACCCGTCTATCTACAGCTCGCGGACTGCTCCAGGAACTGTCTGTCCCCACAGGATCCACTCCGTGGCCGCAGCCCCAGGCTGAATGCTGGCCGGGGTGCAGGAGTGTTACCACTCGAGTCCCTACTTTCCTGGGATAAAAGGGACTTCCCGTCAGGACTCCGGCCATCCCAGGAGCTGGCTCCCACACAGCGAGTACCGAGTCCCCAGGCCCTCACGGCGGTGTCTTTCTCTGCGTCCGTCTGTGTCTTTGTCTACGAGAAACAAGTCCAGGAGGCTGAGTGGAGTGGAAGGCGTCACCACCCTCCTCTCTCCCTGCTCTGCTGTGGGCACTCGCCTCCCAGACACCGCCGAGTCCACCTGTCACAGGCGGTCGCCCCGTCCACCAGAACTGCCCGGAGGAGGGCCGGTCGGACCCACCCACCTGAGGCCTGGAGGGCAGATGCCGAGGGGACCAGGGCGGCCAGGTCACAGGTGCGGGCTCCTGACCGCCGTCGGAGGAGAGCACGCCTCACCTGGCCCACCTGCCTCCACGGGGAGAACATCCACATCCCGCCCACACCCACACCTGCTCCGTGGAAGACGCTGAGAGGCCTCGTCACCTGCGAGAGGAGTGTGTGATGTCGCGGCCCAGAACCCGGCTCGAAGGCGGGACACCCACAGAGCCCCTCACGACAGCCGGGACCGCAGGTGCCCGCCCGCGGTGGTGCTGCGCTGGCGTCTGTCCCCAGAGGGCGGTCTCCCCAGTGAGCCCCGCCACCGGGTCTAGTGGGGGGGCAGAGCACAGGTTCCCGCGAGCCTCAGCTCAGAGCCAGAGCCAAGGCCCGGCACCCACTCCCACCGGCCGGCCCCTTTCGGCACTGAGACCTTCCGAAAGCTCTTCCTGGGATGCCTTCCCCCTGGAAGGGGGCGGGGAGTCCCGTCCGCCCCAGCTCAGGACGTTCAGCAGGAAGCCTGCCCAGCCGGAGCATAAATCAGAGTGTCTCAGGGCGCAGGAAACGGTTCTCCAGCTAAGCTCCCGACCGTTCCTTAAAGTGATTATTTTGATATGAACTGCTGCCCGGTGGCGAGACTTCCAGCTCCCGGCTTCAGGCCGTCAGCGCCGGGACCCAGGAGCACAAAGCGGCACTGTTGGCCGGGGCCCTGTTGGCAGGGCCGGGGCCGCCTCCGGGGGGGCACGGGCTCCCCTGCCGCCACAGACGGGCGCTTGTTCCTGCCCAGGGACGCTGCCCTCTCCCGAGCTCCTCTGCCCATCGCGGGCTCCCACGCCGCGCTCCCACGGGGGATCTTTCCAGGTGTCTGCAACAACGCAGGTTCCCTCCGCATCTCAGGAACACCTCCTTGCCCCAGAACCACGTGCCTGGGTCGGCTGGAAAGGAAGCCAGAGCCAGGAGGGATTCACGGGGCCTAAAGGACCGCACTGAGCCGTTCTTTTCCATCATCTCAGCAGCCAGCCTTGGGTCGGGGCTGGGGGAGAGGGGCTGGGATGAGGCCTGTATTTTCCACACGTGTCCTGACTTCAAGCAACCACTCCAAGGCTTGCAAGGCTAGACAAAGCACATGCATTGACAGCCCGGTTCCTAACTACGAATCCAGTCAAAACCGGGGGAGAGAGCTGTCTGCTCCCGGCCGGAAGGTTCCTCATTTTCTGCCCTTGGAGGAAGGTCGCTGCCCCCTCCCGCCCCCGAGGTGCTCAGCCAGGACGAGGAAAGCTTTCTCAGAAACAGCCCTCCACCCAGCGACTCTGGACGCTGTCCTCCCGGCACCCTCAGCCTCATGTCCAGCATAGGCAGCCCGGAGCCGGGCCCTGACTCACGCAGTCTCCCCGGGGCTATGTCACGATCAGGCCTCCCCCAAATTCAAGGATCCCAGCTCTGCTCAAAGGGGGGTTGAATTCTGTGGAAGTTCACGGAAACATCTGTCTTGGGAAAACATCTCTTTCTCATCACCATTTAACTCTCACTCAAACCTCACCCACTGGCCCTGAGAAATGTGATTCGGGGGGTCGGGCGTCGCCCCGTGCACCGAAAGGTGGTGGGTTCACTTCCTCGGCAGGGCCCATGCTGGGGGTGCAGGCTGGACCCCAGCAGAGGACATGCAGGGCTCACCCCCACTCTCCTGGGGCCAATTCCAGGGGACGTACCCACCCGCCCTGCCCACACCCCAGGATGTCTTCAGCGAGCCCTCACAACACCGACAGGTTCCTGGAAACGGCAACCAGACGCAAAATGATGCCTCGTGAAACCAATTTGACCGACGGCTGATTAATACAGACAAGAGTTCCGTCCCTACGGCGTACATCAGCAAACTTCAAAATCGAGACCCAGAACACTTGCAGTATTGAACACCAAAATAAATGTGAGCTGCACATACGTTTAAGAAAAAGGAAGAAACAGCCCTGGCCGGTGTGGCTCAGCAGTTAGAGCGTTGGCCCGAGGACCAGAGAGACCCGGGTTCGGTTGCCGCTAAGGGCATGTACCTCGGTTGCAGTTTGTCCCCGGCCCCAGTTGGGGTCGTGTGGGTAGCAGCCAGTCGATGTGTCTCTCTCACATCGATGTTTCTCTCTCTCTCTCTCTCCCTCCCGCTCTATCTGAAGATAAATGCAAGAATGTCCTCGGGTGAGGATAAAATAAACGATGCGCACAGCGGAGTTTGATTCTGCTGTGGACTGGACTGTGCCCCCCTAGAATCCAGACGTTAAAACGGTAACCCCCACTGTGACTGTCTGGAGCCGGCCTGTGAGGAGGTGATGGAGGTTCCGTGAGGTCCTGGGCCCTGGTCCCACAGGACAGTCGCCCCCACTCTGCAAGGGAGGAGGAGGGCCATCGGGAGCACAGCCCGGAGCACCTGGGGCTCCGACTTCAGCCCGCAGAGCTGTGAGGACAGACAGGTCTGTTGTTTCAGGCGCTCGGTCTGCACGTTTGGCAGGGCAGCCAGACCTGAGACGGGCCTCCTCTCTGCCACGGAGCGCTCTGCACAAGGAGGTCCCGGTGGAACCCCACTATGAGCACGTGGTGGCCTGCTCTAGTCGGGGGGCGGGGGTCTCCAGCCTTCCCCTGCCCCCTCGGCGGCAGACGCCCCTGAGCGCCCAGAGCCTGGAGAACACCTGGGAACGCCCTTTGCCCTCTCAGGGAGCCAAGACGAATCCCCTGGAGGCACCATGGCCGAACAGCAGTGACTTGGGGCACAGACTGCAGCCCCAGAACGGTGCCAAAGTGCATCCATCCTTGAGAAAGCGCGCCCGTCAGATCCTGGGCAGCCAGAGCGCGGTGAGGACAGCTGGGGGAGCCAGGACGGACGGACGAGGGGCTCTCCCTGGAAACAGAGAGGACAGACAGCACCCCTGTGGGACAGATCCGTCCCCACAACGGAGAAATGAGGTGTATTCAGTGTCCACACTGCACACCAGGGCGAGCTGGGCCCTGGGACAGACCCCACCTGGGCAGATCCCAGCCAAGGGCTCCAGCGGGAGGTACGGCACCTGAGCCTGGAGAAGCCTCACTCCCTCCGTCCACAGCCTCACTGGGCTCCAGGGGGTCCTCAGGGCCCATCTACGCACGGAACTTACCTGCCACCTGCTCCCCCATGCAACGCACCCCAAAATGGAAGGCTGCATTCACACGCCGCACAGAAGCCCGGGTGTGTCCCCAGAAAGGGCCCCCAAACCTCATCCCCCGTGTCAGTCATCTCAGGCTGCCATGACAACCCCGCAGCCTGGGCGGCTGACAGGACAGACACTGACATCTCGCAGTCCTGGAGGCAGAGTCCACAGCCAAGGTGCCCGCAGGTCAGCTCTGGGGGGGACCCTCTGCCTGGCTTGCAGACGTCCACCTTCCCGCCGTCCTCATATGGTGTCTCCTTCTCTTCTTACGGGGGTACCGATCTCATCACGGACCTCATACCCTCAACCTCATCGAACCCTAATCGCCTCCACAGGCCCCTCCTCCCAAAACCATCCCACAGGGGGTTGGGGCTTCAACCTGTGAACTTGGGGGACACGTTCAGTCCACAGCACCTCCACATAGCAGTCTTTAAAAGTCAGTCTGAACGACTCAACCCAGAGTCGCTCCCCCAGAGCTGCTTTTCTCGAGTGTGCCGAGTGGGGTGCGAGTTCGGGGCCGGAACCTCCCAGCACCCAGTGAGCCCCGCTCCTTCCACCCGAGGGGTGCCGTTTGAGTGGAAAGCCATCCCCCGGGCTCTGCTGCCATCGACAGCTGTGCTCCCGGGGCTCAAGGTGTGCCCGGCTGGACACGCGTCCGTCTCCCAGCTGCGGGAAGCGTCCACAGCCTCCACGGCCCCCCACGCCAACACCCACCTAGCGGCGTCGAAACGGCCTCAACACGTAACACGGATCAGCCTTTTCAGAACCAGGTGTCTGCACTGTGGGAGCTCCCAGAGCAAGCAGGGACTTGGGGAGGGGTTTCCCCCGGGCACAGAGCAGGGACACCCGAGTCCCCCCACTCGGAAGGGCGGGCGTGCCTTATGGAAATGACACCAGAAAACGGGTGGGTTTGACTCCACATCCTGGTTTCTTTTTCCATAATGGATGCACGCGATGCCCGTCAGTCGAGGAGAATGCCCGTCAATGAACCAGGCACAGGATTCTTTCCTGAGAATCCCTCCAAGGTTGGGATCCAGGGGCGGTGTCCTCGGAGCTCACACCAGGGCAGGGTGCTGGGCCTACACCCTGAGGGCTTTTCAGAGGTGAGAAGGCCCAGGCCTGGATGCTGGGACCTCTGCTCGGGCCATCCACTTAATTCACCACGCAGCCTGATGCATTATTACTGTAATAACAGCCAGCAGTAAGTCTTATGTGGGCCTGCCGTTGGGGACATTTTTTAAAGATACGTGTTTTTATTGATTTCAGAGAAAAGAACAGAGAGAGAGAGAAATCGATGAGAGAGAAACATCAATGAGAGAGAAACATCAATCAGCTGCCTCCTGCATGCCCCCCACTGGGGATCGGGCCCACAACCTGGGCATGAGCCCTGACCAGGAATCGAACCGGCGACCTCTTGGTGCATGGGTCACGCTCAACCACTGAGCCACACCGGCCGGGCCACACGTGCAATTTTGCAAATGATTTTGTTCACCGGCCATGATCTTTGAAGTCAGGGCCATCTCATGTTTTCATTTTATTCACAGGGGATACCTAATATTCCCTCGTAGGGAGATGCCATGTTCCCAGGATTTGGGTTTTTTACCATTTCCAAAACAACGAACAGCTGATGTTTCTCTTCTCTCTTACAAGCAGCACCGCCATGGATACCCTCCGAGCCTCCTGTCCCTCACTCAGTGAGTCTGGAACACAAGCCCAAGACATGAAGTCACCAGGTCAACGGGGCGCACACAGTTGACTCTAAGAGACACGGCCAACGGCCCTCCAAGGTGATCTGCCGATCTGTACTCCACAGTTGATGCAAATGCCTGTTTCCGTACCCCTCACCTGCCTTAACAAACTCCTCAACCCTTGCCAAAACGATGGCTGGAAATCATAACTTATTTTGTTTCTTAATGCTTCTAGGGATGGGGGGTTGGTGGATGAACAATTTGTAACCTTGTGATGTGCATTCTCTAGACCTGGTCAGCCAAGGATCAAAGTGTGTGTGGACAGACAGATTTGACTGGAGGGCTGGAAGACCACCCTGTTTGGAACTTAATGTTTTGCTTGCGTGTGAATAGATAAGGTTTGCATGACAAAGGGTTGGAAGACCACCCTGAGAGGATAATGGGCCTTGCCCAGGCCACTGTAAAAAGCGAGAGACAGGGCTTGGCTGTAGCATTTGCAGAGGCACCATGTCAAGGAAATAATTTACCTAAATCCACATGTAACCTGGGGAACCAATCTGCAAATAAATTGGGCTGCACCCAGAGATCTGGAGCATTTTGCTCCCTTGCGATGCTCCCCCTCACTCCAGCCAGCGTGTGCTTGTAGTTCATTGCTTTGTGCCGACCCCGGCAGGCCAAGAGAGACGGCGAATGCTAGTGTGGTAGAATGGTCCACACCAAGGATGTGCGTGTCCAAACTCCCAGAACCCAAGAATAGGCCACTTCACATGGCCAGAAAAACGTTGCAAATGTGACTGAATCAAGGACCCTGAGACGGGGAGACGTTCCCAGATGAACCAGGGGGTCCAATCATCACGAGGGTCCTTGTAAGAGGGAGACACGGGGGTAAGAAAAGTCGACGTGACCATGAGGCCAAAGGGAGAGTCTGGAAGATGCTCTGTCTGCTGTTGGCTTTGAAGATGAGGTCGGGTTAGCCAAGGGATGTGGGTGCCTCTGGGTAAGGACAGAATGGAGTCTCCCTGGAGCTCCTCGGAGGAGCACAGCCTCACCGACCCAGTTGGGATTTCTTACCATCAGCCCTGAAGAGAATAAATGTGTGTTGTTTTAAGCGATTACATTACAGTATTTGTTACAGCAGCAATACGAAACTGTTACGCTAACTAAGAATGAGTATGTTTTCTAATTTTACTGTCTATTTGCATATTCCTTCTGTAAATTCCTTTTCGTGATATCCTTTTCCCAATAGAGCTTCTTATTAAGATGTAGCGATCATTTCTACTATGGTTTTTATTAACGTAAGATCGAATTCCTGCCCTGGCCGGTTTGGCTCAGCAGTTAGAGCATCGGCCCGCAGACCAGAGAGTCCCGGGTTCGGTTCCCGCTAAGGGCACGTACCTCGGTTGCAGTTTGTCCCCGGCCCCGGTTGGGGTCGTGTGGGTGGCAGCCACTCAGTGTGTCTCTCTCACCTTGACGTTTCTCTCTCTCTCTTCCTCCCTCTGTCCCTCCTACTCTATCTGAAGATAAATGCAAAAATGTCCTCGGGTGAGGATTAAAAAAAAAGAGAGAGAGAGAACAGTCTACCCATCGAGCGCCTCATTAAACGTCCCCTTGGAGAAGGTTTGCTTATCGGAGCAGCCCCTCGCGACAGCGGGTATGACGACCACCTTCTTACATCACACACGAGAATAAGCTCAAGTGGATTGAAGATGTCATATAAGACCCCAAGCCCGAAAAGTCCCAGAAGAAACAGAGGCAGAAGCTCAGTGGCACCGCTCTTAGTGACGGGTTCTCGGATGTGTCTCGTCAGGCAGGGAAAAAACAAAAAACAAACAAACGGGACTTCATTCAACTAAAAAGGGCTTGCACAGCAAAGGGAACCATCAACAAGAGAAAAGACAACCTACTGAATGGGAGGACATATTCACGGAGGATACATCCCAGTAGGGGTTATTATCCGAAATACGTAAGAAACTCATACAACATGACACCGAAAAGACAGACAGCCTGATTAAGAAAATGGGCAGAGGACCTGAATAGACACCTCTCCAAAGAGGACATACAAATGGCCAACAGACATACGAAAAGATGCTCAACATCACTAATCATCAGAGAGATGCAAATTAAAACGACTGTGAGGTATCACCTCACACCTGCCAGAATGGCCGCCATCAACAAATCCTCAAACAACAAGTGCTGGCGAGGGTGTGGAGAAAAGGGGACTCTAGTACACTGCTGGTGGGAATGCAGACGGGTGCAGCCACTGTGGAAAACGATACGAGGTTTCTCACGAAACTAAAAACAGAACTGCTTGATAACCCAGCAATCCCACTCCTGGGTATTTATCCGAAGACATCCAAAACACGAATTTGAAAAGAGATAGGCCCCCCTGTGTCGGCTGCCGTGGCATTTACAACAGCCAGGCTGTGGAGGGTAAAGCGGTGTTACGTATACGCAGTGGAGGATGATTCAGCCATGAAAAATGAAAAAGAATTAAACCCCACCATTTGTGACACGTGGATGGACACGGAGGGTATTACGCTGAATGAAATGAGCCAGACAGAGAAAGACAAATACCATACGATTTCACTTACGTGTAGAATACACAAAACAAAATAAAAAACAGCCCTGGCCGGTTTGGCTCAGCGGTTGGAGCATCGGCCTGCGGACCAGAGAATCAGTCCCTGGTTCGGTTCCCACTAAGGGCACGTACCAAAAAATAAATAAATATAAAAATAAAAAATAAAAAACAAAAAAGAAACAGACTCACAGATACAGAGAACAAAGCAGCTCAATAATCCTCGGGCCTTTTCTCCCATGGGTGCTCCTGGACCGGGACACTGAGCATGTCCCCGGGTGTGGGGGGGCTGCTGGACAGCACAGACAGCCCTGTACCCCGGGGCGCGGCATTCAGCCCACCCCCCATCCCCGCCTGGCCCCCATCCGCACGCCGCCCAGCTCCTGAAGTCCAGGGCTGGACACCGGGCGGGGAAGGGGGTCGACTCCCACCGTGCTGGAACGGGCTTTGCCCACAGAAGCAGGGACTGCCCCCCAATGACTCTTCTGCAACCAGGTGGCAGGGGAGGGCCTGACAGGTAGGAGAGACTCAGGACAAACCCCACATCTGTGAGCTGAGTCAGGGCAGAGGCCTGCGTGCCCTGTGCCAGCCCCGGAGGGCTCCGTGAGCATCAGCCGGCCCAGGAGACAAACCTGACACCCTTCCCTCTCCCCGCGCCCCCACCCTGGACACTGACACAGGTCCCCTCCGGGTCCAGGACGCACAAAGGGACGGCCCTGTGAGGACACAGCGGGAAGACGGCCATCTACACCCCAAGGGGGGGCCTCGGGAGAACCAGCGGCCCACGCATGACCTCACATGTGCACCTCCAGATTGTGAGAGAACAGACGTCTGCTGCTCACGCCGCCCCGTCTGTGCGCCTTTGGTGGCAGCCCGGGCTGGCGGAGACGTCCGTGGCCTGAGGCCTCGCTTCCTAAAACAGACCCCCCACAGCAGTGACGAGTCCCACTGTTTGTCAGGAGCTCACGGCTCCACCCGAGCAACCACCACCACGGCCCCACGCAGTGGGGATCACGAGTATTATCCACAGTGGACAGAACAATAAATTCACCGGTTCTCCGTGGAAGTCGCTCGCCCTCGCTCACCAAGCTGGTCAGTGGCACGGCTGGGACCGGGGCCCCGGCAGAGAGGCTCCAGGACGTCTCCCGCCCACCCAGGAGCGGCCCCTCTGTCGTGTGCTGTGGCCGAAGGGGACTGGACCACCGGACGACGCTGTCCGTTAGTGACCGGCACCTCTTGGGCATCTCCTCGTCCCGTCCCCGGCGGACTCGGCAGCTCTGGGACGCCACAGCTACCTCACTCAACGTTTAAAACACCCACACACGTGACAGGTCATTTCACAGGCACCAGCCAATGCGTCTTCCCTTCTACCTCAAGACCACCCCACCTGCCAGCCCTGACCTCCTGGAGCTGCGTCCACGGGGCCTCAGGGAGGAGCGACGGGCAGGGTGGCAGGGGGCACTTACACGGTGTCTCTGCCCAGGAGCCGGGAAGCATCTGGCCGCGAAGTGCTCAAGGGCCGGGCAGAGGGGCTCGCAGACCCCGCCGGGGGGCTTCAGGAAGGGGCCTGCACACGGAGCCCTCCGGCCTCAGGTGGGCACTGGGGGCAGCCTGGCCGCGGGGTGGGGACCTGGGCGGCGGCCTCCTGTCCCCTCCCCACCTCCCCCACTCCACAATCTGGTTTCCATTGTGCGGCGTCGGGAGCCTCTCCAACCACATTTCCCTTTAATTAGGATAAAAGCGAGTAATTTAATCAAGCATAAATCCTGTCGAAATGAACTATGAGAAAATAAAGGGGTGAGTGGGGAGGGGGAGGAGAAACTGCGCCCACAGGTCCTCCGGATCTCGGAGGAAGCCCGGTCCGTTCCAGCGAAGGCAGGAGCTGCGAGGGATCTGGCCCTAACCCTGCGGCACCTGGAAGCCCGAGTGTGTCCAGCAGGCTGGCCCCCAGGGGAGGACTCGTGCCATCCCCCGCTGGGGCTCCAGTCCCACCTCAGGGCTGCCTCGGGGAGGGTGGTGCCGTCAGCAACCCACCCAGGCAACGGAACGATGCACACACATGCACATGAATGTGTGCATGCATGTACGCACATGTACACGTGCGCACACACCTCACAGAGCCGCGGTTCCCGAAGTGCCCGCTGGCCCGCTGCAGCCCAAGAAGTCCTCAGCCATGCAGAGCCCCGGCCGCGCCCCAGACCGCAGCATCCAGCCCTGGGGAACGGGCTGCCGAACTGGGGCTGCAGGAACTGGGGCTGCAGGAACTGGGGCTGCCGAACTGGGGCTGCAGGAACTGGGGCTGCAGGAACTGGGGCTGCACGAACTGGGGCTGCACGAACTGGGGCTGCAGGAACTGGGTGCAGAAGCCGTCCAGGCTGGAGGCTGAGGCACCGCTCTCAGAGCTGGTCTTATTCAGAGGCAAGATGTCGGCTTCAAAACTAAGCAATTCATCGGGACAATGGAATAGTCTCCAGTGATACAAAGAAGCGACCTCCCCAGCCACGGAGACACAGAGGAGCCTCAATGCCTATGAGAGCGAAAGCAACCCGTCTAAAAGGCCACCCAGGACTCCAACTTCGACGTTCTGGAAAAGGCAGAACTGTGGACACTAAGGATAAAAACCCATGGTCGCCAGGGGTGGGAGAGGACGGGGTGAACAGGCGAGGCAGAGAGGGTTTTTAGGGCCGGGAAACAACTCTGTGTGATACTGTACCAGTGGCGAGACATCATGACACATGTGTCCACACCCACAGAATGCCCGACAGTAACACTGTAAACTAGGGACCCCGGGTGACGACCACGGGTCACCTGTAGCAGACACACCTCCGTGTGGGGTGCTGATGACGGGAGGCTGGGCTTGTGGGGGCAGACGGTGGGTGGGGAACCCGTGCCTTCCACCCCAATTATGTGTGACCCTAAAACTGCTCTAAAAAGAAGTCTGTTTACGTTTCAAAAACACGAGTGATTCTGAGTTCTCCTAGTAAGTTTCGGGCTCACAGCGTCTCCCCGGTGCCTGCATGTATCATGTGTGACCTAAGCACTGACACGTACCCACTTATTAGTCTTCACGATGACCCTCTGAGGCTCGTGGGGGCATCTCTGCCACACAGGGGAGGAGCGTGAGCACAGAACGGCTGACTGAGTCGCCCAACATCGAGCAGCTGGTGCGGCATCAGGGCCAGCGGGTAAGGTCCTGGTGTCTGCCTGCTACCCACACATGCACAGCACGCGGCACACAGGACGGTCCTGCCCTCCAGGGTCACCACTGAGCAACGTGGAAACAGATGCTGGAAGGGCGTGGGGCAGGGGTCTCAGAGCCTCGGTGACTCACGAGGAGACGCCGGCACGCCCCTGCCCCGGTGAAGGCAGGAGTAACTCAGTCCTGACCACACAGCACATCGGAAAGTCTTCCTCCCGCACACCTAAGACAGACGGGTGGGGCAAGGGTGTTTTCTAGCAGGAAGTTCCTGACAGTTCTGGATAAGAACGGACACGGCTTTGAGCGACAGTGTGAGCGGCTCCAGCTGGCGGGAGCCCAGTCCGAGGGCCCTGGGAGTGTGGCCCGCAGGCCCTGGGCGCTGTCCACGGGGCAGCTGCAAAGCAGGCCTGTCTCTGGGAGGAGAGCAGAGCTTTCGACTGGGGTGCTTCCAGGAAGGCGCAGGAGAACACAGGTGACCCCTCGGGAAGAAGGGCTCAGGGTCCCAGGCCCCTCCCATCTGGACTTCCGGAAAAGGGAGTCCCCGGCCACCTTCCAGAGACCTTCAGCCTCCGGGGAAGGGAAAGGACAGGAATCAAGCCCACCTTCCTCCCCTGTGAGAGGGGAGCTGGGGTTCCCGCAGAAGGAAGCAGGGGACAGGGGCCTGGGGCAGCAGCGAGACCTCGATTGTGACGAAGTCCAGTCCCACCCGGGGTGGCCACCTGCTCTCGGCGCAAATGGAGGGAGCTGATCAGGGTAAGAGGGGTGAGAAGAAAAGCTGGTTTGAGAAGGGAGAGATTTAACCCACCCGTGAGTGTGTTGATGATCAATATACAAAACATAAACCCAAAAACTAATATACAAAAAGCCATTATTTTCCTATACATTATCAATGTGCAATCTGAAAACGAAACTAAGGGAAAAAATTCTATTTATATTAGTATCAAAAAGAATGAACAATTTAGGAATAAATTTCACCCAAAAAAGTACAAAACGTAAAGGCTGAAAACTACAAAACATTGTTAAAAGGAATTACAGATGGTCTAAATAAATGGACCCCGTGCTCCTGGATGGGAAGACTTAATACCGTCAGGATGGCAATACTCCCAAATCTTGAACACAATCCCTACCAAAATCCCAACTGTTTTTTGTTTTGTTTTTTCAGAAATTGATCAGCTTCTCCCAAAATTTCTTTTTTTTTTTTTCTTTATTGATTTGAGAGCGAGAGGTAGGGAGAGGGAGAGATAGAAACATCGATGAAAGAGAACACTGATTGGCTGCCTCCTGCATGCCCCCCACTGGGGATCAGGCCCACAACCTGGGCATGTGCCCTGACCAGGAATCAAACCGGTGACCTCTTGGTGCAGGGTCGATGCTCAACCACTGAGCCACACCAGCCGGGCCTCCCAAAATTTCTTATGAAATTGCAAGGGACCCCAAACAGCCAAAACAATCTTGGAATGGAGTACAAAGTTGGAGGCCACAGACCTCCCAGTAACTGCGATGGTACCAGCACAGAACAGACACAGAGACCAACGGAACCGAATTCCAAGTCCGGAAACAAACCCTCACGGTTGCGGGGAAGTGACTCTGCCAGGGCTGCCAGGCAACTGGCCGGGCGCTGGGACCACGGGCTCTGCACACACAGAACACTCACGTTGAAACACTCCTCGAAAGGAACTCAAGGTCTATCGCAGACCTAAATGGAGGGGCTGGAACTATAAAAGGCTTAGACAGTGGCCCCTGAGGCAGGACACCGCCAGGAAAAAGCTACAGCAAAACTACGTGAAGTAGACATCAGCAACATCAAAAACTCTGTGCTTGAACGGACGTGATCAAGAAAGTAAAAAGAGAACCACAGAAGGAGAGAAAAATGTGCAAATCGCATATTTGACGAGGGAGTTGTATCTAGAAGATACACAGAACACTTTTTTTCTTTATCGATTTTAGAGAGAGATGAAGGGAGAGGGAGAGAGAGATAGAAACATCGACGAGAGAGAACATCAATTGGCCGCCTCCTGCGTGCCCCCCACTGAGGATCGGGCCCACAACCTGGGCATGTGCCCTGACCGGGAATCGAACCGGCGACCTCTTGGTGCAGGGTCGATGCTCAACCACTGAGCCACACACGGGCCAGAACACTGTTTAGACTGAATGTCTGTGTCCCCCTAAAATTCACACGTGGAGGCCCTAACACCCAATGTGATGGTACCTGGAGGCGGGGCCTCTGGGAGGCAGTCAAGTTTAGATGAGGTCACGACGGTGCGGCTCCCATGATGAGTTTCGTGTCCTTACAGGAAGAGGAAGAGACCAGAGCTCTCTCTCTGACATGCGGGGACAGTGAGGAGGAGGCCGTCTACACGCCAGGAAGAGAGCCCCCGGAACTGGGCCATGCCGGCACCTTGGCCTGGGGCTCCCCAGTCTCATAACCATGAGAAGCAGTTTCTGTTGGTTAAACCACCAGTCTACAGCATGTTGCTATGACAGCTCAGGTTAATAAAAACAAAACCAAATAATGAAAAGACAAATAACTCATTCATGATATGGTCCAAGAATCTGAATAGTCTTTTTTCCAACAATGATATACACCAAGTGGCAAATAAGCACACGAAAGATGTTCAGTGTCATCAGCCACCCGTGAAATGCTAGTCAAAGTCATAATGAAACAGTACTTCATACCTACTGAGATAGATACACCTAAAAGGATACATAGTAACTGCTTGGCAAAGATGTGCAGAAACTGCTGTCATAACACGATGCTGGAAAACCACCAGGCAGCAGCTCCAATGTGCAACAGAACTACTGGCCAAGCCCGAGTGGCTCAGTGGTTGAGCGTCGACCCATGCACCAAGAGGTCGCCGGTTCAATTCCCGGTCAGGGCACATGCCCAGGTTGTGGGCCAGATCCCCAGTGGGGGGCATGCAGGAGGCGGCCCATTGATGTTCGATGTTTCTCTCTCTCACTCTCCCTTCCTCTCTCTCTAAAATCAATAAAGGGAAAAAAAATGTTTTAAAAAGAAAAGAAAGAAACAGAACTACCGTACGACCTGAGCATTTACCCGCGGGCGGTTAAACACGGCCACACAAAAACCTGTGCCTCCTTGTGCATAATCGTCAAACAGTGGACACAACCCACACGTCTGCGCGCTGAGGAACGAAACGTGTTCCAGGATTGCACCTGGACATCACTCAGCCACCGAAAGGAATGACGTTTCGATACTTGCCAGCAACATGGACGAACCTTGAAAACGCAATGCGACGTGAAAAGAACAAAAGCCAGACACAAGGACCATCTCATGGACGGTTCCTTTTGAAGGAAATGTCCAGAATAGGCAAATCCAGAGACCAAAGTGTACGAGTGGACTGCTGGGCTGGGGAGGAGGAGGAGATAGGGGTGATGGCTGAAGGAAGGGGTTTCTTTCTGAGGCGACGAAAATGTTTTAAAAGTATTACAGAGACAGTTGCGTAACTCTGTGCATATATTAAAAATTACTGGGGCAGGCTCGGGCAACGCAGACGCGAGAGCAAAAGCAAACGGGCTTGGTTTGGGAGGAGTCCTGGACCCATGTCACTGTGCCAGGTGCCCGTCCTTACCCCTGTGTGCAGACCAATCCCCTTTTCTGTGTCCCCCAGAATTTAAACTCAAAGGCCCCAGGACTGGTGTTGGACTATCAGACAGCGCCCTGGGAAAGGGGTCCTCCTGTTTCTGACACTCTCGTCAGTGGTCTGGGCCAGAACAAGGCCTGGTTCTTACAGTGGAGAGAAACCTACATTTCCACTGAGTCAAGAAACTCGCTCTGGGTGCCCCATTCACCATCCTCTCCTGGGAGCCCAGAACCTGGGCCACCGACGTGGGCAGGACAATTCAGAAGCGGTTGCAAAGGGGAGGAACATTCCCGTCCCGTCACAGAATCTTAATCACAACGCAGACACGTCACGATGCTCACACCAAAGTTGTCAGGGAAGCACCAGCACAGATCAACACGCGTGGACAGCACACAGCCTGGACCACGAACGTCAGCTGACTCAGCAGGGTCTGCGTCTCCTTTCCGGGGCAGTCCCTCTCCTGGGCACCAGCCCAGGAATCCACCGAGCCACACCCACGCGGCAGAATCCTCTCCAGACAGCTTAAAGAGACAGATCACGATCACTTTCAATAGAACTGAGCACAGAGAAAGTAACAGATAAATCAGATCTTGGCAAATCCAAATGAACCCTATGCTTTATCTCTACACAGCCCATTTTATCTGCCTTCGGCCTGCTCAGGAGGGAGGACAACGGCTCGTGAAGACCAAGTTCTTGTTCATCGTTTTAACCGGCCTTCTGAAAGGCGAACTTTAAACAGCCACGCTATTTCCTCAGCCAGGAAGGTCTGTGCATTTGCAAAGGACTCTCTCGCAACAGCGAAGTCTTCAACTCAGTTCTCTGGGACTTACAAAAATCTCCCAAGTAGAAGGCTACACATTTTTTTCAGTCTCGCTTTCAAATACAGTAATTCTATATGGCAATAAAAAGCTTAAAATGTCCCCACCAGTCCTCTCCTAGCACAACAAAGGGGGAAACCGCATGAAGGCAGTTCCAGAGCCCACCAGGCTTCCAAGCAACAGGTCCTCCTGCCAGCCACAGGGATACCTCTCGCTAAGTGACACCTGGGCTTACGAAAACAGCCCCAGGGAAGAGACTTGAGGAATCAAATGACTCAATTGTGAACAGTTTCCTTTTTCACTGAAAAGAAAAAAAAAAGTGACTTGAATTACATGAATGTTCCTCCTTACAAATTAGGATGTCAAGACGCTAACTTTGCAGGAATAACATTAGGGAGGGTGAAAGCATCATTTCATCTTTCAAAGAACACAAAGCGGCCCAAAGCAATTTGTAAGTATTCTAAGCACTAGGAACAGACAGCTTTTTGCACGTTCCTCCTTGGTCCTTCCTCAAAACATGAGACAAGAGCATGATAATATTTCAAAACACGGACACAAGATAAGAGTTTCTTTTAAATGAGCCATTATTTGGACTAAGTTCGACTTTGGTTTTCAGTGGAAGCCCGGGTGAGGGACACAGTGAAAAAAACAAAACGCTGGTTTCTTCGGGGTCTGCGTCAACCTGCCTCAGGTGACTTCCCAGAGGGGAACAGTTGAATCAGAGCTGCCATCAGGCCCCGCCCCCAAAGTGTAATGAAGAAGATGTTTTCTTTTAAACGGCTCCAGAAAATACGCCTCGAACGCGGGACGCCGTCCAAATGTAGCAGCACGGGAAGCACACAGCCAGTTCCTGAATTACCTAAACGAAAACAGTCCAGCTGGTGTCGGGTTACAGCAGACTCAGCCAGAAACAGCCTTTCCCTCGGCCCAACCTGGGCTCGCCAGCGGCGTGTTGTAAGGCTGCCACTCTGCAACAGGGGAACCACCAGACGTATGACATACAAGTGGTACTGAGGCATGCTGACATTTTAACTAATGACCGTTAAAGAAGATGTGAAATTTGGTTTCTTCGTCCAACTGGCCACATTGCAAATGGTGAATGGCTGCATGAGGCTACGGGCTAGCATGCACAGAGCTGGACATTTCCGTCACCCCCAAAGTCCCTCGGGGGAGAGCTGAGAGGCAACTCTGCTGACACACGGCATGTAGATGTCTCTGCATGGAAAAAAAGGGGGGGAGAGAATCTCGAAACAACCTGGAATCTGCATACCCTCCTTCAAATGGGGTTGGTGTTATTGTGTTTTAAGACAAAATACAAAATGGATCCAAACTGCAAGTTATCTGTCATAATCAAAACACCTTAAGCGCCCTGGCCGGTGTGGCTCAGCGGTTAGAGCGTCAGCCCACAGACCAAAGAGTCCCGGGTTTGATTCCTGCCAAGGGCACGTACCTTGGTTGTGGTTCGTCCCCGGCCCCGGTTGGGGTCATGCAGGTGTCAACCAGATCATGTGTCTCTCTCACATCGATGTTTCTCTCTCTCTCTCTCTCTCTCTCCCCCACTCTGTCTGAAGATAAATGTAAAATATCCTCAGGTGAGGATGAAAAACAGAACAGCTGCAGCGTGGTGGTGCTGGATGAGAAGCTGGAGTAAGGACACCCTGCCCACCTCTCCCACTGCGTGGATGTGGGAGCAGCTCCTGGGACTTTGGTGGTGAGCCCACACCTGAACGAACACAGCCCCAAACTCACATGTGGCCATGAGCACAGAGGAGAGAGCCACGGGAGCAGCCGTCTGGGTCTACTTGAAGAGTGTAAAAACAAATACATCTTTCCCTTCCGGAAGAGCACGGGAAGCACCTCACTCTTTCACTGACCATTTTCCTCATCCTGTCTCATCCAGTCCCCACGTGCTGCCAGGGATGTGGACCTGGAGGTGCCAGCAGGAAGCGTGAACTCCCCAGAAGAACCAACCTCTGCCACGGGGGCTGGTCGTGAGACACGTTGCCTCTGTCTCTCTGTCCTGCAACTGCTGAGCCCAGACACAGTCGAGGGGAGTACCGTCTGCTGCACAACAGGTAACGAAGCCCGAGGTTTGTGCCAGAAGATTGAAAGCAGAGCCTCAGGAAACCAAAAAGTACAGGGAGGTCACAGGGAAGGAGAAATCCAGAAAAGCGATCCCTTAACATTGTTTATAAACCCTTGCGACCACCCAGGAGCTGTGCATGTGTGGATCTGACCCTACACAGATGTTGAGAACAGAACTGAGAAACAGAACACCACTCAGGTCCACTTGGGACAGGTCCAAACGGCACACTGGAACCACAAACCTGGAAGGCTGCTGGGAACTTGCAGCCTGAACCCAAATGGATCAACCAACTGCTAAAACATCATCTACATTCCCCACAGGGATTACACAACACTCAGAGTCTCACAGCCAAAATGTAGTATTTTACATATTTTTTTTTTCTTTATTGATTTTAGAGAGAGCTGAAGGGAGAGGGGGGGAGAGATAGAAACATCGATGAGAGACAACATCGATCGGCCACCTCCTGCATGCCCCCCACCGGGGATCGGACCCACAACCTGGGCATGTGCCCTGACCAGGAATCGAACCGGCAACTTTTGGTGCATGGGTCAACACTCAACCACTGATCCACACTGGCCGGGCCAAAATACACTATTTTAAAACTCCATGATACAATACAAATTATTCACATACACAGAAAGATGCATTTTTTTAATACCAAAACATTGAAGGCATAATAAAGAAAAAAGAAAGACTTTAGAATGAAAACAATAAATGGAAGAAAATTTCAGGGGATAGGCTAGAGGAGTGTGGAGATAACAGACATGTCAGTACAAATGACAGAATCTGAACCCAGGCTGAAAACAATGGACCCTTACAGGCATGCGGGACACAACTAAATGGTCTGACATTTGTACCATCACTCCCAGGATAAGGGGAAAAAAGTGAAGAAATGAACTCCCTAAATGTGGCAAAAATATAAAAAAAAAAACTCAGGGGAGCCCTAAGAAGATAAATGAAAGACATCGACACCCAAACATATCACAATCGAATTGCTAACAAACTATAAAGACAATAACAAAGAGAAGAAATCTTAACAGCCATCCCAGTGAAACAAATTCTAGAGAGAAGAAAAACTACGGTGACAACTACAGATTTCTCAGCAGAAACAGTGGAGGTCAGAGGAAGTGGAACAGAATGTGGCCGTTTCTTATCAAGTTGAACGCACACTGATCGTGAGACCAAGCAACCCCACGCCCAGGTATTTACCACAGAGAAATGAAAAGTTATGCTCTCAGGAAAACCAGGACACTGGTAATAAAGCAGCTTTATTTATAATTGTCAGAAGCTGGAAACAACCCAATACCCTTCGTCCCATAAATAGACAAATAAATTGTAGTTCGCCCATCAATGGACAACTGCTCAGTAATAAGAAGGAATGAACTGATGATACCTGGAACGAGGTGGGTGAATCACAAAGGTATTAACGGGGTCTCAAAAGTTAAATACTTTATGATTCCATGACATGACATTCTTTTTTTTCCTTTCTTTCTTTTTTAAATACATATATATTTGGGTTTCTTTGGTATTAGTTTCGGGTGTACAGCATAGTGATTAGACAATCATATACTTTACAAAGTGGCCCCCCTGATATTTCCAGTACCCCCTTGGCACCATATATAGTTATTACTTTTTTTTTTTTTTGGTATGTGCCCCTAGCAGGAACCGAACTCGGGACTCTCTGGTCCGCAGGCTGACGCTCCAACCGCTGAGCCAAACTGGCAGGGCTACAATTTTATTGACTATATTATCTATGCTGTACTTTACATCCCCATGACTTTTCTGTAACTGCCAATTTGTACTTCTTAATCCCTTCACCTTTTTCGTCCAGCCCAATACTCCTCCCCTCTGGCAACAGCCTGTTCTCTGTATCCATAAATCTGTTTCAATTTTGTTCGTCTTTACTATTCTTTAGATTGCACATATAAGTGAAACCAGATGGTATGTGTCTTTCTCTGACTGACTTAATTCACTTAGCGTGATACCTCTAGGTCCATCTATGCTGTTGCAAGGGGTACGATTTCATTCTTTTTTATGGCTGAGTAATATTCTATTGTCTATATGCACCACAGGTTTTTAATCCATTCATCCATGGACGGACACCTGGGCTGCCTCCACATCTTGGCTATTGTCAATAGTGCTGCAGTGAACACAGGGGTGTATACAAAATGAAAAGACAACCGAGCGAATGGGAGAACATATTCACCAACGATACATCCACGTGGGGGTTAAAATCCAAAATTTATGAAGAACTCATACAATGCAACACCAAAAAAAAATAAAAAAATAAAACCAAATCCAATCAATAAACGGCAGAGCACCCGAATAGACACCTCTCCGAAGAAGATGTGCAGATGTGCAATAGACATACGGAAAGATGCTCGACATCACTAACTGTCAGAGATGCAAATTAAAACCACAATGAGGTATCACCTCACACCTGCCAGAATGGTTCGATAAGTCAACAAACAGCAAGTGCTGGCGGGACGTACAGACAGGGAGCCCTCGTGCACTGCCGGTGGGAATGCAGACCGGTGCAGCCACTGTGGAAAACAGTACGGAGGGTCCTCAAAAAAATAACAATGAAACTGCCTGATGACCCATAGATTCCACTTCTGGGTATACGTCCGAAGAAACCCAAAACGACATGACATTCTTGAAAGGACAAAATACAGGCCAGAGAACAAATCAGTGGTTGCGAAGACTTATGGGTGGAGTTGGGGGAAGGCAACCATACAGGGGTTCCACGGGAAGTCCTGGGGGCCGCAGAGACTGCTCCGAATCCTGACTTTGGTGGTGGGTACACAAATCTATCTAACTTGTGGTATTGAAAGCAACTCAGGATCAAAAGTAACTTTTTAATGTTAACTAAAATACCAAATGTTGAATGTGCAAGTAACAAAAGAAAAAAAAGCCCTGATTGCCCAGCCTGTGTGGCTCAGTGGTTGAGCGTCGACCCATGCACCAAGAGGTCACCGGTTCGATTCCTGGTCAGGACACATGCCCAGGTTGTGGGCCCGATCCCCGTTGGGGGCATGCAGGAGGTGGCCAATTGATGTTCTCTCTCATCGATGTTTCTATCTCTCTCTCCCTCTCCCTTCCTCTCTCTCTCAAAAAAAAAAAAATCAATAAAGAAAAAAAATAGAATGTTCTACAGCTCAATCAAATTACTCTTTAGCTCTGGCTGGGTGGCTCAGTTGGTTTGAGCGTCGTCCCGTACACCGAAAGGTTGCAGGTTCCATTCCCGGTCAGGGCACATACCCAGGTTGCAGGTTTGACCCCAGGTCAGAGCATGTGTGGGATGCAAGCAATGGATATTTCTCTCTCACATCGATGTTTCTCTCTCTCCCCAAACCAATACCCATGTCCTCGGGTGAGAATAAAAAGAAAAATTATTCTTTGAGAGAGGCACAGACATCCATGTTTAGAGACTCTCCTGGCCACAGAAAGCCCTGGCTGCTTTCACCTGGCCCCGGGGTACGAGTCTGCCACTGGCTTCCGAGGAGAGAAAGCAGGACTGAGGAGGTTGGCTCCGTGCAAGCCCTCGTCTGCCTCCCCACGCCTCTCCCCCGGAGGGTCTCGCGTTCTCTGTGCGCACTGGGCTCCCTCCCGGCGGTCGGTGTGCCGCTCTGTGTCTGTCTGTCCCTCCAGGGTTGCTCCATCTCGTCATGTCTTGGCCATGAGGCATCACACAGCAGACACCAGAGAAAGTCTGTTGGGTGAATCAACCAACCCGCAGAATGGGAGGACATGTTCATCAGCTAGAACATTCCAATGTGTAGATGCCGACTTTAAAGGGATTTTATGTTCTTTATTGTAATACGTTTTTATTGATTTTTTTAGAGAGAGAGGAAAGGAGAGAGAGATAGAAACATCGATGAGAGAGAACATCGATTGTCCGCCTCCTGCACGCCCCCTACTGGGGATCGGGCCCACAACCCCGGCATGTGCCCTGACCAGGAATCCAACCAGGACCTTTCAGTCCGTGGGATGATGCTCAGTCCACTACCAGCCAGGCAAAGAGATTTTATATGCAATTTTGACTTTAAGATCTTGGAATGGGTTATATTTTCCAAAGCACGCTGCACTTTCCCACGCTCTTCTGCAAGATGACCCTGACAGTCCCCGCCAAGAGTTGGGGTCTCTTCCCCTACCCTCCAGACGCCGAGTGGGCCCTGGGACTGCTCTGACCCACAGAATACAAGGGAGTGGCCCCACACCAGTCCTGACGGCAGCCCACACCTGGCCCGATTCCACATTCCGCCCTTCGCGCCCTGGCTCTCGGGAGCGTCCTTCTGGGAACCCAGCTGCCATGCGGGGAGAAGGCCCGGCCGCTTGGAGGGGCCACAGATGGATTCTCAGGTGGAGGGACCCTGAACAGTCAGCATAGCCACCAGCCACGTCAGGGCGCCCTCTGCGTCCAGCCCAGTCCGGCCTTCGGATGAGGCTGCAGCCCCAGCCAATGCCTGTGCACAGCCACAGGCCAGACCCCAGCAGTGGCACTGCTCCCCCTGGGGCTGCTGGCACAATAATACCTGATCCAAGCCGTGGAGCACTGTTACTCGGCAACAGATACCCCGAACCGACCTGTGGGGGAGTTCCATTTCCTCCGTGATGATGCTAAACAAAGACGCTTACGTTACTTATTCAACCTTCTTTGCTTCTTCTTCTCTCTGTCTTTCTCTTTCTGGAAACCAGCGTAAAGGAGACCTGTGGTGAGTTAAACTGAGTCTATGGGGCATGAGGTTTTCTGACCCAGGCCCCTCATATACACGTATTTGGGGCGACACCTCAGGCTGCGGCACCCTCTGGTCCTTCTTGTCATTTTTTTTTTTAAATCCCCACCTGAGGACATTTTTGTGTTCACCTTCAGATAGAGCAGGAGGGAGGGAGAGACAGAAACATCGACGTGAGAGAGACACATCGACTGGTTGCCACGCACATGACCCCAACCGGGGCCGGGGACAAACTGCAACTGAGGTACGTGCCCTTAGCGGGAGCTGAACCCGGGTCTCTCTGGACCGCAGGCCGACGCTCTAACCACTGAGCCACACCGGCCAGGGTCTTGTCATTTTACTGCTAAGTAACTGCATGGCCCCAGGGAAGCTGCTATTCTTTATTGACAGATGTCAGCGGTCCCCAAGATTTCCAACATGCTGACAACTCGTCGCTCTCCTGTGGGCTCTCCTGTGGGCCCTCGCGGGAACGAGGCACGCCACAGCCCGTGGCGGGAGTCCCCTCCACGCCGGTCCCACCGTTTCCTGTGAGGCTGCTGGGGAGTTTCTCTGAGCTCGGTGCCCCCAGCTCGTCCTCAAGGCCCCCCCTCCACACGCAACGGCAGCCCTGCCAGCTGCCCAAACACGGGGCACCCATTTCCCTGCGCGCCAGGGGCTGGGCTGGAAATATAAAAAACGCAGGAGAATTCCTCGAGCAGTTTCTCAGTGTAAATGAGGACGGCGTGGCTCCCAGCCAAGGGGACAGCACAGGCGGGGGGCGGAGAGGGGCCTGGACAGTGCAGTCCTGTTCACGCTGGAAAAACCGAGCGGTGTCTCCGCCCAACACGGAAGCACGAGACCCACGCAGGCCCACAGCCCGGCTGCCCCTGCCGCGCCAGGCCTCAGGTCTCTGACTCTGTGGCTCCTCTGAAAGTCCTCAAGGCCAGGAGTCTGACAGCTAGGGACGGAGGCTTCTTGTCGCCATTCTGCCTGGTTCCTTCTTCTGGATGGAGCGGCACAAAGTGGGTTTCACCCCCTCGCGCGGCGCCCATCCCCCACTTCCCACGTGTACACGCTGCGCATCGACTGATCTCCCGCTGCGGGAGGGCGCGGGGTCCACACGCCCCTGGTCAGCGCTGTGCTCCGCCAGAGGGGACACGCCGCCCCAGGGGACACGGCGCAGGAGGCCCTGCTGCCTGCCCACGGGCATCTGAAGGGCACGCTACCCGGGCAGATGTGCACGCCACCCCATGGCCCGCAGCGAGGACGGCCGAGTGGACAGTGCGGGCGTTCACCCAGCGCCCAGCCGCGGCATCCCAGGCCCAGCCCTGCCCTCCCCCAGGTGCTCCCAGGAGAGAGGCCTTCAGGGCCACCCGGGAAACTCGGGCTGTCAATCACCCTTCACTTCTCCTCGGAGATACATTGTAACAGGAGAGCCCCGGGAGGGCACATCGAAGGCTCCCCCGCCTGGTGCTCTGCTGAGTTGGCTTCGCTGGCTTCAACAAAGACTCACAGCCTGTAGGTCAGGGTCTGTGCACAGAAAAGCAAGTCAGGGCACGGGGACACGACAGCAGCCACCTGGGAGGGGCCCGCAAGCCTTCACCCCAGAGGGACCTGGAGGAGCCATTAAAACTGGGTTCACACGGCCCTGGCCGGTTTGGCTCCCCGGTTAGAGCATCGGCCCTCGGCCCAAAGGGGCGTGGGTTCGATTCCCAGTCAAGGGCACGTACCGTCCGGCCAGTGTGGCTCAGTGGTTGAGCGTCAACCCTGCACCAAGAGGTCGCCGGTTCGATTCCTGGTCAGGACACATGCCCAGGTTGTGGGCCCGATCCCCAGTGGGGGGCATGCAGGAGGCGGCCAATCGATGTTCTCTCTCATCGATGTTTCTATCTCTCTCTCCCTCTCCCTTCCTCTCACTCTAAAATCAACAAAAGGGAAAAAAAATTTTTAAAAAAGGGCACATACCTGGGTTGTAGGTTCGATCCCCGGCCCCATCGAGGTCGTGCAGGAGGCAGCCAATCGATGTGTCTCTCTCACATCCGTGTTTCTCTCTCTCTCTCTTTCTCACTCTCCCCCTCCCTCCCTTCCACTCTATCTGGAAATTAATGGGAAAATATCCTCGAGTGAAGATTAACAACAACAACAAAACTGGGTTCACACTCGGGGAAAAGAGAAGACCCTTCATCTCCACTCCCTTAGTGGGAAACCATCTGCCTCACAGGAGAATTATTCCAGCGAAAGGCTCTGAGCCAGCTCCACTCAACCACCTCCTCTGGATACGAGGGGCTCTCGGGGGGGCCCTGCACACACACAGACCAGCACACACTGACCATCAGAGCGGGACCCAGCTCCCCACTTCTGCTCCGAGAGTGAGTGAGACACCCACATGCAAGGACCCATCCATTTCTGTTCCCAGATTTGTTTAGGACAGTTGCACTTATTAGAGTAACTAAATGACGTAATTATCTAACGATGTAACATTGAGAAGGAACTCTGAGGGTGAAAAGAGTTCTTTCTGGGAAAAGGAAGTTGGCTTTGAAAAGACTCAATACAATGTAACAACTGTTAGGAGGAGGTATGGGAGATCAAACTGCAAATGGCTGAGAAAACACTACAAACATCTGACCCCGGCCTGCTTCACAAGCTTCTTTTAATTTTCATACATTTTTTTTTAAACCCAAACTGAGGCCCTGGCTGGGTCGCTCAGATGGTTAGAGCATCATCCCACGGGGCCAAGGTTGTGGGTTCGATCTCTGATTGGGGCACATATAGGAATGAACCAATCAGTACATAAATAAGCAGAACAACAAATCAATGTCTGTCTCTCTTTCTAAAATCAATTTTTAAAAAAATCCAAATGGAAAACCTTGGATGTTCACAAATACAACTGGGAACGCCTATCGGGTGACCCCCACTGAAAGACCCGGCCTACATCAAACGCTTGGTGAATTCATGGACATTTATGTAAGTCGAATGCAACGTTGAATATATGAATGTATTGCTTTGTGACGTTTCATTAACTTTTAAAGACCTTTTTTGGTTAGCCCACCCAATTCTTGGTCCCAGTAGCAGATGGCGTGTGGCCTCCTGCTCTATTTCAATACGTAAGGCAGTCCGAAATGCCTAAAGATATTCTCCAACGGCTTCCACATTTTTATTAATACCAATTTTCTTGAAACGGACAAGAATTCCGCGCAATCCAAAGCAGCAAACACCTGGCACGAAGGAGTGTCTGTAGAAACCACAGGACTGCCCTCAACCCACTTACAGAGGGGTGGAGAAGTGAATGCTTTCCAAAGAATTTCCAAGTGCCCTGAACAAAGTAAGCGGTTAATTTTCTCATTTTCAGAGCCAGCAGAAAATGCGAAAAGGCCCATTCCAGGGTTTCTCAAAGGATCATATCCAACCGTGAAAAAATGATGTCTTGACCACGTTTTTCTCCTTTTTTTTTTCCCCCTGAAAGCCCCACAAAATAATAGGGAAGAAATAAAATGAGGGTTAAACCCGTAACCACACAGAGAAGGAGAGAAAGGTCACAGGAGACGAGCACGTTCCCCGCATCTACAGAAGAATGAGCAAGTGAACAGATACATTGTACAGCAGGCGGGAGAACCCACAGCCCCGGGGGCTTCTGGGTACGCGGCGGAAGGGCACACCAGCATACACGGGTCCACGGGGCTCGAACAGGTGCAGAGAGACTTGAGCTCAGAAACATGAGATTCAGCAGAGAGCAAGGTGGGGCTGCAAACAGAGATAGACGAGCAGAAATCCAATCTGCCAGCTCCCATCCCAGCCATGCCCACAGCCCTGCCCTCTGAGCAGGGAATCCACCTGTTTCCCTTCTCCTGACCCCTGACCCCTGACCCCTGCAGGGGCAAACACAGAGTGGCCATCATGGAAGAGGGAAGGAAATGGACAGACCTGTAGATCTTGTAAAGTGCCCACCCCCACGAGGCACCTGAAGTGAGCCCACCCATCCACGCAAACAAATGGGCCTCACGAGTCAGTGTTTCGATCAAGAATCAAGCAAGAGCCCAGGCCGGTTTGTTCAGTGGTTAGAGCACAGTCACGAGGGTTCGACTCCGGTCAAGGGCACATACCTGAGTTGCAGGTTCGAGGGAGGCAACCAATCAATGTGTCTCTCTCACATCGATGCTTCTCTCCCCCCTCCCGCCCCCTTCCACTGTCTCTAAAAATCAATGGAAAAAATATCCTTGGGTGAGGATTAACAACGACAACAAAAATCAAACAAGAACCATCAGACATCTACCCAGGATAGAAAAACAAATGACCACGGAGGAAACCAAGATCACCGCCAAAGAAAGAAAGAAAATTAGATCTGTGGAGATGGGACGTTAGAGATGGTCCTGGAGTCTTTAAAAATGATCAGAATGCAATAAAAAAAGGGAATGATTAGAGAAGGAACTATTGGAAATTAAAATATGATGCCAAAATAAAAGCAAAATTCAATAGAAAGGTTGGGAGATGACATCGAAATGCCCCAGAAAGAAATACAGAAAGGAAAGGGGGACTTTCAGAAAGACAAAACAAAACAAAACAAAACAAAACAAAACAAAAATGCAAGGGAGACATGATTTAAGAAAGGATAGAAAGAACATTCTCAAACTGAAAGACTCAAGTATCCATATTCAAAGAACTAAACCCACTCTCAGAATAACATACCAGGACGTGTGCACCTAATACATCATCACAAAAGTTCTGAGCACCACGGATAAACAGAAGACTCCCATCTCTCCAAACTAGCACAAGTCACCAGAAAAGAATCCAGGCTCCGGGAGGCAGTGGACCTCGCAGAGGGCAGCACAGGTGATAGGTCCAGGGAACATGACCTTCCCTGAGAATGATACCCAGCTAAACTGTCATTTGAGATCGATACCCAGCAGGTGAGTACCATTTACACACCATTTCTTAGAACTTTCCTGTCTTCTGTCCCCATGCCTCCCCCACTCTCCTTCCGACCTCACTCACCACCACACTTCCTGAGAGAAAGAGACTTATCAGAAAGTCCCAGGGACACCTGGCGTGGGATGCATGCCTATCCCTATGTCATGTACCCAGCCTAGACTGACAGGAGACAGAAAGACAAAGAATGAGAACCCGAGGGTATCGAGGGCTTCTGTGACCAGAAAAGGATCAAGAAGGTCAGACGGCCCGGCCGGTGTGGCTCAGTGGTTGAGTGTTGACCCATGCACCAAGAGGTCGCCGGTTCGATTCCCTATCAGGGCACATGCCCAGGTTGTGGGCCTGATCCCCAGCGCGGGGCATGCAGGAGGCAGCCAAATGATGTTCTCTCTCATCACTGTTTCTATCTCTCTCTCCCTCTCCCTTCGTCTCTCTCTAAAAATCAATAAAGAAAAAAAAGGTCAGACAAAGGTCAGACCACGGCATTCAGGGAAGGAAGAGTGAGACCTATAAAGGAAAAAGACCATCTAGATGTACACACATTGTCAGGCAGACACTATCACATGCACCCCTAAACACCAATTCTCTTTCAGTCTCTCACAGTTCTGAAGAATCACCAGGGATGTTACGAAATCATTTCACAGCTGGAGTCTGTTACGGAGCAGTTTTTCCCGCTAGGTCGATGAACAGGTTAAATCACACTTCGGCAAGTCACTTCACCTCCCGGGTTTAGGTTTACTTAAAACAAGAGGGGAAGGGGCCTAGGGTAATAACACCAGCCTCCCTCCTCAGTGGGAGGCGGTGAGCGTTATAATTAGAATGCATTTGCAATCTGTCCCAGAGCTCCTGGGGAGAAGGGGCTATAAATAACACAAGGTATTATTATCCCCAAAGATAATCAATTATTTTATCATCAAAAGGAGGCTAACAAAGAGAGGCTTTATGAGGGGGACCCCCATAATTTGTTTAAGCCTCCAGCTTTAACAAGATCTCCGTAGCGTTCAGAACTTCACAGGGTCCCAGTACCAACGCCAACTTCCTCCAATGAAATATTTACACTGCCTGAAAAATCCCTTTGTTGCTAGAAAAATACCTGAGTGGCACTTTAATTGTGCCTGTTAATTAAATTCACCTATTCTGCAGACTGGGGAGGTGGGGACAGTAAGAGTGAACGAGTCTTACCTCCAGCAGACTGTGACAGCCCCTCCCCTCCCTAGGTCTAAGGTCCCCTGCTCCTTCACCCCTCCATGGTCTTCCTCCTCGCCTCCGGGTCAGCTCCAGAGGCCCAGCCCTCTCCAAAAGCCTCCCTGTCACCATCTGTCAGAAGCAGGTGTTTCTTGTCTAGGCCCTCACTGGGTTTCATGCAGACCCACCTCACAGCATGTACCAGACTGGACACTCGCTGAAGGGCGTGTTCTATAAAGTGTGAGTTCCGCCCTGGCCGGTTTGGCTCAGCGGTTAGAGCGTCGGCCCGCGGACCAGAGAGTCCCGGGTTCGGGTCCCGCTAAGGGCACGCACCTCGGTTGTAGAATGTACATCACTATGCCACTAGGCCCACGGTTCGGTTTAGTTAATAGATTTTTTTTTCATACTAGGCTTTCTTTTTTTTTTTATCCTCACCCGAGGGCATTTTTGCATTTATCTTCAGATAGAGCAGGAGGGAGAAAGGGAGGAAGAGAGAGAGAGAAACATCGATGTGAGAGAGACACATCGACCGGCTGCCACCCACATGACCCCAACCGGGGCCGGGGACAAACTGCAACCGAGGTGCATGCCCTTAGCGGGAACCGAACCCGGGACTCTGGTCCGCGGGCTGACGCTCTAACCGTCGAGCCCAAACCGGCCAGGGCAGAGCGCCATTATTTTTTATTCAAGTGATTTTAATTCTTGCAGTGCACAATTTTTAATATGCAAGTGAAGTTTTAAACGTTGGAAGAAAATATCCACCAATCCTTGGTCTCTCCGGGTGGACGGCCATGAATTCACGTTGTTCAGAACTGCAGGCGGCCCGGGCCGAGGTCAGCCGGCCCTCCCTGACCTCGTGGGAGCCCTCGTGCCCACCAAGAAACACACCTAAACCAGTGTGGGGGGGACAGAAGCCTGGCCCCCAGACTCGCCAGGCATCAAGAGAGTCCTGTTAACTCAGACAAGAACCACGGAGACTTCAGTTCTAACCCCTGCCCTGCCCGTCCCTCTTCTTAACTCGGACCCTTGGCCTTCTCTCTCTGCCTGAAGATTCTTAGCAGGATTCGGGTCAAAACCGAGCTTTCGTCATAGCAAAAGCCAGGCAGAAGGTCAGCACCAAAAAAAAGCCTCAATAGCTGCCCCAGGCTGAATGGTGTCCCTCAAAAATCCATTATGTTGAAGCCTGATGCCCAGCACACCTCAGAGAGTGACCTTGTTCGGAGATGGGGCCTTGACGGAGGTGATCAAGTTAAAATGAGGTCACTGGAGTGGACTCGGATCCAATCGGACTGATGTCCTTGTAGAGGAAACGTGGGCACGGAGACAGACAGACGGACGGGCACCACGGGCCTCCGCAGACACCAGCCCCGCCGGGAGCCAGGACCCAGGTCTCACACTTCAGCTTCCGGAACCGAGAACAGTGCCCGCTGTCTCAGCCCCGCCCGTGGTGCTTTCCTCTGGCAAGCCTGGCACACTAATTGTTTTTTTTTCTTTATTGATTTTAGAGAGAGAGGAAGGGAGAGAGAGAGAGATAGAAACATCGATGAGAGAGAACATCGATTGGCTGCCTCCTGCATGCCCCCCACTGGGGATCGGGCCCACAGCCTGGGCATGTGCCCTGACCGGGAATCGAACCGGAGACCTCTTGGTGCAGGGTCGACGCTCAGCCACTGAGCCGCACCGGCCGGGCTAACGTGTTTGTGTTTGTAGACACATTCGCAATAGACAGACAGGCACAAGCCCCAGCCATGGCAGATGGTCACCCCTGAATCCCACAGGATCCTGACTCCACGCCGACAGACGGAAACAGATGCAGTGAGCGTCTGAGGAGGAACGGAATGGTTCGGAGCATCCCCCGTGGAACACCAAGTCCTGACTCCTTTCGTGGGACAGCCTGGCAGGGGGACCTCACGGCTGAGGGGCAGACTGAACCCGCATGCCGTCCGACCGGAGGCAACGAGAAAGACACACAGCCTCACATCCTGGCCCGGCCGAATGTGCCCAACCTGATAACCCAAACACCAGCACGGTCCACAAACCTGGGCGGGGCCCGTCACAGGTGTCCAGGTTGCGAAGGTCAAGAACAGGTTGAGGGACGCACGACGCTGGAGGAGACCAGAGGCCTGGGGCCAGTGGGGCATGTGACCCGGGCCTGGATCCTTCCCACAGGAGGAGATTCAGCCTGTCCTGGGCGGGCTCTGACCCGAATTTCCTGATTTTGATGGTGTATTTCCTGATTTTGTCGGGGTATGTACAAGAGTGTTCTCTTTTGTTATAAATATACACTGGGGTATTTGGGATAATGAGGCATTCTGTCAGCTACTTGTCTTCAGATGGTTCAGGGAAAAAAATTCTGTGTGCTGTCCTTGCGACTTTCCAGTAAATTCTAAACTTCATAAATATCATTTGGGAAAATAAGAAAACTCTGCAGGACTAAAACAGCAGAGCGTTTAATCTGTGACAGATATCGTGCTTGACTAGGTAATAGGCCAACATTAAAAACGATGATTGTGAAAAGACCACATATGCAACAAGAAAAAATGTGTATATAACAAAAGCATAGCCCGGCCGGTGTGGCTCAGGGGTTGAGTGTCGACCCATGCACCTGGAGGTCGCAGGTTCGATTCCCAGTCAGGGTACATGCCCAGGTTGTGGGCCCGATCCCCAGTGGGGGGCGTGCAGGAGGCGGCCAGTCGATGTTCTCTCTCATCGATGTTTCTCTCTCTCTCTCCTTCTCCCTTCCTCTCTCTCTAAAATCAATAAAGAAAACATATAAAAAACAAAAGCATATTCCTAGGATCCTAAATGAAAATGAAGACAGACTCCAATTTTTTAAGAGTGAGTTATCTCCAGTGGCATAATTACAAATAATTTTTCTTTTCTGTACTGGTTTCCTTCCAAGTACGGACATGCACGAATCAGTGTCATCGTCAGGCGAACGGCGGGGTGGAGACGAGCAGCACCGAGCTGCAGATCCTCCACGGAGAAGTCATTCGCACGAGCTCAGCGAGGCCACCTGGGAGCCTGGGAATGTCACGCAGAGAAAGGGCTTAGAGCAAAAGGCCCAGTGCGGACAGGGAGCCCTCTGGGGGGGAGAGGGGAAGACACCTGCTGGGAACGGTGTTGAGAGATCACAGCTCTGAGGCAGAGGCTGGGAAGACAGGGGTCCAGGTGGGCAGAGGCCCCTCACTCTGGCCGAGGCGGACAGCATGAGGCCTCCGTGAGGGGCAGAGTCTCCCTGCTGTATCCGAGCAAAAGTTTACTAAGCCAACAACAAATACGGTTTGGTTCCGGCCTGTTCAACCCAAAGGAGAACCCAGAACTGACCCCTGGGCCCACAGACCTAACCCGCTCATATGGCAACCACACCCCCAGGAGAGCGGACAGGTGTCTCTCACTGACCACGGACAGGCAGTGAAAATGCTGGGTGACAAGAAGCAGGCTGTGAAATACCCATAACGTGTCTCCCCTTAAACAGGCGGCAACACCAGGCCACCCCGCGCCACACGTCCCTAGGGGTCCTTACGCCTCGGCTGTCGCCCAAGTCCTGCTGAAGTCCCAACCCCAGCTCTTCAGAATGTGACTGCATCTGGAGAGAGGGCCCTCAAAGACGCGACTGAGTTGAAATGAGCTTGTGGGGGTGGGCCCTACCCAAACATGACTGGTGTCAGAAGAAGATCTGAGTGGGGTGATCACACCGTAGGGTATAAAAATGTGGAATCACTAGATTGCGCACCTGAAACTAATGTCAGGTACCAACTACAATTCAACTTTCCAAGAAGAAGAGTTTTGGACACGGCACACCGAGGGGCGACGCCTGAGGACACTGGGGGAGGCGTCGTCCACACAAGAAGAGAGGCCTCGGGAGGACCCAGCCCTGCTCCACCGTGACCTTGGACTTCCAGCCTCCAGGGCTGTGAGACAATCAGTTCTGCTGCCTGACACACCCGTCTGTGGTCCCGTCTCACGGCAACCCTAGGAAACGAACACACAGACACACGTCACTGTGCTACTATGTGGTAAAGCCACAAACATAAGCAAGGGAATTATTAACGCAAAATAGAGGACAGTTGTTACCTGAGAAGCCACAGGGACCCAAAGAAAGTGAGAATAAATCCCAATTTCTTTTTTTTATCCTCACCTGAGGACATTTTTGCACTTATCTTTGGGTAGAGCGGGAGGGAGAGAGAGAGAGAGAGAGAGAGAGACATCGACTAGTTGCCACCCACACAACCCCAACGGGGGCTGGGGACAAACTGCGACCGAGGTACGTGCCCTTAGCGGGAACCGAACCCAGGACTCTCCTGTCCCTGGGCTGACGCTCTAACCGCTGAGCCAAAATGGCCAGGACTAAATCCCAATTTCTTAAACTCAGTGGTAGTTACTGCTCATTTCTTCTCCCTGGACATTCACGCCATGTACCCCTGTGCATGGATGGGATACAATGTTTCAAAGTAAAATCTCTCCGGGGGGCACTGTCCCTTATGGTCGCCACTCTCCACACGGGGATCTCAGCATCTAAAGTCATCAAAATCAAGAAATAAAATTAGAAGTTCCGTTCCCCGGTGACATCGTAAGTGCTCAGTAAGCACGCGGCTGGGGCTCCTGATCGGGACACCACAGACGGAGAACATTTCCGTCACGGCAGGAAATTCCACGGGGCGAGGCCGCTCCACACACTCCCAGACGGGGGGCCTCAGGACAGACATCCAAGGGCTGGCACCGCCCCCCCGACAGGAGACCTCTGCCGTGTCCCTCTTCTGGCAGCCACAGCCCCTCCGTGATGCCATCATTCCTTACAGTCTTTGCCAGAGCTGAAATGCCCCCAAAATCCCTTCTCCTAGGGACGTCCCACCCCCTCACAGCACCTGGCCCCACTCAGGGCCCCTTCATCCTGACTTTCCACTGGGAGTAAAATCTCAGGGGACTCCACACCCAGGTGCTTCTCGCCGGGGCACACGAGTCTTGGGAGGAGGGAAAGCCACCCCGAGGAAAACCAAAGAGAAAACACTGGCCACCCAACCTGGGGTGTGAAAGCACAGTGCTTGAGTCCTAATCCCCCCTTCTCCTCCCTTCGCCACCCTGTCCCGTCCGCCGGCTGGTCAGTTCCATTCACCCCCCCCCAGGACAGCCCACCTCACCTGTCCCCGGGGCGGCTTCTGCTGACATCAACCCACACAGACATAGGCAGCGGCACACACCCGTCAAGGCCTGTACAGGGGCATTTCGGATCTCACCTCCGCAGTGCGCTGGCAGGACCCCGGTGCCATCCAAGGGACCCACAAAGAGGACTGCGCACTCCCCACTCAGCCTGATTTGTTTTTAGTCCGGCCTTCCAGGTACCACGCCCATTTTTCTGACAGTTTTTAGTCCTGGATTTGCGGCCTGAACGGGAGCTGGAGAGTCCCCGAGGGGCCGCCAGGCATGTCCGAGACGGTCCCTTCGGTCCGCGGAGCACCTTCCGTTTCCATTTTGGCAAAACATTTGAATTTTTTTTTTTTTTTTTTGTAAATAAATGTCAGGATATAATCTGGATGGATATGGACACGCAGTGAATTAAGTCCACACAGCCTCTGGTCCAACCTCTTTGAACCATATTTTCTAAATTAAGTCATCGACTTCCTGTGCGGAGAAGGTGATTAATCAGTGGGGGGGAGGGGGGCATTTTATTGCCTTAACTCAGCATTTCTTTCCCCGGTTACCAGGCAAAGCTCCCCAAGCCTTCTCCTGAAAAAGCCAACAGGTCAGAGCTCGGGACCCAGACCTGGCGGGGCCCAGAGCAAAGGCGGGAAGGCAGGCAGCTCCCTCCACTTCCCCAGAAGCTCCCCTGAGCCCGGGCACCCCCGCTCTCCCTTTGTCCGCAGGCCCAGGAGACAGACAGCCGGGTTTCCAAACCGCCTGGCCTGCAGCTGGCCGGGAAGAACAAAGGACGGGGCGAACAAGGGGCAAAGGTCAAAGGGTGGAAGCAAAGTTACCAAACAGCCTCTGCTGAGGTTTGGGAGGGCTGGCCTAAGGCCCTCCCCATTCCTGGGCCCCTTCAACTGGAAGAACCAGCCTGGACCTCCGGGGCCTTTCCTAAAGCTGAGTCCTGCAAGGACAACCACCACCATCCTCCTTAAACTGGCATCAGGATCCCGGCACCCCTCGGGGGAGGCAGGCGAGGGGCTGCAGGGCTGCAAGGCTGGAGCGTGACCCCACCCCCACCCCGCCTGCATCACTGCCCGGGACAGGAGGGGAGAGGAGGGGAGAGGAGGCCAGAGCTCCTCCAAGGACAGGGCCAAGCGCCTGGGTGCGGCTGGGGTCTCTCAGAACTCGGGGACTCACAAAAATGTCATCGCAAAGAAACATTAGGACCACGCCAAAGCTCCTCTTAGGCTGTGATTTTCTCCGGGACTGAGATTCACTTTTGCGGGTAAAAGATTTACTTTTCAGTCCATCATCCTTGCGACGCCCAGGCCTGCCTTCGGCCCTGGCTGAACACTAAAGCACAAAACAATCGCGACATCGACGGAGGCAGGCGAGCGCTGGCGGCGTGTTTCACATCGTGAAAATCTGTCCGCTGTTTCAGGAGTGGGGACCGCAGGGCAGTTCCCCTGCAAAGGGGCCTCTGCCTTTTGGAGACACGTAGGAAGGTGTTTACACGTGAAATGATGACTTTAGGGAGGAGGGGATGAAGGCACAGAGGACAGTCACTGTTGGAGCCAGCAGGGATCCACGGGGGTCCTGCTACTCCTTCTGGGAACTTCCATCCACCCTTCTCCCTCTCCATTTTGAGGGTACACAGCACGTCCAGGCTAAGCCGGGCCGGACTGACAATGTGGATGTAGGTCTCTGTCTACACCGAGGACTTTGTCTACACTGCAGACCTTCTACACTGTGGTGTGTGGGCTGTGGAGCCAGGACCTGGAGCAGCCAGGGCCCCCTGCACACACACACACACACACACACACACACACACACACACGCTCTGGGCTGTGGAGCCAGGACCCGGAGCAGTCAGGGCCCCCTGCACACACACACACACACACACACACACACACACACACACACACGCTCTGGGCTGTGGAGCCAGGACCCGGAGCAGTCAGGGCCCCCTGCACACACACACACACACACACACACACACACACACACACGCACTCACACACACACACACACACACACAGACAAAGGCCTCCCTCTGGCTCCAGGATGGATTGCCCCTCCTGGGGCTTAGGGAGGTTTAGGAAGTGATCCTTGACCGCCCCAAGCTTCTCTGGAAATACAAACCAAATTCCTTCCCAGGATGAAATTTCTTTTCTTTTCTCCTTAAGAAAATCGGGTTTTCCAGCTTGGAGGCGGGGAGGGGGTGGGCTCCAGGCGAGCACACAGACCCGGCACCCTGGGGTGTTTGTCAGTCGGCAGAGAGATCACAGGAGAAAGGGAAACAATGTTACCTGCTGGGGTTATCTTTCTTCTCACCAAGGGTCAGGAACCCATTACTTACATTTAAAAGCCCCTCGGGAGAGGAGCCTGTGAATATATAAATACAGACCCAGAAAGGGCTCTTTCCCCACTCACCCCCACCCCCGCCCGCCTGTCCACAGCCCCTGAGACAGCCTGCTTTCCTGAAACCCAGGGCTGCAAGGAAATTCTACCCCAAAGAATCCTGGGCTAGAAAGCTTTCGACTTCCTGGCTCCAGAAAGGACAGACCCTCCCCGCCAGGCTGGGAGGACCGGCAGGGGGTTCTGCTTCAGGGGACCATCTCCAGTCCCGGGCACAGGCACATCAGTCAGAGGACACCTTTTAAAAAAATTTTTTTTCTTTATTGATTTTAGAGAAAGAGGAAGGGAGAGGGAGAGATAGAAACATGGATGAGAGAGAACATCGATGGGCTGCCTCCTGCATGCCCCCCACTGGGGATCAGGCCCACAACCTGGGCATGTGCCCTGACCGGGAATCGAACCGGCGACCTCTTGGTGCAGGGGTCGATGCTCAACCACTGAGCCACACCGGCCGGGCTCAGAGGAAATCGTTTAGACTTCCACCTCTAACATCCAATTATTCAAAGGTTTAGGGTCCGTTTGTTTTTTCAGGCTTGGAACTATTTAATGTGGCATGTTATTATTTCAGACAGACCCCAGCAAAGGGAATGAAGAATACAACAGCCAACCTGAAAGGCCCATTCCTTCCTCAATGTCCCTCCAAAGGGATTTGTATTCAGTATTTCCTCGATTTGTATTAAGTATTTCCATCCACAGCTTTATGCTCTTAGCACATTTGTATTGATTCCCAAAGCAACATATAAGATTGTCTTGGAGAGTCCGGCCTGTGTGGCTCAGTGGTTGAGCGTCGACCCTGCACCAAGAGGTCGCCGGTTCGATTCCCAGTGAAGGCACATGCCCAGGTTGTGGCCCGATCCCCAGTGGGGGGCATGCAGGAGGCGGCCAGTCGATGTTCTCTCTCATCAATGTTTCTCTCTCTCTCTCCCTTCCTCTCTCCCTAAAATTAATATAGAAAAAAAATTTTTTTTAAAAGAGACCGCCTTGTAAAATTTAACCTTCACATAAATAGCATCGGGCCGTGCGTACCCTCCCGACCGGCTTCTCCTGCTCCAGCTGGGCGGTGAGCCGTCCACGCTGGAGTTTGGTCACGCGTCCACGGTGGTCCCCGTGGCCCCGCGCCTGGAACTTCTCGGGCACGTGCCGGGAAGCGGGGCTGGGAGGTGGGAGGCAGCACTCGGCTCTCCCAGACGGGGTCCAGTCGCCTGAGAACCTGGGCGGACCCCTCGGCACCCGCCAGGTCCTCCCTCGCCTGACAGGCCTGTGTGCCAACACTCGAACTGTCAGACGAAGATGTCCTTGTGAGCCTGCGGAAGGCGACTCCCCTCCCCTCGAGATTTCCACCTGCGGTTCCCAGTTCCCCAGCCTTCGGAAGTTCCCTCCAGGCGAAGGTGCCTGGTTATGCTTCCGAGTTCCGTTTATTTACACGGAGGGGGGCGCGGGCATTGACACGGATTTAAGGGTATAAACAAGGGACCACGGGCCACACTGGCCCGCGGAAGCACGCGGTGCCACACCGGAGGGCGCTGTGCAGGAGGGTGCCCGCCGGCATCGTCACTGCTCTCCGGGGCTGAGACCTGAGACTCCGTGCAGTCCGGGTCCTACCAGCTCTAGCCAGCGAAGGACAACTGTCCTGAGCTCTCCCCCGGCCCACCCTCTCTGTCAATACAATCCCAAGCCTGGCGGGGCTGGGACGGGTGACACAGAAGGAAACACCTCCGTCCTGCCCGGGCATCCCTGACCACTCCGCTCTCAGAGGCCACCGCTCAGACGTGACAGACCCCACGTGTCCGGGCGTGCAACTGCAGACACGGGGTACCCAGACCAGGCGGGTCAGGAGGGACCAGGGGCAGCCCAGAGGGGCAGGCATGGCCTGGGCTGCACTCTGCTTCGGAAAGGGCCTTCGGGCTGCCGAGTCCGCTCTGGTCCCGGCACCGGGACAGCGGCAGGGTGCCCGCCGAGTCCGCTCCTCACCCGCAGGCTGCGCACCCAGCGGCTTCATGGGGTTCTTTTGCTTTCTAACTGGGGCCGAACGACTCCTGGGAAAAACAATCACAGGATAACTCCATCGGGAAGAAAAGCTGTGGAACTGAAGAGGTATCGGGCTTGCTCCCCAACCCTGGGCAGCACAGTTCTAACCCTCGGCGCCCCTCGGTGCCCCTCGCTAGGCTGACTCGGCGCCCCCCCTCTGCAGAGCCCCCTCTCACGTCTGTCACGACCGTCACCCCACGGGGCTCAGACAGACGCCCTGACGTGCACCTGCTATGCTTGAGGTTCCTCTCGGCCAGAAGGCTGAAGGTCTGGACCTGCTGGCCCTCCCGTGGGAGGCGATCGAGTCTCCGCCATGCCTCCGAGCCGTGCACAGTCCGCGGGATGGACCAGACGACGGCTTGGCGGAAACACCAGGACCACACTCAGAAACTCAGAGGGACCACACCGACTCCCTAAGACTGAGCCAGAGACCTGGCTTCAGAAAGGCCGACTCGGAAATGCCCTGAGGTCTGAAAAATTAGCAGTCAACTTTCAAATCTGCCTTCTGCACCTCGCCTCTGTGAGGGGCCCTTGGAGTAAGAAATCACGTGTCTTATGGCCGGCCCACACAGGCAACCCCCTCGCCTAGGACAGGCGCCAGAATAATTCTGGTCTGGGCCCGAGAACTCTGGATGTCATGGGGGGAGGGGGGCGCATCTCCAGGACAGCTGCTGAAGCCAGGGGGGCGGCCCCACGCTGTCCCTGTGCCGCGGGCCAGGCCTGCGCCCAGGGAGGGTGCCCACGCCCTCAGCCCCTCAGCAGTGAGAGCCCACTGTGGTCTGTCAGGCTTTTGTCCTTTGTTCTTTCCTTAGAACACGGAAACAACCTCTTTTCCCCAATTTCCTGGAAGAAAAGCCTGCATAGAAAATCAGGGGCCAAAGAGGCCAGGTCTGGGGATGCCGACCGGGCTTCAAGGCTACGTCAAGGACGCCTGTGAGCAAGGTGCTGCCCCGGGCTGCACTCAGCCTGCAGAAGGCACATGCGAACCCCAGCTTCTGGAAACTTCCGGGAGCCCCAGCAGCCTGTCCCCAGGAGCAGCAGCGTGGGCGGTACCTCCCAGGCTCCCCCGACTGGCGTTAGTTAGGCCAGCAGCCCCAGACACGGCCGGGTTCTGCTCACCCCGAACCCAGGTCTCGGACTGACTTCATAACCGCAACTTCCGGAACACAGCTGGGCTTCAAAGGGCTAAAAAGCACGATGCAAATGTTGTCCACAAACCAAGGTTCACACACACTGAGCCCATCAACACCGTTCCATGACTCATCCGACAGAAAAGGGTCCCCCGTCGAAAGAGCCCTTTCTCCTGCGTGTTCTTGGGTGATCGTCACAATTCCGCGGCTGACCCGTACAGTTGAACAGGACAGCCTGGCCCGGGACGGTGTGGCTCAGCGGTTAGAGCGTCGGCCCGCGGACCAACGAGTCGAAGGTTCGATTCCGGTCAAGGGCACGTGTCTCGGTTGCGGTTCGTCCCCGGCCCTGGTCGGGGTCGTGCGGGTGGCAACCAGTCGATGTGTCCCTCTCACATCGATGTTTCTCTCCCCCTCCCACTCTGTCTGAAGATAAACAGAAAAAAATATCCTCAGGTGAGAATTAAAAAAAAAAGAAAACAGGAGGCTCCGTCCACGAGAGGACTTCCACACCGAGAGCATGAGCTTAGCCTCTGAGATCAACATGCCACCGGAAATTTACCTTTGACTGGTGAGGACCGAGCTGTTTTCCCAAATGCACACCCAGCGCCCCACCCCCTCTACGACAGTAAATGTTCGCAGAGACCAGGCGGGTCCGGACTCTGCTGGGCTCTGCCGTCTCATCTGGTGGCCGCCAGCCGAGATGCACACAGTCTGGTGGCTCCGACGACAGAAATGCATTTCCTCTCCGTCCCCGAGGCTGCAGGTCCGAGACCAGGTGTCGGGGGCTGGATTCCCGAGGCCTCTCCGGGGCTCGAAGACAGCCGTCCCCTCCTGTCCTCACGTGGCTGCCCCCCTGTGTGCTTGTGTTCTAATCTCCTCTTCTTATGAGGACACCGGTCACACTGGATTACAGCCCACCCCGTGACCTCATTTTAACTTAATTACTCCTTTGAGGACCCCATCTCCAAACACAGCCAGATTCCGAGGTAACGGGTTAGGGCTCCGACGTGCGAATTCGGCAGGGACACAACTCAGTGGCTGTCCATTCCTACAGCAACTCAACAGTTCAAATCCTTAGCACCCCGGGCTACGTTTTAGGGTCCACGAAGACAACCTCCTCACTTACGAGGGTGTTAAAGTCAGCTCATCGAGGCTGGTGAGCAGCCTTGGAGATTTTCATTGGCTATGCGCTGAATGTATCGATTACGTAGCAGAGAACGGACACTTGAACAACAGGGTCTTCCTAGATGATAACGTGGTTTCTCCTCTCAACTAGGTCTCCTTTGGGGGTTCATGGTTTTCTGCTCATGGAGGTCGCACTTTTTTTTTTTTTTTATCCTCACCCGAGGACATTTTTGCACTTATCTTCAGACAGAGCGGGAAGGAGAGAAGGAGGAAGAGAGAGAGAAAAACATTGATGTGAGAGAGACACATCGACCGGTTGCCACCCACACGACCCCAACCAGGGCCGGGGACAAACAACCGAGGCACGTGCCCTAGTGGGAACCGACCCCGGGACTCTCTGGTCCTGGGGCCGACGCTCTAACCGCTGAGCCAAAGCCTGAAAGGACAGGCTGACTCTCTTGTTAGGACGTAATGCAACTGCACATTTTTTGCTGGACTTACTTCTAGCTGTTTTGCGGTCTGGGCTTTTGCTCCAATGGGCGGTTCCTGTGCATGAGGAAGCCGACAGGCTGTCTGGAAGGCACAGCACACCTTGCTTTGAAGCATTTCACAAATCAAACATCTGTGCAGCCCTGCGTCGCGCGCGTGGCCCGTGTGAGCGGCCAACAGAAAGTGTGTGCTCGGGCTGCTCCACCAACCGCAGCTCCCGCCTCTCCCTCTCCGCGGCCTCCCTGCTCCTGGAGACACCCCAGTATCGAAGCCAGGCCAGTGAATAACCTGACAACGGCCTCTAAGTGTTCAAGTGAAAGAAGAATCACACGTCTCTCACTTTAAGTCAAAAGCTAGAAAAGGCCCAGCCGGTGTGGCTCAGTGGTTCAGCGTCGACTCTGCACCAAGAGGTCGCCGGTTCGATTCCCAGTCAGGGCACATGCCCAGGTTGTGGGCCCGATCCCCAGTGGGGGGCGTGCAGGAGGCGGCCAATCGATGTTCTCTCTCATCGATGTTTCTATCTCTCTCCCTCCCTCTCCCCCCTTCCTCTCTCACTAAAAATCAATAAGGAAAAAAATTTTTTAAAAAAAAAAAAGGAAAGAAAAGCAGAAGCTGGCCGAGGCCGGGTCATGAGGTTTAAGGGAAGACTCCATTTCCGTAACACAGAAGATCCATCTCAGGCAATGAATGAAGGTGGCCACACTCAACGGCAGATTTCCAACGTAGATGAAACAGCTTCACGTCAGAAGAAGCCACCACCCAGGACTTCCATAGCCAAAGAGAAGTCAACGCCGGGCTTCAGAGCTTGAAAGGACAGGCTGACTCTCTTGTGAGGACGTAATGCAACTGGTCACATCAAGGTGAAGCCAGTGTTTATTTACCGTCCCCCAAATTCTAGGGCCCTTAAGAATTATGCTGTCTGCTCTGCCTGTGCTCTAGAAACAGAACAAAGTCTGAGGACGGTGCATCTGTTCATAGTGTGCTAAATATTTTAAGGCCACTGTTCAGGGAAAAAAAAAAAAAAAAGTCCCTTGCAAAATATTACTGGTCATTGATGATGTACCTGGTCATCCAAGGGCTCTGAAGGAGATGTTGTTTTCATGCCTGCTCACACAACATCCATTCTGCAGCCCTGGATCAGCCTACTCTTGGCTTTCACTTTTTATGAATTAAGAAATACGTTTCATAAGACTACAGCTGTCAGAGAGCGATTCCTCTGATGGACGTGGGCAAAGGCGACGGAAAACTTCCATGAGGAAAAAACAGCTATGGCTGCCTCCTGCACTCCCCTCCCCTCCTGGGGATCGAGCCCGCAACCCATGTGCCCCAACTGGGAATCAAACCACCATCTCTTGGTGCACCGGATGACGCCCAACCAACTGAGCCACCCCGGCCGGGCAGGAGAAACATTTTGTTAATCATTATTCTTTTAACGTGTTGCCAAATCTTACTGGCTAAATTCTAGATAGGATATTCTGCACCTGTGTTTTCAAGCGTTCAGACGGCATCTGTGTTCGGTGGGTTTCCACTGCTGCCTAACACGTGTGCAGAGACGGAGAGATGTACAACAGCAGAACTCACGATCAGCTTCCAGTCCTGCAGACAAGAGCGGCACGGCGCGTTCTTAGGTCAGGGGCTCACAGACCTGAAATGAAATGGTCAGCGTGGCTGTTCCCCTCCAGCGGCTCTGGCGTCTCTGGGGTTCTTGTCCGCACTTGGTTCCTGGCGTCTGTAGGACGTAAGGCCCCTGTCCCCTTGCTGGCTGTCAGCTGGAACCGCTCCTGAGTTCTAGGAGCCCCACTCATTCCTTCCCACACGGCCCCCCCATCCTCCAAGCCAGCGACACACATCAAACCCGTCTCACGATTTCACTCCTGGCTTCCTGTAGACCCAGGTGTGTCCCAGGTAACGAGGCCAGGCGGGCTGGATAACCTCCCTCTCTGAAATACAATGTAACCTGATGACGAAAGGGAGATCCATGCTCGAAGCAGGCCTGTGCCGGGGAAGCGGGGGAGGGCCTTAGCAGTCTGCCCGCTGCCTGCAGAGAGGTCCAGAGCCCCCGGCCCTGACGTGGACGCTGGAGCTGAGTCCCATTGTCCGCCCCTTCCGGCTCTGACCTCAGGCAGGGTGCTTTATCACATGAAACCAGATCACCGCATTCCTCTGCGCCAACACTTCCCCAAGGTCCCCAGAGCGCTCAGAACAGTATCCACATCCCCGCGGTGGACTGCGAGGGCCTTCGAGCCCTGGCCTGTGCGCTGGCCCCACTCGGGCTACACAGTTTCAGCCTCGGGGCCTTTGCACTGCCGTTCGCTGTGCTAGGAAAGCGCTTCCCTTGGCCATTCCAGTGTCTCTGCCCTGATTTCCTGCCTCCATTGTCCCGTGTGCCTCGGGCTTATCTGATCTCCCCCGAGATCGCGATGCGTGTGACTGCTGACGAACACCGATTTTAGATTACATCACTGAACAAACACAGACCTTGAAGTCTCGCAGAGAACTGCACGCCCCAAATGTGCCCAGAACCTGAGCGTTAAATGTCAGATGTTCCTGGGTGTCCCCACTGTTATTCTTGGGTGTCAAGGAGAATGCTGCCCTTCTGGTCCCTGAGGATACTCAGGTGTTTCTTCACTGAAAACTCTCCCAAACACGGACACCACGACGAGCCGGGGAGGACGTGGAGCCACGGGGACTGTCACTCGTCTCTGGTGGGAAGCCACCACGGTGCGGCCACTTTGGAAGACAGTTTGGCTGTTTCTTACAAAACTAACCACACTCCTACCCGCCCTTCCAGCTATCCCCAGCCTCTGTATTTAACCCAATGAACTGAAAATGCTCACACAGAGACCCGCACGGACGTGTACAGCAGCTACGTGCAGAATCACCAAATCCTGCCGCCGCGACGTCCCTGGACGCACACCAGAAGACGGAGCACTGTCCAGCGCTAGAAACGAGCTAGCCAGCCATGCAAAGACGTGGGGGAGCCTGAAACAGACTCCGGAGTGACTGTGACAGCCTCGTGTTTTTAATTTTTCTCCTTTACAGATTTTAGAGCAGTGGTTCTCAACCTCCTAATGCTTTAATACAGCTCCTCATGTTGTGGGGACCCCCAACCATAACATTATTTTCGTTGCTACTTCATAACTGTAATTTTGCTACTGTTACGTCTTAGGCGACCCCTGTGAAAGGGTCGTTCAACGCCCAAAGGGGTCACAACCCACAGGTTGAGAACCGCTGTTTTAGAGAGAGAGGGGCGGAGAGGGAGAGAGAGAGAAACATTGATGAGAGAGAACATTGATTGGCCGCCTCCTGCATGCCCCCCACTGGGGATCGGGCCCACAACCTGGGCATGTGCCCTGACCGGGAATCGAACTGGCGACCTCTTGGTGCATGGGTCGACGCTCAACCACCAAGTCACACCGGCCGGGCACGACAGCCTCATTTTTGACAAATGCACAGTTTAGTGTTTCGTGCAGAAAGAAAACCCACAGGGTCCAAGAGGAATTACGACTCATTATTGGAAAAGCTTCCCCAAATCTGCCTCCACCTCCCTCGAGAAGGGAAGCCCAAGCGGTCTACCCTGTGGTCTGTAAGAAAAGCAGCAGCAGGACACCTGTCGCCCCGCCCATGCCGTCCTAGCGACGGACTCTGTCTCCAGCAGAACCTTCTAGATGCAGCCCTGGAGCCCCCGCTGCCCCCCAAGTCCGTCCCCACCAAGTGTACCTTCAGCAACACCACGTAACCACAGCACAGGTCACTCTCCTCGGGTCTCCACTTCTCCTTCCGAGGGGACCCGTTCCGGGCTCTCCTTCAGCCTCGGAAGAACGGCCATCGGCCCGAGTGTGGGCGGACAGAACTTCAGTCCGGGTGACACTTCTCACACCGGCCCCTGTCCAGCTTCCACTGAGAAACCTGCCTCCTGGGAAGAGGACCAGAAAGAGCGCCCGCCTGGCCATCCCCAAGCTGAAACCCCGACACTGGGTGGGAAATGTTCGTGGGTGTGTTGCAATCGCTTTTTTTTTTTTTTATCCTCACCCGAGGACATTTTTCCATTTTTTGTTCAGATAGAGTGGAAGGGAGAGAGAGGAAGGAAGAGAGAGAGAGAGAGAGAGAGGGAAACATCGACATGAAAGGGACACGTCAAGTGGCTGCCCTCCCACACAACCAACCGGGGCCGGGGACAAACTGCAACCGAGGTACGTGCCCTTAGCGGGAACCGAACCCGGGACTCTCTGGTCCGCGGGCCGATGCTCTCACCGCTGAGCCAAACCTGCCAGGGCTTTTTTTTTATTATTATTATTTTTATTAATTTGTTTTTGCTACAGATGTTTCTCCTTTTTTCCCCATTGGCACCCTCCTCCCCATCCCCCGCTGCCCCACCCCCAGCATTGTTGTCCAGGTCCATTGGTCGTGCACACATGCATATAAGTTCTGTGGTTTATCTCTCCCCCAACCCCCCGTCCTCTGAGGCTTGTCAGTCTGTACCCCACCTCTATGTCTCTGGGTCAATTTTGTTCATCAGTTTGTTTAGTTCATTATATCCCACAAATAAGTGAGATCACGTGATACTTGGCTTTCTCTGCTTGGCTTGTCTCACGCTTTTCTTATTACTTCCTAATCATTTTACCACCAGCAGAAAGGCCTGTTCTTCTCCAACACGGGGCTCTTTCACCAGGCTGGGCAGCCCGCTTTCCGCTGGGTGGGCCCAGCACCCCCCAGATGGGCAGCACCGCCCCCACACCATCCGCAGACCCTCTCTGGGGTAACACAGCACACCTGGGGGGAGGGGAGGGCGCTTCCCCCCCAGGAAAACTCCTCTGCCTGGCCGGTTAGGGTCAGCGGGAGTGGGGTACACACCGGACACAACGAGAGTGCTCGTGGTCCACCCAGCCCAGCAAGGCACTGGGGTCAGAATCAACACCCCAAAAGTAAGTGGAGGCGGGAGGCTGCAATCCTGGTAGACTGGAAAGTCCAGCTAATTATTAGCACTTAAAACTACATTACTGGGCCCTGGCTGGTTTGGCTCAGCGGTTAGAGCCTCGGCCCGCGGACCAAAGCGTCAAGGGTTCGATTCCGGCCAAGGGCACGTACCTCAGTTGTGTTTCCCCTGGTCGGAGTCGTGCGGGAGGCAACCAGTCCATGTGTCCCTCTCACACTGATGTCTCTCTCTCCCTCTCTCTCTCTTTCTCGCCCCCTCCTACTCTATCTGAAGATACCTGAAAAAGTATCCGCGGGTGAGGATACTTGGTTTTCAAAGCACATCCAAATACGATCTCATCTGAGGTCAAGACGATGGCACGGGGACCCAGGCGGACACCCCCACCCCCCTGCACAGGAGGGACCCGGTCCCCGGCTCACCCTCGTCCCAGGCATTGCCCAGGCCGTGGGGCTGATAAGTGGTAGGAAGCATCCACGGTGCGGTAAGAGTGCCACCGTGTCCACGCGGGCATTCCTGGTTACGGAGGCGGTGCGACACCCAGGCCACACAGACGTCCTGCAGGTTTGGTCCCGCCCTCACCACACTGGGCCCTGTGCCCGTGGACCCCACCCCGGGCCCCACCATCATGGTCCCCACCCCCGGAAAGCAAGTGCCGGATGGTTGTGCGCGTCCCGTGGAGTGTCCTGTGCTTCTCGCGAATGGCCCTTCCCAGCTGCCCCGAGGAAGGGACCCGAAGCCCTCTTACGGCCCACAGTGCTGACAGGGTCCCCGGCAGTGCCAGGGGGCAGCCCGGGCTGGTCCCCGCCCCAATCACACCGCCAGGGAAGGAGCGGTGTCCCCTTCTGCAGATGGACACTGGGGTACTGAATGGCCTGGACATTAAATGGCCTGCCCCAAAACACTCCGGGAGAGTCAGGATCCTGACCCAAAGGCACCAGGGAGCCCACACCCGCGTTCACACCAACCCCACTGAGGTGATTGACACGCATTCCGTCTTCAGGGAAGGCCACGTGCGCTCACCCACGTGAGTGCCACACACCACGCAGGGCGCCCTCCACCGAGGGGTCTGGGCCGGGGCCGACAGGTGAAGACCACCCCAGTGCCCGCACTCAGACTGCCGGGACGTCCCGGCGGGCGGTCCACAGGTGGCACGAGCTCCCGCTGGGTGCAGCTCTGGCCCCCGGACGGTCTCCACCTGGGACAGGGGACGGAAACTGCCCGGGGCCACGTGAGAGCACCCCGCAGGCGTCCCTGGCCCTCTGCACACAGCCCGGTGCCTCCAGGAGGCCAGGGAAGGCCTTGGCCCCGGGAACGCCACGTGCCCTCTCCCTGGCCCCGTGGTCACTGCTCTGCCCCAGGGCACACACGGGGCGGCTTTCTGAATGAGGGGACCTGTTCATCTCCCTGTCATCCTCTGTCTCCAGGACGAACAACCACCGGAGCTTCCTGGCCTCACCAAGAGGCCTTGCTCCGTGGGCCAAGCACTCGCACCCCAAAATCTGCCTTGTAGGCAAGGCCCCGGAACACCCCACCGGGCAGTGCAGCAGTGCCGGCAACGGCGGGGAGGAAACCGCAGGGTTCAGGAGGCGGGGAACTGGCCACGGTGCGCACAGCCTCTGCGGGGGCTGCAGGCCACGCCATGGGGAAGCCACTGGAAGGCCGTGGACGCCCAGGAGCGGGAGAGCCCTGGCACTGAGGCTGGGCCTGGAGGGTACTGCCCGCAGGGCATCGGGCTGGCCCCTTCCCACTCCGTCCACGCCCGGGGCCAACTCGGCCTCCCCGCCCTGGCTCAGCTGCACAGAAGTGTCAACCGGTACACGGAGCCACCTGGGAAAAGGTCTGTTAGGAGCAGAGAGGCTGGGAAGGTCGGACTGGGAAGAGGGCGGGGAACCGGGAGGGGGGCAGAGGCAGCCGCCACAGACCAGGTTCCTCAAAGCGTTCCCCAAAATCAATAAAGGAAAAAATAATAATAAAAAGAGATGTCCTATCGGTTGCTGAGTGTTAAATATGAAAGTGCTCTGCCCTGGCCGGTGTGGCTCAGTGGGTTGGGCATTGTCCCAAGTACCAAGGGGCCAACAGTCTGATTCCTGGTCAGGGCACATGCCCGGTGTGCAGGCTCGATCCCCAGTAGGGGGCGTGCAGGAGACGGCTCTCATATCAATGTCTCTCTCTCTCTCCCCTCCCTTCCTTTCTCTCTAAAAATCAATGAAAGCATTTTTTTAAATTTTTTGTTTTCCTTTATTGATTTTAGAGAGAGAGGAAGGGAGAGGGAGAGAAAGATAGGTTCGGTGACCTCTTGGTGCATGGGTCGACGCTCAACCACTGAGCCGCACGGGCCGGACCGTTTTTTTTAATCATTAAAAAAATATGAAGGTGTTCTGACGGCTCCAAGCTGGGGCACAGGAGGAGTTCTGCTGATTCTGTCACAGGCCCTGTGCCACTGAGGACATCGGTACCCATGCCAGGTGCCACTGGTCAGGACTGCAGCGCCAGGCCAAGGGTCCCAAGGGCACGTCAAAGAGACGCGCGCAGTTTCTCCCTCAGCTCACCGCAAAGGTCCCGTCCCTCTGATCCACACAATGGAGCAGCCATACCCATTGTGCAGATGCAGACACTGAGGCTCTGGGAGAGGAAATCACTGGCAAGGACCCCACCCAGCTCCCACACTCTCGGGAAACAGCTGAAAGAGACTGGGGCTCCCACAAAAGCAGACGGGACGGGATGAGAAGCCATTATTTCAAAAGTTCTCCTACTGGTTTTCTTAATCGAATTCTTTCCTACGTGGGAGGAATGTCTCATTTTTAATTTAATTCAAAACACTCCATTTTTTTTATCTTGACTTAGCAAAAAATACAAGGAGTAAACCTCACGCCTCCCTCTCCGGGCCCTTCCCTCTGCAGGGGGCCCACCTTCCCGGTCCCAGCCAGGCCTTCCCGGCTGCCCCTGCAGAAAGGTCTCCGAAAGCACTCCCTGACGGCGGGGGCCACTGGTGCTCACGTCCTGGGACCTCCTAGCTGCTGTGGGTCAGCCAGAATGCACACCCCATCAGACCCCACGTGGGGCTGCCCTGACACCAGCCCAAGGTAACAATAGAAGAACACGGTCCAGCTGATGTTAATATGAACTGTTCACCAGTGTGGACCTAACACACAAACACTGCAAAACAAATGACCGTTTAAAAACCATGTCACTGGGAAGGAAATTCTGGCACCGGCCACACCACGATGAACTTGAGGACACGAAGCTGAGTCATCGGAAGGACAGACACCCGCGGAACGAGAGTAGCCAGACGCACAGAGACAGAAAGCCGACTGGAGGTTCCCAGGGGGAGGGGGCTCGTGTTTCGCGGGGAGAGTTTTCGTTTTGCAAGATGAGGAAGTTCTGGAGATGAGGGGAGGGTGTCAGCCACACGACGATGTGAACATAATGCCACCCAAGGTGGTTACGTGGTCAGCCTTATGGCATGTATACCTTACCATAATTTTTTTTAAATATGTTTTATTGATTTGAGAGAGAGGAAAGGAGAGGGAGGGAAGGAGGCAGAGGGGGAGAGAGAGAAACATCGAAGAGAAAGACATCAATCAGCCGCCTCCTGCACGTCCCCTACCGGAATCGAGCCCGAAACCTGGGCATGTGCCCTGACCGGGAATCGAACCGGCGACCTCCTGGTGCATGGGTCACGCTCAACCACTGAGCCACACCGGCCGGGGCCTTACCATATTTTTTAAAAATAAAGAAAAAAACACACATTCACAGTAACAAAATACAAAAACATCTTCTCCCCCTAAAGAGAGACTTCAAGGAAAAGGAAAACAGTCATCTCAGCACAGCGAAAGCACTTTTCTGTGCCCCAGGCCGGGGCCAGGCCTGACTCCAGCCTGGGGGAGGAGCCACATGGCGCTGGGCGGGGCCTCTGACATGCTCCTGCAGGCCTCCCGCCAGAGAGCTGGGGTGCAGGGGGTTGGGCCCAGCTCTCCCCCCACCACACACACACCCCTCAGTTCTGCCACACCAACCCCAGAATGAATGAAGGCACATCAGCCGGGGGTGGCTGTGCTCCGAGAGACCAAGCCGTATTTCTTCTTCTCCCGTCAGGAACGAGCCCGTCCCCGTCTCCAAACTCTTCCAGGGAACGTTTCAAAGGCAGACACCTGGAGAACTGAGGTTTGCTCTGCAGAACTGGACATTTTCTCCCGGATGCCGGCAAGTCGGCATCCCCGGAAACGGGTTCCCCCAGGTCCTCAGTGTTCCCGCAGGCCACCCGCCCGGCCCGATGACCACTCGAGACCTCAGGCGGCTCCGCAGACAATGGGGCCGGTTTCCAGACCAGGCTTCCCGGAGCTCGTAAAAATACCTGCGACTCCGGTCGCCTACCAGGTCTCTGGCGATAAAACGCCCACGCTTGTTCTATGTCTATAAAGAGACACTGCTACATTCTGCAAACAAAATCCTTTTGATTTCCGAAAACACCCTCCGCGGAGGGCCAGCCTACTTTCAGAGTTGAGTGGCTCTTTTTTCCCATTCAGAGGCACACACAAGGGGAACCATCCACCAGGCCGGGCGTCACCGCCCTGAACCCGGAGCCACCCTGAGTGGCAGGGTGGGAACAGGCACAGGAGTGAGGAGCTTCCCCAGACCGGGACCCGAGAGCCCTCCCACCTTCACTGTCGTCCCTGGGCCCAAGGGTGCCCAAGAGCCACCAGGGTCCGAGGACGCTCCATCAGGCGGCCGCAGCCTCGAGCCGGGCACCGCCTCCCCCCAGGCCACCTTCGGGAAGTGAGTGGCAGGACCTGGGCCAGAGCAATGCGTGCTCTCACCCAGGAGGAAAGTCCCCCCCCTGCTGTTTCCCAAAGGTGAGACGGAGGCAGAGGGCACAGCCTCCTGAGGCTGCCCCAGGACATCGGGGCGGGGGCTCCTCTCTGCATTCGGGGGGTGGCCACCAAGCCTGCAGGAAGGCACGGGATGGACGACCAGACACGCTGTAAGGCCCTTCCAGGCTCACGATGTCCAGACTCCAAAATCACATATTTCTGGATTATCACGCTCCCCCCACGGGGAGCTCCGAAGCTCTGATGCCACCAGTGGCTTAGGGGCCCCTCGTTCCCAGTTAATGAGGCAGAGCCCCCCAAAAGGAAGAAGCAAACTGCTCATTACTTATCGCCTTCAATACCGCCTGCTGCCTGGCACCGTGCCAAGCTCACGGCTGCAGAAAACGTGCACGGGTACACAGGCATGCACACGCACACACACATGCGCACATACACGCCCACGCAAATGCACACGCATGCTGCACATACACGCCCACATGCATGAGCTCACCTACGCAGGCACATTCACGCGCGCACACAGGAGTACACACGTGAACGCACACACATGCACAGACACACACACACCTAAACGTTTTATTTTTTGAAAGACCACAACCCTGCCCTGGCCCACGTAGCTCAGTGGCTGGAGCATTGTCCTGTGCACCGCAAGGTTGCGGGTTCAAGTCCCAGTCAGGACACATACCTTGGTTTCAGGTTCGATCCCCGTTGGGGCGCGTAGGAGAGGCAACCGATCGACGTTTCTCTCTCACATCAATGTTTCTCTCTCCCCCACCCTCTCCTCTCTCTATAATTGTAATGCATGTCCCCAGGTGAAGGTTTAAAAAATAAAAGACCACAAGCCCTTGTCCCACGGGGGAGACGAGTGGGGGAGGAGGGAGGCGGCAAAGCCACGACTTTCGGGAGAGAAAATGGGAACAAAAGCAAATGTAAAAAATTCGGGAAGAAAGTCCGAGACCGAGACGAGGGGCGGCCAGCAGGCTTTTTTTTTTTTTTTTTTTTTTTAAGAACCAAGAGTAGAGCCTTTCCTGGGAAATTCTAGATCCCGGCAGAAGATTGCACATTAAAGAAAATGCAGAAAATTACAGACTAGAGGTATGTGCAACTCTGAATTGCTGGTTTTAAGAAACTATTATTAACGAAGAGGCAGAAACACTGCTCATTTGAAGAGAATCCTTTAAAAAAAAACACAACAGTAATAACTGCTGAGCAGACATAATGAAGTAAAATTCAGGGGAAGGCTTTTAAACCACACCAAAACCCTGAGAAGGAGCGGTTCCCCGAGCGCCTGCTATCCCAGGGTGACGTCTGCCCTGCTGGGGCTGGGGGGGGGGTGTCCGGGAGGGCCGCCTCCTTGACCCCCGCTAGGGTTCAGGGGAGCCCCCGTGTCCCCCGGCTGCAGGCGGCTCTCCCCAGGGAGGGCACACTGACATTTCAGTAGCTTATCCTGGGGGCAGACCTGGGATGTCCGCAATGACAAACTTGCCGTTTTTAAGGAAAATCCTTCCCTGACCAATGGAACAGGGTCTGTGCACAGCAACTTGTCAGAGTCTGCGAATGTGGCGGGAAGAATCCCGGAAGACGGCCAGCAGTCTGTGCTGCCACCGAATCACACGAGCCCGTCCCAAGGGTACAGCCCCAGCTCCAGCCACCTACCCTCCGCCCCGGGCGGCCCTCGGCGCCAGGCAGCCGTGAGGCGGGAGCCCCGAGTCTCTCCCACCAGGCACAGGCCCTTCCTCGGTGGAGCTGAAGAAAACCCCTTCGGTTTTGTTTATGGTTCATTTCCCCCTAAGTCATGGTCCTCCGACCTCTGCGGTACGAAATGGATTTAACCCACGGTTTTATCTTATTTTTCTATCCATTCTTTGTATTGTATTTCAGAACGGCCCCGCTTTGCAACGGCTCCCTGACCATCGGAAACAGGCACAGCGTTGGGACAACGCGTCCGGGCTCCAGACGGGCACAGCGGCCGCCCAGCCCAGCGCACAAGTCTGCAGACCGGTTTTCCCAGACTTTTTTTTTTTTTTTTTTTTTGGTCTTTACTGATTTTAGAGAGAGGAAGAGAGAAAGAGAGAGAGATAGAAACATCGATGAGAGAGAACATCGACTGGCCGCCTCCTGCACACCCCCCACTGGGGATCGGGCCCACAACCTGGGCATGTGCCCTGACTGGGAATCAAACCGGCGACTTCTTGGTGCATGGGTCGTGCTCAACCACTGAGCCACACCGGCCGGGCGGTTTTTCAGGCTTCTTACACTGTCATAAACACACGACACAAAATGTGCCCTCTCGATCCCTTCTCGGAGTGAGTTCGGTGGCATTAAGTACAGGCACACGGCTGTGCACCTGTTAGGACACCCCATCCCCCGAACTCCCCTCGTTGCGTACACCTGAAGCCATCCTCACTCACAGCAACTCCCCGTCGGAGCGCGTCTATTTCCTTAAATCAAGGGCGATACACTGACAGGCTGAGTCACAGCAGCGAAAGAAATCCGTGTGCGTGAGAAAGCCTTTAAGTCCCAGCCAGGAAGCCATTCATTCACCACCTCCCTCGGAGGAGGGGAGCAGCCCCAGCCCCAGACCCTCCTCCCGTCTCAGGGCAGGGCGGTGCCAGCGTCACTCGGACACACGTGGGAAGGTCCTTTCCAAACACAAATGCATGCAACTTTGTTCAAAATCTATTTTAAAAGGCACGGAAGGTGGGGGTGCCCTGCACCCTTAGGGGATTTGGGGGGCTGTCCGGCCCGAGTTCTCTGAGGTCATTCCCAAAGGGAGGTGCGGTTCCGCAGAATGAAAACCAAAACATAAGGGGCTGGACACGGTGACTTGAAAACAGAAGGAATCAACACTGAATCCGTGAAGCCATCTTTCTGAGAACCACACCCGGGGCTGCTATGCCCAGGGCCTCCGTGGCCCGCACGCCACGCTGTCCCGCTCACTTTAACGCCTGAAGGGGGCCAGCTTCCATGCCTTCCCTGGGAGTCGTCTTGGGATGTGCCTGGGGACTCTTCTAAACAGAACCAAGAATGGAGCGAAATGAACTGAGAGCCTCCTGCCAGCCAGTGAGGATCCAGGGTCCAGCCCCGCCCCAGGCTCAGGGCACCCACACAGGCTGCCTCCTGTGGGGGCGGGGGTTCAGAGTACGGGGAATGAGATCTGGTCCTCAAGGCAAACGTCTGGGAAACTTCACCATGAGGACTCAAAATGGGGCTTACCACCTGACACAGCAATCCCACTCTGGGTACTGAAAAGACCTGAATGCAAAAAAAACGGAGGCAGGTCCAGCCGGTGTGGCTCAGTGGTTGAGCGTCGACCCATGCACCAAGAGGTCGCGGGTTCAATTCCCGGTCAGGGCACATGCCCAGGTTGTGGGCCCAATCCCCAGTGGGGGGCATGCAGGAGGCGGCCAGTCGATGTTCTCTCTCATCGATGTTTCTATCTCTCTCCCTCTCCCTTCCTCTCTCTCTAAAATCAATAAAGGGGAAAAAAAATTTTTTTAAAGAAATGGAGGCAGAGTCTCAAAGAGACATCTGTACACCCCTGTTCATAACAACACTAGTCTCAGTAACCAAGAGAAAAGTCACCCAAGGGTCCACGGACTATTGAACGGAGAAGCAAAATGAGTTCTACACAGACAACGGAATTCTATTCGGCCCCAAGAAGGACCTCCTGACACCTGCTACAACAGGGACGAGCCTTGAGGACATCATGGTACGTGAAATAAGCCCATTACTGAAGGACAAACACCGAGTGATCCCATTTATACGAGGTCCCTAGTGGAGTAAGATGCACAGAGACAGGGTAACAGGTGGGTGCTAGGGCTGCAGAGGGAGTTAGTGTTCTGCCGGGACGGAGTTTCAGTTTGGAAAGACGCACAGGCTCTGTGGAAGGATGCTGGTAATGCTGCACCATGAGTACACTTAATGCCACTGAAAAGTAACTGTTTCACTGCTTGAACTGAACGATTAACACGGTCAATTTTATGTCACATATAATTTACCAGAATTCAAACAGTTTTTTAAACCCCAGAGGAGACATGAAGGGTTTTCTGGGCCTCTGGTCACGATGAAGAACCAGGTACAAGAGCCCAGGAACAGAGAGCTCTCATCTCCCTCCAGGTTAGAAACCCAGCAATTGCAGCTCATTGTCACAGACACAAGCCGGGTGATGGACCTGAAGGCCCAGTTCCCAGGTTGGTGAGGATGCTTCTAAACCCGCACGAGGGTTCGTGGGCAGGGCCTTCCGAGGCAGGGCGGCCTTTGTCTCTTCTCCTCGGGGAACTTTCTGTTTCGCACCCTGGGCTCCATCGTGTTCCCAGAAACTGGCCTCTTCTGATCAGTCACCATGGAAGAGGGCTCCATCAACACGTGGACACTGACGCTACGTGAGGTGGGGTAGGAATGACATCCCAGGGACGGGAAAAGCAGAGCAAGAGCCGTCCCGAAACAAGCCAGCCACCGTCCTGGGGCTCCGTCCCGGGAACCGCTTTCGTGAGAGATGTCCCAGGAGGAGGAAGACGAGGCTGGCTGCCAGGTGGCGCCGCCTGGAAGGGAGGGTGCGGCAAAGGGGCCGGGCCGCTCTCACCACCTCCAGAAGCCACTTCTGAATTCTACAGCAGTTCAGTGTCCTCAAGGCTCTTGGGAAAAGCACCCCCAATGCCAGTGAAGGAACGGCACCTCCGCCCACTTCAGGGCGGCCATGGGAGGCACCCTGCACTCCGCAAGGAGACTGCAGGACAGGATGAGGTCGGCCTGAGGGTCCTCCGCAGATTCAGGTGGGACCCACTGCGGAAATGTCGGGCAGGGGACGGACTGCTTAGGTGAGGGGGGGACCCAAAGTGAAGCTGGAGCTGAAACTGACGCTGTTGTGTCATCGACTGGGGGAGGGGTGACAAGAGGGAGGAGCTGGGAGCAACTCCCCAGCTTCTGCCTTGGCCACAGAGGAATGCAGGACACTCCCCATGCCTCGACGGACAGGCTGATGGATCCCCAAGGGGGCTGGAGGCAAGCCCGCTTTTGGAGATGCAGACCCGAGGCCCAGGCATGTCCGGCACCAGACCCGTAGCAGTAAGTGATCTATGAGGAATACCCCCCAACATCTCCCAACTATGGGAATGCAGCCAGTATTTATTTATTTATTTTTATTTATTTTCTATTGATTGATTTGAGGGAGACGAAAGGAGGGAGAGAGAGAGAGATAGAAACATGGATGAGAGAGAACATCGATGGGTCGCCTCCTGCACGCCCCCCACTGGGGATCGGGCCCACAACCTGGGCACGTGCCCTGACCGGGAATCGAACCGGGACCTGTCGGTGCAGGGTTGACGCTCAACCACTGAGCCACACCAGCCGGGCTGCAGCCAATATTTTAAATAGAATATTTAGCTGGGGAAAATATATGTTTTAAAGACGTTTTAGCCCAGATCACATGGGATTTATAGACGTTATCACTAATCGAGCACTTTCTACAAGCCAAGCGCGGTCCTAAGGGCTTCATAACTATTAACTCACTTAATCCCCAAGAGGTCGGACAGCCCGCGAGGTAGGTCGGACCTGGAACTTACCCTCCTGGGCGGGTGTTTACCAGGAATCCAGAGACACCATTCCCACGGGGAAGTAAACCGTATCAGTCCCGAAGAAAGATGTCTGAAATAAATTCAACACCCCTCCACTGTCCCCTCAAACGGACTGGTTATTCATTGATACGAATAACAAATAAAATTAATGCCCCATTTAAGAAACTACCCAACAAGGAGTGACTGAGGTTTTAAAACACGCGCTAGAGCCAAAAGAAACGGCGCGGAGATTTCTCAGCGGAAGGTGCCAACGAACAAAAGCGACTCAAATTCCTAGAAGAAATGCGACCCCCTTATAATTTCATTACGAAAACCGTAAAGCTGACACCTTGGAAGCTGGACTCCGCTGACCAGGAGGGAATGTTCCCTTCCGTCACCCCAAATTAGTACATCGCGGCGAATCCGGCTGTTGTCGGCACCCGGCCAACAGGAGGAATTTAAGAAGAAACCACAATGACCCCAAACCCCTTTCATTTCCAGAGCACCGGAGTCCACGGGGCCTAATGCAACACGCCGCTTTGCCAAAAACAACCTATAGAATTTCTTTTGGATGAGAAAATTAAAATGGGCTGCTAATTGCTTTTCCTCGCCAGCATTCTGTCTTGGACCCTCGGGGCCCCGGGGCGCGTCACCTGGGGGGCAGAAAGAGACACCTCTGTGCATTCATGACCCCGGGGCAGGGCACCAGCTCTGCATCCAACGACCACTTAAAACCAAGGGGATTTCTTTTCCAAGTTATCCCCAAATGCCCCTCCGCTCCAGCCTGTCAGCAGTCTTGAGAGTTTGCAAAATCTGACTTTCATAAAGCTTCACTGATGAGGTACCTACAGGGCAACAGAAGGTAGAATGGTGGGTGAGGGGGCATGGTGGGGCGGGGCACAGTGGGGCTGGGTGTCTACTGGGTTAGACGTTCAGTCTGGGGAGAAGAAAAGGTTCCGCAGATGGGTGATGGTGATGGTTACACAACAGCATGAATACACTGAGTGCCACTGAGCTGTGCCCTTAAAAGTGGTTACAATGGTGAATGTTACGTATATATGTAACCACAGCTTTTTTTTAACGTTAAAAAAAAAAAATCTTTCCCAGAATAAGATTACCCAGTCCCCCTGGAGAGTTCCGAACTCTTCATACCGAAATGAACTACTCAGCCCGCGGCTCACCAACACCGGCCAGCAGTCTGACCGCTGCACGGCCCAGGTGCCCGCCGCCCGCCGCCCGCCTGCGTGGCCAGCTGTCCCGCACCCAGGCTGGACGGGAGGCTGCAGGCTCAGAGCCCCGCAAAATTAGGTCAGCTTCAAGTTCACGAGGTCAGAACTCAGGCACAAAGAGCCTCCTTTCAGTGCATTAGGTCAGCTTATCACTTGATACATTTTATTCTTTCTGCCAAACATAAGATGACAATGTTGCAAACGCTTTCCAGAGAGTTGAAGCCCTCATTAAAGTTTATTTCAGTGGTTGAACATCCACCCTGCACCAAGAGGTCACTGGTTCGATTCCCGGTCAGGGCACATGCCCAGGATGTGGGCCCGATCCCCAGCGGGGGGCGTGCAGGAGGCGGCCAATCGATGTTCTCTCATCGATGTTTCTATCTCTCTCTCCCTCTCCCTTCCTCTCTCTAAAAGTCAATAAAAAAGAGGTTGAAAAGGATCCTAGAGTAGTCCTATTATTGGGACCACAACACTGACATACAGCACACCACCTGATTCGAAAATCCTGAAACTGTCATCACCTTTTCCCTAACTTCAGGCCCTGGTTTTATTGAAGAATGAACCTCGTGCGTTCCTCTCCTGCGGGAGAAGCGCGGCGAAGGGCCCAGGGCAAGGACGGCGGGAGAGGACTGGCGTCCTTCTCTCAGCAGATGCTCCCTGAACACCTGCTGTCTCCAGCGCCCGAGAATGTACCGCCAGAGGAAGGGACGATCTCTGCCCTGGCGGGGGAGGCAGACACCAATGAACACAGCGTGAATGGGTCAAGCACATGGTGTGTCCCAAGGGGGCAGAGCTGTGCACAGAACAGGAAGTGGGACCAATGAGGACCCCAGGAGTGCTGTGAAGTGACTGGAATTTGGTGACCGTGGCCCCAGACAATCAGGGATGGGGCACGGGAGGTGGGACCAGCTGGTATTGAAGTCAGCCACACGGGGTGGACGCAGCCAGCATCGGACAGCTGATTCACACCAGGGCCTCTGCCTCTGGACCCACAGCTGAGAGGTGGACACAGCACCCCAGAGTGGACACTGGGCTCCCATCGGCTCAAGTGCCAGCTGACGTGGGGTCAGCCTCGAGAAGTGGGGGACAGAGTGCTGTCCCTTTCCCACAGAAGGTCCCGCAGGCGGGACAGCCCAGGGCTCCCTCCAACCGCAGGACAGTCAGCACCCAGTACAACGTCTGCCTTCATCACGGGGCAAGTGAAATGCGGACTTCGATAAAACCACAGAGTGTGGGAACCCTTCCGCTGGGGGCAGACCCCTGATGCCAGGCTTCTGCAGAGTGTGCCTGAGCCCAAAGTGAGGCGACCACGGCCCGGGGGGCTCGCAGGGGCTTAGAACTGCACTCCTAGCGGGGACGGCACACAGCTCAGGACACTGCCGACTCGAGGGCCTCGGCCTGGGTGTCACCGAGATCTTCCCCTGCCGACCTCGACAGGGTGAGGCCTCCCCAGATTCACCCAGGGCCACTGGGCGAAGGACGTGAGCAGACGTCTCCTGAGCAGACGTACGGATGCCCTGTGAGCACACCTGAGAGTGGGCAACATCTCCCGTCCCGAGGGACATGCAGAGCAAGACCACGCACACGCCTGAGAACGGCCGTCAGCAAACACAGGTACTGGGGAGGACACGGAGAGGTCGGGCCACACTGCTGGCCAGGACGGAGAGGGTGCAGCAAGGTCGCCACAGGCCGGCGGCGCCTCAAATGCTCCCAGTCACCCCGCTGCACCAGCCCTGGCCCTGGCCCTGGGCGGATCGGAAAGGCCGCTTGAGGGAGAGGCGCCCCGGTCAGCACCCCCTTCTCTGCGGCCAGCACCCCCTTCTCTGCAGCCAGCACTCCCTTTTCTACGGCCAGCACCCCCTTCTCTGCGGCCAGCACCCCCTTCTCTGCAGCCAGCACCCTCTGCGGCCAGCACCCCCTTCTCTGCGGCCAGCACCCCCTTCTCTGTGGCCAGCACCCCCTTCTCTGCAGCCAGCACCCTCTGCGGCCAGCACCCCCTTCTCTGCGGCCAGCACCCCCTTCTCTGCGGCCAGCACCCCCTTCTCTGTGGCCAGCACCCCCTTCTCTGCAGCCAGCACCCTCTGCGGCCAGCACCCTCTTCTCTGCGGCCAGCACCCCCTTCTCTGAGGCCAGCACCCCCTTCTCTGCGGTCAGCACCCCCTTCTCTGCAGCCAGCACCCCCTTCTCTGCGGCCAGCACCCCCTTCTCTGCAGCCAGGAGCAGCAGCTCGGGTTGGGGCGGGGAAGGCGCTCTGGAGACGGACGGAGGGGCCGGTGCACAGCGACGCCAGCGCACCTAGGCCACCACTCAGGGGACACCTACGAGGGTTCAGACAGCACGTTTTACGTTGCGTGCATTTAGCACAGTTTTATGACAGGGAAAATGCCTTTCTTTTCAGAATGACCGCTGGAGTGGGTGAGACAGCGGTCTCTGCACTAGTCACAGGCCGGACTCGGCCGGACTCGGCCCAACAGAGCAGAAGGAATCCTTTTTGGACGACAACTATTTGCACACCCACACCGTTCCCTAGACAGCACCTTCCTCCCAGAGCAGGGCCAGGGTCACACCACACGGCCCCGAGTGGCCCTCCGGAGCCCGCCTGCAGGGGTGGGGGACCCAGACCCCGGGGAGGCCGACTCCAGCTCCCCAAGGCCTCGGTGGCCTCTGCTCTGCCCACAGCCACCAAATCCCAAGCCACCCGGCACTGAAGCGGGCCTGGGCAGCCTGCCCACAGGAAGTCCTCGGAGACCCGCCCACTGTGGGCAAAGTGCCAGGGGCCCCTCCCACCCACCCGGCCGCAATGCCGTGTCGCCTGGGGCTCTGTGACTGTCTCCCTGGCGTGGACGCAGCTCAGGGCCCACTGTGCCAACTGTCTGGTTCTTTCCTGCACTCGGGGGCTCAGGGACTCGGTGAGAGGCTGCCAGCCCGGGCCTGGCGATGCTCGGAGAGCAGAGGGCTGGGGGTGGGCAAGGCTTCCACGGGTGCACCAGCTACGGCCGCACGCCCGTCACCTCCTCAGCCGGCGTACCCACCGACCCAGTGTTCCCCGCCGGGGGCCACCCAGGCGGGGGCCACCCAGGCAGGGCCACAGGGCGCGCCCCCTTGTCCCGGCGTCTGCCAGAAGTCCTGCCACCAGCCAAGCCCCAGCTGTGCCCTGTGCCCTGTGCCCCGCCGTGCCCTTCCCCTGGCTTCGGACCCACCTGGGGCTTCCCTGGGTGGTGTGGCCCCTTCTCTTGGGGAACGTAAGTCACAGTCCCACGGGCGCCATCCCTGACACATCGCCACCCCATGGCCGCCCCGTGGTGGGGATGCACCGCAGAGCCATGCTCCGAGGCGCTGAGCTGGGGGTGACAGAGGGAAGGGAGCGGAGCTCTGCGGTGCCCAGCCAGCCCTGGGACCCGGACCCAGACCCCACCGCCCAGGGCCACGACTCCGGGCCAGTCCTGCGCCTCAGCCTCCTCCCCGCGAAAGGCGGCAGGAGCAGCACCTCTCCTCCGGGCTGTTCCCAGGGTGGCGTGAAACAATCTGTCTAAAGAGCATTAAACTGTCCCTGACCCAAAGCAAGTCCGGCCGGTGTGGCTCAATGGTGAGAGCATCGGCCGAGCACGGGGGTCGAGGGTTCAATTCCTGGTCAAGGGCACGTACCTGGGTTACAGGTTCAAACCCCTCCCTGGTTGGGGCACATGAAGGAGGCAACCAATCGATGTGTCTCTCTCACATCGATGTTTCTCTCTCACATCGATGTTTCTCTCTCTGTGTCTCTCTCCCTCCCTCCTTTCCACTCTCTCTAAAAAAAAAAAAAATCAATGGAAAGAAAACCCTCGGGTGAGGATTCACAGAAACATGATAATAATAACAAAGCAAGTGCTGGGAGGAATCGTCCAGACGGTCTGCACCACAGGCAGACGGCCACCCAGGTCCGCGAGGTCCCGAGTGCTTGGAGGAGCTGGGCACCATGACCTGTGCAGCCCTGCTGATACTTCAGGAAACGTCAGAACACTCAGCACAAACACGGTCCTACTGATGCTGTTACAAGCTGGTAAGATAAGCAACAATGAGACGCACAGTGTTGCCTGGCCGGTATGGCTCAGTGGTTGGGCATCGACCCATGCACCGGTCAGAGCACATGCCCAAGTTGTGGGCCCGATCCCCAGTGGGGGGCATGCAGGAGGCGGCCAATCGATGCTCTCTCTCATCGATGTTTCTATCTCTCTCCCTGTCCCTTCCTCTCTCTAAAAATCAATAAAGTAAAAAAAAAAAAAAAAAATGACAACAACTAACACAACAATATCCGTCCAGTGTAAATGAATCAAAATTATACCCGTTTTTTTGTCAGCTCAGCAAAAAATATATTTTTTGGTGTACCGCAGAATTTTAGAAATTAGTTCGTGTGTGCCACGAGATGGAAAAGTTGCAAACTGCTGATCCAGGAGACGAAGTAGGACTAGCCAAGAAACGTCTAGGGCACATGGGTACCGACACAGATTAAGCCTACCAAACACTAACACTCACAAAGCTGTGGTAATTAGGAGTCGCACAGACGCTGAACCGAAATAACGCAGACATGTAATACTAATAAAAGGCTGCTTTCCAGTAGTTGAAAAGGAATGACTTGTCCCATAAAGGATTTCACTTCTTTGAGGTGAATAAAGTTGGATTTAAATTCCATGTGACTGAAAGATTGAATCATAAAAGATAAGTCATAAGAACCCCCCAAAAAGGATTTTTTTTATTTTGTTTTCTTTATTGATGTTAGAGAGAGAGAGGAAGGGAGAGGGAAAGAGAGACAGAAACATCGATGAGAGAGAACATCGACTGGCCGCCTCCTGCATGCCCCCCACTGGGGATCGGGCCCACAACCTGGGCATGTGCCCTGACCAGGAACCGAACCGGCGACCTCTTGGTGCATGGGTCGACGATCAACCATTGAGCCACACCAGCCGGGCAAAAAGGAGATTTTTAAAAATAATCTTGGAATAGAGCAAAACTCAAAATACATAAAATAAAAGCAGTTCAGTTTGATTCCATGAACCTTTCTGCAGGGAAACAAATATCATAAGCAACTTACAAGGACAACCTGAGGGGGAAAAAATACTTTCACATGATTTGGAATAGAGTTAAATATTCTTAGAACTCGATGAAACAATTAAAAACACACAGAAAGTAAGTAGAGGAAGCAGAGTTATTTCCCAGAAAAAAAAAAGAAACACAAATGACTTTATGAAGACGCTCAGCCTCGTGGACAATTTGAATAATGTCAATGCACAGAGTTAACAGGACCTTTCTGTTTTTCAGACTTACCGGGATTACAATGCCTGACAATTTCTCAAGTTGGTCAGGGCTTTAAGAATCCAGAAAAGCCCTGGCCGGTTTGGCTCAGTGGTTAGAGCATCGGCCTGCGGTCCAGAGAGACCCGGGTTCGGTTCCCGCTAGGGGCATGTACTTTGGTTGCAGTTTGTCCCCGGCCCTGGTTGGTCGTGCGGGTGGCAGCCACTCGATGTGTCCCTTTCACGTCGATGTTTCTCTCTCTCTCTCTTCCTCTCTCTCCCTCCCACTCTATCTGAACAAAAAATGGAAAAATGTCCTCGGGTGAGGAAAAAATAAAATAAAAAATAAAATAATAAAAATCCAGAAAAGCTCAAACACCTTTGCTGGGAGCATAGACAGCTGCTACCTCCTGGAAGGGCAATTCTGTAGAATCTGTAAGAAATTTAAAAATAGTCCGGCCGGGGTGGCTCAGTGGTGGAGCGTCGACCGGGCAGCAGGAGGTCGCCAGTCCGATTCCCGGTCAGGACACATGCCCAGGATGTGGGCCCAATCCTCAGTGGGGGGACATGCAGGAGGCGGCCAATCGATGTTCTCTCTCATCCATGTTTCTATCTCTCTCTCCCTCTCCCTTCCTCTCTCTCGCAAATCAATAAAGGGGAAAAAAAATTTTTTTTAAGAAATTTAAAAATAAATACCTGGGACACAAAAGTACACTTCTGGAAACTGACTGCACAGATTCTTCTACAAGTACAACCAAACAAAAACTGTACCCACAGATGGTCACTGCAGCACTGTTTCATGTCCGCAGCTAAAATGAGAAGCATCCCCCACAGGAGAGCAGAGAAATGACGTCTAGCCATCCAGGTGACAGGTATCAGCGAAGGTTTCCAAAAGGAGGCACCTGGCGTGAAACCAGAAGAACTATCGTACGTGAAACAGCGACCCTCAGGTCAGTACCTACGATATCATCTCACTGTATTTCAAAACAAATCAAGGATGCTGCAAACTGGATGCGCCTTGGAAACATCATGCCCGGTGAAAGAAGCCAGATACAGGGGCCAGTGACGGCACGGATGGTTCTATTTATATGAAATTTCCAGAATAGGCAAATGTAGGGAGACAGAAAGATCAGTGGCTGTCAGAGGCTGGAGGCGGGGGATGGGGAGTGACGGTTAATGGGGGGGGTTTCCTTTGGGGGTGACAGAAGGTTCTGAATGCAGACACAGTGGTTGCACAACCCTGTGACCATACAAAACCCCCCTGAACTGCACTCTTTAAAATGGTTAATTTTATGCTGTGATTTTTTTTTAACCACAATTTTTAAAAATAAACAAATGAAGGCCCTGCACAGACAAGCGTGTGTGCCCAGAAAATGTCTGGAATGGAGCAGACACCGCCTGCGGGTCTATCGGGGACCCCGGGGCGGGCACGGGTGGGAAGGAGGTGAGCCGGCAGAGGTGTTTTTCATGCTCCACCCTTCCCGGCTTGGGTTTTCTCAAACCATCGCACGTTACTAGGTTTTGTTAGTGTGGTTTTATTTTTCTTGCTTTTTACTTAATCGAGTAATAAATATATTCGCCTGATAAAAAATTAAAACATCACAGAGAAAGCTAAATGAAGTCTCTGTGGTCACCCCCAAGGCCAGGAGGGGCCTCTTGAAGTATTTCCCTACATAAAAGACACAACATATGTAGCATTGTTTCCAGGGGGTTTGCACATAATAATTTTTAAATAAACACTTGCGATTATAAATAATTGGGCCCAAGACAGAGCTCCCATACCATCGTGAGGACCCATCCCCCCGCCACACACACACACCCCCGAAACACACGGCAGGCCCCAATCTACGGCTGGGGAAAAAGCAATTATAAAGAGCATTTTTAAAAAACTTAATCCTGGACAGATCAACTCATCCCCACACTAAGCCTTCATTCTTTCTTTTCCTTTTGTTGTTTTGAATTCACCTGGCTTTTCGACCCCATGAAATGTGTGGCTAGTCAACTAGAAAAAACTGGACCATCTTGTTTGGCTTTTTTTAATTATTTAAAGAGAAAGCAAAAGAGATGGGCTTATAGGTTAGCACAGCAAAAAAACAAAAAAAAAGTCAGTGAACCTTGTGTGAACTCTGCAAACACTTCACTAATTAGAGGTAATTGTGCCTGGGTCTGCCTTGCGAAACAACGGATTTCCCTTCTTCCCAAGGAAAATAACGACCTACTGAGTTTTGCAAATAACCAAGGAAAAATACCTGGCAAAAGCCGGCTGCGCTTGGAACAACCGAGGGCTGGACCATTACCGAGCCGTCAGAAGGCTGTGTCTGCGGACCCTGGGAAGACGACATCTACTCAGACAGCTCTTGGTGGCTCACTGGGCTCAGGTTTTTAAAACCGAGCCCGGCAGCCACTTCCACAGGGGCCTCCCCCAAACCGCACTTCGGGGAGAGGCCTGCACCCCACCACCTGCCTGCCTCCCACACTGACGGGCCACCTGCACTCTGTTCCTGTCCCCTGAGCCAGGCCCTATCAATAATTCCTGAGATCGCATCTCATCCAATAGGAGGAAGGCTTTCCCTGTCCAATCAGAGCTGCACGCCTATATCCCCCCCCCCCACCAACATTTTCACTGACCAATCACAGCAGCTCCATTCGGACCAATCAGAACGGTGCTGTTGGGCCAATCATGATGAGGATTCGGAGTCCTCATTTGCATAAGGATGGACCAGTCGGACCAGTGGGCTGCCCTTTGGCTCAGAGCACATGGACCTTTCCACCAACCACGGAGGACCGTGTTCCCCCTGCTGCAGCTGGAACACCACAGGTGTCTCTGCGGAGCCGAGGGGACTGGGCCAGACAGGGGCAGGTGGGGCAGAGCGACGCCGTCCCGCAGAAGGGGGGCCTTGCCCAGGGCTGCCTCATAATTGAGCTGTCTGCACTGAATAAAGTCCCCTTCCACACTGCGCCCCAAATTGAGGATTCCTGTGGGCACTGGACTGGCACCAACGACCATCTGTTAACCGATCAGAATCACAGAATCTCACTGTGACCCAAAGCATCCACAGTCAGCCATGGGGTACCCTGACGCCCACATATACACCCATTCCTAACTCCCCGCTCTGCACACCCCACGCACACCCGTCTCCAGCATCCACCGGGGCCTACCCCTGCAGCATCTCCAACGAGCAGCTGGCCATACAGCCCTGCACCCCCGCCCAGGGTCTCCACAAAAGCTCCCACAGGCTGGCTAGTGCCCCACTGTAAAACTCAGGGCCAGCCCCAGTCAGAGTTTTTTTCTGTCCAGGGGAACTTTCCACTGCTGGAGAGCTGTCCCTGGGCTTTGCAACAAGGGAGAAGAAGCATAGGAAGAGCCACTGATCCAAAGGACAGGAAAACGCAGAGCGCCTTCCCTAGCCCGCCCTCCCGGGGTCCTGCTTCCTCTCCGTGTGTCGCTTCCCGGGCCCCCATGCTGGGCCAGCCTTCAAGGAGCCCAATGGCCTCCTACTTCAAAGGCCCCCAGACCCGGATAAATCAACAGGCTGACAGCCTTACAATCCCAGCTCCCAAAGATGTCTGCTTTCCTTGGGTTTTGTTTTCGCTGTGTCCCAGGCTTCCGTGACAAAAGCAAAGGCCTGGGTGGGGTCTGGCATCTTGGGGCTCGCAGGGGAGCCCTAGGAGCCACCTCACTTGCTCTGACCTCTGGGAGGCTCCCCGTCAAAGCTCAGGTGCCCCTGGACAGGCAGGCAATCAGCGGGAGGAAGGTGGAGAGGGCAGAGGGGTGGCTGACCCATGACCCTTGGAGAGCAGGCCTGGAAAGGGGGCGGGCAGCACATAAGTGCCCAGAGGCCACGGGGGCTGGCCACGGGGGCTGGCCACAGGGCCGTTCAGCACCACCAGAGCGCGAGCTGTCCCGGAAGAAGGACTTACCCTCTGACGGCAAGCTACCCAGGATGGACTCGCCCACGCCAGACCGTGGGTGCACAGAGAGCTCGTACTGGTTCTGGTGAGTCTGTACCCGACTCCCCAACAGTAACCAGCCCTGGGCCGAGCCAGTTAGCTACACCCAAGGCCCAGAGGGCTCAGGCAGAAGGGGTGTTGGTTAGCAGTGGAAATTTTTTATCAAGTAAATTCCTTTGCAGATGCTCCGAAAATAAAATCAACAGAAAACGATACCTGATTAGCACACATGCACGTGTAGATGGGTATGTATGAGTCAGCGAGTGTTGCCTTAACAGAGCACCGCAGCCAAGGCGCATCCCCCCCACCACCACTTAAGGTCAGTTCTGGAGGCTGGAGGTCGGAGATCACGGTGTGGGCAGGGCTGGGTCCTCCTGGGCCTCCTTGGCGTGCAGACAGCCTCCCTGTGTGTGTGTCTGTCTCTGTCTCCGAATTTCACCTTTCTGTAAGGACACCAGTCATACTGGATTAGGGCTCACCTTAACTGCCGCATATGAACTTGACTGCATCTGTAAAGACATCTCCAAAAAAGGTCACATTCTTAAGTACTGGGCGTTAGGACTCCAGTGTATGTTCTTTGCAGGAAACACAATCCAACCTATGACAATATAATATTCTCTTTATAAAAAGTCATTAAGGGCCCCTGGCCGGTTTGGCCCGGCAGTTAAGAGCATCAGCCCGCAGACCGAAGGGTCTCTGGTTCGATTCCCAGTTCAGGGCACGTACCTAAGCTGCAGGTTTGATCCCCGGCCCCGGTGGGGGTCGTGCAGGAGGCAACCAATTGATGTGTCTCTCTGACATTGATGTTTCTCTCTCTCCCTCCTTCCTCCCTTCCACTCTATGTAAAAATCAATGGAAAAACATCCTCGGGTGAGGATTAACCAAAAAATAATTTTTAAAAAAGTCATTAAGAGCCCAGCTGGTGTGGCTCAGTGGTTGAGCATCGACCCATGTACCAAGAGGTCGCCGGTTCGATCCCCAGTCAGGGCACATGCCCAGGTTGTGGGCCCGATCCCCAGTGGGGGGCATGCAGGAGGCGGCCAATCGATGTTCTTTCTCATCGATGTTTCTGTCTCTCTCTCCCTCTCCCTTCCTCTCCCTCTAAAAAAATCAATTAAAAAAAAAAAGTCATTAAGAAAGAACAATGAACCTCTATCTCAATAGCCATAAAAATCTGAAACTGTAAATTCTGGTGGTTTTTAAAATTATTTTCCAGTTTTATTGGGCTATAACTGACATATATCACCAGTAAGTTAAAGCATACGGCATAGCCCTGGCCGGTTTGGCTCAGCAGTTAGAGCGTCGGCCTGCGGTCCAGAGAGACCCGGGTTCGGTTTCCGCTAAGGGCATGTACCTCGGTTGCAGTTTGTCCCCGGCCCTGGTTGGTCGTGCGGGTGGCAGCCAGTCAATGTGTCCCTTTCACATCGATGTTTCTCTCTTCCTCTCTCTCCCTCCCACTCTATCTGAACAAAAAGTGAAAAAATGTCCTCGGGTGAGGATTAAAAAAAAAAAAAAAAGTATACGGCATAATTGTCTGCATTACATGTGTTGTGAAGTGAATACCACAGTTAGTTTGGTTAGCATCCATCATCTCAGACAGACACGATAACAAGAAAAAGAAAGAAAATGTTTCCTGCAATGAGAACTCTCAGAATTTACTTTCTTAACAACTTTGCTAGATATCACAGCAGTGTTAACTATAGTGATCACGTGGTATATTACATCCTTAGTACTTGCCTTAGAACTGAAAGTTTGTACCTTGTACCACCTTCCATTTTTTAACTTTTTTTTTTTTTTTATCCTCACCCGAGGACATTTTTCCATTTTTTGTTCAGATAGAGTGGGAGGGAGAGAGAGGAAGAGAGAGAGAGAGAGAAACATCGACGTGAAAGGGACACATCGAGTGGCTGCCACCCACACAACCCAACCAGGGCCGGGGACAAACTGCAACCGAGGTACGTGCCCTTAGCGGGAACCGAACCCGGGTCTCTCTGGACCGCAGGCCGACGCTCTAACCGCTGAGCCAAACTGGCCAGGGCCATTTTTTAACTTTTTAATTATAGTTGACATACAGCAGTATCTCCGTTTCAGGTATGTAACAGTGATTCAGCGTTTATATACCTTACGAAGTGGCCACAATCAGTCTAGTCCCCATCCGACACCACCGTTATTACGACATTACTGCCTATGTTCCCTGTGCCACACGACGTTCCAGTGGCTTATTTTATAACTAGAGGTTTGCACATCTTTTTTTTTTAATTTCTTTTCTTTATTGATTTTAGAGAGAGATGAAGAGAGAGGGAGAGAGAGACAGAAACATCGATGAGAGAGAACATCGATGGGCCGCCTCCTGCATGCCCCCCTCTGGGGATCGGGCCCACAACCTGGGCGTGTGTCCTGACCGGGAATCGAGCCGGCGACCTCTGGGTGCATGGGTCAACACTCAACCACTGAGCCAAGGTCTGCACATCGTAATCTCCTTCCCCTCTTCCGTCCATTTACCCAAGCCCCTCCCTCCGGCAAGCATCAGTGTGCTCCGTGCATCTGAGTCTGTGAAACTGTAAATCGTGAAAGACAGCTCCAATCATATGTCCACCTCAACATCCTTTTACATATTTCACAGATTTTATTACAGTATCTCCACGGAAACGGGCGAGGCAGGTGGGCTGTTCAGATCAATCCCGGGCAGCACACACCCTCCTGCAACCTTCTCCCACCCAGAATCTGAACCCTCCCTCTGCTGGCACCCACGAGTCTCGAACTCATTTTAGCCATTGTACAATAATCCACAGTTGAGACACCGGGCCGGGTATGGCTCCCATTAAAAGACACATCAGTACGTCCAGTTCCCACCATTAGCAACAGTGTATCGGGCAAGGGCAGCCTCCAGCCTCCCAGTGCGCCTGTTGCGTTCAGAGCCCATCAGAACACACCTATGTTAAACGTTAGCTGACAACGTCAAAGCGCCCTCCGAGGGGCAGCTCACCCCCAGTGCCGTGCTCCCCACATCACCGCTCGCATGTGCCTCCTTGTCCACTCTGACCAGCCCAACCTCAGAAGGACGTTGCCATCACTACCTTTGCACTTTCCTAAACCCCAAAGAGGCCAAACTCTTTTCCTAAATGCTTTCCCTTTCTCCTTGTGGCTCTGTCAACTGCCTGCTCTACCCGTGTCCCTCTTTTAAGGGGGCGCTCATTTGTTATTTATCTTACGCCTTCTTTACAGGGCCCCTCATCTGTCTCACGTGTCGTGAATACATTCCCTCGGTCCGTCGGTCTGAATTTTCTAGGGGGAAGCCCGGGACTGGCTTTGGTTGCTGCAGAGAGGGAGGGCAGCACACACCTAAAAGCTAAAATGCCTTCCTGGCCCCGGCCGGTTTGGCTCCGTGGTTAGAGCGTCAGCCCACGGACCAATGAGTCATGGGTTCGATTCCGGCCAAGGACACGTACCTCGGTTGCGGTTAGTCCCAGGCCCTGGTCGAGTTGTGCGGGAGGCAACCAGTCGATGTGTCTCTATCACATCACTGTTTCTCTCCCTCCCTCCTACTCTATCTGAAGGTAAACAGAAAAATATCCTCGGGTGAGGATTAAAAACAAAATAAAATAAAATGCCTTCCTCCCTCCCTTTCTACATCTCAGTGCCCTTGGTTTTAATAAGCCCAGGGCTCTGAGAATGGTAGCGAGCGACCCACACTCCACACAGCCGCTGCAGGGCACTCCTCCTGGGGGGCAGAGGCAGGAGGGCACACCCAGAAAAGGGGTCCAGAGCCCGGCCGGTGTGGCTCAGTGGCTGAGCATCGACCCTCCACCAAGAGGTCACCAGTTCGATTCCAGGGCAGGGCACATGCCCAGGTTGAGGGCCCGATCCCCAGTGGGGAGCATGCAGGAGGCGGCTAGTCGATGTTCCCTCTCCTCGATGTTTCTCTCTCTCTCCCTCTCCCTCCCTCTCTCTCTGAAATCAATTAAGAAAAAAAAATGTTTTTAAAGGGGGCAGGGATCCAGAAAAAAGAGATGGGGAAAGGCTGGATTAGATAAAGCTTCATGGGGTCCTCCCTGTGCACCCCCTCCCCCGAGTGGGGGAGGTCCCTGGGCCTCTGCGCCGGTACCCAGAGCCCAGGCCCAAGGAGAACCCCAGGGTCGAGCGAAGGCCGTTCTGACAGTAAACACCAAGGTCTGTGGGTACCCCTCCCTGGCTCCCAGTGCGAACAGACCAGTGTACGAGGCCACTCCCGAGAGCTGGGACAGCCGGCGGCGGGCGTCGATGAGGCCCGCCCGTGACAACAGCATGGCGATGCGTGCAAAGGTCTTTCACTCACACTGAAGCGTCCCCCAGGGAAACACTAAGGTTGTCTAGGTCTCACTCAGGGGCCAGGGGCAATGACACCAGTTCACAGGACACGGAGACTGCTGAAGCTGGGAAAACACGTAGGGTTCGCAGTACGTCTAGTTTACATATATCTGAGGTCTTCTGTGACGAAAGCGAAGGAAAAACACGTTCGACGTTGTGGCGACCCAGACACCAGAGTAGGACTTGGTGATTCTCAGTCCTGTGGACAAAACGTCACCTGGAGGGCGTGGGGACCCCACCCTCCCCGCCCTGGGTGAGGTCTGACACCATTTCCAATGAGATTGTACCCGTTCGAGTCTTTCTTCTAAGAGGATTTGCTAAACTCTGTTACTGATTCCACTGGCTGCACTCAACGTTTTCAGTTCTTCATTCTGAAATCCTTTCAAATTTACATAAAAATTGCAAGTGTCGTCCCAGACAGTTTGGCTCAGCGATTGGAGCATCTGCCCGCGGACCAATGAGTCGCGGGTTCGATTCCGGTCAAGGGCACGTACCTCGGTTGTGGTTTGTCCCCGGCCCTGGTCGGGGTCGTGCGGGAGGCAGCCAGTCGATGTGTCTCTCTCACATCGATGTTTCTCTCTCTCTCTCTCTCCCACTCTATCTGAAGATAAATAGAAAAATATCCTCGGGTGAGGATTAAAAAAAGAAATTACAAGTGTCATGCATAAAACTCCCCATGACTCTACCCAAATGCATTAACATTTCACATTCTCCACATGTGCTTTATCATGGTCTCTCTACACCAACACTGGCCCCTTATTCTGAACCCTGAGAGGAGACTGCAGCCATCGTGCCCTTTACCGAACCCCCAGGGGACGCTTCCTGAGAGCAAGGGTCTGCTCCCACCGAACCTCCGTACGATGAACAAGCAGGACACATGTGGACACTCTTCTGGTAACGTATGCCCACGTGCAGTGCCTCAGAGGTGCCAATGGACCCATGGGCGTGTCCCCGCGCCAGCCAGGTCCACCTGGACCCTCACTCTGCACCGGGCTGGCTGGTCCTGCGGCCCATTCCTCAGCTGTGTCTGTCCTTCACGACAGCCCCTCGTCTGAGAAGACGCCCCCCAGCCCTGGCAGTGGCGCTGTCCCGCAGCGCCGTCCCACACACCAAAGGGCCGCAGGCTCAGTCCCGACTCCGTGGCATGGAGAAGGCAGCTGACCAATGTTTCTTTCTCCCTCTTTCTCTCTCTCCCTCTCCCCCGCCCTTCCTCTCTCTCTCTCTCAAATCAATAAACATATCCTCAAGTGAGGAGGAACAAGAAATAACAAATAATAAAGTAAAGTAATACGCCCCTCCCTCCTGGGCTGGCTGGTCTGTGTCCTGGTGAGATTCTCGCTCTGCGCTGTCCACTGGAACAGAGCCTGAGGGATGTCCTTCTTGGGAGGGCCATGCCCACCGTCCGCGCTGGCGCCGTGAGCCTTGGTCGCCCCGTCAGGGTGACCTCTGCTTTCTCTGGTCTACACTCCCTCATGGCGCCCTCGCAAATAAGGGCTCTGTGGGGACACACCGTGAGCTATGGACACCTCCTGGTCCCTACCCAACATGAGACCATTTAATCGGACTCGGCATGCGCGGATGACTCTCGGCCAAACCAGTCTGTGCAATGACTGTTGCAAATGTGGTTTTCTAACTCCCTTCATTTCATTAGTTGGCGTTTTGCTGTAGAAAGTGGCTTCTCTTCACTCCCTGTGAGTTAAATAGTGTCCTCCCGAAGTTCACACCCATCCAGAGCTTCCACTGGGTCCTTATTCGGAAATAGCCTTTGCAGAAGTAATGAGTGAGGGCTCTGGAGATGAAATCATCCTGGCTTTAAAATGGGCCTAACTTGCCCGGCCGCTGTGGCTCAGTGGCTGAGCGTCAGCCCATGCACCAAAAGGTCACCGGTTCGATTCCCAGTCAGGACACATGCCCAGGCTGTGGGCCCGATCCCCAGTGGGGGCATGCAGGAGGCGGCCAGTCGATGTTCTCTCTCATCGATGTTTCTATCTCTCTCTCCCTCTCTCTTCCTCTCTCTCTAAAATCAATAAAGAGAACAAATTTTCTTTTAAATAGGCTGAAGAGTTGGAGACATTTCTCCAAGAATATACACAAATGGCCATGACTGCGTACAGAGGAATACAAAGACGCTCAGCAACGCTAGTCATCGGAGAAATGCACGTCAGCACCACGAGACAGCACTCACCGTCACGATGGCTGTCATCGATCACAGGAAACGACAAATGCTGGCCCCGTGGTGGCCCCTCCAACAGTGAAAAACGACCACAGAACTGAACGCAGGACAACAGCATTCTTCACGATACCCAGAAGGCGGGAACCCCCCAAATGCCTGCCAAGACAGGGAAAACAGCCCGTGCTGGAAATGTGGTGTGTGTTCACGCAACGCAGGAGTACTCAGCCTTCACACAAGCAAGTACCGACACGTGGATGAATCTTGCAAACGCTCTGCTCCGTGAAAGAAGCCAGACACAGGACAAATACAGTGTGACCCACTTATATGAGGGGCCCAGGGCAGTCAGACTCTCACAGACAGAAAGTAGAGGGGGGGCGCCAGGGGCTGGGGGGAGAGAGGGGAGTTAGTGTTTACTGGGGACGGTTTCAGTTTGGGAAGAAGAGAAATGTTCTGGAGGTGAGGGGTGCTGATGGTGTCAGAACAATGTAAATATACTTCAGGTCACTTAAAAATGGTTCAAAGGGCCCTGGCCGGTGTGGCTCAGTGGTTAGAGCATCGGCCCGCGGACCAAAGAGTCTCGGGTTCGATTCCCGTCAAGGGCACGTACCTCGTTTTCAGTTCGTCCCCAGCCCTGGTTGGGGTCGTGCAGGAGGCAACCAGTCAATGTGTCTCTCTCACATCGATGTTTCTCTCTCTCTCCCCCTCTCTATCTGAAGATAAATAGAAAAATACCCTCAGGCGAGGATTTTTTTAAAAATGGTTAAAAGGGTCTATTTGATGCATGTACATAATGATGCATATTATACACATACATTAATAAAGATCTGAGTAACTGATGTCAGTTTCTGGTTTCTCCTTTCTGTGTTTCTTTTTTTTTTTTTTATCCTCACCCGAGTACATTTTTTTCCACTTTTTGTTCAGATAGAGTGGGAGGGAGAGAGAGGAAGACAGAGAGAGAGAAACATCGACGTGAAAGGGACACATGGAGTGGCTGCCTCCCGCACGACCCACCAGGGGCCGGGGACAAACTGCAACCGAGGTACATGCCCTTAGCGGGAACCGAACCCGGGTCTCTCTGGACCGCAGGCCGACGCTCTAACCGCTGAGCCAAACCGGCCAGGGCCTTTCTGTGTTTCTTTTAAAAAATAAGCACATGCGTCCTGGCCCCGGCAGCGCGCATACTAAAATCGAACGGCACACAGATTAGCACGGCCCTGCGCAAGGATGACACTCAAATTCGTGAAGCGTTCCGTATCTTTTCTCTCTCATCGACGTTGCTCTCTCTCCCTCCCTCCCTCTCTCTCTAAAATCAATAAAGAAAAAATAAATAATAAGCAGATGCACCACCTGCCAGTCCCTCCCCGGTGCTCCCTCCACCCCCCACACCGTTTGCAGACACGAACGCACCCCGTCACCCTCTCCTCGTACAGAATGACCGTGGCGCTCCACTGTCCACTGTTCAAATCGCTCTGGAAACTAACCCCACGTTATAAAAAGACCATGATGCGGTGACCTGGGGGTTACGTCACCGCCGGGAAGAAAATTCCCAGTTTCCAAATGCTATGTCCCCATCCTCTATAAGTGTTGAAAACATAAAACAACATATTCTCTGACGGGGCTACAAGGTGGGCTGCACCCGGGATGGGACGCGACCCAGAAGTTGTGCCTGAAGCTTCCTCAGCCCGGGGCTCCTCACTCCCTTCCTCCCCCCTCTTGCCATCCATGTGTGGGCTGTTCGTGTTCTAGAATCTAGGGGGGACTCTTCTGTCCCCACCCAGCTCCTCACGGTCCCCCAAACTCTGCTCATCCCCCGTAGCCAGATTCCCTTGCTGGGTCAGCACACCTGCTGGGCGCCTCTCGAGCAGGGCCGAGCAGGGCCCTCTGGCTCCACCGATCAGTCAATCCAGTTCATTTTTGCCTCCAAAGTTCCCCCAGTCGGCAAACAAAACTCTAAGCAAACAAGGGAGGTCCCTGCTTGGTCCCAGCTCTAGGAGAGATGTTCCTGAAGCAACTGCCAAGCACACAGACCCGGGACAAAGAGCGGTGGCGGACACAGTCCCCCCAGTGACGCCAGCCCACGGCCACATGCAACTCCTGAAATGCAACGAGTGCGTTCAGTTTAACCAACTTGAACCTCAAGGGCTCTGTGGGCTCAGTGGCTGCGAGTCGGGGCCAGGTCTGCTGGGGAGGTCTCTGTGATTCAGCTGCAGGCTGGGTGACTGGCCCCCGGGGGGCGGGGGTGGACACCATTAGGCAGGAGGACTTGAGGGCTGGGGAAACCCTCCCCCACTCCCAGGGACTTGAAGAAGCAGATACATTTTCCCCAGATAACATCTCCACAGTGACAGGGTGCTTACTGAGTTAAAGACACACACACCATCTCCCCCCAGAACGTAAGGACGAGCCACTCCTTCTAATGAAGGTAAATCTTTCTGTAATTATGTCCTTCCCTTTCGCTTTGAATTTTTCTGGTTCTTTCAGAGATAGAACTTACCAAAAAAAATAATAATTTTTTTTTTAATAAAAAAAGCCAGAAATCCCAACAAGGGTGCTCATCACACCAATACAATGCCTTATTTTTGGAACGCTTTCTGAAAACGTCCCACATTGTTCGACAGTTCCTGGGCCACTCTGTCAATGTGATTTTGAGCAGATCACACCCCAGACACATTTCATGGCAACTGCCATCCCACCCTCGGTTCCAACTGGGCGGACGCCTCGACCAAGCCACACGAACACAGGCTGGAAGGAGGCGGCGCAAAGCCGTCCTGTGTGGCCACCATGTTTGCCTCGGATTTTACTGTAAAACTCCGGAAGCCCTCACTGTCCCCTGAACTAACATTTCTGCGACAGGGCTGCAGCTGAACGGCACCAAGGAGCCCAGAACGGGTCACTGCGAAGCAATGTGTTCAGAACCAGGGTCCGTTTAGCCCAATGACCACGCAAAACTTTGGAATCTTTCAAGTGTGACATTCGTGGGGTCCACGTGGTGGTCACTGCAGTCCCCAAAGAAGGAAATGTCTTGATTTCAACTTTCTTTACCAGGAACAGAGTCACGGCCTAAAGAACACCCCCTCCTCATGGGGCACAGCAGGGTACACCCAGGGCTTTGCAGCCCGCCCTTCGCCACACGGTAACCACAGGAGTGGGGGTGGAGCACAGGGCCCCCTCCAGGTTCCCAGGAAATGGACCAGATAAACACCAAAAGGCCTCTGGCATTAGAAGATGGTTATAAACCTGGGGGGGGGGGGTGAGGTAACACTTAGGAGCCCACTTTCTTTCCCTTGACTACAACTTGGAATCAGTATAATTAGAGCTCTCCCAGGGCAAAGCATTGGAGCACAAATTTCCTGTCCCTAATCAGGCTGGTTGGGGTTCTGCGGATTAGGGAGGCCCAGCCTTTCACACCCAGTTACATTTCAATGATAATGATAATTTTCCACATCCTGGCCTCCCCTGGAATGCATTTGCAAGGAGTGCCACTTCTCCAGCTGAAACCTGGCTGCAGGAATCCCCCTTTAGGGGATCAATCTTCTCGACCTGTCAGACAGGCTGTTCCCCTACTCCTGCACTTTCATCCCATTGATCTGGGCAAAGATTCCCCCAAAAAGGGTCAGGGTAAAATTCCGACTCTGAAAGGCTTCAGTGTCTCGGAGGGGACACCAAGGCAAGTCACACCCTCACACACGATGACATACAAGGACCAACTGCAGCTATTCTTTGACCAAATAATAGGAAGAAGGTTTAGCAATAAAAATAGAAGTATTATTTCACACTGACCCGTCAATCTGCGGATCACCGTCACACGAAAAGCGACCGGGGTAAATGCACTTTACCACCAGAAGTAAATACACTTCTGAACCGATGCTGCTGTTTTGCATGCAAAATATCAGGCAGAATTCTCGAGTGTTTTAAGCATGACGTACATACTGTCCTAACAGGAGGTTTTGCCTCACTGACGAGAGCCCCTCAGCGGTCACCCACTTCTCCGTGGTACAGCGGCTGACCCCAGATGCCACAGAAAATCAGTGGTGGTCAGGGCTCAGGGTGGCACTTGAGCACGTCCACGCAAGGGTTAAGCTCACTCTCCAGGACTGAAACATTTCCCATGTGCGCTGCTCTCTGCTTGGTACACAGCCCTAATAAGAAAAACATGTTGCCTTGCTGCGTACGTAAAAACTTTTCTTTTTCCAAAGTCTTCTTATTCAAGATGTTTTCGTTTACTTCCAAATGGATCACTACCATTATTTATGATGACCATCACTCCAGGGATCCAGGCCAGAAGTAAACACTGCACCGTGAAAACGGGGAGAGCTTGGACCCCAAGCCCCCGTTCTCAGCCCATCCTACCAAAGCGGGGAACACGGTCCCAAATCAGGGATTTGTCTCCTCGGGGAACAGAGCCTTCTACAGAAAGGGAGAATAAGAGCGTGTAAGTCATTTTAAAATAACCTTTCCGTGGTTTTACACAGCCATTTACTTTTCGTGTATAAAACACACTCAAATTACAGGGATTCCATGTCACGGCAGAAAAGAGGCCAAAAACCCAAATCTCCTGGAATCGTAAAACTGATTTCATATTCCGAATAGGATCATATTCTTTGAATTTTCAGCTAATTCCAGAACAGAGAGAATTATAAACAGCTTTCTTGCTCCCTCCCCGAGAGAGATGACTATTATTTTACTGGGAAAATAAAATTACCTCCACGCGGGGTTCAACCTGAACGAACAGGACACAGGATTGCTTTGTTCCTCGGAGATCTCTTAAATTCGACTGGCGAGGACGCCGGCAAAGTTTCCACTACTGCGCCCGCAATGCCAGCCACCTTCCTTGGTCTTGTTCTCGTTACAACCTTGGGTAAGCAACAGACCCCCAGGCCCACCTCCAGCTCCGCCACGCGCACCCCTCCCGGGGAAAGGCAACTAAAACCGCCCGCCACCCTTCTGCCACCAACCCTGGGGTGGCCACCACGCCCACGCCACGAAACCGCACGCAGTGTCCGGGAGTGTGTACCCCCACCCACACCCACCGGTCAGCGGCTCCACAGGGAGAAGGGTTCGGCAGGCGGAGGATGCAGACGTCCACAGAGATGGTGTCAGGGTCCCCCAGTCTGACTTCCACGTACCCACTGACTCACCGTTTAGCCGCGCGCCCAGAGCGGTTGATGCTTTGAGAGGCAACATGATTGCGACCCCCCTTCCCAAGCCAAGGAACCAGAGGTGCCCGGCGCAAGCGGCATCTGCTCAAACGCACACGCCCCCCAGCAGCGGTTGTCCCGCATTCCTGAGTCGGAGGGCCGGTCTCCGGAGCGCGCAGACTGCGCAGCGGGCAGCAGGGCGCGGGAAGAGGGGCGCCCCTTCAAGCGCAGGCCCCCTGATTTCCACCTGTGTGCAGGAGTGTGCGGGTGGGGGCACAACGTGTGGGGTGAGCGACACTGAAACCCACGGACGTGTAAAGGGGCGGCTCACATTTTAGGTCTGGAGGCGCTGCGCCCTCCCCCACCCGGCAGGATGCCCCAATCCGGCTGCACAGCGCACAGGCCGGGGTGCCCCGGGGTCTGGACGGCGTGGGCGAGCGCCTCCTCCTCCTCCTCCAGCACCCGAGGCCGGTCCCTCCAGGCCCCCTGCGAGCCTCAAGGCGGGTCCTTCGTGCCGAAGAGTGCGCGCAGGGCCTCCCGGGACAGTGGGTGCCCCTCTAGGAAAGTGTCACCAGGGGGTTGGGCCTGTCCCTCCGGCTACACGCCTCGTCCCGGACCCTAGGGTGAGGCGGGAAGGTGGCCAGGCCCCCAACATCCCAAAGACCACCCAGGGGCCGCGGACACCAAGCACAGGATACGCCGCTTCGGCCACCTCCCGGCGGTGGGGGAGGGGAAGGGGCCAACAAAAGGGAAGCCGAAGCCCAGCTCAACCAAGCGGCGGAGGTCTGGAGCCCGATCCCGGGGCGCCGGGGGTCCGGGGCAGACGGGGGCGCCGGGGACAAGCTCAGGGAAGAGGGCCGAGTCCAGGTCCCGAGAAGCACGGGCCACGTCTGAGGACCCGAGGCTGGGCCGCATCCACACTCACGACGCTCGGAAACCCCCGGCGAGGGGCTCCCCGCGGACCCCGCGCGCGGCCTCTGGAAACACTTAGCTGGCCTCGGAACGCGCCTCATGGGAAGCAGCCCCGGCGGCGGGGCGCGGCCCGGGAGCGGAGAAAGGGACGGACCCGAGCCAGGAGCCCCCCGGGCACGGTCCTACCTGAGGCTCGGGGCGCGAAGAGCAGGAGCGCGGCGGCCGCCCAGACGGCGGGGGCGCACAGCAGCGGCAGCGCCGGGCCCCGGGCCATGCCGCGGGCCGTGGGGGCCGGGCGCGGGCACCGGCGCGGCGTGGGGGGCCGGGCGCCAGCACCCCAGTCGGCCGCGCGTCCGCTGCCCTTTCTCCGGGGCGCTTCGCAAGATGGTCCCTTTCGAGGAACTCGCAGTCCGCCTTCTCTCCCGGCCGGGACGCGCCGCTCGGCTCGGGCTCGGGCGCACGGCGAGACTCGGGGACGCGGGCTTGGGCGTCCGGCTGCCGGGACGAGCGCGAGGGGCGGACCGCGGGCGCGCAGGAGGCAGGGTCCCGGGCTCGCCCGCCCCGATGGGCAGAGCAGGCCGTGGCAGGCGCCCCCTGCCGGAGGGACGTGCCTGCGGCGGGCGGGGCGCGCGGGAAGCTGGGGGCCTAGACCCGGGGCCGCCGCTGGGTCCTGGAACGTGTCTCCCGCTCCCGCCCTCGGGCTGCGCCTCGGGGCGCTCGGCCAGGAAGGTGGCACCTTGGGGGCGTCCAGCTGCACCCACCTTCAGGGTGAGCGGGCCCAGGGGCCTGGTCACAAATCAGTAAGTCAGGACGACAGTGCGCCCCGCCAGCCTCCACCGGAGCAAATCAGAGAGCCACCCGGTCCCTGAAAGCAGCGGCGCGGGAGCAGTAGAAGCGAGGGCTTGGAGCCGGGAGACAGCCCGGGGAAGGAACGGGCCGCGCCCCGCCGGCGCCCTCCCGGCCCTCCCGGCCACACTGCGGCCACCCTGTGGGGACCACCGTGTCCCTCGGAAGAGCTCGGAAACTGCTGGGGTGGGGCTGCCTGGAGGGCGCCCTCGGGAGCGCGATGTATCTGAAGCCTCCGCAGCCTTGAGTTTACTGTTAAAAGCAAATTGTGTAATTTTACCCATTAAAGGCAGAACGCTATTTGTTCTCTGCGGAGCCCCAGAACATGCAGAAGTAATTTGCTCCCCTTGTAAAAGACATTTTGAACGCAATTCAAATGGCATATTTTCTTGCTTATTCTTGGTTTTGCTTCACGCATGCAAAGGTCTGGAACGGGAAGGCCTGACCCTCCGGTTTGTAACTTAGGAATTTTCTTTGTTTTTGCTCTCTTGGAGAAAGGATGTGGAATCTCCCGCGTCTCAGTGGTTTGTTTTGTGAGATTTATCTTTTCCCGGACTCTAAAGCAGTTTGTTGGGCGTTTTTGCTCAAGCGCCATTTCCTGCTAGTTGGAGTGATTTAGGGAGAGCCCAGGCCTTGGGTGCCAGACCCGAGACCCCCGAGTCTGCCCCCCTGAAATTGCTTCTCCACCGCCCCCCTCACACATGGCAGGAAATAAAAGCTCTGTCGCTGAGGACTGCTGACACAAGGCTGGGCCAGCCCCCCGTTAAAGTTCATTAGGCCTCTCCTTTCTCTGTTGGGGGAACATGCCGCACACTTCTCATTCCTAATGCAGATTGGAGGAACTGTGCCTGCCCCTGGCCTGGGACAGATAGCAGGGGGTGCGGGGAGAATGGGAGAAGATGGTGAAATGATTATGCAATTGCCCCGGCCCCGGTGCGGGTCCCAGCTGGGGCTGCCCCCCCCCCCCCCACACAGTTGCTTGAGGACTGCCCCCTGTTGATCTTTGAGTTTTTCTTCCCTTAGGGGCCTTCATGGATGCTTTAAGGGTAAATGAGGCTTTAAAAGTTGGTCTTGAAGCACTCAGTTCAGACCCCTCCATTTTGTATCTGGTGAAAACCAGACAGGGTGCGAGGAGGGTCCTGGGAGCCTCGGCCTTCGTCCTTTCCGCCACGCGTGTTCCTCCGCTTTCCGCGGGCTCGAGGTCGTGGCTGCAGAGCCCTCCTCGGTGCGAACTTGGGGAAATGACGCAGTGTGCTCAGCCCCTCATCTGTGTGCAATCTTCTCATGACTGGGTTCCCCACAAACCCCACGGAAAGTTTAAACAGCAACATATATTTTTGCTGACAGTTTCTTGGGTGGGGTCAGAAATGTGGCTTATATCACACATGATTCCTTCAAGCTTCTTAAAAATTATCTTTTCAGCATTTCTCTTCCCCCGGAGCCTTCCCAACTATAACTCCAACTTGTCCTCCCCTCGCTCCCGGCCATTGCCTCCTTCCCCCCCCCCCCCCACCGGTTCAGAACTGAGGGACAACGCAATGCATTCATTCGTATACATGGCAGGGATCAACACATGCTCTTTCTAGGTAGGTAGTAGAACGTGGCTTAGATCTAAGCCGCTGGGAGCTCCTTCCTCCTTCCCACCTGCATCAGTTAGCTTCTGCTGCATAACAAATCACCTCAAACCTAACAGCTAAAGAGCTAACATTTATTATTGTACATAGGTCGTTTCTGTGGATCCAGAATTCAGGAGAGGCCCAGCCGGTGTGGCTCCGTGGTTGAGCGTCGACCCATGCACCAAGAGGTCGCCGGTCCGATTCCTGGTCAGGGCACATGCCCAGGTTGTGGGCCAAACCCCCAGTGGGGGGCATGCAGGAGGCGGCCAATGGATGTTCTCTCTCATCGATGTGTCTATCTCTCTCTCCCTCTCACTTCCTCTCTCTGTCAAATCAATAAAGAAAAAAAAAATTTTTTTAAAGAATTCAAGAGAGGCTTAGCTGGGCACCTCTTGCTCAGGGCTGCCTGGGGCGGGAGTATCTTCACAGGGCAGTGTGTGCACCTGCCTGGCACGTTGATGTGGGGTGTGGGCAGGAGGCCACACGGACGTCTCCGCAGGGCACCCTGGACATCCTCCCTACATGGCAGCTGGCTTCCCCCCAAGCAAGAGCCGGGCAGAGGCTCAGCGTCTCATCCTGCAGCCTTGGGTTCAGACAGTCATTTCCGCAGCGTGCCCTGGGTTGCACAGGCTGACCCCCTTCCTTGTGGGAGGGACTCCGCAGGGTGGGTACGCCAGGAGGCCGACTGCGGGGCCACCTCCATGGAACACAGCCACACCGTCCTCAGGACAGGCAGCTGGCAAGAGGGAGAGAAAATGAGCGTGGTGCGTGCCCGCAAGGCCGACAGGAGGAAGCCGGGCACTCCTTGAAGGCCGTGAGACAGGAGCCGTGGCGATCACGGAGAAGCATCCAGCCGTGGTGACGGCCGAGAAGGCCGCTAGACCGAGGTGTCCGGGCCTCTGAGCAACACCTGTCCCCGCTCCTGTGCCTTCTCTTCTGAAATGTCTATTCCCTCTTTTCCTCGTCTTTTAACTGGGCTGCAGATCTTATTTTTCAGTGCTAAGCGTCCACTGTGTGTTCTGGATAGAAGCTCGTTTCAAGTAGATATAGAGATACAGATATAGAGACTATTTTCTGGCTCGTCTTTGCAGTTTTTTAACAATGTCTTTTCGTAAGCAGCAGTTTCTTGTTTGGATAATGTCCAATTTATTCCCTTTTTTTTTTTTTTCTTTTATGAGTAGTGCTCCCCGAGTCTCAGTAAATGCTAGATCAGGCCAACAATGTCAGTAAGAATGGAATGTTGGAGCACACCAACCTCTGCAAAGCAGACGACACGGGTCACAGCCTTCTGCCCACTGGTCCTCCGTGGGGAATACGCACAGACCGGTGCGGTGGGATTTCCACTTGTTCGTTTGTTTGTTAGGAAAATTCCCAACGGAACGGAACCCTTCTGCTCTCCTAGCAGCTAACTGAACAAAAAGCAAGTACGAAATAAGATAAATACACCAACTTGTCAAACACGGCGGCTCCATTCCTCCCTCCACTCTCCTGGCCAGTCTGGCTTTGGGCCTGACTCCGCACAGACAGCTTGGCACGGTCAGCTGGGACCCCAGACCAGGAAACCCAGCGGACGCCCTGCCTTTGTCCCATGTAGCTTCTCTGCAGCCTTGGTCTTAGACCCCTCCTCCTGCAAGCGCACATTTCAGTTCCACTCCGTGACCCCGGAGCGCCGGGCTCTACCGCGGCCTCCTTAGGTGTCCTGACCTCCTTCCTGCTCCTGCTGGGCGTGGTCCTAGGCCACCCTGTCCTCGCTCCACGGCCTCCCACTGAGAAGTCTCTTCCAAGCTCGTGGCTTTAGCTGCTACTTCCAAGCCTGGCAACTCCAAAATTCATATCTCCAACCTGAACTGTTCCCTGACCTCCTCCTGACCTATGCTTTTTCCTTTTACCTTTCTTTCTTTTCTTTTTTTTTTTTTTTCGTTAACCTCACCTGAGAATATTTTTCCATTCATTTCTAGATAGAGTGAAAGGGAGGGAGGGAGAGAGAGAGAAAAAAACATTAATGTGAGAGAGACACATCGATTGATTGCCTCCCGCATGATCCCGACTGACCAGGGCCGGGGATCAAACCTGCAATCGAGGTACATGCCCTTGACCGGGAATTGAACCCGAGACCCTTAGGTCCGCTGGCCGACGCTCTAACCACTGAGCCACACCAGCCAAGGCTGGATCTGTGTTTCCAACCATCTCCATGGTGCTTCCACTGGGTTGTCCCAATGGCCCCTCAAACTGAAGTCGTCCAAACTTGAACTCAGACTTAGTCTTTTCCCAAAATTCCCTCCCTCGCTCAAAGGTACTGCCATCCAGGTAGCTCTACAAGTCAGAAACCCAGGTCCCACCCCGACACCTCCCTCTCTCCCTCTGTCCACTCCGTCAGGGGGTCACTGGTTTGCTTTCTGGAGGCCTTTCGCCTGATGTCCTCCATCTCCACGGCATGGCCTAGCCCAGGATGATATCATCTGCCACCTGGGTGAGGTTCTCTCCATTTCTGCCGTCACTCAGCTCTATCTGCTCTCTGCACATATGTCTCCAAGCCCAAGTCTGACTTCATCGCTGCTCAGCGGCTTGCTGGTGCCCTTACGCTGAAGACGAAAACCCAGCGTCCCAAGGAGCTGCCGGGTCGGGAGGATGTACGAGGAGCCTGCAGAAAGTCGGGGGGCCTCACTGCCCCGCCTCACTCTGCACCCCGCTGTCCCTGCTCTTCCCGTCATGTCCTCACCCAAGGGCACCGAGCTCCCTTCCCCGTGAGCCTTCCCACAGCTGTTCTGTCTGCCTGGAACATGCTCCCTCTGACTCCCTCACTGAGGTCGTTTTCAGTCATTTTTTCCTACGTCACTTCTCGGGACGCATCCTCTGTCCCCTTCGCCTCACAGCAGGTCAAGGCTCCAAGTGGACACAGTGCCGAAAACGCCACGTGGAGACACACCACAGTTATAATCTTACCCACATGAGGCAGTTACAGGGCTACCTTCCTGCTGATCTGAAGCCCCGTGAGGAAGGGGGATGTGTCCCCCCAAGGCTGAGTGGTAACAGAATACTCGCTAATAAGGAAAGGCAGAGGCAGGGAGGGAGGGAGGCAGACAAATGCTGACGTGCTGAACCCTGATTTAGGACAAACACAATAAATTCTGCCTCTCCCAGTCCGCAGATTTCCAGTGCAGCAAATCGTTACAGGATGATGCTAACAGAGTCTCAGTTCATGTTTACGTGACTGAATGAACTTCCTTACAGGCCTACCCTGAAATTGCACAGCCATTCGAACTGCAGCGGTTTTGTGTGTGTTACCTCGAAGCATGTATGTCTGCAGACAGCTTAGATGGGCTTTCTGGTTTCCAGAAACATAGACGCGGAGATTTCACCCATCACTGTGAACGTCAGACCTTCCTAAGGCTTGACTGCAACCATTCTAACAAAGACGCTTTATTTTAAATTTCCAATCTTTATGTCAGAAAGTGGGGGCCACCGAAAGACACTGACAGATGGTAACACCTCCCTTCGCGGTTCATTGTTCTGCCCAAAGATGACTCCCACGTGGCAGGTGGTCACCTTCGGGCGCCCAGACCAGTGGAAGCTCTCGTCTTGATCTCCTTAATGACGCCGAGAAGACGTTTTCCCTCCCTCACTGACAGCAAATATGTGGTGTCTTTTCCAACGCCAGGTCTCCAAACAGCCACTGGGAATCCCACACTTTAATTCCATTCTGACACTACCTACACAAAGTTAGTATCAGACCCCACAGCGTAAGCCCCCCAAATGGTCTTGTCAGATGCCAGACGCAGTTCCCACAAGCCTCCCCTCGAGTTCAGTAATCTGCAGGAACGGCTCAGGGAACTCAGGAAAGCGCTTGACTTCCTATCATCGGTTCGGTATAGAAGATACAACTCGGGAACCGCCAAGTAGAAGGGATGCGGGGGCAGGGAAAGGTGGGGGGCGTGCACCCTCAGGCCAGCTCGGGGAGCACCACGCCCCAGCGCCTCCATGTGCCCACCAACCTGGGGGCGCTCCGAACTCCTTCCTTTCGGGGATTTTATGACGATTTCATCACACAGGCATGGTTGATTAAATTATTGGCCATCGCTGATTGAACTCAACCTTCAGCCCGCTCCCCTCCCCAGAGGTCAGTGGCGGGTGGCGGGTGGAAGCTGAAACTTCCAACTCTAACCCTGGCTTGGTCTTGGGGTGACCAGCCCCCATGTTTAACTTACCTCAAGGGGTCCACCAGAGTCTCCTCATCAGCACAAACACAGCTGTGGTTGAGGGGGACTTGTTGTCAGTCACAGAGACACCCAAAGGGTCGTAGGAGCACTGTGCCAGCAGCCAGGGACAAAGATAGAAACAACTTCCCATCGCCCCACACACGTGCTAAGAATGTGTTTCCTGACAAGGCAGCTAGAAATAATAGCTGATTCTTTTTGTTGTTATTGTTAATCCTCCCCCGAGGATATTTTCCCATTGATTTTTCGAGAGCGTGGAAGGGAGGGAAGGAGAGAGAGAGAGAAGCATCGATGCGAGAGAGACACAACAATCGGTTGCCTCCCGCATGCGCCCTGACCAGGGCTGGGATCAAACCTGCAACCCAGGTACATGCCCTTGACCGGGAATCAAACCGTGACCCTTCTGTACAAGGGCTGACACGCTAACCACTGCACCACACCTGCCAGGGCAGTTGATTCTTTTTTGGATAAAGGAAGTCAATAAAACCAAGATGAGCCCTGGCCAGTTTGGCTCAGCGGTTAGAGCATTGGCCTGCGGTCCAGAGAGACCTGGGTTCGGTTCCCGCTAAAGGCACGTACCTGGGTTGCAATTTGTCCCCGGCCCTGATTGGTCGTGCGGGAGGCAGCCACTCGATGTGTCCCTTTCACATCGATGTTCTCTTTCTCTCTCTCTCTCTCTCTCTCTCTCTCTCTCTCTCTCTCTCTCTCTCTCTTCCTCTCTCTCCCTCCCACTCTATCTGAACAAAAAATGGAAAAATGTCCTCGGGTGAGGATAAAAAAAAAACAAAAAACAAAAACAAAAAAAACCACCAAGATGAATGTAGATGGTTACTACAATAGGATTATTGGATGAAAATACTAATGTTGATAAGGTTTTTGTTCGACAATATTTCATCCCTATAGTATCTTTCAAGTCCTCTTTAAAAATAATTATTTCTCCATCTTAAAAGCAAATAGAGAATCTCTATCCCACACGGACCCAGAGTCAGCAGTCTCATGGGACAGTGTTTTACACCTCGCTCCTCTCCGACCTAACACGAGCTCTGAAATGCATGCAAAATGGTCCCAGTCGCACTAGGTCAGGTTCTGGTAGCCTGGGCCCCGAGGCGAGCTGCCTTACATCCACCCCGTGGGTTTTGATGTACGTTACGGCTTGAGTTGTGGCCTCCAAGAGAGGTTGCAGTCCTAACCTCAGTCCCTGTGAATGTGACCTCATTTGGAGCTAGAGTCTGTTCAGATGCTCAAATTAAGGTGAGGTAATCAGGTTGGCCCCTAATCCAGCATGACGGTGCCCTGATGAGGAGGGGGAATGGGACCGGGGCAGACCCGTAGAGAGGGAACACACACGGAAGACGGAGTTATGGCGGCTGCAGAGGCCGGGACAGAGCCTCGCCTGGTTCCTTCAGAGGGAGCCGGCCTGACATCAGACTTCCAGCCCCGGCCCGGGAAAGCAGCAGGTGCTTGTGGCTGTCGGCTGTCCTGTCTGGGACGCTCTGTTGTGGCGGCCCCCGGACACTAGCGCAGTGCATTACGCTGAGCAAAAGAAGCCAATCAGAGCATGACCTCACCTATTCGTGGAATATAATGAACAAAAAAAGCTGATGAACAAAACACACCCAGAGGCACAGAAAAGAGTACGTTTCAGACTGACAGACCTCAGAGGAGGGGGCGGGGGGGATGGATGAGATAAACCACAGAACTTATATGCATGTATGTATAACCCATGGACATAGACAGCAATGCTGGGCGGAGGGGGGGGGGGACGATAGGGAGGAGGGTGTCTGCGGGGGGTGGGGGGGGAACATCTGTAACAAAAATAAATTAATAAAAAAACAATGTAATAAATGAACACAGACCAGTGGCCGCCCTTTCAAATTACTTATTGCTCATTATAAAATTATCAGGCATCATACAAGATTGTCCGATATAAAATTACTTAAATAGACAACATCTACCCTCATTCCCTTGTGCTGAGGGAGGAAGCCGCCTGCCTTTGCCCCCAGGAGGCGGTGGCAGCCGGTCTGCGTCGCGGTGCACGTGGCATCCCTTGCTCTCCGGGGAGGCCAGGCCGTCCCAGACAGGGCGCACTCACTCCGAGGGTTCTCACCAGAGCGACACCCGGAGCTCCCAGGAAGGACGTCCCTCCCCCAGGCAGGCAGGGCGGTGCCCTGCACCCCGCGGAGGGCCACTGTCTCCACACGGGGTGTCCCCGGGAAGCTGGTGCTGGACGTGGGGGCCGCTGGTGCGCTCTGCGACCCCTCCCACCACGCGTCACGGCCCTTGTGGAGATGCGCACGAGGCCACCGAGACCGCTGTGCGGAGAGGCCGTCCCTGGGACGCGCGCGGTCCTCGGATGTGGATGATGGGGCGCTGTGGTCAGAACAGGGGCTGAGGCCCATCGCTGCGGTGGCGGTCCAGGAGGCCGGGGCAGGGGGAGGGTACGAGGTCCCGTCTCTCACCCCCGGGACGGGGCGGTCGGGCTGGGTGCAGCCACTCTCGTTTTGTTTTGTTTTCTGACTCCTTGGAAGGGTTCTGGTGATGTCCACCTGAGTGCACGGCAAGGGGGCTGTCGTGGACGTACGAGTGGCCTCTCCGAGGCAGGCAGACACGCAGCTGGCCGCTGTGGGACTGCGTACCGGGGCAATGTGTCTGGAACCTGGGAGGCTGAGGCACGGAGCACCCCGGGGAGACCACCGGGAAGGGGCGCGCAGATTTCTGGGGCTCTCCTCCAACAGGTGGGTAACAGGAAAGCCAACACAAAGGGCCAGCAAACAAAGGAAAACACACTTAGTTGGGCTAATAAACGGAGAAATGCAACGTGAAATGAAGCCCAGTTGGGACCTGGCCAGCCCTGCAGGTGAAGGAGTGCCCCCTCACTGGGGCAGAGGGGGGATAAGTGGGGTGCAGCCATTCGGGGGGCAACTCAGAGGGTCCATTAATATTTGATGTGGGTGCCCTGTGACCTAGTCATGCAGCTCTCGCTCTCTCTCTCTTTCTTTTACACGTTTCTTACTTCACTGATTGGTTTTAGAGAGAGAAAGAGAGAGATTGATGGGTTATTCCACTTATCTATGCATTCATTGCTTGATTCTTTTTTTTAAAAAATATGTGTTAATTGATTTTTTAAAGAGAGATGGAAACATCTGTGTGAGAGAAGAAACATCAATCGGCTGCCTCCTGCACGCCCCCTACTGGGGATCGAGCCTGCAACCCTGGCATGTGCCCTGAGCGGGAATCGAACCGGGACCTCTCAGTCCATGGGCGATGCTCAATCCACTGAGCCACACTTGCCAGGCCATTGCTTGATTCTTGCATGTGCCCTGACCAGGGATTGAACCTGCAACCTTGGCATAGCGGGACGACACTCTAACCAACGGAGCCACTTGGCAGGGCCATTCAGTTATCTTTATGCAAAGAGATAAGGAGGGAAGCTGTACTGTGTATTGCCGACTGGCTCTTATCTATTGCCATAGTAACGTCAACGCTTGGCAGATTGAAACAGCCCTTCAGGACTGTCCCTCGAGGCGCTGTGGGTTGAGGAGGCTTCACCAACAGCCCCTCCACTGGGCAGAACGGTGCAGGGTCAGCGGGGCTAAAACGTCCAAATGGCTTCTTCCCACTCGTGTGTGACCCCTGAGGCTCCTCCTGGGCCTTTAGCTCCACGGGGCGTGTGGGCGTGTCCTTCTCCAAGGCCTCTGTGAGCAGCCTGTTCAGAAGGACTTCTTGCATGATGGCCAGAAGTGGACATGCCAGTCCCCCTTAGGACAGGTCTGAGCGGGCACCAAGCGGGCACGGAGCGGGCAAGGAGTCACAGCGCCAGCCCGATTCAGTGTGAGACAGACTGTGTCAGGACGGGAAGGCCTGGAGGTGCCTTTTATTGAGAGCTAAGAAGGCTAGGTATAGCTACATCAGTATTACTTTCATAGCAAAAAATTAGAAGTCACCTAAATATCTGTCACTAGGGGACTGTCGAAAGGAATAGGTGTGACTGAGACCGTACCCCGTCTACAGGATTGCAATCGAGCTGCGCACACTGACAGAAAGACCTCCAAGTCATGTTGTTAAGTGAAAAAAAACACACAACAATGAAAGCAAGATAAGATTTTTGAAAAATAATGGTAATAGGTCTGGCTCAGTGGTTGAGCGTCGACCCATGCACTAAGAGGTCTGTTTCCTTCACCAAGTTAGGGAAGTTTTCTGTCATTATTGTTTCAAATAGGTTTTCAATTTCTTGCTCTCTCTCTTCTCCTTCTGGCACCCCCATGATGTGAATGTTGGCACGCTTGAAGTTGTCCCAGAGGCTCCTTACACCATCCTCATTGTTTTGGATTCCTTGTTCTGATTGGGTGTTTTCTGCTTCCTTATATTCCAAGTTGATGGTTTGCTTCTTGGCTTCACCTACTCTACTATTGATTCCCTGTAAATTATTCTTTATTTCAGTTAGTGCATCCTTCATTTCTGACTGGTCCTTTTTTATGTTGTTGATGTGCTCACTAAGTTCCTTGGAGGTCTCCTTAACTTCCTTGAGCATCCTTATAACCCGTGTTCTGATTGATTGCTTATCTCCATTTCGTTTAGTTCTTTTCCTGGAGTTTTGTTCTGTTCTTTCATCTGGGACATGTTTCTTTGTCTCCTCATTTTGGCTGCCTCCCTGTGTTTGTTTCTATGTATTAAGTAGAGTTGCTATGTCTCCTGGGCTTCCTAGGGTGGCCTGTTGTAGTAGGTGTCCTGTAGGGTCCAGTGGCACAGCCTCCCTGGTCACCGAACTGGGCCCTCAAGGTGCACAGCTTGGGTGAGCCTGAAAGTTGGGTGGGGCAGGGCCTCAGGGAATCACCAGGGCGGGGCAAACAGTGTGAGCCAGGTTGCTGGAGTCCCAGATATGGCGCTGTCTGCTGCCCCAGGAAAGGGCTCACCAAAGGAACAAAGGCCTCCACCAGCATGTCTGTGTGACAGAAAGCTGCCCCTCCTGGTCCTGCCCAGATGCCAAGCAGCTCAGTTCTTCCCAGTATGTCTCTGGTGCCTTTCAAGCTGCCTCCCCCACGCTGGAGCCTGGAGGGTGTGAGTCCGAGTAAGTCCGTGTGCGGGCCCTTTAAGAGGAGTTGCTGGGGGCTCTAGCAGCCTCAGCCTCCCTCAGCCTTAGTTCCCACTGGTTTTACAGCCAGAAGTTATGGGGATTCTCTTCCTGGCACTGGAACCCTGAGCTGGGGGCCTGGTGTGGGACGGGGACCCCTCAGTCCTCAGGGAGGACCTTCCTAGCCGAAGTACCCTCCTGATTTTTTTTTTTAATCCTCACCCGAGAACATTTTTTCATTTTTTGTTCAGATAGAGTGGGAGGGAGAGAGAGGAAGAGAGAGAGAGAGAAACATCGACGTGAAAGGGACACATTGAGTGGCCGCCACCCGCACGACCAACCAGGGCCGGGGACAAACTGCAACCGAGGTACATGCCCTTAGCGGGAACTGAACCCGGGTCTCTCTGGACCGCAGGCCGATGCTCTAACCGCTGAGCCAAACCGGCCAGGGCTACCCTCCTGATTTTATCTGCCGCACGTGGGTGTGGGGCCAGCTGTCAGCCTCCGCCCTCCTACCAGTCTCCGTGTGGCTGCTTCTTTAATCTCGTAGTTGCAGGACTTCCATTCAGCTCAATGCAGGCGGTTCTGAAGGATGGTTGTTCTGTAGTTAGTTGTAACTTTGATGTGGTTGTGGGCAGAGAGTCCACGGTTACCTACCCGCCGTCCTGACCGGAGGTCCAGTACCTAGTCTTATTCAGAACAGGTTACTTACCAAACTCAGACTTAAATGTGTGTGTATATTTTCTAAGAATAATCAACAAAAAATAAAATATGGTGGAAAACTTTCAAAAAAGTAAAGATAGTTTTATTTATAATTTATATATAATTTTATTTATAATTTATATATAATTCAACAGGAGCCAAAAATGGAAGACAATAGAAATAAAAGAGAAAGCATAATAAATTGGAAGCCTAAAATAAGTTGTTTAAAACAAAGTCTCATATATATATATATATATATATATATATATATATATATATATACATACAGATTAATTCCATCTATAGCATTGGAGACCATTGGATCAGATATTAAAAATACGCAGCATAAAACGCACACATTCAATATGAGGCATGGGCAACTCAAGGACAATTCAAGCAAAACAGAAAGATTGAAAATAAATGAGTAAAAAAGAATGCACAAAGCCTATAATGTATCATAAAAACAAAGCTAGCATAGCAATAGTAATATTCTGCAAGATATCATTGAAGGTATAGAGCATAAAAATGGACAAAAGAGACCATTTTATACTGTATCAGTTCGGATTCATGTGTGGCTGTAACAAAGCCAACGAAAGTGATTTCAACAAGAAGTTTAATGATATAAGTAGTTCATTGCCAAGCTGGCCAGAAGTGCCTCGGGGGCTCATGATGTCAGCAATCTCCTGGTTTCCTTCTTCCTGCCTGTTCTATCATTCCCATGGCTTCCTCATGATCCTAAAACGAATGCTGTACTTCCAGCCTCACGCCTGCATTCCCGACAGGAAGAAGAAAAGGAATTGCCAGGAAGTAGTGGAGCCTACACCGGAAGTCACACACAGTGCCTCTCCTAAAGAGAAGGGAAACCAGCAAGTAGAAATGATCACCTGAGTGCATTGCTACTTGAACCAAAACTAGGGTATTGTTGCTAAGGAATAAGGGAAACCATACACGAGGTAGGCTACTGTGTTTGCTAAACACAGTGCCCAAACAAACTGTAGTCTAACTAGATAAAATTATCATCAACTTATATGCACCTAACAACTTGGCGGAGAAACACAAAAGGCAAACTATGACATGATGATAGGAACACATTCACAAAATCACAACCACACTGGGAGTTTCTAAACAAGCCTCTTTCAGACACTGATAGATCAACTGCCAAAAAATAAGTCAGAATAAAGGAGATTTAAGTCAGTGCTACTCAGAGTTTGGTCTGTGTACTAGCGTACCAGAAGGTTAGGAACTCCTACCAGAATGTACATCACTATGCCACCAAGCCCACGGTTCAGTTTAGTTAATAGATTTTTTTTTTCATACTAGGCTTTCTTTTTTTTTTTTTATCCTCACCCGAGGACATTTTTGCATTTTTATCTTGAGATAGAGTGGGAGGGAGAGAGAGAGGAAGACAGAAAGAGAAACATCGATGTGAGAGAGACACATCGAGTGGTTGCCACCCACACAACCCCAACCGGGGCCGGGGACATACTGCAACTGAGGTACGTGCCCTTAGCAGGAACCGAACCCGGGACTCTCTGGTCCACGGGCCGACACTCTAACCGCTGAGCCAGACTGGCCAGGGCCATATTAGGCTTTCTTGATGAAAGGAAGCTCTGACCTGGTTTACATTGCAGTACAAACTCCTTATCTTGTCACAGAGCTGATAAAATGTTCACAGACCAACTACTTTGAGAGTAGTCCTGACCTCACTCTTCTTTCTCTCTATGGAAAGATGTCTCCTTCGACCAGCTCTTTTGAATTTAAATACAATCTTAACAAACTTGAACTCAAAACAGATGATGATTATTTGTTCCTAAGAGTTACTAGGTGCCAAGGACTCAATCCTGTCAGAAGCCCAAGGGCTATCAATGGGAGACTTGGGTTTGAATCCGGGCACATCTAGGGGCTGTTGCTGGTAAGTGCTCTGCCTCTGAACCCAGCACTGTAGGCCATCTCTGCGGTGGGTAGCCTAGGTCCCAGGGTGGGTCCCATCCTCCACACACAGACTTCAGAGTGACACACCCATCTTCTACCAGCGTGTACACAAGATCCGAGCTGGTGCATGTACAGTTTCTATCACATGGAGAATGGTTGATAGGAGTGTGAATCTCACATTTCAATTTTACCTCATGTCAGTTTCATCAGTTAAGGCCAAGTCTGTTTCTGAGGTTTATTTTCAGAAACCCCTGGTCCTGGGTGCGGGAGGAAACATGTCCATTTCTTTTGCTCGAAGGGGAGAAGGCAAAAGCTTGGGTGAGATGTTGTTCTCTAGTGTAGGGCAATTGGAGGGATGCAGAAAAGACAGAGCTTAACATCCCACAAAACTTATCTGGGCTCCGTGTTATTATACTTTCATTTTTCTGTGACTTGAGGGCAGACAGCATTGCGAGAATCATGGCTGTGACTTGCTCTTGACCTTCACTCCAAATCATTTCTTTTTCGTCGTAGGCAGGCACTGTTAGCACCTTAAGTTGTACCCTCCCGTCCTTACTCTATGCAATTATATAATACAAATTGAGTATGGGGTGAGTGTGTTATTACTATTATTTTTTTTCCTTTATTGATTTTAGAGAGAGAGGAAGGGCCTAGGAAGCACAGAGAGTCCCAAACAAGATGAACCCCAAGAGGCCCACACCAAGACACATCATCATCAAAATGCCAAAGGTTCAAGACAAAGAGACAATCTTAAAAGCAGCAAGAGAAAAGCAGTTAGTTACCTACAAAGGAGTTCCCATAGACTGTCAGCTGATTTCTCAAAAGAAACTTTGCAGGCCAGAAGAGATTGGCAAGAAATGTTCAAAGTGATGAAAAGCAAGAACGTACAACCAAGGTTACTTTATCCTGCAAAGCTGTCATTTAGAATCGATGGTCATATCAAGAGTTTACCAGACAGGAAAAAGCTAAAGGAGTTCATCACCACCAAACCAGTATTATATGAAATGTTGAAGGGTCTTCTTGAAGGAGAACAAAAATATGAACAATAAAATGGCAATAAATACATATCTATCAACAATTGAATCTACAAACGAAATGAGCAAGCAGAACAGAAACAGACTCATAGATACAGAGAACTTTTTGTTGCTTGCCAGATGAGAGGGGGCTGAGGGGATGGGTGAAAAAGATGAAGGAATTAAGAAGCACAAATTGGTTCTTAGACTGATGAACCTCAAAAGGAAGGGGGGCAGGGAGGGTGGGAAGAGATAAACCAAAGAACTTTTATGCATGTATGCATAACCACTGGACACAGACAATAGTGTGGGGAAGGCAGGAGAGGGGTGGGATTGGGGAGCAGGGGGTCAATGGGGAAAAAAAGGGGGGACATCTGTAATACATTCAACAATAAAGATACGTTTTAAAAAAGACTAGTAACTTTTTTAACATATTTTTTAAATTATTTGTATTTATTGATTTTAGAGAGAGAGAGAAACATTAATTTGTTCTTCCACTTATTCATGTATTCATTGGTTGACTCTTGTATGTGCCCAGCCCAGGGATCAAACCCACAACCTTGGCATATACAGACCATGCTCTAACCAGCTGCGTTACCTGGCCAGGGTCAAGACTAGGAACTTAAACTTTCTTCCAAGCTATTTCTTTTTTTATCTTACATGGTATTGTCTGGTATTTTATTTCTTGTTTTTATGAAACACATATTTTGTTTTCTTTTTATTATTTTTATAATCAGCATTTGATGTTTGGGGATTTTATTTTTCAATAATCAAATAATAAAATTGACTTCTTTGGGGGGGGGGTACTGTTCTGTGCATTTTAAAACATGCATAGGTTTCTGTAATCACCAGCCCAATCGATATGAAATGGTTCCATTACCCCAAAAGCTCCCTTGTGTTACCCCTTTATGATCGGACATCCCCCTGCCCTAATCCCTGGAAACCAATGATCTGCCCCCATCACTACAGTTTTTATCAATTAATCTCGTCATACTCTTTTGAACCTACATTTTTTTTTTTTTTTTTTTGCAGTTTATATCTATCACTCTTCTCTATTTGGTAACATTTTATTCTCATACTTTTCTTTAGATGTGATTTCCTTTAGTTGTTTGGATATTTATTTAATCCTCACATGAGGACATTTTTTTTTTTTTCATTTTTGTTCAGATAGAGTGGGAGGGAGAGAGAGAGAGAGAGAAACATCGACGTGAGAGAGACACATCGACTGGTTGCCTCCCGCACGACTCTGACCAGGGCCGGGAACAAACCACGACCAAGGTACGTGCCCTTGACCAGCATCGAACCCGAGACTCATCAGTCCTTGGGCCGACGCTCTAACCGCTGGGCCAAACCAGCCAGGGCTGTTTGGATATATTTAAAACAGCTGATTTAAAGTCGTTGCCTAGAAGGTCCAATGCCTAGGCTTCCTCAGGGACAGTTTCTGTTGACTTCATTTTTTCTGGTGTATGGGTGGGCCACACTTTCTTGCGTGCCTTATAATCTTTTGTTAGAAACCGGACATTTTAAATAACAATATAGTGTGGCAACCCTGGACGTCAGATTCTCCTCTCTCCAAGGGTTGGTTCTTACTGTTGCTTGTTGTTATTATTGTGAGTGTGTCTACCAACTTTTAAGAACCAGATCTGTCTATATCCTTTGTGCTGTGTGTCCATGTACGTCTCTGCTCGGTTAGCTTACTGGTCGCTAATGATCAGAGGGAGATTTCCTTAAACACCTGGAACCAATGAGGGGTCTCCCGATCGTTGCCAAGGGCCCTGTACACACTGGGGCCTGCCTGCAACACAGCCCAGCGGCTGACAACTCTGCCTTAGCCCTCAGCCCTGCCAGAGCCAGAGCCAAGGTCACCCCTGGGCGTGCGCACCGCCCTGCACAGGGCACGGCCTTCTGGACTCCCTGGGATATAGCGGAGCTGTTCAAAGCCCCAGTGGATGTCTCATTTTCCAGCTTTTGCTTTTAAGCGTTTTATTCGCCTATCGTTTGCCCGAACTTGGCGTCGTTGTGAAGCTGGACAATTGCCTCTCACTGCTTTTATCCAACATCTCTTGGCAAAGGCTTTTCCTCCCTGGGTGAGCTCTGAATCGGGTCAAATAAAGACATCCTTTAACGGGGGTCTTCCAGGGAACCCCCAGGCTTGGAGAATAATGACAATTCTCCAAGACAAGGATCTGAAGAAGTCCACTTCCATTCTGCCCTTCCTGATGGCTCTCAGGCTGCTAGTTTTTTGTTTTGTTTTGTTTTTTCTTGTTTCTTTATTGAGTTTAGAGAGAGAGGAAGGGAGAGGGAAGAGAGAGATAGAAACATCGATGAGAGGGAATATTGATTGGCCGCCTCCTGCATGCCCCCCACTGGGGATCGGGCCCCCAACCTGGGCATGTGCCCTGACCGGGAATCGAACCGGCGACCTCTTGGTGCATGGGTCGATGCTCAACCACTGAGCCACACCGGCTGGGCAGGGCTGCTAGTCTTTAAGGCATCTGAAAAGCTGAAGAGCAAGAGGTGGGAACAGGGCAAGTCAAAGCTCCACAGAGCTTTCTGTTCTTCCTGGAACTTGGCTGCCTTTCTTGCATGCTCCCTGGATTGCTACAAGACTTTGGTTAATTTCCAAGGTTCTTAGAAAGTCAATTCTGACCATTTTACCAGTTTTCTCGGAGCTTTTATGAGGCAGAAAATTTTCAGAAGTCCTTCCTTCACACATTTTCACTAACCTTGAACTCACTGTTACGAGGATTTTACCTCCACCTCCCCACGAACGCTGCTTTTAACAAGGTCTTCCGTGATTTCTGTGTTCTGGTCCCAAGGATCAGTCAGAAATTCTAATCTTACTGACTTATTATCTTTTGACCAGCTTCTTGAAACACTTCCTTTGGCTTCCTGAGCATCTCATTCCTCTGGGTTTCTTCTGGTCATACTGGCCATTCTTGCTCCCTTTCCTTCTGTGTCCTCGCATCCCTTTACCTTCTGAAAGTTGGAATGCCTCCTTCTTTAGGGGATGGAGTGCAGTCTTGCGTCTGTGAATGCCAGCTGTAGACAACACTCCAAAGGGGCATCTCCCGCGACGCCTCCCCCGAGCTCCAATGCCATCTTGTCAATGCCATACTCAACATTTCCAGTTGAACTTTGGAGGGGCACGTTCAACTTCAAAATGCCCAAAACACAACTGCTTCTCTTTCCCCCAGCCTACTCCCCCCACCACCTTGTCCATCTCAGTCAGCACGGTTCAGACCAGAGACTTTGCGCTCACCTGTGACTCCTCATCTCCTCCCACGTGCGCCCTCGAATCCACCAGCGAGCACGCCGGCTCTACCTTCAGAATACATCCCTGAACCAACGGTGCGACCTCTACCGTGGGCCAAGCCTCTGGCAGCTCAAAGCTGAGTTGGTGTTCTCTGGCCCAGCCTGCTCCCTCTCTGCTTCTGTTCTTGCCCTGCTAAGTCATCTCAACATGGCAGCTGGGATGATGCATTTAACATCCAGCTCAGGGCCCGGCCGTGTGGCTCAGTGGCTGAGCGTCGACCCTGCACCAAGAGGTCGCCGGTTCGAATCCCGGTCAGGGCACATGCCCAGGTTGTGGGCCCGATCCCCAGTGGGGGGCATGCAGGAGGCGGCCTGTCGATGTTCTCTCTCATCAATGTTTCTATCTCTCTCTCCCTCTGTCTCTAAAAATCAATAAAGGAATAAATAAATAAATAAAATAAAATCCAACTCATGCCCTGACTGGATAGCTCTCCCTTCCTCTCTCTCTCTCTCAAATCAATAAAAAATAAAAAATAAAAAAAGATTAAAAAAAGTCTTTTAAAAAACAAAATAAATTCCAACTCGCATCTTTTCCTCCTGTCCCATTAACAGGCTCTGCCGTTGTCCCCATCTACAGAGGAAGCAAACATCTCCCCAGTAGCCACAGATTCCGTGCCATCTGGCCCTCGGCTCTCATGTGCCCTCCGCTCCTGTGACTGTCCCTGCTCCTCCCTCCCTCCCTCCTTCTCACTGGCTTCCCTAGTCTTTCTCACCAGGCGGGCCCAGTGCCCTGCCACCTGGAATGCCATTCCCTAAGAGTCTGCGTGGCATCTTCTCCACCTCCTCCAGGTTCTACTCACACGTCACCGTGTCTCTGGGGCCGACCCGGACCACCCGGTTCCCCAGGCTGACATTCCCGTCTCCCGCAGCCGCTCTGTGCTCCCTTAGCGTGTATCCTTAACTACAACACTGTCCACTTTACTCGTTGCGTGTTGATTCAAGGCCCCAGATGAGCTGATCCAAATGGGTGGGCTTCTTTCCAGATTTCACCTCTTGCCTAAGACATCGTCTGGGAGCATGGGTGTAACTCGAAGCGCCGTGACGGCGAGGAGGAGAAGGAGAAGTCCTCAGACCCGTGCGGAGAGCCCAGCAGCCTCACTGACGGGACAGCTGGATTGGTCCCACCCGGCCTTCTGAAGTGATATGCCACTCCAGCCCTGGAGTGCCACCTCCAGGGTCTTCTCCTCGCGAACCAGGGCTCTGACATTCCACAGATGTGCTCAGAGTTCCTTCATTGGCGCCCATGGAAACGCCTTCTACTCGCTACACACGAGTGTAGGGCTTATCATCTCTGAGGGGCATAGACTGCGACAACCGTGCCCTAGGCACGAATCCCAGCCCCCTCAGTATTTATTTGAGAATCTGATGCCGTACCCTGAAAACGATACGGACAGTAGCAACTAAAATGTATCAGGACTCGTTAAAACAATGAGGTTGAGAACTTGCTGAAATACTAAAACGCAAAATGCTTTTTTCTTTTTAAGGAGAGAAAGAAATTTAGTATTCGCTTGAGATGGAAACTAACTTTTTTTTGGGGGGGGGGGCGGTAAATCCTCATATAGCCAGTGCAGCAAAGGAATATAACAGGGTGCATACCATCCTCAAAACTGATTACATTCTCAAGGTAAACAGTTTCTGAATTGCCATATATAGCAACTTTCACTGCCCTGATGTACATGGATGACTTTACAGTGAAGTAAGGTTAAATAAATTTATATGTGTGTGTGTGTGTGTGTGTGTATATACAGATATATATACACATATATCTCACCCAGAATGGTGTCCAGCATACTATAAGCACCATAAGCAATTATTATTCATTACAGAATGCAAAGCTGTGTGCTACATTATGCATTTTACTTTCCACGTGAAAAGTCGTTTATAGCAACTCTGTAAATCTATCAGTTTTGTAGCAGCAGCAGCTATTTTACGGTTTTTGAGGCCTAAATGAACACACATTGTTGCAACCATGAAGAATCCACACTCACATGCACGTGAATTTCCTGATTGTGCTTCATTTTCACTGGGACCCACCTCCCAGGTAGCCAGTGCAACCTTTCTGAGCTGACGCCTGTCAAAGCCCGAATCTGACAAGAGGGATTTTTTATTCTTGTTTTATTTAGTTCAGGTATTTAGCATGTAGTTTAAGAGAGTCGATCAGACATCCTAGGCTCTAAGACCACGGGACCTGGAACAGTTTTGGGGGTTATAACATATGTAGAAGGACAACAATAGAATAAAGAATAAATATAATACTAAAATAAAGAAGAAAAGAAAACTGGAAGCATAATAATATTATAAGTTTCTCATACTATCTGTGAAGTAGTGTAATAGCATTTGTAAGTAAAATGTGATAAATTAAAAATGTATACTATAAGCCCTGAAGCAACCAATAAAATTACAAACCAGAGTTGTACCTAATTAGTCAATGAAAGAAATAAAATAGCCCTGACCGGTGTGGCTCAGTGGTGAGAACATCGACCTATCCACTGAAGGGTTGTGGGTTCTATTCCTGGTCAAGGGCATGTACCTGGGTTGCAGGTTCGATCCCTGGCCCAAGTCAGTGTTGTGTAGGAGGCAACCAAACAATATGTCTCTCTCACATCAATGTTTGTTTCTCTCTGTCTGGCCCTCTCTCTCTCTTTCTCTCCCTCCCTCTCTCCCTTCCAATTTATCATTAAAAAATAAATGGAAAAATACCCTCAGGTGAGGATTAACCAAAAAAAAAAGAAAAAGAAAAGAAAAAAATTAGAAATAAAATAAAACAGAAAAACTTACTATCTGGAAAACAGACAGTGGCTTTTTGTTTCCTGAAATAACCCTGGCCAATATGAATTGCAGTCGTGACCCTTAGAGAGATTCCCGTGCATCAGTAAAACAAGAATGCGTTGCTATGAAAATGGTGCAATAAGAGCAAAATTTGCAAGAAAATTTTAAAATTGTATGTGTCATATATAAAATTATGTATGGCCCAGTTGGTGTGGCGAAGTGGATAGAGCTTCATTCCATGGACTGAGAGGTCCCAGTTTGATTCCCAGTCAGGGCACATGCCCAGGTTGTGGGCTCGATCCCCAACAGTGGGCGTGCAGAAGGCAGCTGACCGATGTTTCTCTTTCACATTGATGTTTCTATTTCTCTCTCCCTTCTTCTCTCTCTAAAAGATCAAGAAACAAAATTATGTATGATTATAGATGAACATAGATGCCAAAATCCTCAACAAAATATTAGCAAATCGGATTGAGCAATATATTAAAAAAATTATTCACCATGACTCAGTGGGATTCATCCCAGGAATGTAAGGCTGGTATAATATTCACAAATCAATAAATGTGATACACCACATAAACAAAATGAAAGATAAAAACCATATGATCATATCAATAGATGCTGAAAAAGCATTTGACTAAATCCAGCACCCATTTCTGATAAAAACGCTCAGCAATTTGGGAATAGAGGAATCACATCTCAACATAATAAAGGCCATATATGGAAAACCTACAGCCAACATCATACTCAATGGGCAAAAACTAAAAGCATTTCCCTTAAGAACAAGAACAAGACAGGGATGCCCACTTTCGCCACTCTTCTTCAACATAGTACTGGAAGTCTTAGCCACAGCAATTAGACATGAAGAAAAAAATAAAAGGGCTCCAAATCGGAAAGGAGGCAGTGAAAGTGTCATTCGCAGATGACATGATATCATACATAGAAAACCCTAAAGACTCCATCAAAAATCTATTAGATTTAATAAATGAATTTGGCAAAGTAGCAGGATACAAAATTAACATCCAGAAATCAATAGCATTTTTATACACCAATAATGAACACTCAGAAAGGGAAACTAAAAAAAAAAATCCCATTTACCATTGCAACAACAACAACAAAAAAGATACCTAGGAATAAACTTAACCAAGGCGATAAAAGACCTGTTCTCAGTAAACTACAGGACATTGAAAAAAAAAAATAGAGGAAGATATAAAAAAGTGGAAGAGATAAAACAAATAATTTGTATGCACATTTGCACATCCAGTGGACACGGACACTAGGCTGGGGAAGGCAGAAGTGAGGTGGGAGCAGGGAGGAGGGGTCAATGGGGAAAATAGGGGACATCTGTAATACTTTCAACAATTAAAAATTTTCATTTGAAATTTCAAATTATTGCTTTAACATAGGTGAACATGAAATTATCTATAAGATATAAAATAAGATAAATTAGAAATCAGGGAAAACATAAGATCTAAAAACATACATAGAAGTCAAACAAATGCATCAGATTCTTTGAAGCAGAGAATAAAGTCAGACAGGAAGATTCCAAGGTGGCTTCAGAGTTGCCAGTCTCCATCTGCTTCTCCCCACACCGGACCACACTTGCAGCTAAACTGCAGAGCAATTGGCTTGAAAAGTGGGTTGAACTGTAGCTGATCCGAAATATCGAGAGCAGGGAGTATGGAGGAAGGACAGGAGGAGACATGGAGATGGTGAGCCAATTCAAGTGGCTGGGAAACTGGAGGAGTTTTGGGGCAGAGCCCTCATCCTCTGGGAGCATGGGGTCTCAGCCCCAGGCAGGGATCCCCAATCCAGAGCAACAGAGTAGGTAAGGGGAGCCCACCTAGCATCGGGCAGGGGGAATCAGTAAGAATTCAGTCCACCTGGGAGACTCAGCCTGCACCATCCCAGACAAAGAGCAATTTCTTTGTTACAACACCAGCCTGGAAGTTTAGTCTGATTTTATCTGCTGGAGGGGCCATGCGGCAAAGCTCAGGGCCAGCAGAGGGTTCTGACTGGTACACCCAGCTCTGAGGGACCCTCTATTATCTGGAAGAACTTTGGGCAAAAAAATCAACGAGGAAACGGCAACCTTAAATGACGCACTAGATCAGATGGATTTAATTGATATTACAGAACATTTCATCCCAAAGCTGCAGAATATGCATTCTTCTCAAGTACACATGGGACACTCTCAAAGATAGACCACATCAGAACACAAAGTAAGTCTTAACAAATTCAAGATTTAAATCGTATCAAGCATCTTCTCAAATCACAATGGCATGAAACTAGAAATCAACTACAATAAAAACACTGAAAAACATTCCAACCCATGGAGGCTAAATAGCATGTTATTAAACAATAAATGGGTTATGCATAAGATCAAGGAAGAAATAGAAAACTTCCTGGAAACGATTAAAAATTAACACAAAACAACCCCAAATCTATGGGACACAGTGAAAGCAGTTCTGAGAGGGTAATTCATAGCATTACAGGCCTACCTGAAGAAACATGAAAAATCTCAAATAATCTAACCCTACAACTAAAATAACTAAAAAAAGAACAGCAAACAAAGCCCATAATAAATAGAAGGACATAATAAAGATCAGAGCAGAAATAAATGTCATATAGAGACTAAGAAAAATACAAAAGATCAATGAAACCAAGAGCTGGTTCTCTGAAAAGATAAACAAGATTGATGAATCTTTAGTTAGACTCATCAAGAAACAAAGAGAGCCCTGGCCAGTTCGGCTCAGCAGTTAAAGTGTCAGCCTGCAGATCCAGAGAGTCCTTGGTTCCGTTCCCACTAAGGGCACATACCTTGGTTGCAGTTTGTCCCGGCCCCAGTTGGGGTTGTGTGGGTGGCAACCACTCGATGTTTCTCTCTCACATCGATGTTTCTCTCTCTCTCTTCCTCCTTCTCTCCCTTCTGCTCTATCTGAAGATAAAGGCAAAAATGTTCTTGGGTGAGGATTAAAAAAAAGAAGAAGAAACAAAGAGAGAGGCCCCAAATAAATAAAATTAGAAATGAAAAAGGTGAAGTAACAACAACTGACATCACAGAAATGCAAAGGATACTAACAAATATTATGAACAACTATTTGCCAACAGATTGGACAACCCAGGTGAAATGGAAAGATTCCTAAAAACATACAATCTTTAAAAACTCAATAAGGAAGAAGCAGAAAACGTGACTAGACCAATAATAGCTAATGAAATTGAAGCAGTGAAAAAAAAAACACACTTCCAGTGAACAAAAGGCCTGGACCAGATGGCTTCACAGGCAAACTTTACCAAACATTCAAAGAAGAAATAAAACATATTCTCCTCAAATTATTCCAAAAATTTCAAGAGGAAGGAAAACTTCCAAGCTTTTTTTTTACAAGGCCATAATTATCCTAATCCAAAACCAGATAAAGACACTACGCCAAGATCCCTAATGACCAGAGATCCTAAAATCCTCAACAAAATATTAGCAAATGGGGTCCAGCAAGCAATACATTAAAAAGATCATACACCATGACCAAGTGGGATTTATTCTGGACATGCAAGGATGGTACAATATTTGCAAATCAACTAACATGATAAACAAAATGAAGGATAAAAATCACATGATCGTATCAATAGATGCAGAAAAAGCATTTGACAAAATCCAGCACCCTTTTTGATAAAAACTCTCAACAAAGTGGGAAGAGAGGTATTATACTTCAACATAATAAAGGCCTTATATGATAAACCTACAGCCAACATCATACTCAATGGGCACAAACTAAAAGCAGTTCTCTTAAAACAGGAACAAGACAGGGATATTCACTTTCATCACTCTTATTCAACAGTACTGGAAGTCCTAGCCACAGAGACAAGACAAGAAGAAAAAAGAAAGGGCATCTAAATCAGAAAGGAAGAAGTAAAACTGTCATTATTCTCAGATGACATAAAATGGTACATAGAAAATCCTAAAGACTCCACCAAAAAACTACTTGACTGAGTAAATGAATTCAGCAAAGTAGCAGGATACAAAATTAACATCCAGAAATTGATGGCATTTTTATACACCAATAATGAATTTTCAGAAAGGAAAACAATCCCATTTACCCTTGCAACAACAACAACAACAAAATAAGGTACCTAGGAATAAACTTAACCAAGGAGGTAAAAGATCTATACTCAGAAAATTACAGGACATTAAAAAAAGAAATGGAGAAAGATACTAACAAGTGGAAGCATATACCATGTTCATGGATTGGAAGAATTAAACATTATTAAAATGTCCATACTACCCAAGGCAATCTATAGATTCGATGCAATCTGTATTAAAATACCAATGGCATATTTCACAGATATAGAACAAATACTCCAAAAATGTATATGGAACCAAAAAAGACCCTGAATAGTCTCAGCAATCTTAAGAAGAACAAAGTTGCAGGGATCACAATACCAGGTATCAAGCTATACTATAAAGTCATTGGTAATCAGAATAGCCTGGTACTGGCACAAGAACAGGCATATAGACAAATGGAACAGAACAGAGACCCCAGGAATCAACCCACACCTCTATGGTCAATATTTGACAAAAGAGGCAAGAGCATACAATGGAGAAAAGACAGTCTCTTCAATAAATGGTGTTGGGAAAACTGGACAGGTACATGCAAGAAAATGAAACTAGATCACCAACTTACACCATACATAAAAATAAACTCAAAATAGATAAAGGACTTAAATGTAAGTAGTGAAACCATAAAAATCCTAGAAGAAAACATAGGCAGTAAAATTTCAGACATCTCACGCAGCAGTATTTTCATCAATACATCTCGTAGGCAAGGGAGACAAAAGAAAAAATAAACAAATGGGACTACATCTAACTAAAAAGCTTCTGCACAGCAAAAGAGACCATCAACAAAATGAAAAGAAAACCCACTGCAGGGGAAAACATATTTGCTAAGGATCCATCTGATAAGGGGTTAATTTACAAAATATGTAAAGAACTCATACAACTTAACAACAGGAAGACAAACAATCCAATTTAAAAATGGGCAAAGGACCTGAATAGACATATCTTCATGGAAGACATATAGATGGCCAATAGACATATGAAAAAATACTTGTCACTGATCATCAGAGAGATGCAAATTAAAACCACAATGAGACATCACCTCACACCTGCCAGAATGACTACCATCAATAAATCAACAAACAACAAGTGCTGGCGAGGGTGTGGAGGAAAGGGGACTCTAGTACACTGCTGGTGGGAATGCAGACTGGTGCAGCCACTGGGAAAACAAGTGTGAGTTCCCTCAAAAAATTAAAAATGGAACTGCTGTTTAACCCAGCAATCCCATTTCTGGGAATATATCTTTAAAAGCCTGAAACACCAATCAGAAAGAATATACACACTCTTATGTTCATAGCAGCACTATTTAAAATAGTCAAGATCTGTCCCTGGCCGGTTTGGCTCAGCGGTTAGAGCATCGACCTGCGGACCAGAGAGCCCCGGGTTCAGTTCCCGCTAAGGGCACGTACCTCAGTTGTGGTTCATCCCCAGCCTCGTGTGGGTGGCAGCCAGTCAGTGTGTCTCTCTCACGTCGATGTTTCTCTCTCTCTCTTTCTCTCTCCCTTCTTCCCGCTCTATCTGAAGATAAATGTAAAAAAAAAAAAAGTCCTTGGGTGAGGATAAAAAAAAAATAATAATAAAATAGCCAAGATTTGGAAACAGCCCAAGTGCCCATCAGTAGATGAGTGGACAAAAAAGCTGTGGTATATTTACACAGTGGAGTACTATGCAGCTGTAAGAAAGAAGGCTCTCTTACCCTTTGAAACAGCATGGAGGGACCAGGAGAATATTATGCTTTGCGAAATAAGCCAGTAAGAGAGAGACAAATATCACATGATCTCCTTATCTATGGAAGCAAATGAATGAAATAGGTCCAGAGACATGTAAGCATGAAACCGACTGATGAATCACAGAGGAAAACGGGGTGGGTAGGGGCGAGAAGAGATTAACCAAAGGACTGATATGCATATATGCATAACCCCTGGACACAGACAATTCAGTTAAGGCCTGGGGTGAGTGGGAGTCTGGTAGAGGGGATAATGTTGGGAAAATTGGGGACATCTGTAATACTGTCAACAATAAAATAAATAAATAAAATCATGATATAAAAAAATAGACAGGGAGGAATGAAAGAAAGAATTAATGTAAGCCTGGCCGCTGTGGCTCAGTGGTTGAGCATCCACTCATGCACCAAGAAGTAGCCGGTTCAATTCCCGGTCAGGGTACATGCCCAGGTTGTGGGCCCGATCCCCAGTGGGGGGCATGCAGGAGGTGGCCAGTCGATGTTCTCTCTCATCGATGTTTCCATCTCTCTCTTTCTCTCTCCCTTCCTTTCTCTAAAAATCAATAAAGAAAAAAAATTTATTAAAAAAAAAAGAAATAATTAATGTAAGAAAAACCTCCTAGATATGAACACAAACTCAAGTTTTGGCATTTAGAGAACTCAGGCACCAAGCAGGAAAAATGTAAAGACACACAGCTAGGTCCATACAAGTAAGAGCACCTGCTAAGGGACTCCCATAACTGTTGAAATATAGTTTAATAGAGTGTGGGGAATAAAAGTAAGTGAGCCCTGGCCGGTTTGGCTCAGCGGTTAGAGCATCGGCCCGCGGACCAATGAGTCATGGGTTCGATTCTGGTCAAGGGCACGTACCTGGGTTGTGATTCGTCCCTGGCCCTGGTCGGGGTCGTGCAGGAGGCAGCCACTCAATGTGTCCCTCTCACATCGATGTTTCTCTCTCTCTCTCTCTCTCTCTCTCTCTCTCTCTCTCTCTCTCTCTCCCCCTTCCACTCTATCAGAACAAAAATGGAGAAATGCCCTTGGATGAGGATAAAAATAATAATAATAATAAAGGTAAGTGAAGTGTCCCCTGAGAGTTTTAGCTGGACTCAGCGGTTCGCGGAAGATTGCTGGGAAGGTGCAGCTTTTCCAATTTGGATGCTCCCTCCAAATTTCCGTCTACAGAAGGGTGGTGGGTAGTCTGCAGAGCACCTGGGACAGTCTTCTGAATTCAACATCCGGCCACGTGGTCCGTGACACCTGCCATGTCTGAACAACCCGTCTTCCTAATCTCCTGCAATGTCCTTCCAGGGCAGACACCCTGAGCCCCGATCCGGTCTGGGAAGGGGAGTCTGGGAATGTGGTCCCTGGCGCTCTCGCAACGTGGAGAAGGTGGGGGATGCTGACGCCTGGCTGACTCAGACTGGCACACATGCCCCTGTCACTGTCCGGTTCCTTCCAGTGGTCGCTTGCTGCTCCTTCTCTTCCACGCATGCTCCACGCGTTCGAACGACAGGCCGTGGCTGGGCCTTCTGTGTGTTTCCTTTGCAAACCCTCCTGAACTTGGCACTCTGCAATGCTTTGTCGGCACCTGGCCTCTTCCCGTCCTTCCGGCGCTCAGCACACCAGGCGGGCAGAACGTGTGAACTGGGGAACAGCCCGTGGGGGCAACACTGAGCTTATTAGAATTTTCTCAGGGAAAAATAAGAAAATATTCTTGTTGCCCTGACCAGTTTGGCTCAGCAGAGCGCCGGTCCTTGGACCAAAGGGTCGTGGGTTCGATTCCCAGTCAAGGACACATACCTGGGTTGCAGGTTCGATCCCCAGCCCAGGTCGGGGTCGTACGGGAGGCAACCAACCGATGTCTCTCTCACATCGATGTTTCTCTCTCTCCCTTCCTCCCTTCCACGCTATCTAAAAAAAAAAAATGAATGGAAAAACATCCTTGGGCAAGGATTAAACAAAAAAAGAAAAGAAAAGAAGAGAAAATATTCTTGTTTATATTTTTATTGTCTTATCTAGAGAACATCTGGAAAACATCAGCGTCACTAACTCACTCCATTCGCATCGTTTTAATAAAAGGAAATCCCAAATAACAATGTTTTCTTTTGCACAGCCAAGTATCTCTCTTTATTATAGACACATTTAATTACAGCTACACCACAGCTCTCGACGCTGGGCGAGGCAGGACCAGCGTGAGTGTACGCTGCTACAGATTGTCGAACGTTGTCATCGCTGCTGCTGTTAGCAAGTGTGCGGTGAGCACCTCCTGCCCCACACCAGGAACGCGGGAGGTACGACCTTCGACGTGGCTTCTGCCTGCAAGGACATACGGTCCAGTCAGGGAGGTAACAGGGATGGTCCTGGTGCAGTTTGAGATAATGAATCCGCATGAGAGATCGGGGGGACGCAGAGCCTTAGGGTCCTGAGGATACTAAGGTATTCAGGTTGGTCCCTAAAGACTGATTAGGCTTGTCTGGCTGGTGTGGCTCCGTGGCTGAGTGTCGACCCATGCAGGAGGCGAAAGATGGATGTTTCTTTCTCACATCGATGTTTCTCTCTCTCTGTAAATCAATAAAGAAAAAAAAATTTTTTTTTAAACAGAAGACTTGGGGACATGAGGGCTCTTCTTCTTACAGAACAAGAAGTGTGGCGAGAGCAGGCGGTGATGCGGGTCAGCTACTCCACGCCGCCCTCCAGAACCTGGGGTCTTTCTAGCTCCTGCCCCTCCACCCTCGGCCTGACGACTCAGAGTCCCTTTCGCTGCCTCCCGTCTGCAGGCGGCCGGCAGCTGCCTTCGGTGGAACAGAAGGGCAGCAGGGTGGCACTGGTCTGAGAAGCCTCCCACGGACTTTCCTGGACACACCTTTGGCCATAACTGGTCCCATAGCACACTGAGCTGCAAGGGAGTCTGGGAAACCAGTATTTTGCTTTCTAACCTCCCGCAGGGGTCGTGAATCGGGTTCTGGAGGTGCTAACATACAGGCTCTACGTCTAACCATTCCTACCATCTCCAAATGTATCTTTTAAATCGATTTCTCCATGTGCAAATTAAAAGAAAGCAGAAATTTGAAAAAAAAATTAATCTGAATACATATCGAGTGTGTGGTCGGAGCATTAATTCTATCCATAAACATGTAAAAAGCCAACGACTGTACACCAAGCAGTGAGCTGAAAACAGGGAGACAGAGATGAATGACAGATGTTCCACGTCCTTGGAAAGTTTACGACGCGACAGTGGAAACAGCCCTGTAAATAAATACGCTACAGTGTGGGAAAAAGACCAGGACAGAAACGCTGACCAGGGGACTCAGGGTGTTTCAGAGGACATTTGGTGCACGCAAGGCGGGGGTCAGGCAGCTCGGCACCCAGAGGAGCTGGGAGCAGCTCCTAGCAGGAGGGTCTGCACCTGCTCCTCAAGGAATTCCCAATCCTCAGCTTTGCAGAAAACGTGCAGGAGGCCGAGTGAGGGGTGGACTCCTGTCCCGCTGCTGCTGAGCCGTGTGAGAGCGAGTTTGCAGCCTGAGTCGGGAAGCCCTGCTCCAGCCCTACGGTCCGAGCCGGTTCCCACGTGCGGTTTCCCACGTGCGGGGCGCACCTCGCTCAGCCTGGGAGCCAGCACAGGGGTTGCGGCTGCAGCCATCTGAAGCACTTGGGGTGCCCGTCTGCAGGGCCAGCCAGACATCACTTACTACAGCAGGTGTGGACCTGGAAACCACGAGGACATGATGGCGGACGAGCTGTGGTGTCCCAGGAGTCCTGCCCAGCTGTGGAGTTCACCTCGTTCACGCGCGAGCCCGACCTGGGGCCACAGGCTCCCTGGTGACCGGGGCCTGGAAACAACCAGGACCAGGGAAAGGCGTCGGGTCGGGACACGAACTCGCCTCCTCCCTGCACCCGTCAGCGCGCTGCCCTAATTTCTCCACGGACAGCCTTGGCCTGTCCTTTGTGGGCCGCTGGCTTCTTGGCCGGTGACGCAGACAGGCCTTTTCTCCCGGCACGGGGGCAGGCGCTCTCGGTCTCCTTAGAAAGGACTCTGGCACAACTGTTTTCCATTTCCCACTGTGTTTCACGGACGGGGAATGTGAACGGCTCGCCGGGCTCGTGTGCTTTCTTCCCTGTGTGGAAATGTGTTCTGCATTAAGGCCCCGAGCGAGGCAGCGGCCCGGGTATCGCCCTCCGGCTCTCCAAAATCCCCCCGAGCCAAGAGCAGACAGGGAATGCGGTTTATGAGCCCCAGATGGCGCAGTGGGTGTCGTGGGCGTCTGTGCGCGGAGAGGTCGGGGGTTCAGCCTCCATCTGGAGCTGACTCAGGCCGCTTCTCCGGGAAAGGAATCAAGACGGGGCCTGGGGGAGGCACCTGGCGCGCCACCCGCCCACCCCCAGGGCCCAGGGCACTCCTGCTGCCTTGAAGCGGACGGAGCGCTGGCCACGCGGCCCCGCCACCTGCCTCCACCGGGGCCTTGGCTCCCAACCCACATCAGCTCAGCTTCCTCCCTGTTGTTCCTGGCCTCACAGCATCCTCTGCTCGCTCAGTCCCAAAGCAGGACGTTTAAACAAAATTTCTTTTTCTTTATTGATTTTAGAGAGAGGAAGGGAGAGGGAGAGGGAGATAGAAACATCGATGAGAGAGAACATCAATTGGCCGCCTCCTGCATGTCCCTCACGAGGGATTTGGCCCACAACCTGGGCATGTGTCCTGACTGGGAATCGAACCGGCGACCTCTTGGTGAAAAAAAAAAAGATGTAGCGTAACCACTTCCCTCTTCTTCTTTATTTATCCTCACTCGAGAACATTTTTGCATTTATCTTCAGATAGAGCGGGAGGGAGAGGGGGGGAAGAGAGAGAGAGAAACATCGATGTGAGAGAGACACATTAAGTGGTTGCCACCCACACGACCCCAACCAGGGCCGGGGACAAGCTGCAACCGAGGTACGTGCCCTTAGCGGGAACCGAACCCGGGCCTCTCTGGTCCGCGGGCCGACGCTCTAACCGCTGAGCCACACCAGCCAGGGCCCCGCTTCCCAGAGTTCTCAGTGTAGCCCAGGAGCAGGAATCTCTGCCTTGGTTGGGGGGGGTCTTCTCCTGTGGGCGTCTGGGGGGAGCCGAGGGTGCTTGGTCGCACACAAGTTTTGGAGGTAACAGGCCCCTCGGATGTGGTCCGTGGGTCTTCAGCCTTCTCAGGGCCTGTGGTCCCTCACCTCTGCCCGTGACTGGGTGGGCTGGGAGGACGGTAAGGAAAAGCTCCCAGAAACTGGAGGAAAAATCCTTCTCTCCAATCGGCTTTCACACGAGTGAAACTGGTATTTCGGTCTCTGACTCTCTCGTTTGTGAGCTGGATCGGAACTCAGAAGGAGAGAAGGGTGTTACTCGTTCTCCCCGCCAGACCTCAGCGTGGGCTCGGGGACCCTGTGGTCGCCACACCTTCTCAACGATGCGCACGTTTCGGTCGGCTGGTGCGCCCGTCCCTGACGATTCCGTAATTCCTCCCGGCGGGGGTCACGCGCCAGCCTCGCTGAGAAAGCCGGTTCTCTTAGTACTAAAACGGGCACCCACCCATTTCGCGAAGGACCGACTCTTGACCGTGCCTCTCCTGTCACCGCTCTGGTCGCCCTTGAGAGAAGCAGCCAGCTCCCAGGTCACAGAGCCAGGCCGGGGGCCGGAGAGCAGCCGCCGTGGGACGTGCTCGGCACTCGAGTGGGAGGCGGCCGCCCTCTGTTTATATTTTGTATTTTGAAATGATGTCAGACCCACAGAAAAGTTGTACAACAGGACGGCGAGTTCCTGTGCACCGTCACCCGGGTCCCTCTCGCACGAACGTCTTCCGAATCGATGACCCAACACAGGAGAGGAGGGTGCTGCCGGGCACTGCGCCTCACTGAAACTGCACCGGTGCCCTTTCTGTCCCAGGACCCCTCCTGGCATTTCGTCTCCTTTGCTCCTGGACAGTTTCTCAGTCCTCCTTGCCCTTCGTGGCCCGGCACACTTCTGAAGAAGGCCGGCCAGCTGTTTCTGGAGACCGTCTCTTCATTCGGGTTTGTCCGGGGCTTTGTAGTGACGGACGGAGGTTGATATACACCCAGCAAGAATGCCACCCCGGGATGTCCTCTCGCACTGCGGGCGCCCCTCGGGGCCTGGTGGCAGTCTCTCTGGCTCTCGGTTGAGGGGACCCTCCTCCCCTTGGGAAAGGCTGCCTGTCGGGGTGTCACTGCGTGGTGTCTTTAACAGAGGGCACGTTCGAGACCACACAAACATCTTGTTTCTCCCCAAACCTTCCTCTCCCATCTTCACGCCCACTGGCGGACCTCACGGACAGCAGCTGTTACCCCAGCATCTGCCTGACGGTGGTCTTCCATTTCCCTGCAGTCTTCCACCCGTTTAACCGCAGTCCGTCTGCAAGAAAGAGCTGTTCCTTCTCCCCCGTTATCGACGGATTCAGGTCTGCTGGAATCACGGTGCAGTCGCAGATACTCATGTTATTCTGAGGGCTTGGCTCCTTGCTATCATTATGTATCTGGCTGCTCCGTGGGTCACCCCTTGTGTGTGAATTCGGGGGTCCACCTCCCCTGTGTGCGTGACGATGCAAAACCACTCTGAACCAGGGCAGCCTGTTTTTGTTTTTTGTTTTTTTATCTTCACCTGAGGATATTTTCCCATTTTTGTTCAGATAGAGTGGGAGAAAGAAAGAGAAACATTGATGTGAGAGGGACACATCGACTGGTTGCCTCCCGCGTGACTCGACCAGGGCCAGGGACGAGCCTCAACCGAGGTCCGTGCCCTTGACCGGAATCGAACCCGCGACTCTTAGGTCTGTGGGCCGACGCTCTCACCACTGAGCCACACCGGCCAGGGCAGGGCAGCCTGTTTTAGTCACCATTCCCATGGGTGTTCCGGGCAAAAGTCACTGGATTTTTTTCTATATCTTACTATAACATGCTACTCATTTATCTTGATTGAATGATTCCAGTATCAGTCATAAAAGGTTTGGCATTCATGGGAGAGTTTGCCTGGTTTTTGAGAGTCAGATAGGGCTCGATACACTGCAGGGGCTCGTTCACGCTCGCCACGAGGTTGATCTCGCCATCCAGGTGCAGTCCAATCACGAAGAGGACGCCCGCACAGACTCACTCAGGAAGAAGTCCTGCTTTCTGGAGCCGGGAGCATACCGACCCCGCAGAGTTCCTGTATATATGTGTGTGTACATATAGCCCATAGTCAAACATTTCTTCCTTAAAGATCGCTTCTCTGCTCTCTGAATGAGATCTCACTCATTCGGTTACTACTTTCAAATCGCGGTAATTCGTTGCTTACCTGTGTGTGGCAGGGTTAAGGGTGATTTTTGCACTTGATACTTTCCTGAACTTAAGTGTTTACACAATGAACATGTATTTCTTCTATTGTAATAAAATTGTATTTGAAATATTTTATAATGTAACCCTTAATCCCTACTCAAAAAGATGTAGAACCCAGCCAGTGTGGCTCAGTGGCTGAGCGTCGACCCTGCACCAAGAGGTCACCGGTTCGATTCCCGGTCAGGGCACATGCCCAGGTTGTGGGCTTGATCCCCAGTGGGGGGCGTGCAGGAGGCGGCCAGTCGATGTTCTCTCTCATCGATGTTTCTATCTCTCTCTCCCTCTCCTTTCCTCTCTCTCTAAAATCAATAAAGGAAAAAAATTTTTTTAATAAAATAAAATGAAGCTACTAATTAAAAAAAAAGACGTAGAGATTTCACTCTGTTGAAGAGACAGGATGCTGTCCCCATTGCTCATATGCGACGCACAGCTGTTCCCCTGGGTACACACACGCCTTTGTCTATACATGAGAATGGCGTCAGGAGATTATTTTGTTGGCTTGTAAAATACACCCACTTTTATTCATAGTTCTTTTGAATATAGTACCACGAGGGAAATGTGAGCGGTTAACATTCCCGATACAGTGAAGAACGTTAATGTACTTACGTTTTGGCTTTGAGAACAGGGTTGCTTGAACCCACTCCCGCACGCCCTCGGAGGGCTGCGGGCCGAGTGCCGGCTCCGATGAAACTCCTTCCCTAACGAGAGCGCTGTCCTGCATTCGCACGGCACGGAAACACATTCGTTCCCGAGCTCTGTTAAAAACTTGAATGGCGTTTTAACCTAATTGGGTTTCATTCAGAAAACTCTTTCCACAGAAACATACCTTGAAAGCATTGTCATTCAATAAAACACTCGGGCAAAGCCGCCCCGTGGAATCCCAGCAGCGAGGGAATGAACTCAGTGAGGCTGAAGCCGTCACTCCTGATGGTGCACCAAAGCCCACGGGACGGGCGGTGGAGGGGCTGACGCTGGGGAGAGCCCAGCAGGACCCCAAACTCCAGGGCCTCACCAATTCTGGTCATGCAGCAGAGCTCGGCTAAGTCCCCAGGGCATTTATTTGCATAGAATAATCATAATCATTCTGGTTAAAATCTCCAGGTTGGTCCGGCCGGTGTGCCTCAGTCGTTGAGTGCCGACCCATGCACCAAGAGGTCGCCGGTTCAATTCCCGGTCAGAGCACATGTCCAGGTTGTGGGCCCGATCCCCTGTGGGGGGCGTGCAGGAGGCGGCCAATCGATGTTCTCTCTCATCAGTGTTTCTATCTCTCTCTCCCTCTCATTTCCTCTCTCTGTAAAATCAATAAAGGAAATAATAATAATAATAATAATAATAATAATAATAATAATAAATAAATGAAATCTCCAGGTTGTTTACTTGGTAAATGAAAGTCAATGACCCTACCCTGGGAGAAGGCTAATGGCACAGGGGTGGAGGAAAGAGTATGGAGACCCTGCCGGCTGCAGGGAGCAGAACACGCCACCCCAAAATAGGCCGCTTTGACATAAGGGTTATTTTGAGCTGAAGGCACCTGAGAAACAGGAGACACTCGATTTCCCACGAGAAAAGCGCCCTCCTCGCACCGAGAAGAGAACAGAGGGTAGGAGGACTCCCTCCACTACAGGTGATTGAGAACCTTTCTGAGCTCCAAAGATGTGCTTCCTCTGTCTTGTGTCTTCCCGTATCGCTGCTGAAAAGGCTTATTCTGTGATTGCGGATTATTTGTACGTGTATTCACTGGGATACCTTGGGTAGCAGTGAACTGCAGGGGAGAAAACATTTTTCCTCTGCCCTCTTAGGTTCTGTAGCTGCGGTTTATGAATCCAACTGACAAAGGACGCAGGGGAAGAGGCACACACATTTTCTTTGATGTCCAGTTTAATTTGTAAGTGTACACAGAGGACTTCGTAGTAAGAGGGAAAGCCCCAAAGAGGCAGCGCAACCTGGAGGATTATCGATCATTTTACAGAAGGGTGATAGATCGTGGAGACAAGACTGGACAAAGGAAAGGGGTTTGGGCTCCTGGAGGCAGAGACTCGTGGGAAGGTGTGCACGGGGGAAGTAATGGGAGGCAAGGGGTGTTTAGCAGGTTTGTTTCCAGACACAGCTCAGTGAGAGAGGCTGTTCTTCCCTTCGTGGTATGGGAGGGGAGACACCTTCACAAAGGGACATGTATGTCCTGTTTTTATGCACAGAGGGGGATGGTTGAGAGCTTTTCTATGGGTCTGGTGCTTCTCAATTGCCTTCAGTTCAAAATAATCCTTATGCCAAAGTAGTACAGACTGACAGAGCTCAGAGGAGGGGGGCAGGGGGGATGGATGAGATGAACCAAATAACTTATATGCATGTATGCATAACCAATGGACATAGACAGCAATGCTGGGGGGGGGGGAGGTGGGGGGATGGGATGGGGAGGAGGGTGTCTAGGGGGAAAAAGGAGAAACATCTGTAACAAAAATAAATTAATAAAAATTGAAGAAAAAAAAATAATCCTTATGCCAGAGTGGCATATTTTGGAGCGTCATGTTCCGATTCTCCTCAGAACATAATCTCTGTCCAAAGACAGCATGAGCACCCGGACTGCTTCCTTAACGGGAGGACTGGAGTAAGCAGCCCGAGGTTGCACTGGCGCCTCCCTCAGCTCCCGATCCTCCCGCAGTGTGTCCCTGCGATAAGATGGCAGCCCCAGCTCCCAGCATTCCGGCCTGAGTCACAAGTAGAGCAGTAGCACGATTAGACCATCCCCAGCACAGGTCTTCCTGCGTTTCTCGCTCAGGGTGACACCGGACAACGAGTGGGTCCGGCCGCCTGTCACTCCTTGAGCCCATGAAGCAAAGACCAGGTCGACTCGGATATGAGCGGTTATTCCAATATCACCGGCAGTGTGGGGAGCAGCAGGTCATCCCGTCAGATCTGCTCTGCCCCCCTCACTCGCCCACTGCTTTTAAAGGGTAGAGAAACAATGACCACATGAGAGAAGGCAGATGGGTGAAAAGGAAAAAAAACTGGGTAAAATGGTTACAGGCAAGGGGGGAGGAATGTGGGCAGGGGGGATGGTAAAGGTTTCCAGCAAGGGGGAGGAATGTGGACCGGGGGCTGCAGGGCTGGTCACCAGTGAGTCACAGTCATGGGTCCAGTGTTCCCAGAATCAGGTTGTTCATCTTTCCCTGATGTCAGGCCCCCTTGTCCTCAGGTTGGGAGGATGGACAGCATGCCCGAGGCAAACTCCGGAGGCCTCCCGGCCAGGTCAGAGCGGGCTTTTCCTCCATCAGAACACAGCAACCACGATTACCATCGTAAAGGAGGACTAACATTTCTTATAACTGCGGCTAGTGCCCCACTATGATTAGTGCTCTGTTCTATCATTCTGTCCCTCCCCTCTCTAGGGCAGACCACACCCCACACCATCCGGTCACTGGTCAAGAGGCCCTAGAGGACCTGTCCTGGCCGTGCTTCCTCCCGGGCCACACTGCAGGGCCATCGCGATGGCAGACGTCCGCAGTGTCTGTCGCAACAGAGCACCCGGATTCTCTCTCTCTGAAGGTTCAGGATTCTCAGTCTCTCTGGTGTTTGGGTGGAAATAGGTAACTCTGAGCCCGTATTCTTCCCTTCCGCCTTGCCTAGAACATTTGCCCGGAGGGAAAACATTTCATGTAAAACCCTGAGACAATGAAACTCTGAAACTGCGACCTGTAACGACCAGCCCAGCGCTGGACGTTATTTTTTGAGATCACTAAGGAAGCATTCAGTGGGAACCCCGTCGAACCTGGGCGTACTGTCTCGCCACCAGAAAGGTCAGCTCTGGCTCCGTCTCTCTGATGAGAAGTGTCACATTGACAGTGCTGTGGTCGCAGACTGGAACGGTTTTCCTGTAACCTTGGGACTGGAGTACATTTATCATGAGACAGTCCAAGTCTTTAGACTACTTTGTATAGACAACTGGGTTTGTTCCCTTGAAGTTGTCAACTATAGTTCTTATTAAAGGCTGACCTTGCCCGGCTGGTGTGGCTCAGTGGTTGAGTGTCGACCCATGCACCAAGAGTTTGGTTGCTGGTTAGATTCCCGGTCAGGGCACATGCCCAGATTGTGGGTCAAATCCCCAGTGGAGGGCATGCAGGAGGCGGTCAGTCGATGTTCTCTCTCATTGATGTTTCTATTTCTCTCCCCCTCTCCCTTCCTCTCTCTCTAAAATCAATAAAGAATAAAATATTTAAAAAAAAAAAAAAAAAAAAAAAAGGCTGACCTGACTCACCAACCCTGGTGACTCACTCTGACTTCACTTCACTGTGAGCAACTCAGCCTCTGGTAAATGACAAAGTTAGAACATAGCTGGAGGCATAGCCTTTTATGAATGCGCATTATAAATAAATAACTCTAACATCAACTTTGAAACACAATCCAGAAACTCGCTTTGCCGCAGTATTTGAGATTTCATAATGCTGTGCTTGGCCGGGGTCTCGGACACTCGTTCTCAGAGGTGTTCGTGGGCTGTTCCGACATGGAAACTCACGTCCGGTTTCTGGGAAGTGTCCATGGATGAATTTTTGAGGAGTGAGAAGCCTGAGTTCTTTATCCATGATCAGACTAGAAGGTCCAATATCTGCCTAAAATTTTCTGTTCTTTCATTCTATACCTTCAGTTAATTAGATATTGTATCTCCTAGACTGATTCTCTAATTTCTTATATTTTCTCTTATATTTTTCCGTTTCTGCATCCCTCGTACCCTGATATTTTCTTAATTTTTATATTGCACCCCAACAAACTGGACTTGTAAAAAATTAATTTAGGTTATTTGTGGTCTCTGATGATTAGTCTCAATTTTTTATTTATTTATTTTTTACTTTTTTCTTTGATTGATTTTAGAGAGAGATGAAGGGAGAGGGAGGGATAGAAACGTCGATGAGAGAGAACATCGATTGGCTGCCTCCTGCATGCCCCCACTGGGGATTGGGCCCACAACCTGGGCATGTGCCCTGACCGGGAATCGAACTGGCGACCTCTTGGTGCAGGGTCGACGCCCAGCCACTGAGCCACACCGGCTGGGCATTATTCTCAATTTTTAAATGCAAAATGTTCTTTTTCTTTCTGATAGCCAACCATAGGCGTGTGTGTGATTTTCCTAACTTGTCTTCTGTTTGTTCATCGCTTTTGGTCCTTCCCATGATGGTAGTCCTTGTCTATCCGTCATAGTGAGGCAGGTGCTAAGAAGCTGGCTGGATGTGGGCAGGGAGCTGGGGCTGGTGGGTCCTCCTGAGGGTGCCTGGATGTGGGTGGGGAGCTGGGGCTGGTGGTCCTGCTCAGTGGGCCTGGATGTGGGCGGGGAGCTGGGGGCTGGTGGTCCTCACTCAGTGGGCCTGGATGTGGGCGGGGAGCTGGGGGCTGGTGGTCCTCACTCAGTGGGCCTGGATGTGGGCGGGGAGCTGGGGGCTGGTGGTCCTCACTCAGTGGGCCTGGATGTGGGCGGGGAGCTGGGGGCTGGTGGTCCTCACTCAGTGGGCCTGGATGTGGGCGGGGAGCTGGGGCTGGTGGTCCTCACTCAGTGGGCCTGGATGTGGGCGGGGAGCTGGGGCCTGGTGGTCCTCGCTGAGGGTGCCTGGATGTGGGTGGGGAGCTGGGCCTGGTGGTCCTCACTCAGTGGACCTGGATGTGGGCGGGGAGCTGGGCCTGGTGGTCCTCACTCAGTGGACCTGGATGTGGGCGGGGAGCTGGGCCTGGTGGTCCTCGCTGAGGGTGCCTGGCCAGGCGCCAATCCTGCCACTCCACATGTCAACACCTGGAGGACTTTTGTCCAAAGAAGGGCCCTTGGAGCGGGTGGCACTGCCTGCCGGCATTCCAGAAGAGATAGGGCCAAGGTGCCTGACAGACACCCATCCAGTTCCCCCTTCTAGGAAGAGCTTGTCCCCAGCTGTGGGCCTCCGTGTAGGAGCCCCTTCCCTGAGCGCCTTGCGGGGACAGCCCTGGCCCATGGTGGGTGGCGGGGAGCACCTGCCTTCTGTGTCCGGCCCTGACCTTGAACAGCTGGCAGGTTCGGGGTCCCTCAGAGTCCTTGGTGTAAGTCTGCCGAAAGTGACCACCGTCACTCTGGGGACCCCACACATGCTGAGTTCTTTCGCAAACCCTGGAACAGCCCAGGTGGCAGCAGTGTGGACGCCGCACCCCAGCAGGGCTGCTGTCTGTGGACCGTGAGCCCCGCAGCCCTGGCCTGTGGCCCCAGGAGCGAGCAGAGGGGCGGGATGTGCCCGCGGCCGCTCTCACCCGTGGCGCGCAGGGCAGGGGCGCCGGGCAGCCTCTGGCTCCCAACAGGACCGAGCCGCTGCCCACCCGGGACCCGACACAGGCTCCTGGAGCCCAGCCAGGCTTCCCGCTCACCTGCAGCAGCTGCCCCGCGTGCGCCCCCCGCGGCCGGTGGCCTCCCTCTCCCAGCGTGCGCCCCCCAGGCTGGTCCCCTCCCTCACCCCGCGTGCGCCCCCCAGGCTGGTCCCCTCCCCCTCCCCACGTGCGCCCCCCAGGCTGGTCCCCTCCCCCTCCCGCGTGCGCCCCCCCAGGTTGGTCCCCTCCGTCTCCCCAAGGGCGCCCCCCCCCCCCCCCGCCTCCCTCCCCAGAAGGCGAATGAGGCTCAACGAATACAAACGATACTGAATGGAAACTGGAATTTGAAACATTTAAAAAATGAAAAACAAATCAGCAAACACCATGGCCTGGGGTCCCACAGCTAAGAAACCAGGGGCCCTGCTGAAACTCTGTCTCCTTGACCCCAGGCCCTGTCCTCGCGCGGGCGACTGGGGGCCTCACAGGGACCTGAGGACAAGGGGTTCAGAAACAAGAGCCCCAGGAATGGCCTCACTGGTCCCGAGCCTAGGAACACCTCTTCCCCAACAAATATTCGTTTCTCGCACGTTGTGATGTAAGAGTCCTTTCAGATACACAAAAGAAAAAACAAACCCCCTAATAAGAAGAGAAAAAAACTCCCAATTTAAAAATAGAAGGTGGTGAGTTGCTCAAAGAAAGAAAAATCGCGGGGGGTTGGACCTCAAGGGAGACTCCAGGGCCCTTTTTGAAATTGATGTTTTCCCAGGGTGCCCCCCACCCCTTTCTTTGTATCCCACTTCGGATGGCTGGGGTGAAGAGAAAATTTCAGCTAGTGAGGCCAACAGGAATCAAGAGAGGCTCTGGGTACATCCCAGCTGGGGCCCAGACACAAGTTAGTATCTCTGTCTCTGTCTTCTCATCTGTAAGTGAAAGAGCTAGTAACATTTTAAAGGGTAAAGGTGAAAGTTTGCAAAAGGCGGAAACTGGAAATTGTGTTGCTTGCGTGACCTGGGCTCAGCCTTTTGCTGAGTTCGGATAAGGTTTATCTGGATTGTCCGCAAGGCAATGGACCACCCAGCACATGCGGGACGAGATACCAGACCAGCCCTACTGCAAGGTGGACGATGGGCCAGGCACAGTAGTCAGCAGGAACTGCGGAAGCTGGAAGTAGGGTATATAACCTACACCCCCACCCTGATTGGAGGCTGACCCCTTCTCGGCTCAGCCCGCCTGCACCGGGCGCATGCAGGAAAGCCACTTTGCTCTATGCTGGCCTTGCGCTGCGGATGTGATCTGCCGCGGCTCAGACTTTTCAGTGAGTAGACTTTGCGGGGGCGTAAATGAGATGCGATGTCTTAGAGAACTAGAGACGTGAGACGCAGATGCTGACACTGTGCACCCTGGAGGGCTGTGAGCCGAGCCCTGGGAGAAGCGTGTGACCGGAGCCTGCGAAGGGCGAGCTGCCTCCCGTCTTCCTGGTGCGGGATCTCCTCCCCGAACCGGCTGTGAACCGCTTTCCAAGCAGGAAAGCGCATCAAAGTGTCCTCGCCATCTTTGAAATGTAAATGCGCTGGGGGTTGGGTTTCTGTGAAATTATCCGAGAAATGCTATTTCTGCAGCAACCTTGGACTGCAGTTGGGGTGGAATGAAAGGCGGCTGGTGTTGAAGACCTGCTCCCGGGACGGGACGGGGGTGAGGGCAGCGGGCGGAGTGCGGGCAGCAGGACGGGGTGAGGGCGGAGGGCGGAGTGCGGGCAGCAGGACGGGGTGAGGGCGGAGGGCGGAGTGCGGGCAGCAGGACGGGGTGAGGGCGGAGTGCGGGCAGCAGGACGCGGTGAGGGCGGAGGGCGGAGTGCGGGCAGCAGGACGGGGTGAGGGCGGAGTGCGGGCAGCAGGACGGGGTGAGGGCGGAGTGCGGGCAGCAGGACGGGGTGAGGGCGGAGTGCGGGCAGCAGGACGCGGTGAGGGCGGAGGGCAGAGTGCGGGCAGCAGGACGGGGTGAGGGCGGAGTGCGGGCAGCAGGACGGGGTGAGGGCGGAGTGCGGGCAGCAGGACGGGGTGAGGGCGGAGGGCAGAGTGCGGGCAGCAGGACGGGGTGAGGGCGGAGTGCGGGCAGCAGGACGGGGTGAGGGCGGAGGGCAGAGTGCGGGCAGCAGGACGGGGTGAGGGCGGAGTGCGGGCAGCAGGACGGGGTGAGGGCGGAGTGCGGGCAGCAGGACGGGGTGAGGGCGGAGTGCGGGCAGCAGGACGGGGTGAGGGCGGAGTGCGGGCAGCAGGACGGGGTGAGGGCGGAGCGGAGGGCGGAGTGCGGGCAGCAGGACGGGCGGAGGGCGGAGGGCGGAGTGCGGGCAGCAGGACGGGCGGAGGGCGGAGGGCGGAGTGCGGGCAGCAGGACGGGCGGAGGGCGGAGCGGAGGGCGGAGTGCGGGCAGCAGGACGGGCGGAGGGCGGAGCGGAGGGCGGAGTGCAGGCAGCAGGACGGGGTGAGGGCGGAGGGCGGAGTGCCGGGAGCAGGACGGGGTGAGGGCGGAGGGCGGAGTGCGGGCAGCAGGACGGGGTGAGGGCCGAGGGCGGAGTGCAGGGACAGAGTCCCCCGCCCGCCCAGAGCACAGCCAGCCAGGGTAGCAGGTCATCCTGGAGAAATTCCCACCCATTTAATAAATATTCATTGAGCCCGGTGATGTGGCTCAGTGGATGGAGCGTCATCCCATGGACCGGGAGGTCCCAGTTCAATTCCCGGTCAGGGCACGTGCTGGGATTGCAGGCTCGATGCCCAGTAGCGGGCGTGCAGGAGGCAGCCAATGGATGTTTCTCTCTCACATCGATGTTTTTATCTCCCTCTCCCTTCCTCTCTCTCCAAAAATAATAATAGTCCAGCCGGTGTGGCTCAGTGGTTGAGCGTCCACCCATGCACCAAGAGGTCACTGGTTCGATTCCCGGTCAGGGCACATGCCCAGGTTGTGGGCCGGATCCCCAGTGGGGGGCACTCAGGAGGCGGCCCGTCTATGTTCTCTCTCATTGATGTTTCTCTCTCTCTCTCTCCCTCTCCCTTTCTTTCTCTCTAAAATCAATAAAGGAAAAAAAATTTTTAATAAAAATAATAAAATAATAAATATTCATTGAAGAAGCTAGTTAGTGTTACTTATGCTTCTGAGGGGAGAACTTAAATACTAACAAAGTGCTCCAGGTGTCACTGACCTTGGGCATGACAACCGTCATGACTGGTCAGACACAAAAGGTGACACCCTGAAAGCTTCCTAACAGGGGTACCGAAACAGCAATGTGGAGACTTCGTATGAGGAGGTGTTTCCCAGCATTTAGAACTTACATGCATTTCCCATCTCACCTCGGGACCCTGGGTCTGTGGGCAGTAGCAGCCTCACGGGGGGGTGGGTGCCAGCACCCCACGACCTCATTTAAAATAATCAAGTCCAGATGCTGTTGCCAAAAAAGGCTCGCGCCATTCGCCGCCGTGACCTGGATCCTATTTCAAAAGTGTCAAATCAAAGCTGTCCCACCAAAGACTGATTCCTTAATGAATTCCTTATGGATTCCATCTCTTGAATGCAAAATGTGGGCTATCTGCTGGGGAGGGCAATTCAGATTTACAAAAACAAGACCCGCGGAGGTGACCCTCTGGGGAACACCCAGGGGCTGACCCGCTCGTGCAGAGCTATTTATGGCTCGATTAAGACACTTTCGTTTAAACAGCCACATCTGAGAGGCATCATAATATTTAGAGAAAAGGGGGCACGCGCCGAAGGACGTCTTGCTGAAATCTCAACATTTAAGTCTTTAGGAAACACTGACGTTCTGTCATGCTACTCTGATGCTGTGAAGCGCAAAGCATTTGCAGAAATGGTCACTTCTCTATGTGAAGCGCTGGCCTGCTCCTGAGAGAGTCCCGCTCAGATTTCTGGTCCTGGCTTACGATGCTACGTGGGTCTGGACACTGAATAGCAAGTTTCCTTCTTTCTGGAAGACAGAGAAGAATGATTCATTCCCAAGGGGACTGGATGGATAGACAATACAGGTAGAAACACAGACAGAGGCCAGTGCAGGGCTGAGCAGGCTGACACCCGTACACAGTCATGTCATCAGCTTTCGGGGAATAGCGCCACCTGTAGGCGGCCAGTGCCCGTGTCCTTTTCTCAGAAAGACGCAGCCTAAGGCCCTGAGAAGTAGGTGTCCGAAAATGCAGGGAATGGGGCTCTTTGCGCCTTTAGGACAGCGGAATGAAAGTGTGGGAACTCCAGGCGCTCATTCATCCAACACACAGAATGCTCTGTGTTCCAACGCCCAGGAGTAGCTCTGAGAACCCTGGAATTTAAATGGCTCATTCCCATTTCCATTTGCAAAATCCCGAATAGTTCCTCCATAACAAGCCAGCCTAGACTCACTATCCCTCCTCCTCCCCCCGAAAACAACCAGCTAGCCTGGAAACAATCCAACAGACAATGAGAAAGGATTCCGAAAGCTGGAAAGAATAAGGTGGGCTGGTTAGAGACCTCGGGACTTGAGGAATGATGATGTGGTGAGTTCTTTTATTCCCCACATGCCCCATATGGGCGCCAGAGAGGCCTGAAACCTGGAACCACCCGTCGGCACCGACAGACAGACAAACGAAAGGCCTGCCAGGCAGAGGGCGGCCACAGAGTCTGGGGCTGTCGTATCCCCCCTCTTCCACTTCCCATTGCAACCAATAAAGGCACGTGTAAAAAAAAAGGGGGGGGGGTCCGGCCAAAGAATCGGAAAAGGAGAACCCAACAGAGCCCACTTTATAGGAGGGCACAGCAGGGGCCTGCGAGCTGACCTCACCCCTACTCCGCACCTGGGCAGTGGTGGATGGGCCAGGCCACGGAGGGACAGCGTTGGCACAGCCCGGCATCTCTCTGCCCTCCACCCAGTGGCGTGAGAGGGCACAGACCCGGTGGCTTCGACCCTCCCACTTCCCATGGCAGAGGGTGGCCTGGCAACACCGGGTGGCCCTGGGAAAGACATTTGCCCTTCAGGCAACACCAGGAGGGCCAGAGTGAAGCCCCCGAGGTGCCCAAAGAACGAGGCCGGGCTGGAACCCCAAGGGCCCAACAGCAAATGGTCACTGGACCCACAGCCCACAAAAGTGGCCCAGAACCTAGACATTAAGCTTCAGCTCAAGTAGAAGATTTAAACAGTATTAAGAGCCTCCTAACATAATAACAAGAATGTCCGGAATACAGTAAACATCCACTCATCATACCCAGAACCAGAAAAACCACACTTTTAATGAAAAAAAAAATCAACGAATACCAATGCTGAAATGGAATTTAAATGGTTCAATTAAATTTGTTGAAATTATTTCACAAGGATTTGAAAACCGTTGTAATACTTCAATAAACAATTACAAATTCTCTTGAAACAAATGGGAAAAACAGAAAAACTCAACAGAGAAGTTATTTAAAAAAAAAAAACAGCCATATGGAAATTATAGAACTAAAAAACACAATAACTGAAATTTAAAAAATTCACTGTATGGACTCAGCAGCAGAGTGGACACAACAGTGGTGAGAATCCACAGACCTGAAGACAGGTCAGTAGAGTTTATTCAATCTGAACAAAACAGAAAAAAAAATGCATGCAGCTCTGGGGACATGTGAAACACACATCTAACTAAACATCTAACAGTCTGTCATGGGCTTCCCCGAAGACAAGAGACTGCAGCTGAAAAACAGTCAAAGAAATAATGGTTGATAACTTCCTAAATTTAGCAAGAGACACAAGACTACAGATTCAAGAAGCTGACTGAAACCCAAAGAAAATAAACTCACAAAAACACATCACTAAACTTCTGAAAAGCTAAAAAAAAAAAGAGAGAGAGATGATGCATGACCGACACAGGGAGGCCAAATTAATGACACCACATTTCTTATCCGAAACCACCAAGGCCAGAGCTAATGGCACATTTTTCAACTGATAAAGAAAAGACGTGTCAACCAAGAATCCTGTATCTGGCAAAACTATGTTTCAAAAATGAAGGGGAACTAAGACTGCTCAGATAAAGGAAAATCAAGAGAATTTGTTGCTAGCAGACCTACCTTTAAAAAAAATTTTTTTTTCCTTTATTGATTTTTAGAGAGAAAGGAAGGGAGAGGGAGAGATAGAAACATCGATGAGAGAGAACATCGATGGGCCGCCTCCTGCATGCCCCCCACTGGGGATCGGGCCCACAACCTGGGCCTGTGCCCTGACCGGGAATCGAACCAGCGACCTCTTGGTGCATGGGTCGACGCTCAACCACTGCGCCACACCGGCCGGGCTAGCAGACCTACCTTTAAAGGTTGGCAAAAGAAAGCTCCCAAATATTTTTAAAAACATGTGTGGATTGAACTGTCACCTGAAAATCCATGCGTGAAAACCCTAACCCCCCAATGAGACTGTCCTTGAAGACAGAAACTTCAAGGAGGTAGTGAAGGCTAATCGAGGTCACAAGGGTGGGCCCTACTCCCTGATGAGACTGGGATCTTCATAAAGAAGGAGGAGGTTCCGGGAGTACGTGCGTGTAAACAAGGCCAGGTGAGGACACCGGGCAAAGGCCGCCGTCTGCATCCGAGGAGAGAGGCCTCGGGAGAAACCGAGCCTGCGCACACCTTGCCCTTGGCCTGCCAGCCTCCAGAGCTGTGAGCAATAAATGTTTAAACTGCCCGGTCTGCAGCGTTTCTTCTGGCAGCCCACACCGACAAGCACAGACAATGATAACAGACAAATGAGGGGACCTCCCGAGAGGAAAAGAACACTGGATCGAGGAAACAGAGGGGGACAGAACAGACTCTTCCCTCCCTCGCTCGCTTCTTTAATTACACGTTGTGTTTGAAGCCCAAGTGCCGACACCATTTGATGTGGTTCTCAGTGTATGTGGCAGAAACACTTGGGACATTTGTGTCTGCAGAGCGGGAAGGATAGAGGGACCCAAAGGGAAGGATGCTGTCTACCCTTCACTCACCGGGTGAAACGCCGACATGTAGGGGTCATACGTGATGAGGCAACAGGAAATGCCCAGAGCAACAACCCCTAAGCTACACAGAGTGGGGTAAAAATTACACATAAAGAAGAACTAATGCTGCCTGGCTGGCTTGCTCAGTGGTTAGGGTGGCAGCCTGAAGACCAAGGGCCTTGGGTTCGATTCCCGGTCACGGGCACGTGTCTGGGTTGCGGGTTCGATCCCCGGCCACAGTCAGGGTTGTGCGGGAGGCAGCCAATGGATGTGTCTCTCTCACATCGATGTTTTTCTCTCTCTCCCCATCCCTCCCTTCCACTCTACCTTAAAAAGAGGATCAATGGAAAAATATCTTTGGGTGAGGATTAACCCCCCCAAAAGAGAAGAAGAATCTAATGCTAAAGTAACTCATAAGAAAGGGGAAAAAAAAAAACCCCAGAGGAATGAAAAACAATCAGGACAACCAGAAAACAAATATTAAAATGGCAGACCTAAGCTCTAATGCCTCAATGATTAATTTAAATATAATTGGCATAAAAACAGCAGTTAAAAGATAGAGGTCAACTATTCCTCAGTAAAGATGGACAAATTAAAAATATAAAAAATAGAGTAGATAACACATAACTCAATTATATGCAGTTTTAAGAAAAGGACTTCAAAAGTAACAATAAATAAGGAGGAAATAAAAGGATGGGGAATATATATCATGCAGATAGGAATGAGAAAAGAAGCAAGAGTGACTTAGAATAACATCACATAAACTTCTGAGCAAAGAAAAACCATTAGGAACAAAAGTGGATACTATGTAACGAAAAAGAACCAATCCATCCATCAAGACCCCGGGACGCAAAGTGTGTGTGCGGCTCGCAGCACTTTCCAAATGCACGAAGCAAACACCGATGAAGATGAAGAGAGGCAGGAAAATCCGCAGTTGGGACGTCAAAACCCAACCTGCAGCCACTGATGCAATCAGCAAGGGTGCAGAGGAACGAACTACACCATCAGCCCTCTGGACCTGACATGCATGGACCCCTCCATCCAACAAGCGCAGAATCTACGTTCTAGTCAAGGGGTCGTGGAACAGTCACCATGAGGACCATGCCCGGGGCCACACAACAAACCTTAGCTAGTTTTGTGTTTTTTTCTTTACTGATTTGAGAGACAGAGGGAGGGAGAGGGAGAGAGAGATAGAAACATTGATGAGAGAACATCGACTGGCCGCCTCCTGCATGCCCCCACTGGGGATTGGGCCCACAACCTGGGCATGTGTCCTGACTGGGAATCAAACTGGTGACCTCTTGGTGCATGGTCGACACTCAACCCCTGAGCCACACCGGCCGGGCAAACCTTAACTAGTTTAAAAGAACTGAAATCATACAGGGTATGTTTTCTGACCATAATGGAATCAAATCAGAAATCAGTAACTGAAAGACAACAGAAAAATCTCCAAACAATGGGAAATTAAACAATGCACTTCTAAATAATCCATAGGTCAAAGAGGAAGTCTCGAAGGAAAGTTTTAAAAACTTGCATGAATGAAATGGAAAACATAACATATCATAGTCTTGGTGTTTCTAAATAGTGTCATGTCATCTGCAAATCAGAGTCTTTTTAAATTTCTTTTCCCATCTGGATGCTTTTCATTATCTTTTTTCTTTTTCTTTTTTGACTTATTGCACAGACTAGGTTCTTAAGTAAAATTTTAATTAGAAGTTAAGGCTTGCCCAGCCAGTGTGGCTCAGTGGTTGAGTGAGACCCATGCACCAAGAGGTCGCCAGTTCGATTCCCGGTCAGGGCACATGCCCAGGTTGTGGGCCCGATCCCCAGTGGGGGCATGCAGGAGGCGATCAGTCGATGTTCTCGCTCATTGATATTTCTCTCTCTGTCTCCTCCCTTTCTCTCTCTAAAATCAATAAAGAAAAAGAAAAAAGAAGTTAAGGCTTTTTTGCCCATGTTCATGAAGGACATTTTATGTACTTTTCTTATAATTAGACTGTTTGGTATTAAGGTAATATTAACCTTATGAAATGAATTGAGAAATGTTCCCATTTCCTCTGTTTTTCAGAAAGAAAATTGTAAGTGATCTGTATTACTTCATCTTTAAATATTTGGTAGAATTTACTAGTGAAGTCACAATGATCTGGACTTTAAAAAAAAAATTTATTTTTTTCTTAGAAAGAGAGGAAGGGAGAGGGAGAGAGATGGAAACATCAACGACAGAGAACATCGATTGGCTGCCTCCTGCATGCCCCCCACTGGGGACTGGGCCCATAACTGGACATGTGCCCTGATCGGGAATCGAACAAGCGACCTCTTGATGCATGGGTTGACGCTCAACCACTGAGCCACACCGGCCGGGCTGATCTGGACATTTTTAAGGGAAGATTTAAAATTATTAATTCAATGTCCTTGTTATATAGTTCTATTCAGATGTTCTATTTCTTTTAGTTAGTTTTGATAATTTTTGTCTCTCTTGGAGTTTCTTCGCCATTTAAACAGTTTAATTTGTTGGCATAAATGTGTTTCTACTACTCCTTTAAAATCCTTTTTTTCAAAAAACTTTATTGATTTTTAGAGAGGAAGGGAAAGACAGAGAGAGATCGATGTGAGAGAGAAACATCGAATGGTTGCCTCCCGCACGTGCCTGGCACAGGGATCGAACCTGCAGCGGGGGTACATGCCCTGACCGGGAATCGAACCCACCACCTCTAGGTGTACAGGACAATGCTGCAGCCAACTGAGTCACACCGGCCAGAGCATAACCTTTTTTCAATTGTTCAGTATTACAGATGTGCCCATTCCCCCCACCCTGCCTCCCTCCACCTAGCCCCTGCCCCACTCCAGGCCTTCACATTATTGTCTGTGTCCATTGGTTATGCATATATATTCTCTTCCCCTGTGCCATCTGTCAGTCTGCTCCATGTATCCATGCCTCTGGACCTATTTCATTCATCAGTTCACTTTGTTCATTAGATTCCAGATATAAATAAATGAGATCATGTGATATTTGTCTTTCTCTGACTGGCTTATTTCACAAAACATAATACTCTCCTGGTCCCTCCATGTTGTCTCAAAGGATAAGAGATCTTTCTTTCTTACGGCTGCATAGTGTTCCATTGTGTAAATGTACCACAGCTTTTTTATCCATTCATCTACTGATGGGCACTTGGGCTGTTTCCAGATCTTAGCAATTGTAAATAGTGCTGCTATGAACATGGGGGTACATGTATTCTTTCTGATTGGAGTTTCAAGCTTCTTAGGATATATTCCCAGAAGTGGGATCACTGGGTCAAATAGCAGTTCCATTTTTAATTTTTTGAGGAAACTCCATTGTTTTCCACAGTGGCTGCACCATTCTGCATTCCCACCAGCAGTGCACTAGAGTCCCCTTTTCTCCACACCCTCGCCAGCACTTGTTGTTTGTTGATTTATTAATGGCGGCCATTCTGGCAGGTGTGAGGTGATGTCTCTTTGTAGTTTTAATTTGTATTTCTGATGAGAGGTGACCTTGAACATTTTTCATATGTCTACTGGCCATCTGTATGTCCTCTTTGGAGACGTGTCTATTCAGGTCCTGTGCCTGTTTTTTAAATTGGATTCTTTGTCTTCCTTCTGTTGAGTTGTATGAGTATATATATATTTTGGAAATTAACCCCTTATCTGATGTATCATTGGCAAACATGTTCTCCCATATAGTGGGTTCCCTTTCCACTTTGATGGTTCTTTTGCTGTGCAGAAGCTTTTTAGTTTGATGTAGTCCCATTTGTTTATTTTTTCTCGTTTCCCTTGTCATAGGAGGTGTATCATTGAAAATACTGCTACCTGAGATGTCTGAGATTTTACTGCCTATGTTTTCTTCTTGGACTTTTAAGCTTTCATGACTTACAATTAAGTCCATCCATTTTAAGTTCATTCTTGTGTATGGTGTAAGTTAGTGGTCTAGTTTCGTTTTTGCATGTACCCGTCCAATTTTCCCAACACCATTTATTGAAGAGACTGTCTTTTCTCCATTGTATGCTCTTGCCTCCTTGGTCAAATAGTAATTGACCATAATGGCGTGGATTAATTTCTGGGGTCTCTGTTCTGTTCCATTAATCTATATGCCTGTTCTTGTGCCTGTACCAGGTTGTTTTGATTACAATGGCTTTGTAGTATAGTTTGATATCTGGTATTGTGATCCCTCCAATTTTGTTCTTTCTTAAGATTGCTGAGACTATTTGGGATCTTTTTTGGTTCCATATAAAGTTTTGGAGTATTTGTTCTAAATCTGTGAAATATGCCATTGGTGTTTTAATACAGATTACATTGATTGCTTTGGGTAGTATGGATATTTTAATGATATTGATTCTTCCAATCCATGAACATGGTATATGCTTCCACTTGTTTGTATCGTCCTCTGTTTTTCTCTTCAATGTCCTATAGATTTCTGAGTAGAGGTCTTTTACCTCCTCAGTTAAGTTTATTCCTAGGTATCTTATTTTTTTGTTGTAACGGTAAATGGGATTGTTTTCCTAGTCTCTTCCTGAGAGTTCATTATTAGTGTATAAAAATGCCATCAACTTCTGGATGTTAATTTTGTAGCCTGTTACTTTGCTGAATCCCCACTGATTCCACCCCCCAATGCTACACGGGCTCCCTTTCCCTTCTGTTGCTCCAGATTGGGGATCCCTGTGTGGGGCTGAGCCCACACTCCCAGAAGGCAGGGTCCTGCTGCCACACTTTCCCTTCAGCTTCCCAGCCATGCATGAGCGGCAAGTTGGCTCCCCCTCTCAGCGTCTCCTGTTTCTCCGCGCTCCCTGCTCACAGTACTTCAGATCAGCTACACTTCAGCTGGTTTTTCAAGCCGAACGCTCTGCAGTTTAGCTTCAAGTCTGGTGTTGGGAGTAAGCTGATGGAGCTTCCTTTGTAGCCTTCTTGGAATCTACTGTTTTTTCTGTTTTCTATTTTATTACTTTACTCTCTAATCATTATTTCCTTCCTTTGGCTTACTTTGGGTTCAGCTTGCTCTTTTTCTAGTTTTTAAGGTGGAAGCTTTGGTTATTGATTGGAAACCTGTCTTCTTTTCTGATGCAGGTATTCAAACCTATAATCCTTCTTACCACAGCTTTAGCTGTGTCATATACATTGTGATGTATTTAATTCATCCAGTTCAGAACATCAAAAAATTTTCCTTTGTAATTGTTCTTTGATCCATGAATTATTTAGACACATGCTGGTTAATCAACAGATATTTGGGGTTTTTCTAGCTTTGTTTCTATTGTGGATCTCTGATTCAATTGTGTTGTAGACAGAAGATTTTTTTTTTTTTATGATTTCAATGTTGTTAAATTTATTGAGACTTGTTTTATGGACCAGCATGTGGTTTATCTTGGAAACTGTTTCATATGCAGTTGAAAAAACTTTGGAATCTGTGGAGTGTTCAATAGTGTTTGTTCAAGTTGACTGATAGTGTTACTCAAATTTCAATACCCTAATTTTCTTTCTGGCTGTTCTATAAATTATTTATGGTGGGCCATTCAAATCTCCAATTATTATTATTAAATTATCTATTTCTCCTTTCAATTATGTCAGTTTTACTTCACATATTTTAGGACTGTTTTTAGCAACATATATACTTATAATTGTTCTATTTTCTTTATATATTGACCCTTTTATCATTCTGAAGTGTCTCCATTTGTAGTAACATTTGTCTTGGAGTCCATTATTTTTCTAATATTGATACAGACCACCCCAGATCTCTTACGGCTTCTGTCTGCATGGCACAGTACTTTTCATCTCTTTACTTTCTACCCACTTTAGTCGCGAATATAGTGTATCTTTTATACACATCAGTTGTTTTTTAATTCAGTCTACCAAACTCAGCCTTTTGAATGAAATGTTTAGTCCATTCACACTTTAATGGGATTCCTGATATAGCTGAGTTTTTACAATTTGTTTTATATCATTTTGTACCCCCATTGTTCCTCTACTGCATTCTTTTCTGTTAAATATCTTTCGGCTTACTATTTCAATTCCTCTCATTTTTATACTTTGTCATTTTCTTATTGTTTGTTCTATTGATTACAACGTGCACTTTAATTTGAGAACAGTAGTTACCTAATTCGGTAAAACACAAAGCTTTTCTCTTTTTATCCCCTATTTCTTTGTGGTATTATTACCATATATATTAGATATCTATGTTTTAAACTCCCCAAAGCAGTGTTATAATTATTGCTCTACACACTCATATCTTTTATTTGAAGCAATTTTTTTAATATTCACCTGAGGATATTTTCCCATTGATCTTCAGATAGAGTGGCAAGGAGGGAGGGGGAGAGTAATATCAATATGAGAGAAACACATTGATTGGTTGCCCCCTGCACGACCGTGACCAGGGCCGGGGACCAAACCTGCAAAGGAGGTATATGCCCTTGACTAGGAATCGAACCAACTCTTTGGTCCACGGGCCGATGCTCTAATTGTTGAGCCAAACCAGCCACACTCATCTCTTTTAAAAGAGTAAAGGGAAGAAATGGGAAATATATAATTTTAAAAAATTCACCCACATATTTGCCATTTCTGGAGATCTTCATTTCGTCCTGCAGACGAGTCCCTGTCCTCTGTCACTTCCTTTCAGCCTGAAGAACGTCCTTCAGTATTTCCTGTGAGGCATGCGTGCTAGCAATGCATTCTCTGTCTTCGTTCTCCTGGGAACGTCTTGCTTCACTTCTATTTTTGAGGGATTATTTTGTCAATATGGAATTCTTGGTTGACAGGTTTTTTCTTCCTAGGAGCTCAGATGTCTTCGCACTGCGTTCTGGCTTCTGCTATCCCGTGGGAAGTCGGCGTTCATGTGTCGCCCCCTTGTACTCGGCAAGCCCCTTTTCTCCGGCTGCTTTCAAGGTTCCCTTTGTCTTTCAACATTTTGACTATGATGCATCTGGATGTGAATCTCTGAGTGTATCCTGCTTCTGTCTGTGGAATGTTTCAACGTGTAGATTTATTTTTAAAATAAAATTCGGGAAGTTTTGGGGCATTACTCCTTCAAATATATGTTTGCCCCTTTCTCTGCCTCTCTCTGCCTCTCCCACCCTAACATGCCGGGGTGCCTGACAGTGCCCCGCAGGCGTCTGAGGCCCTGCTCACTCCCATCATTATGTTCTCTCCTCTTCAGGCTCGCTGTTCCCTACTCACCTTCACGCTACTGACTCTCCATGGTGGCCCTCTTAGTGAGTTTTTTGTTTTCTTATTTTTCAACTCAAGAATTTCCATATTACTCTTTTAAAATAATTTTTCTTTGAGAATGATTCATTATTGTCATAATTTCCTTTATTTTTATAAACATGGTTTCCCATACTTTGAAATACCTGTAATAACTGCTGCGAAATCTGCTAAATGCATCACACAGGGATGACCCAGACAGCGTCTACGGGCTGCTTCACTCCCCCGAGTATGGGTCATTCTACAGTTTCAATAAAAGACAGTTTTTGGTTGTTATTATTTTTTTAATCCTTACCTGAGGATATTTTCCTATTTTGTATCAGATAGAGTGGGAGGGAGGGAGGGAGAGAGAGAGAGAGAAAGGGAGAGAGAGAAACATTGATATGAGAGGGACACATCGACTGGTTGCCTCCTGCACGACCCGACCAGGGCCGGGGACCACCCACCACTGAGGTACGTGCCCTTGACTGGAATTGAACCCATGACTCATTGGTCCGCAAGCCAACGCTCTAAATGCTGAGCCAAACCGGCCAGGGCTGGTTATTTTTGTTTAAAATGTCAGCATTTTTCAAGGATTGAAGTTAGATAATGTATTATTCTACCATCTTTCCCAGGAATTTACAATCACTTTTTAAAAGTTGCCTTGGCCCGATTGGCTCAGAGACAGAGCGTTAGCCCACAGACCAGAGTCGTGGATTCAATTCCAGTCAAGGGCATGTACCTCGGTTGCGGCTCAGTCCCTGGCCCTGGTAGAGGTTGTAAGGGAGGCAACCAGTCGGTGTGTCTCTCTCATGTCGATGTTTCTCTCTCCCCCACCCCACTCTATCTGAAGATAAATGGAAAAAAGTATCCTTGGGTAAGGACTTAAAAAAAAAAGTAGCAATAAACATGTAGATGTTGCTTTTTTGACTTAGAAAGTACAGAAGTAGCCCTGGCCGGTTTGGCTCAGCGGTTAGAGCGTCGGCCTGCGGACCAGAGAGGCCCGGGTTCGGTTCCCGCTAAGGGCATGTACCTCGGTTGCAGTTTGTCCCCGGCCCTGGTTGGTCGTGTGGGTGGCAGCCACTCGATGTGTCCCTTTCACGTCGATGTTTCTCTCTCTCTCTCTCTGCCTCCCTCTCCCTCCCACTCTATCTGAACAAAAAGTGAAAAGTCCTCAGGCGAGGATAAAAAAAAAAAAAAAAAGTATAGAAGTAGTTGAAAAGTTACTCTCCCCATCATTTATAAAACACTGGTTCTGGTATTTTTGTTGTCCTCTGTGGCCAAGGCTTACACTAGCAGGGACCTAGGGAATGCCTGATACCGCCTACCCTGCTGTACTACACACATCTCTTCTGCCTCCCCAGCCCCACAAAACACCACCCCAGATTTGTAGCAAAGTTAAATCATGGGACTATCCTGTTGAATACATTACTCACACAAACAGACGACCAGGAATGTGAGCTCATTTTCACTGAAAACCATCCAAGCAGATCTGCCCGCAGATCGGAGCCTGTAAGCAGCGGCAGTCACAAGGCAGGGTCTGAAATGACGCAATCAAAGTCGAAACCAAGTACCAAAACGTGTTATTTCAAAGGTGGGGAACACAGATTATACAAGTGACATTTTTACAATTTTATTCCTTTATCTTCAAAAAGAGAAAACAAACGGCTGTGACGGTTATGCAGCACGCGTGGTGTCACACTGACACCCCAACTCTGTCACACTGGCGCCCCAACTCCGTCACACTGACACCCCCAACTCCGTCACACTGACGCCCCTAACTCCGTCACACTGACGCCCCTAACTGTCTGCTGAGGAAAAATCAGCTGACGTACAGCTTGAAGTGTTTATTTTTAGTGCTTTATATCAGTTTTGGGTATTTGGAATTAGTAAGCTGAAAAGAAAAAACCTCCTTTTCCTTGGCTTAGAAAAAGCCTGCAGTTATATGGCCCTAGGCAAACCCACTGCACAGAAAAGGAATACATTCAAGATACTCTAAAATATGGAGGACATGGTTTATATTCTGGGATCGTCACAGTAACCCCCCTTCCTGAAACACACGAGGTCTACACATACTAAATGAAAAGGTCAATTCTATTAGAACAGAATAGAATAGTACAGTCGTCCCTCATTTACCGCGGTTAATCTGTTCCAGACCCTAGCGGTTGCACCTGGCACTGAATGATTGATTCCCGGGGTGATCGAATACATAGGCCTACAGTCCATAAGTACAGTAATTGTAACTGTAATACAGGGGTGTATAACTGACTCAGACAACTGAGCGTGCGCTGTATCATTTTTACTGTCTGGATCCACTTTTTAATGAATAATTTGAAAAAACCGCGATAGAGTGAAGCCGCGAAAGTCGACGGGCGAAGTGGCGAGGGACGACTGTATCTGATTTAAATCACTGCTCACTTAGGAAGCCTAATGACTCCTCTCCGGTCTGAGAGGCTAAGATTAGCTGTGAGAAATGGTGCAACGCCAGCGTTTCGTGTCTATGAGCGACAAGTGCATGGGAAGTGTCCTGTCTGCCAGCCCGCGGAGCCTTGTGCGTGCAGGCGGAGGAGGGCCCAGAGGGCCTGCGCCTCTGCTGAAGGACCCCTCGGCCCAGCGGCGGACGCCCCCGATGAAATCTGCAGTGCTCACAGAGTCTCCCCCAGAGGAGACAAGATACCCGGAACCTCCATGTTTACACAATGATAACAACAAAAAGAATACAAAGTATCAGTATAATGAAACTTGAACAGCAGAATTTAAACACCAGTTATGCTGTACTAGTTTTCCTTTAAAAAACAATCAGTTCTGGGCTTTCTGATGTTTTCTTTGTAAAAACAACCAGCATGTCTCGGTCCCGTGAGTCCACAGCCACCGGCCGGGAGAGCAGGCTCAGTCCCTGCGGGCCTCCGGCCGTTCACCCCAGCAGCACGGAGCCCTCTGGCTGCGCGGTGGCCCCGCCCGAGAGATCACAGCAGGACAGCCTGGGCGACCTCCTTGATGGTGGACGCAGCTTTCTCCAGCTCCTCTTCTGTCTGCTCCACTGTGACCACGACCCTGATGCTGCGAGAGAGAGGACATGGCAGAGCCCCGGTCAGCCTGCACCTGCTGTGGCCGAAACGCCACAGGGACGCGGCTGCCCTGGGCCGGCATGCTGCCTGCTCCCCCCGGCCCACCCGGGACCTCACGGCCCTGCAAACCTGCCAACACCACGCTTCAGGGTCCCCTCCCCCCACTGCACTGTGAGCACGCAGAGGGCGGGCGGGGCTGAGACCACGAGCCCAGGCGCGTCCCCACGCAGGTTCCTGCTCCTCGCGGTTCCCGCCACTGCAGCTTCCGGGGCTCTGCGAGGGTCTGCACCCCAGCCAGCAGCACTGCCCTGCGGCGGGGACTGCCACACACTGTGTGCTGTCTCAGGGGCACGGGGTGTTTGCCGACTGGAACTTCTGCTACCTCGCCCCTTCTTGGGACCTGACATTTGTCTCAGTGCATTCAGAGGACACCGTGAATCCTGTGGGGTTTTCCAGTTAAAAACTGAAAACATCTGGTTTGAGGACGGACAACAGCTGATGTACTCTATTCTAGACAGACATTCTTCCTTGCCCTGTGACAGCCTTTCAAAGCCCTCAAACGTGACACACTCCGCCCAGACTTCAAGCAGGAGCCCAGAGTGAGGCCGCCCTCACCCACCAACCTGGGAGGCGGCAGGCACTTCTCTTCTCCCTCCAGGTAGCGGGCCTGTGTGAGCGCGATGCCTCTGTCCATGCACTGTGGGAGGAAGGGCCGGTCAGGCTGCAGACACGCCGTCAGGGCTGCGAGGAGGCGAGACGGAGCCAACACACGGGCGCTCGCCAGTGGCACCGCCCGCGCAGCTCCCCGGATCGGACCACCCGCCCCCCAGCACGGCGCCAGGAGCCCACGGGCTCTCAGGCACTTAGAGACCCCGCCAGTGCCACGGGAGACGGCCGCACCAGCAAAGCCCGGCAGACAACCACGCGGTGGGCTCCGGAAGGGCGCCAGCAGGTGTCAGAGGGAAGCACTCACACCTCCCAGGCTGGCGGTGCCCACCCGTGCGCCCATGCGCCAGGGGTCCCAGGCACACCTGGGCGGTCACACTTCTGTGCAATCCCAGCCCTCACTCACCCACTCACATTTTTAGAACCTAAAACATTCTTTATCAGAATAAAGCATAGAAATCAAGTGAAGGAAGCATGTTACGGTGCTTTCTTCTTGGGGGTGACGAGAACCTTTGGAGTCAGTGACAGTCACACAACCTTGTGAGCATATGAAACACGTCTCAACTGTACTTTAAAGCAGTGACTTTCACGGTCTGAGAGTCACAGGAAGGCAACGGGCCTCAGCTGACTTCCTGGCCTGGCCTTCAGCCTGCGTGGAAGTTATAAACTTGTCTGGCATCCCGCTGCATAACACTCCTCGCCAGGGTGCTGCACCGCCTCCTGTCCGCACACATCCAGGTGACACCACACTGAACACCAGCCGTCTGCCCGAGGGACCTGTGACATCTCCTCACTCAGAAGGCGCAGCCCCCCAGCCAGCCTGATCTGACACAGCTCCTCAATTAGGACCCCGTTCCAGGCCTGGCAGTGTTTGGTTCCTAAGAGGACCGACCCCAGAAGGCACGGACTGCAGGAGGTGTGCAGAGCCCGTTTCTCCAGGCGATGGGCTCACACCCGCAGGGCACAGGGCACCTGAAGCCAGCTGTGCAGCCTGAGGCTGGCCCACACTGCAGTCCCCACACTGAGCGGCCTGACCTCCTGGGCCACAGCCGGGCAAAGGGCACGACAGACGGCAGCCATCACAGCGCCCCCAACACAGGGGAACAGGGACCCAGGGAGGAGCCTCGAGGAAAGGCCCACAGGAACTAGCAGGTCAAGGGTCAAGGGAGCAGATGCAGCCGTGAGTGACAGGCACACGGCTCCCAGAGCTGCGAGGCCACAGCCATTCCCTCGGAGCATGGCCAGCCGGGAGGGGGACTCCAGGAGACGAGCTCCGCCGGACAGGAATGGCAAGTGGTCTCCCCGGGAGTATTTCCTGGTTTGTGACTGAGTTACAATTAGCTGTAAACTCACTTGCGGAGATGATAAAGACACTGAAATCGATCTCCCGAATCAGGCATAGATACAAAGTGGTCTTCCTTCCCTTCCTCCTTCCTCCCTTTTTGGTTACAAGATCTCTGAGGCCCGGTTCTGAGCTATGTTGGGGTTTACCCCGACAGTCCCTGTCCAGTGCTGTGTGGGGTCACGACACACAATGCCGCCGTCACTCCACGTAAGAGAGTCCGGCTTTGTGAGTGGTAAGCAAAGGGTTTCTGGAAGGCTTGTTCCCCAGAGAAGCGAAGCGTGTTTCGCACCCCAGGACAGCGGGGCGCACACCACCTTCAGGGCGGCTGCAGACAGAGCCGGCGGACGGACTCTGCTGACAGACGTGTTGCGGGCTCGGCTGGCGTCGGAAGCCTGAGAGGGTGACCAGCAACACCCACTGTGCCCGATCCCGGAGGAGCGGTGCGAGGACCACGGGAATAGCTGGACACTTACCTGGCTGACAATTTCCTGAAGCAGCTTGACATCCTGCTCTCGTGACCCCGTGCTCTCCTCCAGCTGCAGGTGGAAAGCGGGGGACAGGGCCTCGCCCACCACTTTTAATCCAGAAATGCTGAAGGGGGAGAACACACACACGTCAGAGCCCAAGCCCCTTCTAGGCCCACGTGTCTCTGTACACACAACTGGACAGTTTGCATTAGCAGATGGCCCAGAAACGGTGACTTTCACGGGAGACTCCTGTGGTGGGATCCGGGTCCGCCCAAAGCACAGCGCCTGCTCGGGGCCCCACTCCCAGTCCAGGACCCGTCAGTTTCTGGGGCACCGCTGGGAGAAGGCGCCCAGCCGGTGGACCCCTGGATCCCATGTCACAGAACGCAAGCGTCACCTCCAGCCTCCCACCACGTCTGCAGACCTGCTGCCTCCGCTACCTGGGCTCAGCCGGCCCCTCCTCACGCGGCCCCTCCCGGGCCACCAGCCCAGGCTCCATCCTGCTGGTTCCTCTCCTGCCGCTCCCTCCCGTCCCCTCCACTCCATCAACTGCTCATTACCACTGATGACACCGTCTCCTTGCTTCTCATCCAAGTCTTTCGTCTGTACCTCACCTTCTCGTAAATTGTACGAATAATTTCTGACATTGAAAATGTTACACTTTGACTATCAGCAATATGTTTTGATTGAAAAGTCTCCTTTTTATCTGTATGCTTAATTTTAAATTTTACTTGAGTTAACAATTATTTTCTTCTTTCTTAGAATTAATAGCCCAGGCATCTGCTGCTTCTCAGGAAAAAAGATTTTTTTTTTAAAGTTATATCTATTTGGACTTCCGGTCAAGATGGCGGCGTAGGTAGACGCGGTATCGCGTCCTCCCACAACCACATCAGAGTTACAACTAAACTACAGAACAACCATCATTCAAAACCACCTGAAATCAAGCTGAATGGAAGTCCTACAACTACGAAATTAAAGAAAAAGCCGCATCGAGACTGGTAGGAGGGGCGGAGGTGGACAAGCTGGTCCCACACCGCGTGTGGTGGATAAAAATTAGGAGGACACCTCGGCTGGGAAGGTCCTCCCTGAGGACTGAGGGGTCCCCGTCCCACACCAGGCGCCCAGCTCAGGGTTCCAGTGCCAGGAAGAGAAGCCCCCAGAACTTCTGGCTGGAAAACCAGTGGGAACTGAGGCTGAGGCGGCTGGAGCCCCCGCAGCTCCTCTTAAAGGGCCCGCGCACGGACTTACTCGGACTCGCTCCCTCCGGGCTCCAGCGTGGGGGAGGCAGCCTGAAAGGCACCAGAGTCATATGGGGAAGAACTGAGCTGTTTGGCATTGGAGCGAGGGCTGGAGAGACAGTTTTCTCCTGGACAGACGTGCTATCAGAGGCCTTGGTTCCTTTGGTGAGCCCTTCCCTGGACCGGCAGACGCCGCCATATCTGGGACTCCAGCAACCTGGCTCACACTGTTGGCCCCGCCCTGGTGATTCCCTGAGGCCCCGCCCCACCCAGCTTCCAGGCCCACCCAAGCTATTGCCAGTTGCTTTACCATAGGATTGGCCTGTCTTAGAGCCTGCTTCAGCTTTTCCTAAATTCTTTAAAACAAGCAGCATCTGGTCTCAGCTAGCCCCACACCTCTCACTAAGTAATACATAGAAACAAACACAGGGAGGCAGCCAAAATGAGGAGACAAAGAAACAGGTCCCAAATGAAAGAACAGACAAAACTCCAGGAAAAGAACTAAGTGAAATGGAGTTAAGCAACCTAACAGATGCAGAGTTCAAAATACTGCTTATAAGGACGCTCAATGGACTTAGTGAGAACCTCAGTGAACTTAGTGAGGGCCTCAAGAGCATAAAAAGGGACCAGTCACAAATGATGGATACACAGTTAGAAATGAAGGAGGCACTAACTGAAATAAAGAATAGTTTAGGACTTCCAGTCAAGATGGCAGCCTAGGTGGACGCGGAATCGCGTCCTCCCACAATCACATCAAAGTTACAACTAAATCACAGAATAACTATCACTTAAAGACCGCATGAAATCAAGCTGAATGGAAGCCCTGCAACTACGAAATTAAAGCAGCAGCAGAATGGAGACGGCATACCGCCCTCCAGGACCCTCCTTGTTGCCTGAAAGGAAACGAGATCCTGCAGCCAGGGGCTCATGCGGAAGCTGAGCGACCCCCCCACCACGGAGGAACCCAGGAGCGAGGGAGCCGGGCGACCCCCCCCCCCCGCCACAGGGGAACCCAGGCGGAGCAGGGGAGCCCAGGCGGAGCGGGGGAGCCGGGAGACGCCCCCACCGCGGGGGAGCCCAGGCGGAGTGGGGGAGCCGGGCCACCCGCCCACCGCGGGGGAACCCAGGCGGAGCGGGGGTGCCGGGTGACCCGCCCACCGCGGGGGAACCCAGGCGGAACGGGGGTGCCGGGCGACCCCCCCCACCCACCACGGGGGAACCCAGGCAGAGCGGGGGAGCCGGCGACCCCCCCACCAATGGAGGAAGCCGGCAACACACAGGAGAGCTGAGCAAACTGAACAACGAGGTTGACCCAGAGACATGGAGGGTGGAGTGCGGGATGACGGGCCTCAGAGGAGGGGGGGAGGCGGGGGAAAGAGATAAATCACAGAGCCTATGTGCATGGGTGCATAACCAATGGACATGGACAACAGGGATGGGGAGGAGGAGAAGGGGAGGGGGAGGAGGGTGTCAATGGGGGAAAAAAAGGAAAAACATCTGTAACAAAAACAAATTAATAATAAAATTATAAAAAAAAAAAAGTTATATCTATATTTATTTATTTTTTATTCTCACCCGAGGATATTCTTGCATTTATCTTCAGATAGAGAGGAAGGGACAGAGGGAGGAAGAGAGAGACACATCGAGTGGCTGCCACCACATGACCCCAACCAGGGCCGGGGACAAACTTCAACTGAGGTACGTGCCTTAGCGGGAACCGAACCCGGGACTCTCCGGTCTGCGGGCCGACGCTCTAACCGCTGAGCCAACCGGCCAGGGCGGGAAGAGGTTTCAGGGAGGACTCCTGACCTGCTCCCGGAACAGAGGCCGCACGTGCCGGGAGCAGGCTGCGTGTCTGCGTCGCTCCCATGCGGTGTCTCACCTGGGACACTGTCCTCCCTCCGAGGGAACCGAGCAGGAGCGCTGGGAGCTGCGTCCCTGACTCGTGTGTTCAGGACTCAGGCAGCCTTACGGAGCGGCCGCCACGCGCCCAGCAGCAGGAGGGGCCACCGGCCCTCCGACCGCCCTGTCTCCTTGCTCTGCACGCCACACGTCGCTGTGGTCTCACAGCAAACCAGGCTGCCAACTCCAACCACGGGATCTCAGAACCTAGGGCTTCTGGGATGTGGGAGAACCTTCCAGACTAGTTTTCTCTACTAATGTAGAAGCAAAACAATATGCTTTCAAAACCCATATCCTATGTGAACTTTAAATGTGTTCAACGGGTACACAAAAAAGTACCAGTTATTTTTAGGTCATGTATTCTCAGGAGAGAATTTTTAAAATGGCTTTCCAAATAGTATTTCATGTGAATTAAAGGGCCTGGATTTCTCGTAACACATACAGGCCCCCACAGCCCAACTGATCTGTGCTTCGATCACAGGGGCGCCCCTCGCCCGGTGGGGGGCAGGAGGGTGAGAGAAGGAAGGAAACAGATGCTCCCCTGGCCACCATGACGACTCAGACGAAAGTGTGATTAAACCAAGTGGACGCAGAATTATAGCTCAAGTTCAGAAGCTTAAAAGCTGTGTTTCAGGGCCTATTAAACTTTTTAAATAAAAATTTTGGAAAGCATATTATGTTATCCAAACGGACAAACACTGAGCCCTGGGCGAGGCCCCAGGACAGCGCCACCAGCAGTCCAGACGAGGACCCCTCGTGCCCTTGCAGCCTGGGACAGCTGCACACACACAACGGCCTGCAGAGTCCAGGCCCCGCCAGCTCCCAGGAAGCCAGCACGAGCACAGGCTCCGACTCCCCCAGACGCAACCTCAGAGACCAGAGAAGAGACTCACTGCTCAGAGAAGACTAAAAACAATCACTGAGACATGAACACCGATAACTGCCTTTGACACTGTTTAGCTGTAAGAAATTTATTGGAAAATAAATAAAACCAATAACCTAAATATGTAAGAAGCTAAAAACAAAATGAGTAAGAACAAATTCAAACAAGAAAGAAAAATACGGAAGAAATCAATGAAAGAAAGAAAAAAGAAGAAAAAGAAACTACGATAAAAACACAAACAAAATTAAATTAAAAAATTATAAGCTAGGCCCTGGCTGGTTTGGCTCAGTGGTCAGAACGTCAGCCCATGGACTGAAGGGTCGTAGGTTCAATCCCCCGTCAAGGACACATACCTGGGTTGCAGGTTCGATCCCTGGCCCGTCTGGGTTGAATGGGAGGCAGTCTCTCTCACATCAATGTTTCTCTCTCTTTCTCTCTCCCTCCCTCCCTCTCACTCTTTCTAAAAGAAATCAATAGAAAAATATCCTCAGGTGAATATTAACAAACACACACACTGATAAGCTAGACAAATTTCTGGAAAGTTTATCATAAAAATACAAAGGAAAGAAACAAACTGTAAAGTGGAAATGACGCAGACACCGAGAGACTCACAGCCTGAACCCATCCAAAGGCCCAGCCTGGAGGCCCTGCGGGGGGTAGCCCGCCCACCCCTGAGGAACACGCATCAGGCTTGCTTGGCCTCCCAGAGCAGGAGCAGTGAGAAGACTGCTCAACCACTTACTGAGGCGACCAGACACTGCTCCTAGGTGATACAAGGTTGGCATTAAAAATCACAGGACCATTTATTTAGTTATTTTTAAACTGAGTTTGTTGCGAGAACACTGGTAATGAGACGACAAGGTTTCAGGAGTAGATTCCATAAGCCCTGCGTGCTGCGCTGTGTGCCACCCCTGACCGCCTTGCCCTCACCCTCTCCCCTCCCCTGCTGCCTCTGCAATCCCCAACCGCTCCTCTCCCCGCCTTGCTGAAGCCCTTCAGCCTTCTCACGGGGCTCCCGAACCCTCCCTCTGACAGCTGTGTCCATGGGTCTGTCTTCCCTTTGTTAGTGCATTTTGTTCATGAGAGTCCACATATGAGTGAGATCACGTGGTACTTGTCTTTCTCTGACTGGCTTATTTCACTTAGCATGATACTCTCCAGGTCCATTTAAATTATAAGTATGGATGTAAAAATTCAAAGTAAAATACAAGCTAACTAAAGCTCATAGTACAGAAAATCACATTGCCTACTACCAGTTCAGTCAGAAGTGCGAGGATGGCTTACCAACAGGAAACACAGCAGTGCAATTCAGCATGAGCCAAAGTCATAATTTTAAAAAGCCTACAAACCTAGGAATAATTTGATAAAAGCCACCCACTAAAAACCCACCGTATGATGTTTCACAGTTAATAAGAAAACACCTTTAATTGGGAACGAGAGAAGGGTGTTTGCTGTCACTGCCCGCTCAGCAGGGTATCAGAGACCCAGACCGATGTAATGAAGAAGAAAAGGAACAAAAATGTTTAGGAATTAAGAAGGAAGAGAAAAACATTACTGCTGGTAAAGGATTTCTATGTACACCATCCTAACGGAACTAAAGAACTACTGGAATCAACTCAGACCTCAGACTGCTGGACGCAGGACCAGTTTGGAGAAAACAGTAACATTCCAGTAACCCAGCAATAGCTAGAGAACAGAGAGAAAAGACAACCCTCTTCATAATAGGAACAAAATCTATAGGATATCTAAGGTCCCAGAAGATACAACAGCTTTAGAGAAAAATTTAAATTTCCACTAAAGGGCACAAAGGAAAATTCAAGTAAGTGGATACAGATTCCCTCCACATGAATCAGAAAATTTAATGCAGTTACAACAATGAAAATTCTAGTAACGTTTTTGGTGGAACTTGAACTTACTCCAAAACGTGCCTAGTTTTGGCAGCACATATACCCAAAGTTACGTAGTGACACAAACAGAGATAATGATAAAAACAGTCTGAGGCTTGCGCCAATAAGCCAAGGACGGAGAAAGGACAGCTAAGAACCAGACTCGGCGTAAGTGGGACACTGGGTGACAGACCGACCAGTGAGGAAAGGTGTGGTGTCTGGACGTGCAGAAAGGGGTGCACTAGTGTTAGAACAGACGAGACCTCCTTCTCTGGACCCGGTTTCTTCCTCCAGGCACCGTCCCATTTCTTTGTTCCCCTTAACAGCAAAACCCCTCAGAAGAACCATGTGACTGTCCGACCCTCCGCCCGTCTCTCTTGAACTGCTCCTGCCAGGCGCCCCCCCCGCTGCCCTGCACTGCCCGCCCTGCACAGTGCCCCCCCCCGCTGCCCTGCACTGCCCGCCCTGCACAGTGCCCCCCCCGCTGCCCTGCACTGCCCGCCCTGCACAGTGCCCCCCCCGCTGCCCTGCCCAGTGCCCCCCCCCGCTGTCCTGCACTGCCCGCCCTGCACAGGGCCCCCCCCGCTGCCCTGCACTGCCCGCCCTGCAGAGTGCCCCCCCCCGCTGCCCTGCACTGCCCGCCCTGCACAGTGCCCCCCCCCGCTGCCCTGCACTGCCCGCCCTGCACAGTGCCCCCCCCGCTGCCCTGCACTGCCCGCCCTGCACAGTGCCCCCCCCCCCGCTGCCCTGCACTGCCCGCCCTGCAGAGTGCCCCCCCCCGCTGCCCTGCACTGCCCGCTCTGCATAGTGCCCCCCCCCGCCCTGCACAGTGGCCTCCCTGCCACTACCCCAAAGGGCCAGCTCAGTGCTCCGACCTGCCCAGCGGCAGCACGCGGCACACTGGCCACTCCTGCTGCCCACACTCCCTCTGCCTCCGCGGCTGGTCCTGACCGCTTCACAGTGAGATGCCCGAAACCCTATTTATATGCAATGGACCTCAACCTGCTCTCCAGCTCAGGGCTCTCCCTTAAACTCACAGTTGTCTGTTGTCTGGCCGGTGTGGCTCAGGACCAAGAGGTCCCGGTTCGATGTGTGGTCAGGGCACAGGCCCGGGCTGTGGGCTCGATCTGTGGTGGGGGCGTGCAGGAGGCAGCCAATCGAGATTTCTCTCTCTCCCTTCCTCTTTCTAAAAATCAATAGAAACATATTAAAAAACTGTATGCCCACTGCTACCCCCTCCTGCGTGTCTGATGGCATTTCAAGCCTAACACAGGCAACGCTGACCTTGCCCAGGAGCCCCTGGGTTCTAACCACCTGCTTACCAGCACTCCGTCCAGTCACTCAGACCAGAACCTTAAGTTCAAACTTGAGTCTCCTCTTTCTCACTCAGCTGAACGTGAGCTTCTAGCAAACCCACCTGAAACACACCCGAACGCCCTGCGCCCAGGCGGCCAGAGTGACGCCCCTTCCGGGCAGCGGTGCAGGCTCCTCGCCGGTCCCCAGCCTCCACACCTGCCACCAGACCAGGACCTGTGTCCACACGACACAAGAGGGTCTGCCCGGACGCACACTCAGCCCCGGCCTCCTGTCTGAGCCGGCCCTCGTCTGGCTCCAGGCCTGCGTGCCCTGGCCCGCCCCCTCCTGCCACACGGCGTCCTCGCTGTTCGGTCTCCTGTCGCCTCTAAACACCCAGATCCCGTGTGACGCTCCCAAACGTGCACTACTGTGTGCCTGGTAGGAGGCAGATTGGAGCCCTCCCAGCAGAGATACCAAGTACACCGCTGGCTGTGAGACCTGGGCCCTAAAGAGGATATGGATACACTGCAGCTGCAAACCTGTGAGCTGTCCACACACACGGGTCACGACCTGAAGCCCCGGGGTGAAAGAGCGCAGCTTCTCCAAGGAGGGAACGGAGGAAAGAGGACCACGGCCTGGGCCCTGAGAGCCAGAGGAAGCGGCTCAAAGAGGCAGGAGAAAGGCAGCGCGGTGAACACAGCCAAGGAGAGCGCGCGGAGGAGTGGCTGGCCGTGCCCAGGCCCCTGAGAGTGAGACGCGCTCGGAGACGGTCTGCTGGGCAGCCGCTGGGCCTCCGCGGGAGGTGGGGCGAGTGGACGCGGAGCTCCAGCGCAGACGAGAGGGGAGGCTGTGGGGAGGCACGAGCTCTGGGGAAGATGAGCGACAAGGAGACGCAGCGCACGGGCAAGACTGGAGGTGAAGGTGAGGCCAGGGAGGGGCTGAGAGGGCAGAGGGAGCTGCGTGCTACCCCACAGCCCAGGAGGGCAAGGTGTGTGGAGAGCTGGGGCGAGCGGAGACGGGGCCACACACCAAGCACCCGACACTGCTGGATAGAACACAGGGCATCGGTCCTGCAGCGACAGGGACTCCAGTGCGCTGGCCTGACTGTACATTAATATTTCACAACCCGATGTAACGCAGTCAATACAGATGATCTCTCCACCATAAATCATGCAAGAACTGTTGTTGCTATTAGGTAGACACACCCAGAACCTTAACTCTTCTGCCCCTTCTCTATCTGGAACAGCTGTGATGGGCTCATCATTCTTTTAGAAAAGTTTCTCGTTTCCGTGACGCAACAGGCAGAGGCCTTTCATCACCAGAAGGCGCGTCTCACCTGAGAAACGCCCTGGGCAACAAGGCCAGAAATCTGCCTGAACACAGCTCGTCTTCTCAGCTCTCGGGACCTTACGGAAGCTCCCGTGTCGCTAAAACAGATAAGCTGCTGCTGAGCTCCACTCCAGTTCACTTGTCTCTTTTCCTTACATTAACTTTATTTCTTCTTCTTTTTTTTATCCTCACCTGAGGACATTTTTGCATTTATCTTGAGGAAGGGAGGGAGGGAGGGAGGGAGAGAGAGAGAGAGAGAAACATCGATGTGAGAGAGACACATCGACTGGCTGCCACCCACACCAGGGCCAAACCAGGGCCAGGGACAAACTGCAACCGAGGTACATGCCCTTCGTGGGAACCGAACCTGGGCCTCTCTGGTCTGCAGGACAACGCTCTAACCGCTGAGCCAAACCAGCCAGGGCTTATATTAACTTTAAATAAAACTCAGGAATCTGAGCGAGGAGGTGGGAGTATGCACACTGCATCCAATGACGCAGCCCATCACTACGTCTCGTTCCTGCGGACGGGCCGTCTCCAGGGTTCATGCCGATTGCTTCCGGTGGCTGCGTGCTGGGTTACTTTTATTTTTATCTTGTGTACTGCTATAACATTTTGTTAACGAGCTTGTGCTGGTTTTTAGAAAAACAATCATGATTCTTTAAAATAACGATACAACGGAGGCTCTGGTTTCATACACACACATTTGCGTGACCGGAGTTTTTGGTTTCTTAGTTACAATCCAGTCAAACTGACCCACGCCTGTCGGAGATGGCGTTCAGAGCTTTCATTCATGCTCACATGCGGTGCAGACGAACTCTAGGCTGGTTGAAAACATAAACTCACCCTTGTAAAGCGTTGTGAATGTGTCTGCACTTCTCCTTCAACACTGCAAAGATACCTGAAGGAAAAAACATTCCACAGTACAGTGACCCTCAAACAATGTGATGTCAGGGGTGCTGACCGCGCCCCCACACCTAGGAGAAAATCCGTGTTTTAACTTCTGACTTCCCCAAACCTGAAGCTGCCCTCGGTGCCTGCGGGATCCCAAACCCGCAGAGGCGTCTAGGACACAGACCGATGTGCACAGCAAGCCCTCAGCATCCTCACACTCCCAACAGCAGACGGAACACAGTCAGGTATTCATCGGGAAAACTGCACACAGGGGCCCTGTGAGGGTCAAACCTGTGCTGCCCAAGGGCCAGCTGTGCACTTGGCAGGTGTGACACTACTGATCTAAACGACGATCAGAGATCAAGCCCACGACCGAGAACGCTGCAGACCCTTTCACACACGACACACTCGGACGTGCAGACACTGCTCTGCACCCTCCCGCCCACTGTCAGCAACACGGGACGACTCTCCTCAGCGAGACAACAGCGCTTGTTCTCACGAAAACTCTGTAAGTAATCTGGCTAAGGATAAGAGGATACCAAGAAGTTGTTACAGAAATAACAAATGGGTGAACAATTCGGTAAAAGGGACTGTCTGTGACCCAGCGCACGATCGTCTCCTTGCTATCTCCGCTCTCCCCGGGGAGACGCAGACACTGGAAGACCTGTGCGGGCGGGAGGCCGCCCCGCCCAGCGGCACAGACGGTGCACAGGAACACACCCCCGTTCCCGAGTCTCTGATTAAAACCAAAGTTGAAAATTTTAAATCTAGAAATACCAGGTAATGCCTGTTCCTCAAATTGTGTTTCAGGCTTCGGTGAACAGACCTGGTCACAGCCAAAGCCACATTTTAAATTCAGTCGCCTTTGCCCATCAAGTAATCTTTAATGATTGGTGAACAAGGCACCAACGGATTCAAAGTCTGAAGGGAAAACGAGGCAACAGTTATAAAAGTATATGTAACAAAAATCAGTAACACACCTCAGCTACTTTCTTAAAAAAAAAACAAAAAAAAAAACCCAAATGACAAGTGCCCGGAGCCGAGCCCCCTCCCTGGGCACCTCCACCCGAGGGGAGCAGCACCTGGCCCCGCCCAGACAGGAGGGGGCGCCGCCCCACCCGACGCAGGGCCGCTGTGCAGGCCGCTCTTCATGCCCGAGACCACAGTTCAGACCAGAGCTCTGCCCGAGAAGGCCTTTCCTCCAGCCGACTCTTCCAAAAGGACAGGAGTGGCAGGGCCACGTGCCCTGCAGAGCCTGGCCTCTGGGTGGGAAGGTCGTACCTGGGTTCTCCTCCATGATGTTCAGGGCCTCGATCGCGGCAGCAGCCAGCAGGGGAGGCAAGGAAGCGGAAAAGCAGTAGCCCTGGCCGGAAAGCCGCTGAGAAGAAGCAAACAAATTAAAAACATAATGCATCTCTCTCTCTCTATTTTGGTTGAAAAATCTAAAGGCACCAACTTTCCACATCACCTACCGAATAGCATATACAAACACTGAGGTAGTAAGATCCAGGCATGTATAAAAGCCATACATGTGACAGAAACAAGACTTTTTAAAAAGGGAGATACTTTCTAAATGTAAGTATTTTCAGTGATTCTTTAACAAATGGACTTTAAAACAAAAATTGTGTGATTAACTGTGAACAAAATTTTGTTTATTATAAGTTACACTGTGAGGTGACCAAGGAACAGTGAGTTTCAGCTGCTGCTTGTTCCGAAGAGAGCCTACCTGATGGTCGATTACGAAAGACCTGCCGCAGCAGAAACCCCCGATAGAGGCAAGTGAATTCTCCATGTTGGCACTGATAAGGTCAATATCATCGATCTGCCAGAAAAGAGGGACAGTGTCAATCATTCCTCTATCAAAAACAGACCAATTTCAAGCCTAGAGACAGAACTTCAGCACGAATCGTGCCAACACCTGGGCTCCACGAACTGCTAACGTGCACACAGAGGACGAGACGCACGATCTGCCGTGCGGAGGACTGGGTCCAGAGCCGTGCGGACAGCGTCTCCCTCCCCCCGTTGGCCATTTCATCCCACGTTAACAATGTGTACACCAGGGAAGAGGGAGAGGCGTCTGGAGAAGATGAAATCCAAAGCTGTTTGATGCTGACAATACTCAGAGGCACAGAACAAAGCCACTCCCTGGTCTCCCCGCAGAAGGAACTTGAGGTGTCAGTGGAACCCGAGTCGGGGGCTGCTCCTGCACCCCGCTGCTGTGGCGGCCCTGCCCTCCGTGGGCCGGGGCGGGGACAGGCAGCGCTCGGGCCGCAGGACGGCGCTGTTTCCTGTAGGAGGAACGTTCCGAAACAGGACTTACATTGATTCCAAAGTGTTCGGTGACTCCTCGGCCGTGCTCCCCCAGGACTCCAAACGAAAGGCTTTCCTCCAGAAAGATCCTGGCTTTGTATTTGTATTTTAACTTAACCTGAGTGTTAATAAAACATAAAGTTACAACTCTGATGGTTAGTACAGCCAACAGAATGCCCCGGGAAGAGCAAAAGCAACCTTAAATGATGGGAAAGAGCATGCGCAGCCGCTCCTCCGTCAGGCGGGTTCTTCCCTAGGACCTGCCCGCGTGCTGGGAGGTCTCTGTGACCAGATCACCACTCCGGGCACCGGGCACACTGGAAACCCAGTCACCGGACGTGCACGCCCCGCTGAGCTGAACAGGAGACGGCCCCAGCTCGCACTGTCAGCAAGTGTCCCGTCACAATCTATTTACTGCCACGTGTTTTTGCATGTTGTGATTTTTGTTGGTGATCCTGTTTAAATGGTCCCCAGCACAGTGCTGAGTGCTGTCGGTGTTCCTAAGCGCAGAAGGCCGTGACGAGCCTCATGGAAAAAACACGTGTGTCAGATACGCTTCGCTCAGGCAGGATCAGAGGCTGGCCATGAGTTCCATGTGAGTGAATCGAGAGGATCAACTGAATCAGGAGCCTTTGAACAGAAACACATGTGAAATGCAGCCACGTGTGGAACGAGGAAACGCTGCGACGGAGACTTGCAGAGAGCCGCCCCTTGCCCAGGAGCAACAGTCCGGGGTCTGCAGCTCAGCACCTGCAGCGTGTCTGCACTCAGTGCCACGAGCAACGAAAGTCAGTGGGCTGCAGGTGCTCCAACGTGTTCCCGTTAACTCAGCAGTACAGACGGCACAATGCCGGCTTTTAAAGAAGTCGACGGTAAGACCCTGCGAGCACACACGTAATCGACCCGTTCAATCCCGGGACACGCACACCGTTCCCCAGTGGCACTGGGTTTTGATTCTGGACCCACGGCACTTCCTGATGCAGGGAAAGCTTCATTACACGTTCGTCCCCTTACTTCCAGGCTTATACGAACCTTTCCCGTCAAGGGCTCAGACGCTTCTCTGTGTTCTTCTAAGCATTTCATGTTATTTACACTTTTGTTTACACAGTGGGAAGATGAACATATGCATGTCTGTTTACAGGTTTTCTGCTCCCTGATGTTTACCCCACGTGATACATATGTGATTCATTTCACAAACGAGTTAAAGTACAGAGATTATCAACCACTAAAATTTTACATATAAGATAGTTGACCTCTCAAATATTCCCATGACTCATGTATTCTGATTACTACAGATTTAATTTTAAGATCTTCCCACACTGAAACTATAGAAATAATGCAGAAAATGTGTACATCCCATATCACAAGTCTCAGATAATTTATTTACTTTTTATTTTTTTTAAAAAGTATCAGTTGTGCCCTGGCCGGTTTGGCTCAGTGGTTAGAGTGTCGGCTCGCAGACCAAAGAGTCTCAGGTTCGATCCCTGGCCCTGGTCAGGGTCATGCAGGAGGCAACCAATCGACGTTTCTCTCTCTCTCTCTCCCTCTATCTAAAAATAAAATCAATGGAAAAATATCCTCGGGTGAGGATTAAAAAATATATGTATCGGTTGCCTTCCACATGCACCCTGACCAGGAATCGAATGGCAACCTTTCAGTGCATGGGATGACAGCCAACCAACTGAGCCACACTGGCCAGGATGATAATTTACTTTTTAATCGTGATTTTATTGGCTAATCTTGCTAATCAATATCAAATTCAGGTCGGGGAGGGCACTGACCTTTTTGCTGGATTCTAATTAAAAATGAATACACTCATTTGGGGAGAATCATATCTTTTCAATACTGACTCTTTTCCATCCACTAACATGAATGAGAAAGTTTCTGAGAATCGTGTTTCAGAATACATTTAATAGCATTATGACAGTGCTGGTCCGCAAACAGACACCCCAGGGAGAGGATTCCCAGTCAAACCCCGTTCTGCGTCCTGCAGTCGCCCACACTAGTTCTGACGCGGGCCGATGCCCGGCACCCCAGGCCCTGCTTCCCTGCGGGCTGCACACCTGCGTGGGCACTGCTGCCGTGGCCTGAAACCCCAGCTCTAGCACCTTCCGGCCACGGCCTCCCCTCACGATTCCATCGTCTTGGACAGAAAAACAGGGAGAGGAAAACAAGTATCTCTCTTTCCCTGACATTTAGGATGCATCTATTTTCTCCAAACATAGTGAAAACTTGAAAAAGAAGATATGGAACCCTTACTTTCAATCCTTATTCAATTGATGGAGTCATGGATTCGAATGTCAGTGGGCAAATGCAAGGGTGGTTCAGCATGGGGAAATCAGTCAGTGTAGCACGTCCCATTAGCAGAAGGGCACAGCCACGTGGGAAACAGCATGGCAGCGCCTCCGTGATTAGACACAAAGCTACCCCGTGGTCTAGCAATCACACTGTCAGACACACACCAACAAGACTGAAAATGGATGCAAACGAATGCACATAGATGTTCACAGCAGCACTCTCCACGAGAGCCAAACAGTGGAAGCCCCCAAACGCTCATCAGCAGACGGACAGTGAAGGACAGCCCCAACATGCGAAGGGCCGAGGTGCTGGTGGCACCCGGGAGAACCAGGGGAACACGACGCTTGGTGCAGGAAGCCACGCACCAGGTCACGCTACCGCCGTCTCCCTTCAGCTCAGCTCACGCTGTGGTCCATTACCCACAGGCAACTGTGGTCTGGAAACGCCCGGAAATAACAATTCAATGAACAATCCGTGCCCTCTGAGTGGCTGAGGAAGTCTCCCCTGGGAAGGTTTCGGAACCGGCCAGCTGCTGGCGCCTGGGTCAATGCCACTAAACTGTACCCTCCACGCGGCCAATTTTCTCAGCGTCCAGGACCAGTTATTCCCCCAGAACTGGGCACGATTAACTGTAGCAAGATAGTGCTCAATCCTGTCTAGGCCTCACTTTAGGTTCTTCAGACTACCTCAGTATTTGCAAATGTGAATTCCCATTCCGGCAAAACTGGGAAACTACAACTGACACTGGAAGGTGACCAAAACCAAAACAAAACAAACAAAAAAAAAACCAACTAATTTTATGTTATGTAAATGTCACCTCAATTTTAAAAAATCTCAATAGTCATGTATAATTTTATTTATATGAAGTTCTACAAAAGGCAAAACTACAGGAACAGATCAGTGACGGCCTTGGGCCAGGTGTGGGGGTGCTGGCTGAGGAGGGCCCGAGGGAACCCTCTGGAGTGATTCTGTCTGTACTGACTACGGTGGTGGTGGACAGGGGTGCACGCGTCTGTCAGAGCTCATGGACTGCACTTTAACTACTCTACTAACCGTCGTGAGGCCTCAGGGAGCTTGAGCTGACTGCTCCACAGGCCGGGCGGACATTCCACAGCAGCCTGCTGCCCTGGGAGGACCAGAGGTGCTCTGGCACCTGTTGCTCAGAGCAGTGCACATGTCACACGTCACACGTGGTCATAAACAAAAGGCAGACTGCGCAGCAGTCCGAACACCGAGACGCGAACCGTCAGGCTGCTCACCAGTTCCGGAAGAGGGCAGACAGTCCCCGTGTTCATGGACAGCCCTTCGGCGATGATGAAACGCCGCGTGACTCGTGCCTTGCGGGGGTTCTGTAGGAGGGAAACCCGACATCTTACATTTTAGTGACTCCAAATACAAAGTCTATGACAAGATTTATCAAAATAGATAGACAGACAGCGTGGATGAATTTCAAGCCCAGGCCTGGGACTGCTATCATGAGAAGAATCATCACGGTTTCTCCTCTCAGACACACGTTTCAGCCCGCAATCAACCAGGAGACCCGAGACACAGACACGCACACGTGCACACGCACACACACACGTGCACACACACGTGCACACATGCACACACACACGCACACGTGCATGCACACGGTGGAGGCACTCTGAGACTTTTATAACACAAACAAAGCCCAGAATGACTGCGGAAGGGCCCAGAGAACTTCCTGGAATGGAAGGAAGCCTGATGACAGGACAGGGGCCATGACACTGGGGCGACACAGGTCTAACCACGGGTCAGCACTGTGTGGCTGGGACCTGTGCCTTTCAGTGTCTGTGCATTTTACTCAAAATGAAAAGACTGTACAATGATGCCAATCAGCACAGAGAGCAGTGGGAAGGCGGATGGTGGTCCAGATGATACAAGAATGGCAGAATGTCGAGAACAAGCTGGGAGGGGTACAGGGACTTCACAATACTACTGTCCCCTTTCAACGTGCCTGGAATTTTTCACAATAAAAACAACAGATAAACCCTGCTTTACTTCATTTACTAAAAAACCGATGAAATCCTTTTCCTTCCTCACTCCTCACTAGTGGGTCAGGTAAAACCTGACTATGATCTCATCCGGTGATGTGGGAAGTCGGTGGTGTGGAGGGACATTTTCAGACAACACTTTCCCTACACCCCAGTGTTTCCAAGTTGCTCTGCTGAAAGTGTGGACGCTGTGTGTGTGCTGGGATGAACCACACCGAGACCCACAGACAGCTGACCACCACCTTCCCACTCAAAGGTTTCATGCCTCTAGGCTCGTCTGATGGACAGCCAGAAACTCAGCATCAGAGCTGTGCCGTAAGGGGTACTGAGAACCCACGGCTGGAACTGACAGGAGTCTGTGCTCACGCATCCACCACGAGTCTGCCGGGTCGTCTGCACACCCAACGGCCACGGGTCTGTTGGGGGTCCCAGATGGACATGGGGCACCCTGCCTCTCCCTGCCGTTTAAAAACGAAGTATTTTATTTAGGATTTTAAAATAGTCACTGTAGAACTCTTGGGAAATAGAAAAGTACAAAAAGGAATGTAACAAATTAGCTTGTCATACCACACAATGATAACGTCTGTCTCTCTTGTAAAAATCGTATCTTTATAAATTATGTTGTTCAAATCAGGATTTTACTGCAATAGTTTTAGGACACGAATTAAAAAAATATGTTACGAGCATTTCCACATCACTTAGTATGACTCACAACACGGTCTGGGGAAGACACAGTACCCACGTGTGGGTACCTGAGGAACGGCTCTCCCAGTGCTGGATGGAGGCAGTGGCCCTTGCTTCACATCCAATCACAAATATCCTTCAACCTGTCACACTGCTTCTGACGACCTTCTAACGACAGCACCCCAGATGCCAGTCCAAAGGGCTCGGACATTTAAGGTACTGGGATATACGTGCCCACTTGCCCTCCAGAAAGGCCAGGTCAATGACACTCTCCCGAGTTACAGGAGGCCTGTCCCATCACGTGTCAGTACTGACACTGATTGTTACTATTAAAAAATGTTCTGCCCTGGCCCAGTTTGGCTCTGAAGTTAGAGCGTCATCCTGAGGACCGAAGGGTCGCAGGTTCAATTCCCGGTCCAGGGCACATACCTGGGTTGCAGGTTCAATCCCTGGCACCCCCTTGGGGTCTTGTGGGAGGCGACCAGTCGATGTGTCTCTCTCACATCAATGTTTTTCTCTCCCCTGCCCCCACTCTAATTACTAGTGAAGCCAGATTATTTTTCACTTGCTCAGTTATTTGTATTTCTTCTATAAAATGATGTTTTTATCTACTGTTCTTCCTTTCTTTATTTTTTTAGAAGAACATGGGACAAGAGAACCCTGCAGGAAAAGGAATGAAAAATAGCTTGGGAAATTAACAAAAATAATAATTGCCCAGCTAGTGTGGCTCAGTGGTTGAGCATGGTCCCACGCACCAGGAGGTCAGAGTTCGATTCCTGGTCAGGGCACATGCCCAGGTTGCAGGCTTGATCCCCAGTGGGGGGCATGCAGGAGGCAAAAAAAAAAAAAAAAGAAACCTGGACTAAAGTACAGTATTTTAATTCACTTTCAAAGGAAAGATAAGCATCTATGTAGAAAACATTAAAAAACTTAACACTTATGCCCTGGTCGGTTTGGCTCAGCGGTTAGAGCATCAGCCTGTGGTCCAGAGAGACTGGGGTTTGGTTCCCGCTAGGGGCATGTACCTCGGTTGCAGTTTGTCCCCGGCCCTGGTTGGTCGTGTGGGAGGCAGCCACTCGATGTGTCCCTTTCACGATGATGTTTCTCTCTCTCTCTCTTCCTCTCTCTCCCTCCCACTCTATCTGAACAAAAGATGGAAAAATGTCCTCGGGTGAGAGGACACTTATATTTATGTGAAAATAAAACTGAGAATCGTTTTTAAAAACTAAATGTAGAGTAATTTAGAAAGTCTACTCTTGGCAGAAAAATATAGTATAAATTAATCAGTAAAAAAGTAAAAACTACAGCCCTGGCCAGTTTGGCTCAGGGGTTAGAGCGTTGGTCCGCGACCAAAGAGTCGCAGGTTCGATTCTGGTTCGGTCCCCAGCCCTGGTCGGGGTCATACGGGAGGGAGGCAGCCAGTCGATGTGTCTCTCTTACATTGATGTTTCTCTCTCTCTCTCTTTCTCCCCCCTCCTCGCCCACTCTATCTGAAGACAAATGGAAGAATATCCTTGGGTGAGGATTAAAAAAAGAAAAGTAAAAACTATAAAATGGAAATACATTTCAAGATAATTTTATTTCTTGTTATTCGTGAAAAAAATTCCACGGGTAATAAATATGGTAAAACACACACACACACACACACACACACACACACACACGAAACTGGAGTATGAGTTTCCCAAACTGCACGGTACTAACTGGGCACAATAAACTCTGGAGCAGATGGCCCTGGCCACGCCCCCAGCAGCGCCTTCACCCTGGCAGCACTCTACGACTCAGCCTGGACAAGGGACGTCTTTCCACGAGTTGTAGAAAGAGCCACCAGTGGCCAGTGCCCGCGGCATGCTTTCCTAGCTGTGCAGCTATGACGTCACCAGATGGCATCCGTCACAGAGTGCACGTGCTCAGTGAGACCTGCTCTCAGCTGTCACCAACAAGACGACAGAATCCCAGCGGAACAAGCACGTTTGGAAAAACAAAAAGTTACCACAAAACGGAGGAGCGTGATGAGCACCTCCCCCAGTTACTCTGGTCGTGACGGGGGTGCACTGGCACAGTCCTCTTGAACGTGGCGCTGAGACCGAGTCTGCAGCGACCAGGCTCCCAGCCCAGTCCACGCAATGGCTCCTGCAGAACCACTGACCAGACCACCTTGTGCATCCCGTCATCGGAAGAAGATAAATGATTCTAACAGTGATGCTTTGAACACACCTCCTCCGCTGCCCTCACGCGAACATGGAGGAACGAGCCCGCTCCCCCTCGGGAGACGAGTGTGAATGGGCTGCAGTCGCCAGGAAACCAGGCTTGAGGCCGCTAGTCCACAGGCAGCAGCCGCCAGAGCCGCAGCGTGAAGGTGGGCGGGAGCGAGTCTCACTGTGTTCACAAATTCACAACTAAGACCTGCTGTTACTGTTTCTCCCACGTGGTTGGCACGTGACTTATTCTGATAGGAACTAATCTATTCTGAATTCAATGGGTGCAGCTCATTAACACCCCGGTGAGCCCTGGAGGCATTTCTGCAGAGCTGGGAGCACATGTCCCCACCCCGAAAGTGCTGCCTCTCCCCAGGTCAGCCGCCTGACCCCTCCCCCACCTGCCACGTACACTCGGTCAGACCCGGCCCTACAACAGGGAGCACATTTACTCAGCAGGACATCCTGACGGTCCAAAGGCGACCCACAGGCACGTTTCAGGACAAACACCCTCTCATGCATCATCCTGCTGCTCAGAAAGCTCGAGCTGCACCACGGCCTTCAACAGAACCGTACCTTTTGATCTTCGACCTCTTGCTCTCTTAGCAGCCGCTCCAGGTCGGCCATGTCGTTGTGCTCAAATAACTTAATGTCGCTCCGTGATGCCTGTAATCCTTTCTGAATGGCAAAGCAGGCGGCTCTGTCTCTGTGAGGAAGAGAGAGCAGCCGCGCTGGGGTTAGAGGGCCTCGTCAGTGTTCTCAGACAAGGAACGTTCGCCTTACCGTAACATGGCCAACACCCACTTGTTAACGTGACCACAACGGATACATAAAACTCGTCTGAACATGCACACGTCACTGCTCGCACTTCCCGGTGCAAGTTCTTCTCGACCACATCAGTTCTACCCTGAGCGGCACACGCGTCTGTGTTCCACCTCGTGGAAGTCCGCGTGCACAAGAATACGGACGACCTCTCGGTGTACTGACGGCAGCCTCCTCTTTCTGCGAAATACACGCACACTGCATTTCCCCATCAGTGGCATCTCTAACTGCAATGTCACCCCCCCCGCCGTCACACTGTCACGAGAAGCAATACTGGATAGTGATTCTATCTGTACAACCCAGGGCAGAACTCTGAATCTTGCAGATGAAACTTCCGTAAGATCTGAACTGGCTTAGTTAGGAGGAAATATATTTTTAAATTAAATTGTACTAATTAAAAGTATATGCAAGATTCCTACTTCTGGGAAGACGGAGCAGACATACTTTCCCTATCTTCCTTACTAGGTGCGACCAAACCCCTGACATCACACATAGAACACACTTCAGAAGACTGAAAGATGGAGAGAAATGTCAGGCCAGCTAGGGACCTGAGAAATGACACGAAATGAGTGTCCTGGATTTCCCAGACTCGGAGCGGATGAAGCTGGCCACCTGGAAATGCCACGGACACAGACAAAAAGCTCTAACAGAGCCCACGCTCTGTGGCCAAAGGCTCCCAGCAAATGCTAACAGCTCTCCCGCCGCCAGCCCATGGCAGAACCCGGGCCTGTGCCCTCTGAACCAGGAACGCTGGGGGAGGCCTGGGCTCTGCCCCTTGTGGGGCTACAACAAGGCCCCTCAATACCCCCAGGGTGTATTGGATAAGGGAGCTGAGACGTTTATCGGTGCCAACGGTAACATGTGCCCCAACTGTGCTGTCAGTGAGGCCAGGAGAGCCCCACGCCCCACCTGCCCTGGCTAGGAGACCCTCCCTCTCAGTGTGGGCTGCACAGAGGAGGCGAGGAGAGAATGGAGGGAGAGGACCCCCACCTCATGTCAACAGAGGCTGAGTGGGCACCTCCACCTGGCAGCCACGAGGCAGCAGAGCACCCACACCTACCGGGAGAGTGTCAGAGAGCACCCACACCTATCGGGACAGTGTCAGAGAGCAGCCACACCTATCGGGACAGTGTCAGAGAATACCGCACACCTATCGGGACAGTGTCAGAGAGCACCCACACCTATCGGGAGTGTCAGAGAGCACCCACACCTATCGGGACAGTGTCAGAGAGCACCCACACCTACCGGGAGAGTGTCAGAGAGCACCCACACCTATCGGGACAGTGTCAGAGAGCAGCCACACCTATCGGGACAGTGTCAGAGAATACCGCACACCTATCGGGACAGTGTCAGAGAGCACCCACACCTATCGGGAGTGTCAGAGAGCACCCACACCTATCGGGACAGTGTCAGAGAAAGCCAATCAAACAGCTGCTGAAATAAAGCGTACGTGATAACAGCATCATATGACAATGTCCAGGGTGAACCAACCACCAGGAACCAGAAGACTTCAGACAGAAGGAAGGACACTGCCCACAAGGAACAACACCGAGGCGCCTGAGGCGGCAGGACCTCTGACGACACGTTTAGAGCAGCCACGATGAAACCTTCTCTCCAAAACAGAAAACAGAACCAACATACGGTCCATGACTTGACTTCTGTGCAGTTACCCAGCGAAAATGAAAGCACGAGTTCAGAAGACATGCACCCGATGCCACTCACACAGCCAAGACATGCAAGCAGCCCAGGTGCCCGTCACAGACAGTGGATGCAAAGCTGTGATACGCACACACAACAGAACATTACTTGGCCATTAAAACAATGAAATATTAGAGGATATCACGCTGAGTGAAATAAGTCAAAGACAAATATCACATAATTTCACTTATATGTGGAACTAATGAAAACAAAAAACCCCAAACAAATCAAAGCAGAAACAGACTCAGGGAGGAAAACTGGTGATTAAAAGAGGGGGATGCACTCGGGAGCTGGGAAAATAGGTGAAGGACATTAAGAAGTACACATTTCCAGGTATAAAAATTTATTTTATTTTATTTAATTATGTATGTATGTATGTATTTATTTATTTTTATTCCTCACCTGAGGATACTTTTCTATTTATCATCAGATAGAGTGGGAGGGAAGGAAGGACAGAGAAATAGACACAGAGAGAAACGTCGACGTGATTGACCCACATTGACTGGTTGCCTCCTGCACGACCAGACCAGGGCCGAGGATGAACCACAACCAAGGTACATGCCCTTGACCGGAATCGAACCCGCCACTCATTGGTCTGTGGGCTGATGCTCTAACCGCTGAGCCAAACCAGCCAGGGCCAGTTATAAAAATGTAAATGAGTCAATGGGGATGTGACTGATGTACAGCAGAGAGAATATAGCAGTAATACTGTAATAACTTTGTAAGGTGACAGATGGTAATCAGTTACGTGGGGATCACTTCCCATGCATTTATATTAAGTACCAAATCACTGTAATGTGCATCTGAAACTAATAGGATATTGTATGTCAATTATATGCCAATAAAAATTAGTTTCCAATGAAACCAAGAACCGGTACTTTGAAAAGATAAACAAGGTTGATAAACCATGAACGAGAAATATCAAGAAAAAAGAGAGGACCCAAATTAGTAAAATCAGAAATGAAGAGGAGAAAAAGTAACAACTGACATCACAGAAATACAAAAAACTGTAAGAAAATATTGCGAACAAGTATATGACAACAAATTAAACAATCTGGAAGAAATGGATAAATTCCTAGAAACATACAATCTCCCAAAATTAAATCAAGAAGAAAAAGAAAATCTGAACAGACTGATTACAATTAATGAAATTGAAGCAGTAATCCAAAAACTTCCAAAAAACAAAACTCCCGGACTGGATAGCTTCTAAGGTGAACTTTAACAAACATTCAAAGAAGGCTAACACCTACCCTTCTCAAACTATCCCAAAAATTCAAGAGGAGGGAAGACGCCCAAACTCATTTTACGAGGCCAGCAGTATCCCAATTCCAAAAGCAGATAAAGGACACTACACAGAAAGAAAATTGTAGGCCAATATCCCTGATGAACATGGACGCAAAAGTCCTCAACAGAATGATAGCAAACCGAATCCAGCAACACATAAAAAAGATCATACACCATGATCAAGTGGGACTTACTCCTGGGATGCAAGGTTGGAACAATATCCGCAAATCAATAAATGTGATACATCACAAACAAAATGAAGAATAAAAATCATATGATCATATCAATAGATGCAGAAAAAACATTTGCCAAAATCCACCACCCATTTATGAAAAAAAGTCACAGCAAAGTAGGAATAGAGGGAACATATCTTAACATAACAAAGGCCATATATGGCAAACACACAGCTAACATCATACTCAATGGGCAAAAACTAAAAGCATTTTTAAGCTCAGAAACAAGTCAGGGATGTTCACTTTCACCACTCTTATTCAATACAGTAATGGAAATCCTAGCCACAGCAATCAGGCAAGAAGAAGAAATAAAAGGCATCCAAATTAGAAAGAAAGGAAGAAATAAAACTTTCATTTTTTGCAGGTGACATGATATTGTATGAGAGAACCCTAAAGATCCCACCATAAAACTACTGGAAGTGATAAAACTAAAAGAACTGTACTTGGACAACTGTAAGACACCGAAGAAAGAACCTGAAGGAGGAAAAAATAAGTGGAAGCATATACTGTGTTCATGGATAAGAATAATGAACGCTGTTAAAATGTCCATAACACCCAAAGCAATCCACAGATTCAACTCAATTCCTATCAAAATACCAATGGTGTGTTTCACAAAACCAGAATAATCCAAAAATTTATACGGACCACAAAAAAACTCAACTAGCCACAGCAATCTTGAGAAAGAAGAACGAAGTTGAAGAATCATGCTACCTGATATCAAACCATACTATAAGGCCATAGTAATCAAAACAGCACAGTACTGGCATAAACACAGACATATAGAGGGTATCCCAAAATCATGTATACAGGGTGTCCGTAGATTCTATTACATTTTGAAAATGAAATGTATTTTAATAAACACTAGCTTTATAATTATTCAAAGTGTGTGTATACATTTTTTGGGGGACACCCTATAGATCAATGAAACAATAGAGAGCTCAGAAATAAACCCATGCCTATATGGTCAATTAATACTTGACAGAGGAGGAAGAACCCACAATGGGGTAAAGATAGTCTCTTCAATAAATGGTGCTGGGAAACTGGACAGATACATGCAAGAAAAAAGAAACAAGAAACTATACCACCTTCTTACACCATACACAAGAATAAACTCCATAAACAATAATAAATGAATTAAAGCCTTAAATATAAGACATGATAATATAAAAATCCTAGAAGAAAACACAGACATGAACATTGTCTCTTAGTAATTGGACATTTCTCTTAGTAAATTTCTCTGATAGATCTCTTCGGGCAAGGGAAACAAAAGAAAAAATAAACAAATGGGATTATATCAAACTAAAAACTTTCTGCACAGCAAAGGAAACCATCAAAAAAATTAAAAGACAATCCACAGAATAGGAGAATATATTCACCAATGACATATCTGACAAGGGGTTAATATGCAAAATTTATAAACTCATACAACTCAACATAAAAATCCAATTAAAAATGGGGAAAGGCATCCAATGGGAGAACATATTCACCAATGATACATCTGATAAGGTGTTACTATCCAAAACATATAAAGAACTTATACGACTTAACACCAAGAAAACAAATAATCCAATTGAAAAATGGGCAAAGGACCTGAATAGACACTTCTTCAAAGAGGACATACAGATGGCCAACAGACACATGAAAAGATGCTCAATGTCCCTAATTATCAGAGATGCAAAAACCACAAGAAATCATCTCATGCCTGTCAGAATGGCTATCATCAATACATCAACAAACAAGTGTTGGTGAGGATGTGGAGAAAAGGGAACCCTCATGCACTGTTTGTGGGAATGCAGACTGGTGCAGCCACTGTGGAAAACAGTATGGAGGTTCCTCAAAAAATTAAAAATGAAACTGCCTTATGATCCAGCAATTCCACTTCTGGGTATATATCCGAAGAACCCCAAAAGACTTATTCGAAAGGATATATGCACCCCTATGTTCACTGCAGCATTATTTACAATAGCCAAGAAATGGAAGTAGCCCAAATGCCCATTAACAGATGAGTGGATAAAAAAAGCTATGGTACGTATATACAATATTATTTGGCCACAAAAAGAACAAAATCTTACCATTTGGGACAGCATGGATGGACCTAGAGGGTATTATGCTAAGTGAAATATGTCATTCAGAGAAAGATAAAAGCATATGATTTCACTTATACATATGTGGAATCTAAAGAACAATATAAACAAATAAAACAGAAACCAACTCAGACAGAGAGCAGAGTGATGGCTGCCAGAGGGGAGGGGTTTTTTTTTTAACTTGGATCATACTGCATTTTGAGTTTTTACTTAAGAAGATATTTTATTTTTCTCATTACTGTTTCAAAGACTAGTAACATATTTACTGCAAAGTAAAATTAGTTTTAAAAGTTCAATGAGCAATTATGAACACTCTTGAAACAAACGAAAAAACAGAAAGCCCCCACAAAGAAACAGAAGATACAAAGACAAATCCTATGGATTTTAGAACTGAAAAACAAAAGCAAAAGAAAAAACTTGGTGGATATGGGCTAAGCAGCAGAATGGAAGAGACAAAGGAGAGAACCAGTGAACTGAAAAAGTGTAATAACAGAAATTAGTCAATGTAAACTAGAGATCAAATTGACTAGAAAGAGGATCTGTGGGACTACAATAAAAGAGGAACATTCGCATCAGTGGGGTCCCAGTGAAGAGAAAGAGGGTGGAGCTAAAAAGGTACTCAAAGAAATAATGACTGAAAATGTTCCAAATTTGGCAAGAGGCTAAAACCTAAAGATTAAAGAAGCTGAGCGACATTCATACATGTAAACCCAGATAAATAAATGCCAAGACAATTACAGTCAAACTTCTGAAAATGAATGACAAAGAAAACAATCTTGAAAGCATCCCAAGAAAAATGACACCTTACATATAAGAGAAAAACAATTTGAGTGACAGATTTCTTATCAAGAACCAGGGAGACAAAAAACTAAATAAATAAATAAATAAAAATAAAAAAAAAATCACAATATATTTCAAATGGTGGGAATAAAATGTCAACCAAAAATCCTGTAACTAGCAAAAATATCCTTTAGGAATGAAGAGGAAACCAAGACATTCTTAGCTGAAGAAAAACTAAAAATCATCCTCCAGACCTTCCCCAAAGGAATGGCTAAAGGAAGTTCTTCACATAGAAATAAATACATCAAATAAAAGAAAGAATCATAGATTATCAGGAAGGAACAAAGAACACAGAAAATAAAAAATATGAACAAACACATTAGGCTTTTCTTCCCCTCTTGAGTTTTCTAAATTATTTTGGATGGTTAAAGTAAAAATTCCAACACTGTCTGATGTGGTTTTCAATGTATGTACAGAAAATAGTTGAACAATTATATTATAAACCAGGAGAGTAAAGGGATATAAAGGAAGTAAAGGTTTTATACTTAAACTGGTAAAATAATGAGCAGTAGAATGTGATAACTTACATGTATATATAATGTCATACTTAGAGTGATGACTTAAAAAACTATACGAAGAGAAACATTCAAAAACAATATGGATAAATAAAAACGGACTCCCAAAACATGGTCAAATAACCAAAAAAGAGGCAAGAAAGAGAAAACAGAAAAACAAACATGGAGAGCAAATAACAAACAAAATGACAGATTAAAGCCCTCATGTATCACTAAATGTAAATGGCCAAAACTTATAATTTGAAGTCAGAGATTGACAGAGTAGATTAAACATGACCCAACCATATGCTGTCTATAAGAAATTCACTTCAAATGTAATAATGTAAGTAGTTAGGATATATATATATATAAAATACAATAATATAGGTAATGAGAGCGTATATACAATAAATATACCATGCAAATATTCACCAAGGGAAAGCAGAAGTGCCTATGTTAATACCTGATATAGTAAACTTTGGAACAAAGAAAATTACCAGAGACAAAGATGGACACTATATAATGATAACAAGGGTCAATTACCCAAGAAACTTATCCTAAGTGTGCACCAAACAATAGAGATGCAAAAGATAAGAAACAAAAACTGATAACAGTGAAATGAGAAATTGAAAAGTCACAAGTACAGCAGCTGATAGAACTATTAGACAGAAAATCAGCAAGGATGCAGAAGAATTCAACAACACTATCAACCAACCTGTCATTTACAGAACACTCCACTGAACAACAACAGAACATTCTTCTTTTTTTTTTTAAATCCTCACCCGAGGATATTTTTCCATTTATTTTCAGATAGAGTGGGAGGGAGGGGTAGAGTTGCCTCCCGCATGACCAGGGCTGGGGATGAACCACAACCAAGATATGTGCCCTTGATAGGAATCGAACCCGCGACTCTTTGGTCCGTGGGCCGACACTCTAACTGCTGAACCAAACCGGCCAGGGCAGAACATTCTTTTTAAAGTGACCACAGAGCCCTGGCTGGTTTGGCTCAGGGGTTAGAGCGTCAGCCCATGGACCAGAGACCCGGGTTCGGTTCCCACTAAGGGCATGTACCTCAGTTGCAGTTTGTCCCTGGCCCCGGGTGGGGTTGTGTGGGTGGCATCCAGTCGATGTGTCTCTCTCACATCGATGTTTCTCTCTCTCTCTCTCTCCCTCCCTCTATCCCTCCTGCTCTACCTGAAGATGAATGCAAAAATGTCCTCGGGTGACGATAAACAAAAAATAAAATAAATAAATAAAGTGACCACAGAACATATTTTAAGATAGACCACATCATGAGCCATAAGACAAACTGCAACAAATTTAAATACTTAAAACACTTGGAAACTAAACAATATACTTCTATATAACCTAGAGTTCAAAGAGAAGGTCTAAAGCAGTGGTTCTCAACCTTCCTAATGCTGCGACCCTTTAATATACTTCCTCATGTTGTGGTGAGCCCCAACAGTAAAATTATTTTCGTTGCTACTTCATAACTGTAATTTTGCTACTGTTATGTCTTAGGCGACCCCTGTGAAAGGGTCGTTCAACCCCCAAAGGGGTCACGACCCACAGGTTGAGAACCGCTGGAAAGGGAGATAAAACACAATGAACTAAATAAAAACGAAAATAAACACATCAAAATGTGTGGGACACAACAAAAGCAATGCCGAGAGGGAAATTCATAGTACTAATGCACTAGAAAAGAGAAAGTCTCAAATCAGTAATTTAAGTTCCCACCTCAAGACTCTAGAAAAAGAGCAAAATAAACCGATAATGAGAAGACAGGAAATACTAAAAGTCAGCAGAACTGAAAACAAAAATAGAATGAAAAACAATCAATGAAACAAAGAGAAGATCAATAAAATTGACAACCCATTAGCAAGACTGACAAAAAAGGGCAGCAGACACAGAATATCAGTCATAAATGAAACGGGATATCACTGCAGACTCTGCAGACATCAGAAGGAGAATAAGGGAATATTACAAAGAACGCTACACACATAAATCTAACAACTTAAAAGAATGGACAAATTCCTTGAAAAACATAAACTATCTCAACTCACCCAATATGACACAGATAATTTGAATAGCCCTGTAAGTATGGAAATTGAATTCATAATTAAAATACTCCCAAGAAATACATCTCTAGGCCCAGGTGTTTATTCTGGAGAAATCTACCAAATGTTTAAAGAATTAACAATTTTATGTAGTTTCTCTGGAAAACAGAAGGGAAAGGAACACTTTCCAATCGATCTGATGAAGTATTATTCTGATGCCAAGATCAAAGTCCAAAAAAAGTAAACTTCATGAGCCATCAGGGAAATGTAAATTAGAACCACAGTAAGATTCTCTACACACCCATCAGAATGGCTAAAAGAAGACACTGACAATACCAAATGCTTCTGAGGATGTGCAGACACCAGATCACTCACACACTGTCGAAGGCAATATAGAATGATACAGCCATTCTGAAAATAGTTTCCCTGCTGGCAACCCACTCGGGTCCCCTTTCCGCTGCAGGGAGTCCATCTATTTTTCTATTTCTCTTTATTTATTGATTTTAGAGAGAGAGGAAGGGAGAGGGAGAGAGATAGAAACATCGATGAGAGAGAACACCGACTGGCCGCCTCCTGCATGCCCCCACTGGGGATCAGGCCCACAACCTGGGCATGTGCCCTGACCGGGAATCGAACCGGCAACTTTTTGGTGCATGGGTCGGTCGACGCTCAACCTCTGAGCCACACCGGCTGGGTATTGCTAAATATGCAATACCATAAAACTCAGCAACTGCACTCCTTGGCATTTATCCCAGAGAAATGAAAACTTATGTTCACAGAACCACCATTATGTGACTGTTTACAGTAGCTTTATTTGTAATAGTCCTAAACTGGAAACAGCTCAGATGTCCTTAATAGTTGAACAGTTCAACAAACTGTGGTGCACCTATACCATGAAATATGACTCAGCAATCCAAATAACAAACTCTTGATCCACACAAGAACTTGAATAAATCTCCAAAGAATTAATGCTGAAGAAAGCCAGTCCCAAAATGCTGCCTACTGTTACGACTGCATTTACATAGCAACATCGAAATGACAGGACTGCAGAAACGGACAATGCCAGTGACCACCAGGGTTAAAGAAGTCAGCAGGGGTGTAGGTAAACCTGGTATTTGCCTGCTCCCACAATCACACAGAAGGAACAACTAAACTACAGAACAACCATCATTCAAAACTGCCTGAAATCTGGCTGAATGGAAGTCCTACATTTTGGGATTTAAAGAAGCAGCCACATCTAGACTGGTAGGAGGGACACAGACACTGCGGAATGGGCTGGCCCCACATCCACATGTGGTAGGTAAATATTGGTTGGGATATCTTGGTGCTGAGGAACAAGGCGTCCCAGCCTCACACCAGACCCTGCATCCCAGGGTTCCAGGGCGAGGAAGAGATGTCCCCGTAACTTCTGGTGTTGAAAACCAGCGGGGATTGAGGCGGAGGGCTGCTGGAGTCCCAGGCAGCTCCTCTTAAAGGGCCCATGCATGGACTTACTCAGACTCACTCCCTCTGAGCTCAGTGCCAGACAGCAGCTTGAAAGGCGCCAGAGACACACGAGGAGGAACTGAACTGCCCGGGAGGTCAGCTTTCTTACAGACATAAGCGGTGGCAGAGGCCACTGTTCCTTCTCTAAGACTCCCCCCCCCCCCCCGTGATTTCCCAAGGTTCTGCTCCACCCAAATTTTGGGCCCACCCAAGCTGTTTCCAGCGGCTTTTCCACAGAATGGACTGTCTTGGCTCATGCTTCAGAGTTTCCTAAAATCTCTCAAACAAGCAGCACCTGGTCTCAGCGAACCCATACCTCTGCCTAAGTGGCAGGCCTGGCACTAGCAGAAGCCGGCCTTGGGTAGCAGCTTGACCTCTTCTGGGAACTTTTAAGCCCAGCACACGTAACAGCCATCTGCAGATTGTTTTGTAGCTCATGCCAGGTGGCCCGGGAAGACCACAGGTGGCAGCTGACCTTGGCCTGTACCTCCCGGGAGGCCCCAGAGCCAGCACACCCAGTGGACAGCTTCAGACCACATCAAAGCACTACCACCCACCCACCTCCACAAGTGACACACTCAAGGGGTGGACTCAGTGGGCACCAAAGCCCCAATGAAGTAGGTTTGCTCTGTGGGGTGGGCCCCTAGACAGCTGATCCTCCACACTGGTCAGAGGTTGGTGGTCAGTGGGCACAGCCAGCCCTTGCAGATGACAGTTTGGGGTAAATCTCTGCCACTGATGTGCCAAAGGCAATCAAAGCTCAACTACAAGAGGGTGTACACAGCTCACAGGGTGGGCGGGGTTGGAAAGGGTGCACCCTGAGTGCCCAGCTTGGGTGATCAGAGAGGCTGTGCTACTGGACCCTACAGAACACGTACTACATTAGGCCACTCTACCAAGCCCAGGAGATGTAGCAGCTCTACCTAACACACAGAGACAAATACAGGGAAGCAGTCAAAATGAGGAGACAAAGAAACATGTCCCAAATGAAAGAACAGAACAAAACTCCAGGAACAAACAAAACAAGATCGAGATAAGCAATCAATCAGATGCGGAGTTCAAAACACTGGGTATATGGATGCTCAAGGAACTTAGTGAGAACCTCAGGAGCATAAAATGGACCAGTCAGAAATGAAGGATGCACTAACTGAAATAAAGAATAATTTACAGGGAATCAACAGCAGAGTAGATGAAGCCCAGAATCAAGTCAGTGATTTGGAATATAAGGAAGCAAAAAACACCCAATCAGAACAGGAAAAAAAGAATCCAAAAAAATGAGGATAGTGTAAGGAGCCCTGGGACAACTTCAAGTGTACCAACATTCACATCATGGGGGTGCCAGAAGGAGAAGAGAGAGAGCAAGAAATTAAAAATCTGTTTGACAGAAAACTTCCCTAACTTGGTGAAGGAAACAGACATACAAGTCCAGGGAGCACAGAGAGTCCCAAACAAGAGGAACCCAAAGAGATCCACACCAAGACACATCATCATCGAAATGTAAAAAGGTTAAAGACAAAGAGAGAATCGTAAAAGCAGCAAGAGAAAAGCAGTTAGTTACCTACAAGGAAGCTCCCATAATACTGTAGTAGAATGACCAGGACAGACCTAAATACGTGAACAACCCCTGTGCTGAGACCTCCTATTGGCAAGGCATCATCACTGTTTACTAAGAAAGGAAGAAAATGAAGCATCGGACATACTGTCTATGTCTAATGAACTTATCAAAAACAATTTATCAAGAGAAACATCGAGCCCTGGCCGGTTTGGCTCAGCGGTTAGAGCGTCGGCCTGCGGTCCAGAGAGACCCGGGTTTGGTTCCCGCTAAGGGCACGTGCCTCGGTTGCAGTTTGTCCCCGCCCCCTGGTGGGTTGTGCGGGAGGCGGCCACTCGATGTGTCCCTTTCACGTCGATGTTTCTCTCTCTCTCTCTCTTCCTCCTACTCTATCTGAACAAAAAGTGGAAAAATGTCCTCGGGTGAGGATGAAAAAAAAAAAAAGAGAGGAACATCGATGTAAGAGACACACATCAACTGGCTGCCTCCCACAGTGTCCCAACGGGGGTTGGGGATCGAACCTATAACCCAGGTACATGCCCTTGACTTGGAATTAAACCCATGACCCTTTGGTGCACAGGCCGACACTCTAACTACTGAGCCACACTGGCCAGGACACAAAACACCATTTTACCTGTAATGTTCCTACTGAATTTCAGGCAGAATATTTAAAATTCTGTGTAAGAGAATAATTCAGTTACGTAATGACTCACTAGAAACTGAAGTTCAAAGACATGGGGTATAACATTTGGAAGCGAACTTAACCTAGGCTTCCCAGCAGTTAAAGCCAAAAGGGTAATACAGTACTAATTATGTGACAAAGGAAGAATGCAAATTCAGTTGTAACTGTACACTTTTTCTGGACTTAAAACTCAAAAAGTTTAGAGTGGGGTGCTTATGTGAGGTGATACTGGTTGACATTCTGGTTGTAACTATGTTTTTACTAAAAACTAGAAACACTTCAGATCAGCGCCTCTCAAGTCTGTGACAAGTCTTATTTGATGTTCTCACTATGCAAAAGTTAATGAAAGCCCCCACTCTCGTGTCCACAGGGGAGACACCACTATGGGCCATGTGCTGGCGAGCTCCCAGGCTGCTGCAGGTGGTGGAAAGGATGAGCAGCAGGTGCCCCCGGACCCCCGGGCAGAGCCCACGCTGCACTAGCAGGAGCTCACCAGCCCACGAGAAGCAGCGGGAGCTGCAGGCCCAGGTGAGCGGGGCTCTGAGGTCCAGTCAGTCTGATCCCTCTGCTGAGCGCCAGCCTCACTCCTTCATCCACTGAGCTGGTCCTTACTGAGCACTACCGAAAGGCAGTGAACCACTATGCACTGCTGGGTTCCGGTGCGTCTGAGGCAGGGTGAGCAGAGAGCAGAGGGGGTGTGCTGCACACGCATGAGGACACGTGGAGGCTGAGGAGCAGAGGGACTCTGAAAGGCAGCGTGTCCCACGTGGGCCTGGGTTCACACGGCACCAGACCCTCTGGCTGCAAGTTCTTCCCCACATGCAGCCGGGGTCTGCAGAGGTTGGGGAGACTTTCCTGCAGGGTGAGCAGGAGGCAAGCAGGAGATGAGACGAGGAACAATATACTGAGCATGGGCACAGACCCTGAGGTACAAGGGAACTAGTTTCCAAGGCTGGTGAGGCTGCACACAATGACCTGAGCAAACGGCACAAAGTGAGCTGAAAAGTGGTCTAGAGCACACGAGATCAAGATGGAGACCTGGGCCGTTCTTTCAGGGACAGTGAAAGCTCTTAAAAGTGGGGCATAGTGGGCAGAGGAACTAAATAGACACCTCTCCAAAAAGGACAAATGGCTAAGAGACATATGAAGAAATGCTCAACATCACTAATCATCAGAGAGATGCAAATTAAAACAACAATGAGGTATCACCTCACACCTGTCAGAATGGCCGCCATCAACAAATCATCAAACAACAAGTGCTGGCGAGGGTGTGGAGAAAGGGGACTCCAGTACACTGCTGGTGGGAATGCAGACTGGTGCAGCCACTGTGGAAAACACTATGGTGTTACCTCAAAAAATTAAAAATTGAATTGCCATTTGACCCAGTGATCCCACTTCTAGGAATATACCCTAAGCAGCCTGAAACACCAATCAGAAAGACTATATGTACCCCCATGTTCATAGCAGCACTATTTACAATAGCTAAGATCCGGAAACAGCCCAAGTGTCCATCAGTGGATGAATGGATAAAAAAGCTGTGGTACATATACACAATGGAGTACTATGCAGCTGTAAGAAAGAAAGATCTCTTATCCTTTGAGACGACATGGAGGGACCTCGAGAGTATCATCCTAAGCAAAACAAGCCAAGCAGAGAAAGACAAATATCATGTGATCTCACTTATTTGTGGAATATAATAAACATAACAGTCTGAGGAACAGTGTAGACCCAGAGATGTGGAAGTAGGGTACAGACTGACAACCCTCAGAAGAGGGGATGGGGGGGGAGGGAAGAGATAAACCACAGAACTTATACGCATGTACGCATAACTGATGGACATGGACAACAAAGCTGGGGATGGGGTGGAGGGATGGGGAGGAGGGTGTCAATGGGGGAAAAAGGGAAAAAAAATTAATAAAAAAAAAAAAGGGACATAATCCAATTTGCATTAAAAAAAAGATTATTTTGGCTATGGTATTTAAAAAAAAAGTAAATTTGTTTTTCAAAATTCAAAGTAAATTTGTTTTAAAATTAAAGTCATTTGATAGTCCACTGAAAAGATAACCGAGGCTCGGGCCAGAGGTGCTGAGAGGCCCAGGCAGCTGCACAGCTCTGTCCCGCCCCTCCACAGGGAGCAGCAGCCTATCCAGTGCACGCGGGAGTGAGGGAAGTCCCCGACTCTCGGCTGCTGTGTTCTTAGCATGCCATGACGCAAGACCAGCAGAGACGGGGTGGGGGTGGGTGCAGGTAAGTGGGGTGCCTGTGCCAGGCAGCACAAGGGGGCTGTGACCGCAGCCCCACGAGGACACCACACGCCACAGAGCCGCACGGGGAAGGGGGATGGCTGGCCTCCTCCAGGACGGTGTGGCTTCTCCATATCAGTACATAAAATCACAATGAAAGACAACTGAGTACTGACACCTTCAGGTACTCATACTTCTAATGCCTGTCTCACAAATTCCATAGAATCACTTGCCTGGGGTGAATATGAACTTCTTTAAAAACAAAAAATCAGTATTAGTTTAGGCAGATAACCTCTAACAAAGGAATTCTCTGGGAGGTCAGTATTATTTCCAAAGGGCTTGGGTCAGCCATAGAGGCGAAGGCTCTTACACAAACACGATGTCCCCTCGCTTGGAGTAGGCAGGAATGGCGCTGGCTATGGTGGCGAAGCCATAGGAGTAGATGATGGCCTCTTCTGTCTTCATAAACTTCGCCAGGCGGTCTTCCAGGTCCAAGTGCACATCTATTCAACAACGAAAAGTACATGGTTCACTGTCACATAACTCTTCTCACTAACTAAAAGATAAAAATAAACAGTTTCGTTATTAATATGGCCAAAATGTAATTGTTTTTAAGTTATACACTGCATAAGCTCTATTAAGATAATTCTGGGCCAAGAGTACTTCTAACGCCTGTGAACGGAATCAGCTACTCCTCCATCCACACAATGTGTCACAGGTAGCTCCAATTTGGATTGTGCTTTGATGTCACTCTAGCCCAAGAATTCAAGGCTCAGCGACTTGACCAGCTCTGAAGTCCCTCAACCAACGCACAACATGAACTATTAACATATTCCTGCGTTTTAGTAGAGGTAATGAATCAGGCACCAAGACAACCTTCAACCAGCTTTTAACAGGAAAAGGAAAAAAAAAGAAAAGTCATTCATTTTTTTTTCTTTATTGATTTATTTTTAGAAAGGGAGGAAGGGAGAGGGAGAGAGAGAGAGAAACATCAATGAGAGAGAACATCGATTGGCCGCCTCCTGCATGCCCCCCACTGGGGATCTCACCCACAACCTGGGCTCGTGCCCTGACCAGGAATTGAACTGGCGACCTCTTGGTGCGTGGATCAATGCTCAACCACTGAGCCACACCGGCCGGGCAAAAAGTCACTCATCTAAAAAGAACCCACATGGCCCTGGCTGGTTTGGCTCAGCAGTTACAGCGTCGGCCTGTGGACCAGAGAGTCCCGGGTTCGGTTCCCTCTAAGGGCACATACCTCCGTTGCAGTTCGTTCCCAGCCCCGGCTGGGTGGCAGCCAGTCATGTGGGTGGCAGCCAGTCGATGTGTCTCTGTCACGTCAATGTTTCTCTCTCTCTCTTCCTTCCTCTCTCCCTCCTGCTCTATCTGAAGATAAATGCAAAAATGTCCTTGGGTGAGGATAAAAATAAAAAGAACCCACAGTCCGGCTGGTGTGGTTCAGTGGTTGAGCATCGATCCATGCATCAGGAGGTCACCGGATGATTCCCGGTCAGGGCACGTGCCCAGGTTGTGGGCCAATCGATGTTTCTCTCTCATCGATGTTTCTGTCTCTCCCTCTCCCTGCCTCTCTCTAAAATCAATAAAGAAAAACAGCAAGCGTAAAGAACCCACACACTGCACCAGACGGGGCTCTGAGCCGGGCCCGCCCTGCAGCTGGTGGGCTGCACGGCAGCACCGGCCGTCACTCCGCAGGAGGAGGCTCTGCCTGCTTCCTTAGGGGTCCTGGGAACCGAAATGTCAAGTGCCGAGAAACATGTCCTTTCACAGAGACCGCCTAGGGAGAATGCTGACGGGACAGTGGGGACCACCCGTCACTGTGACACTTTCCTCTCGCACACCACGGCCCCCAGCCTTCACCTCGCAGGCCGACCTCATGCCACGAGGGAGAGCCAGTGATGTCTAGAACAAACAGGCACTGACTGGCTTCGAACCTGAAAACTTCAAAGTGGTCTTACAAGGAAGCATCATCAGGAGAGAAAAAGATTTTTAAAACTTCCTTGAGCTCTTTTTACTCCAGCAGGACCCGGGCCTGGAGAACTGGATCAGAGTTCTACCACGGGCCCTGCCCAAGGAGACGCAGACGCAGGCGAGGAAGGCCGCCTCGGAGCTTCGTGGGAGAAAGGAGGTCAGAGGTGGGAAAGGCAGACTCAGACTGTGGAAAGGGAACCACGCACGGCCACTGAAGGGACCTTGGATGTGTAGGCAGCAGCGGGGACCTAGAGGTCCTCAGAGAGGGGTGCTGCAGAGGCTGATGGGCGGCAGAGCCCTCTGGCCCAGATGTGAGGCCCCCTGGGGGGGAACACCACTCCAGGAGACTGGTCACTGGCACCTCCCTCCAGGGACCAGGGAGAAGGCAGGGCCCGCAGCTCCTCACTCCCCAGAGACAGGTGTGCCCCTTCCCCTCAGGGGCCTTCCTGGTGAGAAGGGGAAGAGGGACTTGACTGAAGAACTGAGACACACAGAAGGGATGACGTAACCAATGGGTATGAAGCTCGACGGTGAGTGGACTAAACAGTCCCACATAAGGGACATGGCGAACCGTCAGGGGCCAGGTTCTCATCACCTTCCAGGAGGGACGGGTGAGGGAGGTCAGCTCAGCTACAGGAAATGAACAACTTTCTTAGCACATGTGAACAAGTGTCTAAAATCTGCAAACCCACTCTGATTTATGAGGCAAGCTGATCTACTGTGATGCTTTCTAACTAGTTGAAGGCAAACTTATGAATTTTAAGTTGTAACTTCATGAATGACCACATTTAAAAAGGTAGTTAGATGGGGTGGGGGGGATCCAACCATCTTCTCAATCAATTCATTTACTAAGCAAACGTCCAGGACTATCACATACAGACAGATACTCTGATAAGCACTGAACCAGGGCTTCTGCCTCAGCTAGTGACACCGCGAAGTCATCCCGCAGCTGCCATCAGAGACCTCCGGGCCGGAGGCAGGTGCAGGTGAGCCGACGGCTCTGACACACTTGGGTCCCCCTCCACACTCAGAACCACAGCACATCCACAGCAACTCTGACTAAAGACAGGGGACACTCAACACTGGACCAGGAAGACACAGATGGTCCAGACTAAGCCCCAGCTGGACGGCAAGAGAGAGCGAACCAGGATTGAAAAATGTGGTAGCAATATGCAGAAACTGAAGCCCTCTTTATTTACAGATTTTTTTTTTTTTAATCCTCACCTGAGGACATTTTTGCACTTATCTTCAAATAGAGTGGGAGGAAGAGACAGAGAGAAACATCGAAGTGAGAGAGACACCTTGACTGGTTGCCACCCACACAACCCCAACTGGGGCTGGGGACAAACTGCAACCAAGGTACGTGCCTTAGCGGGAACCGAACCCGGGTCTCTCTGGTCCGCGGGCCGACGCTCTTAACCGCTGAGCCAAACCAGCCAGGGCTATTTACAGATTTCTTACAAGATGCTATAAAATTGTGAAAATTATTTATCCTTTTCCAACCGGATAATGATAAAAAAAACTAATAAGCATGCTTCTTCTCATTTCTAAGTTAAGTAGATATACCAGCATAGCCTATTATAGAAAAACGATTTGATTTTCATTACTCATTGGTTATAGTCATCTTATAAAACCGATGCTTTCATTTTATCAACATTAAATAAATTGGGTTTTCAGTAACAAAGAAGAAAGTGGCACCAGGGGCACCTGGCTCTCCGAGCATCAGGTCTGTGACGTCGACACCGGAGTCTGAGGACTTCGCCCTGCACCCGACTGCTCGCCCTTTCACGACAGATGCTGCCAACTGAAGGTTTCAGGCAACATCTGGCCGAGAACCAGGAAGCAGCAAAGCGCTGGAGAACCAGCGGCCCCACGCGGCTGCGCTCAGGCTGTCTCCCTCTCCTCCCCCTCAGGGCTCTCGGGAGGCCTCCCTGCAGGAGGTCGCCACCACCCGCCACCTCACTCCACCAGACGTGAAGGCAGGTCCCCTGTGGAAGGCCTCCTTCAAATCAAGTGCTGCCTCTGTCTTCACAGGTTAGCCAGCAGGGGGACAACCCGAGCTACAAGGTCACTGCTTTCATTACTGAATCTGTTTCACACAGAAAAGACGTGTTATGGAGGCAAGCTACTTCTGCTAACTACAAAAGTGACTTTAAATCACTCTATAGACTTAGCTCTAAAGAACTCTTTTCCGCCCTGGCCGGTTTGGCTCAGAGGTTAGAGTGTTGGCCTGCAGACCAGAGAGTCTCAGGTTCGATTCCGGTCAAGGGCATGTACCTCCGTTGCGGTTCGTCCTGGTTCGTCCTGGCCCAGGTCGGGGTTGTGTGGGAGGCAACCAGTCGAGGTTTCTCTCTCACATTGACGTTTCTCTCTCTGTCTCTCTCCCCCTCTCCTACTCTATCTGAAGATAAATGGAAAAATATCCTCAGGTGAGGATTAAAAAAACTCTTTTCCTTTATTAGCAAGGAGACAGTAAAACAGCCTGGCTGTGTGCCAGAGCCTCAGAGCTGTTACCCAGTTGATGAAAACTGTGTTAGGAAAACTCTCATCACTACATACACTCATATCGTTTTCATGTCCCTGCCATAAAGTGGTAAGAAGAATCTCTATACATAAATCAATGGCTCACAAAGACCGGCCTTGCCCCGCTCCTTCCTAAAGACGCTGGGTTTCAGCTGCTGTGGCCCTGTGAGGCAGTGCTGTCACAGGTGAAGTGAGTAAGCCGCATCATTTCTCCTGATCCACAGTGACTTTGCACAGGGACTCCTGACTAAGGGCCTGGGAGGCAGCACGCAGGAACGCTGCCAGGGCTGTTCTCCAGCTTCTCTCTGCCTTCTGAGAGCACCACCCACCTCGCCCGCTGGAGCCCTAGGCCTACACGGGGTGGTAGCACTGCAGTCTCTGCTTCACTGCGAGGGACCCACACGGCAGGTCAGAGGCCACAGGGGGAGGCGGCCAGGAAGGCTGTCTCTGCCAGCACTGGCTGCCCGTGCTGCACCTGTCCCTCAGAGCAGAGGCAGTCGGCACTGGCTGCCCGTGCTGCACCTGTCCCTCAGAGCAGAGGCAGAGTCGGCACTGGCTGCCCGTGCTGCACCTGTCCCTCAGAGCAGAGGCAGAGTCGGCACTGGCTGCCCGTGCTGCACCTGTCCCTCAGAGCAGAGGCAGAGTCGGCACTGGCTGCCCGGCCCAGGGCCTGGCTGTGGCCGTCATCAGGGGGCTCAGATTTGGGCTCCATCATCACCTGTGTGGAGCCTGGACAGGCATGAACCTGCTCTGTGCCTCTCAGGTCCTTCTGTACCTGCCTCAAAGGGTGGTCTGAGAACCTCTGCAGTTCATGCTTATAAAACTCGGAACAATGCCTGGCATGCAAAAGGAAATAAATAGGATGTGTATTTGTTCAATTAAATCAGTATTTCTAGAATTTAAAAAAATATTTTTTAAAGGGTAAAAACAGTTACACAGTTTCCTAATTAATTTACCCCAATCCCAGATATTTGACGACTATCTTATATTAATGTCACTTGTTCAGTTTTCCATGTATTGAACTAGGCTACTTGACTCCACTCTGACCAATTGTTCTGGCACGTACACACCAGAGCGGTTTCAAAAAACCTGGGGCTGACACCCAGAGGAACCACAAAGATAAGTGGATTAATGATGGCCTTGCCCTGACCTCTGTAACAGCTCCTCTCGTATCCGTTCCTCCCTCAACAGCACCAAAAGCGGCGCCAAGAGAACGCAGTTTGAGCCGTTATAAGCAGGCAGCAAAGAAGGCTCGGGTGCGATTTGGGAAGCTATGCCCACAGCCCGCCGGTGAATAAAGCGCTCCTCTCACTTACAATTCGGCGGTGCATCTGATGTTCTCGCTGGCTCGTTAACAGTATGTAGTATCTAAGAGTGGATACCAACCTTCGAACAGTTTAAAAAACAATCAACCAACTACATTTTCTCTTTAGGCTCCATATTTCTGTTACACACTGTTTTGTTTTGTTTTTTAATCCCTTGAGGCTTAGAGTTTGTTGTTTTTTTTAAATACATTTTTATTGATTTTTTTTTTGAGAGAGAGAGGAAGGGAGAGAGAGATAGAAACATTGAAGTGAGAGAGAACATCGATCGGCTGCCTCCCGCACGCCCCCCACTGGGGACCAAGCCCGAAGCCCAGGCATGCGCCCTGACTGGGAATCGAGCTGGACCTTTCAGTCCATGGGACGATGCTCAACCCACTGAGCCACGTGGGCTGGGCTGGACAGTTTTTCTTAAAACTAAAAGTATAAGTATTATCACTTATGAACTCATTAGCATATAAATATAGTGCTGAATGTCTCTCAAAGCGTTTCACAGACTCTATGTGACTCTCACCCAAACGTCTGAGCAGCGCGAACAGGGGTCCCCTGCCCTGGGAGAGTGCTGCCCGGCTGGGGAGGGAGGCCGCCCAGGAATCTGCGACCCAGCACTTCCCACACTACATGCAGTCACGCTTCGGCTGTAAGACAATGAGAAAATACATTCAAAAGTAAACCAGTGAACAACTGCTCACTGTTGGCCTTCGAACACCATTAAACGCCACGCTCTCACCCTCTCACCGTGGAACCCCGCCACTAACTGCCTTCTGATTAGTGTAAGACCAAAGAGCCAAGCAGGCACTTTATATGCAAAGCAGACACTCAGCACCAGCAATAAACCACAGGTAAATGAGATCCGTATGTATTCTAATCAAAACAAACAAACAAAGAAGTTCCCAACCAGAGAAGCCGTGGAAGTGCCCCGGGGCTCCCGGCACCCTCCGAGGGGAAGGAGGCTCCGGTCTGGCAAGCACCTGCCCGGTCCCACAACGCTCTGAAATGGTACAGTGAGAAGGCGGACGACTCACCACCGCCCTGACAGGACTGTCGTAAGACCCTGCTACTTCTACCTGCTAGGCCTTCAGGGCGCACAGCATTTGGCCTAAGAAACTAAATGAGTTTTTTAAAAATATGCTTTTAATGATTTTAGAGAGACGAGAAACATGGATGAGCGAGAACCATCAACTGGCCGCCTCCTGCATGCCCCCCACTGGGGATCGAGCCCACAACCTGGGCATGTGCCCTGACTGGGAATCAAACCAGTGACCTCTCAGCACATGGGTCGATGCCCATCCACGGAGCCACACCAGCCGGGCTCAAATCCAAATTAAAACACGCACTCCAACAGCAAGGTAAGGAACATGTGTGGTACACTACCATTTTTGTAAAAATAGGGAATATATATATGTATGGAAGTGGTTTATAAATGCTAAAAAAAGTCTCCGGAAGAACTGACAAGAAACTACACACGGCAGCTGTCCTCTTAGGGGCGGGATGGCAGTGGGACAGGGAGACCTGTCACCATCTCTGTAAACGTCCTGAAGTCTGTGTATCACGGACTGAATTACTCAATCAAGGAAATTAACTTAAAAACCATTCACCTAGAGACCCCACGCTGGGAAGCACAGAGCACCCTATCATGCACATAGAATTTCAGATGATCCAATGGCAAGCTGACTGGGCTATATTCTAACAATATATTTCCAAAGCTCTGGGAAAACTGGTTTTGAAGATTTAAAACATTTGTTTTTCATGACTTGATTCAGCAATAAATCTCTTATCTGTCGTCTCAGATTAACTCCCAACCAGGGGTCAAGGCCACATATGCAAATAAAATTCACTAGAAAGAGAGGCTTTAAGGAAAGCAACTACTTTACCCCAGTAGGCAGATCACAGAAAGAAAGCCTTGTTGATCAGATCACAACAAACAACCCATAAAAATGCCTTTCTTAGTTTTCTAACTTAATCAAGAAAATCATTCCCCCAATCAGAACCAAGCAAACAACCCACGCTGCACTGGGTCAGAGCAGAGAGAGACTGATGGGAGCTCACCTCAGTCCCTGACCCTGCCCCAGAGACTTGGAGTCAGCACCGATAGACAGCAGCGTAGCGGAAGCCCTCCCTGGCCCACGTCACAGCCTACTCCACTGCAGAACGCCCCCTGAGAAGCCCGCACACTGCCTGCACAGAGATCCCACAACTGGGGACGTGCAGAAGCAGCCACGGTGAGGCGGCAGGAGGGGCAGAGACGCAGAACCAGCTGGCCCCATACCCACGTGTGGCAGTTAAAATTGGGGGAGGATGTCTAGGCTGCGGAGGTCTCCCTGAGGAATGAGGGGTCCCAGTGCCAGCAAGAGAAGACCCCATAACTCCTGGCTGTGGAAACCAGCAGACGGTGGCTGAGATGGAGGTGCTAGAGTCCCAGCCACTCCTCGTAAAGCGCCCACGCATGGACTTACTCGGACGGATTCGTGCTGAGATCCAGCTCAGAAGGCACCACGGGCACGTGGGGAGGAAGTGGATTGACTGGCTCTGGGTGAGGGCAGGAGGGGCAGCTTTCTCGCAGACAGAGTGCTGGCAGAGGCCACTGTTCCTTTGCTGAGCCCTCCCCGCAGGCTGGCAGGTGGGCACCACATCTGAGTGTCCATCCACCTGGCTCACACTGTGACCCCGAGATCCTGCTCTGTCCACCAGAGCCACTTGTACGAACTCCTCCACACAGATGGCCAGCCCTGCCTCACGCTGTGGACTTCCCTAAACTCCCTCAGAGGCTCACGAACCCGAACAAGCAGTGCCCGGCCGTGGCAGGTCCCACACCTCTTCCTGAGCAGCCAGCCTCATTTCGAAGCGCTGCCTCTTCCAGGTGCCTCCAACCCCAGCACAGGTGGCAATCAACTGGAGACCACGCTGTAGCTCCTATCAGGTGGCAGGGCAGAGGCCATGGCTGACCTTGGCCTGCACCCCAGTGCCCCCAACACACCCGGTGGCCAGCTTCAGCCCACACCAGAGCACCGCCCAACCACCTCCACAGACGACACACTCAAAGGGCAGACTCGGCAGGCACCAGAGCCCTGCTAAAGGGAACCCTGCTACATAGGGTCAGCCCTGCACAACAGCTCCTCCACTGTCCTCACAGCCAGTCCTCACGGCCAATCAGCCTGAGGGCCAGTCCCTCCCACTGACCTGCCAACAGTAATCAAGGCTCACCTACAAGAGGGCACACACAGCCCACACAAGGGACACACCTGGAGCACCCGGCTCAGGTGACCAGGGAGAGTGTGCCACTGGGCCCCACAGGACACCCACTACGTAAGGCCACTCCCAAGACCAGGAGATGGAGACACAGACACAGGGAGGCAGCCAAAATGAGAAGCCAAAGAAACATGCCCCAAACGAAGACAGTTTAAGGAGCCTCAGGGACAATATGAAGCGTACCAACATTCGCATCATGGAGGTGCCAGAAGGAGAAGGGAACGAGCAAGGGATTTAAAACCAATGTGAAGAAATGGTGATGGAAACTTCCCTAACATGGTGAAAAACAGACATACAAGTGCGGGAAGTGCAGAGTCCCAAACAAGATGAACCTAAGAGGCCCACACTAAGACACATCACCATTAAAATGTGAAAGAATCTTAAAAGCAGCAAGAGAAAAGCAGCTAGTACCTCCAGAAAAATCTCCCATAAGACTGTCAGCTGATTTCTCAACAGAAACTTTGCAGGCCAGAAGGGACTGGCACAAAATATTCAAAGCAATGAAAAGCAAGGAACTACCACCAAAATGACCAAGGCTATCGTCTAGAACTGAAGGGCAGACAGTTTCCCAGACAACAACACAAAGCTGGAGGAGCTCATCACCACCACACCAACACTATAAGTAACATTAGAGGGAGGAGAAGGAGAAGGGGGGGGGCAGGAGAAAACGATAAAAAGGTAAACAGTACAATGACAATAACTTCATACCCATCAATAATTACTTTTTTTTTTTAATCCTCAATCAAGGACATTTTTGCATTTATCTTAAGATAGAGTGGGGCGGGGGGAGGAGAGAGAGAAACATCGATGTGAGAGAGACACACCAAGTGGTTGCCACCCACACGACCCCAACCAGGGCAGAAGACAAACAGCAACAGAGGTACGTGCCCTTAGTGGGAACCGAACCCGGGACTCTCCAGTCTGCAGGCCGATGTTCTAACCGCTGAGCCAAACTGGCCAGGGCTCAATAATTACTTTAAATGTAACTGGATTACATGCTCCAATCAAAAGACATAGGATGGCTGAATGGATAAAAAAACAAGATCCTTGCCCTGGCCGGTTTGGCTCAGCAGTTAGAGTGTCGGCCCACAGACCAGAGAGTCCCGGGTTCGGTTCCCGCTAAGGGCACGTACCTCGGTTGCAGTTCGTCCCCGGCCCCAGTTGGGGTTGTGTGGGTGACATCCAGTCGATGCATCTCTCTCACATCAATGTTTCTCTCTCTCTCTCTTCCTCCCTCTCTCCCTCCTGCTCTATCTGAAGGTAAATGCAAAAATGTCCTCGGGTAAGGATAAAAAAATAATAAATAATAGAAAAAACAAGATCCTTACAAATGCCAACTACAAGAGACCCATTTCAGATGGAGAGACACGGACTGGATGTAAAGGGTGGACAAAGATACTTTATGCAAATGGAAATGTGAGGAAAAGTTGGGGTATCAACACTTCCATCAGATGAAATAGACATTAAAACCAAGGCTGTAACAAGAGTCCGAGAGGACCCAGCAGTCCTTCCTCTGGGTATTCACCTGCAGAAACCCACAGGCGTCCCTGTGCGCACTGCAGCACTCTTCACAACAGGCAAGCCGCGGGGACCCTGGGCGCCCAACCACAGGTCACTGGCTGAAGACAGGTGGTGTGTGAGTCTGCACCCACGACGACTCGGACGGCCCTGGAGGGCGGTGTGCCAAGTGAGGTGAGTCAGACAGGGGACAGATGTCCTGTGCTTTCACCTACATGTGGAGTCCAAAGAACTGAACGAACAAACAAAGCAGGAACAGGTTCAAGTCAGAGAATGGACTGACGGCTGCCAGAGGGGAGGGGCTGGGGGCTGGGAAAACGGTGAAGGACTGAGATGGACAACTGGGCGGTTATAAAATCAGTCCTGGGGATGTGAAATGTAGCACAGGGAATGCAGTCACGATAGTATACTGAGCACGTATGGGGTCAGAGGAGTACTGACTTATCGGGGTGAGCACTTCGTAAGTTATACACATCTACCTTGTATACCTGAAACTAATATAACTATGTCAACTGTAACTGAAAAATTAAAAAATTATTTAAGATCAGAATTATTGGCGGGATAGGGAGGAGGGTGTCTGCAGAGAAAAAGGAGAAATATCTGTAACAGAAATAAATAAATTAAAAAAAAAAGAATTATTAAATGAAGAAAAAAAAGACTAGGAGTCAGCATACTTGGTTTCCAGTTTTAGGGCAGAAGTTAGTGAGCTGTGTGCCTCTGAGGAAGTCACTTAGCCTCTCTGGGTCTTCTCGCCATCTCATGAATAGTTGGGATGCTGGGGCACAAGATTTTTTTTTTTTTTTTTTTTTAAATCCTCACCCGAGGACATTTTCCCATTTTTTGTTCAGATAGAGTGGGAGGGAGAGAGAGGAAGAGAGAGAGAGAGAAACATTGACGCAAAAGGGACACATCGAGTGGCTGCCACCTGCACGACCAACCAGGGCCGGGGACAAACTGCAACTGAGGTACGTGGGAACCGAACCCGGGTCTCTCTGGACCGCAGGCTGACGCTCCAACCGCTGAGCCAAACCGGCCAGGGCAGATTTTTATTTTTTATTTGTTCATCCTCATGTGAGGACATTTTTCCATTGATTTTTAGATAGAATGGAAGGGAGGGAGGGGGAAGAAAGGAGAGAGAGATGGGGGGAGAGAGAGTAACATCAATGTCAGAGAGACACATTGACTGGTTGCCTCCCGCACAACCTCAACCAGGGGTGGGGATCGAACATGCAACCCAGGTCCGCGCCCTTGACCAGAAATCGAACCCACTACCCTTGGGTCTGCAGGCCGACTCTCTAACAGCTGAGCCAAACCAGCCAGGGCCAGGAGTACAAGATTTTAGGATCCCTTTCCAGCTGTGGGATTCTTGGACACTCACTCTTGTCACCTGTTTTCCACATAAATCATTTAACCACTGACCTTGCTCAGGAATAAAGGAAAGTGCTCCCTTAAATAAAAACATCTTAACGGTTACAGAAACAAACACACACACACACACACACACACACACACACACACACGACCCGGAAATGGAACTGAGGACGGAAGACGGAAGACCTGTCCTCAGCTGGCCTTCCCCACACTCGCCTTCTGTGAGCCAGAATGTCACTTCCAGGAATGTATTCATGTAAACAATTACTTAACATTTTCAACAATTTCAAAAGAACAATATACATGTAATAAACACAACCAGGAAGTGCCAGGGCCACCTCTGACAAGTCTCAGGGAAGTTCGCAGTGCTTCAGATCACACACTCATGGTCACGGCCAGCCTGTCCCAGGCCACCCACACACAAGGACACCAATGACCCTTCGTCTTATTCCAGAAAGAGCTACACAGCCTGTCGCCTCCCAACCCGTTCTCCCTTTCTCCTGGCATGGGGAGGCTGCCCACTGGAGCTGTTTCCCAGCCCCCGGCAGCGGGGCGTCACCTGGGTCAGGGGCTCACCTGGGTCAGGGGCTCACCAGGGCAATGTGGGCAGAGATGCATAGCACCACCTGCCTGCCTGAAGGGACTGCTCCCCGCTCCCCCACGCCTGCCCTGGCTGCAGCCACGCACACGCGGACAGTGCCCTCCACACTGGAGCACACAAGGAAGATCCCGGATCCTGCACCTATGCAGAGCAGAGCTGCCACACAGGGCCCGCCTCCTTACCTGCCATGCACCCCAGAAACAGCTGTCCCCTCACACCCTGCCTCTGGGGACACACGGAACAGCAGCTCAGGCTCCGACCTAAGAGCCACACCCTAAAGTAACAACAGCTCTTCTCCACAACTGACCTTCAATCCCAACCGCCGACTCCAAACAACCATGTTCCAGAAAGCTGGGGAAGAAACAGCACCCACCAGTTTACCCCGCATCTAATAAAGGACATCTTTTCCAAGGAGTTTTGAAATTAAAGGGAATTTTAATTCTTGAAAACAGTAGTCTGAGAAATACAGAAACATACCAAATGTGCCGTAAAATCCTCGCGGTCCACAAGTCCCCACTCCGTACTTCTTTAGAGATGCCAAGGCTGCCGCCTTCATGGAAGAAAAAGTGAGAGTTCAAAACTGGCATTTCCTGTCCTTTAGCCCACAGAACGCCTCCCGCCCTCCCCATTTCCCTTCCTTCCTTAGAACTACGATATCCTAACAATAGGATACAAAGAAAAGCAGACATAAAGATTTAGGGATATAACTTCAAACATGGAAATGTACTATTAACTCAATGATCACATCCTGGTTAAGTCAACGCCTTTATCCTTTTTGGCATTTGTGGACATAAGTCTGGGCTCAAAAATATTTACTGGCTGACAATCCCAACAGGAAACGGAACAATTTCCTAGACACATCTCTGACCACCACCAGGTCCAGCTCGTCCAACACTAAGCCACGAGAGACAGCCCTGCCACCCTCTGTGGAGACCCAGGCCATGCCCTCCCAGGAAGGAATAATGGGGTGTTTCGCACTCATCTCTCATCTCACGTCCAGTTCTTAAGTTGGCCGTACCATCGTCCCCTCAACACAGCTGCTGCTCACCTTGACCCTGGGGTTATCCAGCAACCCAAGGAAATTGAAGGAGGCGAAGTTCACACATTCTTTTCCGTTCACCACGATGTTGTGGCTTGGAGGGCTGGGGAAGAGAGACCGAACAGTGAGCTCGCCCCGTCTTACGGCACTCGCTATCACCCGACCCTGGCAGAGACAGGACAGGCGAGTACTCCACCTTCTCTGCATGCCAGCCTCCTAGCTCTTGTACCTTGTATTTTAAAGGGTGAAATTATACCATACGTATATACATACTGTTGCTAAGAAAATGATAGGACTAATATATCTTTGATACCAAAACTGGACCAGCAGAGTAAGGGAAAAGAAGATAAGGGACTAAACTCATTTTTCAACGTAGATGTTAAAAACCCCAAATATTAGCAAAACAAATCCTGCAATGTATAAAAATGTTTTATTCTAGGAACGTACGGATTATTTACTAATAGAAAAATCTACCAATGAGTCCTGGTAAACAAGACAGAATGAAAGAAAAAATACACACACACACACATTTCAACCTCTGGTCTCTCCCGAGAGCTCAAAAAAACGCCTACAGAGTCAGATGTCTGAGCCCACCAAGAGCAGGGCACAGAGTCAGGTGTCCGAGCCCACCAAGAGCAGGGCACAGAGTCAGGTGTCTGAGCCCACCAAGAGCAGGGCACAGAGTCAGATGTCTGAGCCCACCAAGAGCAGGGCACAGAGTCAGATGTCCGAGCCCACTGCAGGGCACAGGAGGAAATGGCAGCAACACCACGCTGGGAGCTCGAGAGCAGATGGATGAGTGGCATTTGGTGAGTCCAGGACACACCCAACAGTGCTCCCAGGTGGGGGCGAGCTGCCGGTGCAAGCGGGGACGGCAGGTGGGCTCAGGAGCATGGAAACCCTCCCAAGGAGTCACTTCCTTAGACCCCCTGGCCCTGCAGACAGGTGCCTGTTTTACTCTGGAAAGGCTGAATAAAAACTAGAATTCCTAGGGACCAGTGAGGGAATGGGTGCCAGCCACTCTGAAAACAGAAATCAAGTATGAATCTACGTAATAAAAGCGGGACACTGAGCCCTCCTCTGTCCTCCAACTCAGCTCCCAGAGGGCTGGAAACCAGGGTTATTAAGGGCACCCCTAAGACCACACCCCCATCCCAACACACCGGAGTATTCCCTTTCAGTGTAACTCAAAGTTAAGAGGAGAAAAGCAGAAAATACTGAGTCTGGGGTGCCCTGAAACAAACAAACAGGTCCTGGCCTGACTGCCCTAGAGTGATGCCCACTACCAGTCAGGAAGCCCAGCCCATCACAAGGGGCTTCGAATTAGCATTTCAGTGTCTCAGTCTTAAAAATGGATTTTCAAACAGGACATACAAATGGCCAGGAGACATATGAAAAAAATGCTCAACATCTCTAATCATCGGAGAGATGCAAATTAAAACAACTATGAGGTATCACCTCACACCTGCCAGAATGGCTGCCATCAACAAATCATCAAACAAGTGCTGGCGAGGGTGTGGAGAAAAGGGGACTCTAGTACACTGCTGGTGGGAATGCAGACTGGTGCAGCCACTGTGGAAAACAATATGGAGTTTTCTCAAAGAATAAAAATTGAACTGCCATTTGACCCAGTGATCCCACTTCTAGGAATATACCCTAAGAAGCCTGAAACACCAATCAGAAAGAATATATGTACCCCTATGTTCATAGCAGCACTATTTACAATCACTAAGATCTGGAAACAGCCCAAGTGTCCATCAGTAGATGAGTGGATAAAAAAGCTGTGGTACATATACACAATGGAGTATTATGCAGCTGTAAGAAAGATCTCTTACCCTTTGAGACGACATGGAGGGACCTGGAGAGTATTATGCTGAGTGAAATAAGCCAATCAGAGAAAGACAAATATCACATGATCTCACTTATTTATGGAATATCACGAATAAAATAAGCTGTCGACCAAAAGACATCCAGAGTCGTGAAAGTAGGGATCAGACTGACAAACCTCAGAGGGGTGGGGGGTGGGAGGAGAGGGAGGAGATAAACCAAAGAACTTGTATGCGTATATGCACAACCAATGGACACAGACATTTGGCTGGGGAAGGCAGGAAGGGGAGGGAGTCAATGGGGGAAAATGGGGGACATCTGTAATACTTTCAACAATAAAAAAATAAACAGTACAGAGGAAGAAAAAGCAAATACTGAAGAAACAGGACGGCTTTCCACCAGGGTGCCGAGGCAATGCGACAGGAGAGCAGTGCCCTCAGCGGTAGCGCTGGGACAGCGGGCACAGGTGTGAGAGAATGAAGACGAACCCCTGCCTCACAGCACCATAAAATTAGCTCAGATCACATCACAGAGCAAAAACTATAAACTCTTAAATAAACAAAAGAGTCAATCTTCATAATCTTGGATGAGGCAAAGACTTTCAGATATAGCACAGAACCACAAGCAACAAAAGTAAAAACAGACAGACTGGACTTCAGTAAAATTAAAAACATTTGTGCTTCAAAGTACACTATGAGAGAAAAGATACAAAAACCTAGAGAACGGGAGAAAATATTTACAAGTCATATATTTAATAAGGGCCCAGTATCCAAAATATATAAAGAACTCCTACAACTCAATGATAAAAAGACAAATAAACCAATTAAAAAATGGGCATATGGCCCTGGCTGGTTTGGGTCAGTGGTTAGAGCGTCGGCCCACGGACCAGAGAGTCCCGGGTTCGGTTCCCACTAAAGGCATGTACCTCAGTTGCAGTTTGTCCCCGGCCCCGGTTGGGGTCATGTGGGTGGCACCCACTCGATGTGTCTCTCCCACATCGATGTTTCTCTCTCTCTCTTCCTCCCTCTCTCCCTCCTGCTCTATCTGAAGATAAAGGCAAAAAATGTCCTCAGGTGAGGATTAAAAAAACAAAACAAATGGGCCAATGACTTAAGCATACTATTCTGCAAAGAAGATATATAAATGACCAAGAAGCACATGAAGAGGCTCAGCATCACTGGCAGAGGTGGGGCACCGCTCCTCCGCTGGCATGGAGACTCAGTGAGACAGAAAGCACGTGCTGGCCGGGCTGTGCAGACACTAGCGCTCTCGCACACTGCCGGTGGGATGTGAAATGATTCGGCCAGTTCGGAACACAGTCTGGCGGTGCCTCAAAGTGACTCACAGTCCCACTCTGAGGTATACAGCCAAGAGAAATAAAAACATGTCCACAGAAAATGTGTACACAAATATTTACATCTGTATCTGTATCAATACCTATCTATAGATATGTATTTTTCTTTTTTTATGCACTTCCAAGTGGAACAACCCCCATGTCCATCAACTGATGAATGCTTAAGCCACACGTGATCTATGCAGAGTGGGATGTTATCCGTCCACAAAGACGAATGAAACACTGACACACACTATAACACGGATGACCCAGAAAATACTGGGCTAAGGGAAAGAAGGCAGACACAGAGGACTACGTACTGCATGACTCCTGTTACACGGAATATCCAGAATAGGCAAATCCATAAAGAAAGTAAGTCAGTAGCTGCCAGGGGCTGGGGAGTGGGGGGATGGGGAATGACTCTTAATGAGTATGGAATTTCTTTTTGGGGTGATGAAAATATTCTGGCATTGGATGGTGGCAATGGTTACATCACTGTGAATCCACTAATACCCACTTAATGGTGTACCTTAAAAGGGGGAGTTTTATGGCACATGGGCTATATTTCAATAAGGCTGCTATTTAAATTTTAAAAATTCATCCAAGTTAAGTAAATCCACTTTCTCTTGTGTCAGCTCAGTACTGAATGTAAAAGAGGTATTGCATAAATTGCAAAGTGATTTCATACTTATCAGTATCAACAAAACATATTTTTGTGGTTTTTGCAGAGTACTTACATTACGTTATTAATTACAATGCGAACACTCCGCATATTGAAAGAGAAGGGATGCGAAGGCTCACGACACGGAGCAAGTGTCTGCGGGAGCAGTAACAGCAGATAAGACACTCACTCTGCTGTGAAGGGGTAAAATAAGAAACCACCAACTTCAAGACAGGGGTGCTCTCGTGTGGGAGACAAGAGTAAGTGATATACGGGAAGGGGTTTCTTCAGCTACATTTGTAGTTTTTTATTTCCTTTAAAAAACAGATTTCAAGTAAAGACAGCAAAGTGTTACTGCCTATTAATTCTGGATGGTTAATACATATGTGTCTGGTATTTTCTGTATTTTCAAAACACTTCCCATTTAAAAAGTACATACAAAAAGCACAGATTGCCCTTGCCGGTTTGGCTCAGTGGTTAGAGTCTCGGGTTTGATTCTGGTCAAGGGCATGTACCTTGGTTGCAGTTCAGTCCCCGGCCCTGGTCAGGGTCATGCAGGAGGCAATCAGCCGATGTGTCTCCCTCACATCAACGTCTCTCTCTCTCTCTCTCTTTCTCCCCCTCCCTCCCATTCTATCTGAAGATAAATAGAAAAATATTCTCAAGTGAGGATTAAAAAAAAAAAGCACAGATAACCAGTAGAACTAAAAATGCAGACAGATCAGACACTGGAAGCAAGGAGAGAGGCAGGATAAGGGCGCTGCAGTTTCAGTGTTTTCCACTGTTAATCAACTAGTAGTGTCAGCATACTGTTAGTATCTTATTATGCAGGAAACTTGCACCAGACCGAAAACAGAAACAGGCCAGGTGGGAAGACAGGGGTGCTGCTTTTCTTTTTAAGCGCATCTGACCATCTGACATACTGCCATGTCTGTGTATTACTTTGAGAAAGATACATATATATATATCTTCAAATGTATATATCTTTATATATGTTTTTCTTAGAAAAAGTGACAAACTGAAATGCACAAATTGGAGACTACAAAAAATGCCCTTACCATTCCTAAAAGAAAGTTTTACATTGGGAGCTAAAGCAAGTAGTTTCTGATGTGCAGAGATTTCTAAATGTTTTATTTCAGGTAAGAAAGGAATACCACTACTCTATTGTATACCCTGGTACGTTTATCCCCAGGAAACCACATGCAAGTCCTCCAGCAGCAAACTGATTTACCCTGAAACGATGTTGTAGTTGAGAGCAGGATGGTCTTTTGAGATAGGAGGAACAAGAGGTTCCGGTTGCCACTCTTCAATCAATTCTTCTTTTTCCTACAGGAGAAAAGATGTTAAAACACAGCACAGTGCTAGTCCCCGGACAGGGACTTCAGCAGTATCTAAACTGTCGTTGCAATGGAACCGTCGTAATGAACACACAGCTGGAATCAGACGTCTAGTTGGGGGCTAGAAATGAAACAGAATCACTTTTGAGTTCTGGGCACTTAACCTCCTCACCTATCACAGGCCAAATGCTCTTTCTCCAAGCAGTTCTGTGGGTGACTGGAAAATTTAAGAACACTTTACTTCTATCATCAGAAGTGTTCTCTGTGGGTCATGTGAAGTACGACATACTGACTGTAAACCGGAAGCTGCCACACCAGGAAGGTGCCAAGCATGGTTTCTGCTGAGTCAGCTCAGCTCTACCCCAGGACAGCACAGAAAGCCACACCGGAGTGCTCACCGAGGGAGCATCATGGGAGGGGACCGGCCAGATCACAAAGCACTGCTCCTACAAGCCTGGGCAGGGATTCAGGCGTAGATGAAATACAGAAAAAAAACTCTCTATAATTATTGCAATGGGATTTTGTTTGGAATTTCTCATGAAAAGCTATTTTGTTCCTTTTATCTGTTACTTCATGCATTATAAGTATTTTAACTATTTTGCATTTCTTATCTTTTGAATCATAAAAAAGGGGAATTTTGAAAATGTAGCCTGGATGTACAGGATGAGATGAGGCACCTACATTAACATGACGGCCACCGCAATTCTCGCCTCGCAAGTGGACCCTCTCTCAATCGTTCTAGTCTCACACTTCCAATAAATGCTTCTGCACATCTCTCTCCTGGAAGGCAACTCCAGAACAGGGCTGAAAGCACATTCACCCGATTTCAGGCACTCAAAAATGAGGGCCGAATAAATCAACCAGTACATTCCGCATCTGTTTCTGCCAGTGACCTCAGGGAAGAGAAGAGCAGCCGTAAGCCTGGAGTACACGTCACGCACACTGCCCACTGGCTGCCACGGAGACGTCAGAATCCACTCGAGAGGCCCTGCTGCTCAAGAGCCTCTGCAGATCCACCAGGCTGGGAAGGGCGCCCCTCACTCACCACACTCCGTGTTTCCCCTCCACTGCTGGCAGGCAGGTGCCAGTGATCACTAAATCTCGTCCTAGCTAAGTCTGCCTTCAGAGGATTATTCTAAAACTATGTTTACGTATCACTCTTTTAAAAAATGTATATATGTGTGGATGGATAAGTTTAAACGAAAACTAAGACTATTTGGATTAATCCACCCCTTTAAAAAGTGGGGCCAGACATGTTTCAGGGCCACCTGATCATTCACGGGAAGCTCCTAAACACCGAAGGAAAAGCACGGGCGGGATTCTGGCCTGCAGGCCCAGCCTCACCGCGCGTCACAGAAAGAGCGTCCGTTCTGTGGCACGATAATCCCACCCAGTACTCATTAGAAGGTGTGGGGGAAGAGGGAGAGTTGTGGTCAAGTTCCCGCACACGGGGGTTCAAGTACGCCCTGGCACACTGAAGGTTACAAGAAACCACGCGATGAGACATCTCTATTCTGCTCCACCCAGGCTGCCAAAACGTTCTGCCCTAAAAACCCCAGGGGACAGTGCCTGGCAGTGTCACGATGAAGATCAATCAGGACAGCAGCTGGTCAGGGAAGCCAGGGACGCAACCGCACACTGCGTGGTGACCCCACTCCCCTCGCACTTCCTCCTGGGGGTGCTCCAGGAAGCAAAGCCCACGGCTCCATCTTTGTGCTGCACCAATGCTGCCCTGTGAACCAAAGCCTTAGAGACCTGTGGGGGCGCGCTCTCACAGCTCCTGCCTCCCTCAGCTCCTGGCACAACCATCCCAGTGACAGAAACTCCGGTGGTCACTGAGCGCTCCCACCCTGTCCCTCACCCTGACGGACTGCAGTGGGCAGCGCCAGAGCCTCTAGGCACTCTGCTTCCTAAGTTCGCATGGCGTGGGCTTGAGCCGGGTCCCTCACCATACAGAACTCATCAACATTCATTGGGGGGTGGGAGGTGGGGAGTGCGGGGTGAGGAGATTCTTTCCAACTCCGAATTTCCTTTATGTAGACCACAGAAAAACGTTCACAGGCTTCAGAAAGAGTGAGGCTTTCCTGAGCAAATCACGAGTCCTGCGTACGGAGCCACCATCCAGCAGCGCCGTGCTGCCACTCACCGCCATCCGCAGGGCTACCCAGCAAAGCAGGACGTCTGTGACATGCTACTCCTCTGGGTAGGCACTGGCTTTCCCACATTTGGCCTATCATGTATTTCATTCCCCGTGACTTCCACACGTTACAGAAAATGTTTTAGCATATCGCTGGCCACAAGTCCTTTTTGGAAAGATGTAGCAACTACCATCATCCACCAAATAATAAAAGAGAGGTGTAATTTCTTACCTTGACTGTAAGATCGGATCGTTCTTGCAATTTGTAAGTTTTAGAGAAAAGCAGCCTGATTATCCAGAGTATGAGAATTCCTTCCAGGATCAGGTGGTAAGCAGGAGCCTAAGGTGAGTCACAAACAGAAGGAGTGAAATGAACACTTCTAAAACCTGCATACAAAACTTAGTTCACCTGCAAACACTGCCTCCAGTGACCTTTAACCTATTACTTCTTAAAATTTACTTTCAAAGCTCCTTCCATTTCTACTCTTTGCTTTTCCCATTTCTAACAGCAGGCAATTTCTTCTACACACAAAACATTCCCTAATACTGCAGCTTTAAAACATCATCAAAGTAACATCTGACACAGAATCCCAACAGGTCAAACAACATCACTATGAGATCCTGTAGGCGATTTAAGTTTTTACTGCTGGGAAATGACTGTGACAAACACATCACAGCTTCACAAGCCTTCTAGAACCCCAGCTTCCACAGGCGAGTTAAGAAAATTATCTGGAAACCAGTTTCCACAATTCTTAGTTTTGCATGTCTTACTGCATTTTCTGTATTCTTCTGATAAGCCTCTTTAAATCCTTCTTATAACCTGGTGGAGAAAAAAGACCTTATAAATGCTTAAAGGGACAGCAGGTCTTTTTTCCCCAGATGTATGTAGTGTTTTCCACGTCAACAGGCATAAAGATACCTTAATGAGATGCTCTACGTCACGTCTTCTTTTCGGCTGTACGTGTTCAAGATAAAGCCCAAGGGGACTTCTACTCGCTGCCCAACTACTAGACACACAAAGTGCACCTGGAAGATTCCACGTTAACTAAACCCGTCAGCTACAAGGTGCTCTATCCCCCAGTCTGTCATTTGGAAGGTTAAAAGAGGTATTTAGAAACGTAAACACAATTATTTTCAAACGTTAGACTGAAAGGAAGTGATGATGATTCACTGCAGTTAAAAAAAAAAAAAAAATCCAGCATGTGGAGACAGGAAAACTGCTGAAAAATTCATATGTAAACTTCCAGGTCAATGTACAAATGACTTTCTAACTACATACTTTTGACACAGTACACACACTATTATCTCTTTTGGGTACACTACCCAAGTCTCCTCAAATTCTACACACCAAGTGCACAGAAATCAGGAGCAAGAACAGAAATCTCTCTTTAAGATGATTTTTTTTTTTTTATTTTTTAATATGTTTTTATTATTATTTTTTTGAGAGAGAGAGAGAGAAACATCGATGGGTTGCCTCCTGCACGCCCCCTACTGGAGATCAAGACCAAAACCCGGGCATGTGCTCTGACTGGGAATTGAACCAGGACCTCTCAGTCCATGTGACAACGCTCAACCCCTGAGCCACAGTGGCTGGGCTAAGATGATTTTTTAAATTTGCTGATAAATATCAATTTGGTTTCCTCAATAACTGGATTTTAATAGGCAAACATCTGCCCAACTCACTAAACATCCCACTCCATAAAGAAAGCATCGTAAGAAAAACTGAGATACTGTCTAGTGAGTTCATAAAATTCACAAATGCTGCTTCTCTTCCTGCAAATGTTACATCCAGGAGGCCTTCTCTCAAGTGTCACTCTTGGTCAATTCTGCAGTTTTCACGAAGTGAGCAAAATCAGAACACAGAAAGTTATTCATTTATACAAAAATAAACATTAAATCTCAGCGACTTTTTTCTCTTACTATAATGAACCTAACGCCGGGCATCACTCACGCCACAGCTGCTCTGCCAACTGTTTTTCCGCAAGTCCTGATAAGTCTTGCCCTGGCAGACACTGTCATCACCCGCGCCAGGAAGCAGCAATGTTAAATTTAAAAAACGGAGATTCACTTTAAATGAATGTGAGCTCTACAAGCACAAGGATGTCTGCCTGCTTGTCCGGTGCACTAGCCCTCGCGTCCTGACCTGTGCTGTCCAATACCACAGCCACTAAGTCACCAGGCGATTATTTTTTTCCTTTATTGATTTTAGAGAAAGAGGAAGGGAGAAGGAGAGAGAGAGAGAGAAACATCGATGAGAGAGAACATCAATTGGCCGCCTCCTGCATGCCCCCCACCAGGATTTGGCCCACAACCTGGGCATGTGCCCTGACCGGGAATCGAACCAACGACCTCTTGGTGCAGGGTCGACGCTCAACCACTGAGCCACACCGGCTGGGCAGTAATTATTTAATTATACATCCAAATTAACATATAAAAAACCTCCATCCCTCAGGCCCACTAGACATACTTCAAGCGTCTAACAAATAGACAGCAGAATTCTATTGGACACGGAGGTGAAGCCCAGTTAAACACACGCCCAGTGAACAAGCATTCTCTAAGACAGACATTTGCATTTCATGTTCTCTAACATACTTCATTTTCTTTTTAATTTTCCTTTATTGATTTTAGAGAGAGAGGAAGGGAGAGGGAGAGATAGACACATCGATGAGAGAGAACATCGACTGGCCCCCTCCTGCATGCTCCCCACTGGGGTTCGGGCCCACAACCCGGGCATGTGCCCTGACCGGGAATCGAACCAAGGACCTCTTGGTGCAGGGTCGACGCTCAACCACTGGGCCACACGGCCGGCTCTCTCACACACGTGAAAGACCCACTCAAACAGCCATCTGTTCACAAGGTGGGAAACGGGGTGCGCGGAAGGACAGACTCCGGCAGCTGCTGCTCCTCAACCCCACGCCGCGCGCCCCGGGGCCGTCGCCACGCCCTCCCCCGCGTCCTCCCCGCTGCGCTGCTTCCCAGCGCCGCGCGGCCCGAGCTCGTCCCGCAGTTCCCGCCGCCCGCCCCAGGCGCCCCAGCTCTGGCCGTGGGGGCCCAGCCTCTCTCCTGCGCCCCGACCGGACCAGGGCGGCTGGCGCGCGCAGCTCAAGCCCACACCCTCGGGCGGTGCGCGCCGAGCCCCCAGCAGGGCCGCCGACGGAGCCACTCGAGCCGCCCACTCCCCACGCGCGGCTGTGGCCGGGGGCCCCTCGGCGGCCACGCTCACCTCGTAGAGCGCCTGCACCATCTCCACCAGGACCCACTGCTCCGCCGCGGTCGCCATGGTCCGCGCTGGGCTTCCTTCCGGAAGGCGCGCCTCAGTGACGTCACACGGCGCGTGGCGCGGCCCAGCGGCGTATCGGCGTCTGGGGGCGGGGCGGCCGAGCGCTGGGCAACGCCTCCTGGCGCGTGCGCACTGGGCCCCCTGCAGGGGCGGGGAAGGCCTAGGGCTCTGATGCGTGGGGCTCTGACTTGGGGCTCCCAGGCTGGAGGGAGGGGTGGGTCCTGGGATTTGGTGCCCCCGCCGCTCGGTGCCAGGCCCCATGCTGGGCTGTGGAGGTGGACGGATTAAACAAACGGCCTTTGCCTTCCGCGTGCATGTGGGCGCAGGGCGTGTTAATGTGATTGAAAATCATAATCTTTGCTTTTGAGTTGCATAAGCAATCCAGGAATGGATCATCATTAAAAATACAGAACTAGGGCCTGGCGTGTGGCTCCGTGGTTGAGCTTCCACCCATGCACCAAGAGGTCACGGGTTCGATTCCCAGTCAGGGCACATGCCCAGGTTGTGGGCCCGATCCCCAGTGGGGGGCATGCAGGAGGCGGCCCATCGATGTTCTCTCTCATCAATGTTTCTATGTCTCTCTACCTCTCCCTTCCTCTCTCTAAGATCAATAAAGGAAAAAATAATAAAAATAAAAACACAGAACTAGGAATTCAATAGCCAGTTCATCCAGAGTTCTTACCGTGTGTCATGCATGGACCCCGGCTTCGCAGGTGTTTCTAGGTGTGGAACCTTCCAGTGTCCTCACAGCCTCTGGTGAAACTGTCCAGCCTGCAGGAAAGTGTCATCAGAGTCCATCTGAGCCGTAAAGACATGCCCGGAACAATCTCCCAGACGGAGATAATGTTCCAGACAGTGGCAGTGTTGCGGCTCATTTTTTTTTTTTTTTTTTTTTTTTTTTTTTAAGTTTTAGGAGCTTTATTAACCTGCAACCTGTGCAGGGACTGCAGCCAACCTACTCAGAGGAGAACTGCAGCCCCGAGCCTCTAAAATGGCAGCCTTTTATAGCAAGCAAGCAGCATTCACAGAAGCAGATATCAGCGGTTAGCAGTTGATTAACATTTGTCAAAATCCATATCTAACAGTTGCCCGGGGGTCTCCTGTTTGTCAAACAAACAGAATAGGCCTCCCTCCCCTCAGGGAACCAGTACAATAGTGGGAGTGACAGAGATCACAGAGGTCAAAATTAGCATTAAGTACTTGCAAATACCTATACTCAGGGAACCACAAATGCCCCCAACACGTGGGGCAACTATAACCTTAGGCAGAAAGTCCTTCCCGTCTAGGGGCAACCAACCCATTATGGGAAGAATATCGAGGAATGTCCACTGGTGACAAAATGAAGTCCTTCAGTCGCCCTAACCAAGGGGCCCACATAAAATGGAATCTAGTTGCCTTAGCCTTGGGGCCCACAACATTCCCCACTGGTTTTCCTGACAAGTCAAATCGTTGACTCAACTTAGTTTTTATGAGGCCCTTTATTAGACATGGCCCAAAGTCTAGGAATAAACATAATATAAGTCAATTTTCAAATTGCCGCCTTTTTCTTTTTTGTTCCTCAATATTTTTCCTAACTAGTGATACATTGTTATGCCCTGGGACGATTAACTACCTCTGTTGATTAACTACTCTGTTATGTTATGTCCTATGCCCCAGAATGTTTATTACCCCGCTGCTCTGTTGACCTTTAAGTCTTCCATTGTTTTAACTTAAAGATTGCCATGCCCCTGAATTGCAGCTATCAGCCCCAGAGGCCTATTCTGTTTGCTAGTTAGAGACCCTGAGAAATGTTAAGCAAACAACTGCTAACCGCTGATATCTGCTTCTGTGACTGCTGCTTGCTTGCTCTTCCCACGAAAACAGACTATAAGAGGCAACCATTTTAGAGGCTCGGGGCTGCAGTTCTCCTCTGAGTAGGTTGGCTGCAGTCCCTGCGCAGGTTAATAAAGCTCCTAAAACTTATAATTTTGGTGTCTGAGTGAGGTTGATCTACTGGGTTACAACATTTGGAGGCCCCAGCGAGATCAACCGTGAGGTCCCCTCTTTTGGGGTCGACCTCCTCGGACTAGGCGGGAGCCTTCCCTCGCCTCAAATTTGTTCTGCATTCGACCCTGAGCCACTTCTGACTCGTCCGGACTCTTAAGGTAAGGAGAGCTCTCTTGGTTTTTGTTCTGTTTGGGATCTCGAGATCGTCCGGGACAGAGCAGGCGGGACGCCGCTCAACTGCTCATCCCCAATTGGGACGGGACGCCGTCTCCAATTTTGGGAGGTGCCGCTTTTGCGTCTCCTCATTTGGTTTGGGTGAATGAGAGTGGCCACGAGTTGTTTGTCTTTGTCTGTCTTTTGTTTTGCGCCAGCGTTTCATTCTCTTTCAGCATGGGACAAGGCGGATCGACTTCATCCACCCCGCTCCAATGTCTCCTCTCTAACTTTTCTGATTTCTTTCAGCGTTCTTGTGATTACGGGTTGCCAGCCAACCCTGGTTTTCTAAGGACCCTACGTGAATTGGAATGGCCTACTTTTAAAGTAGACTGGCCTTCTGAGGGATCATTTGACCTTTCCCTCCTCTTTGCAGTTCGATCAGTGGTTTATAATGTCCCTCACCCTGATCAACAGGTCTATATTAATGTCTGGATAGATATTGTTACCGACAAGGCTAGTTATATCAAGAAATTTCCTAAGCCTAAGGGACAGAAATCTATGAAGGCTGTTATAGACGGGAAGACAATAATGGTGGCAGCCCCGAAACCACCTCGGGGAGGGCCCCAAGACTGGCCCAGGCGCCTACCGCCCGAACCCCAGGGCAAGCCTGCGCCGCCAGCACAGGCGCCCAAGAATCGTTTATACCCCGTCTTGCCTGGGGACCCGGAGGATCCCCTTGAGAGCCTGACTTTTCCACCTTCGTATGCTCAGGTTCCTCCTGATTCCACTCGCCACCAGCCTCCCACACCTGGCCAATCTGGCCCGGAACCTGACCCTAATTGGGCAAGCCCACCCCACACCCGGGGGGGGGACGCCCTACGGGGCTGGACAGGGGACCCCAGACTCCTCGGTCCCCCTCCTGCCCCTTAGGGAGGTTCCCCCACACCCAGGAGCCCCACATGCCCCCCCCCGGCTGGTCTATGTCCCGTTTTCGACCAGTGACTTGTACAATTGGAAACATCAAAATCCTGTCTTTTCAGACAAGCCACAGGGGCTGATCTCATTATTAGAAACCATTTTTCGCACCCATCAGCCCACATGGGATGATTGCCAGCAGATTTTGCAGACTTTGTTCACCTCTGAGGAGAGAGAGAGAATATACCGAGAGGCAGCAAAGGCTGTCTTAGGGGATGGGGATGGGGATACTCAGGCCCGCCGCCAAGAATTAGAAGAACAACTACCCACTGCCCCACCCAATTGGGACCCAAATAGCTCACATGGGCAGGAGGCTTTGCGCCAATATCGCCGGGCTCTACTGAGGGGCTTACGGGCGGCGGCTAGAAAACCCACCAATTTCAGTAAGGTTAGTGAGATTTTGCAGAGTAGGGAAGAATCCCCGGCCGCCTTTTTAGAACGTCTGATGGAGGCTTATCGAACCTACACGCCTCTAGACCCCGAAGCCCCAGAAAATCAGAGAATTATTAATATTGCCTTTGTGACTCAGTCGGCCCCCGATATTAAAAAGAAATTACAGAAAATTGAAGGATTTGAAGGTGAGAATAGAAGTAAGCTCCTAGAAATAGCACAGAAAGTTTTCCATAATAGGGATGATCCTGAAGTGGGTCGGGCCAGACAGGTCGCGAAGATTCTCCTTGCAGCCCAAGGAGGAAACAATAGGGGGCAAAATCAGAAAAAGGAGAACGGCCCCAGAAAACAAAGAAACGGACCCTTCCTAGAGAAGGACCAATGTGCCTACTGCAAAGGGAAAGGACATTGGAAAAAGGAATGTCCCAAACTTATGAGTCAGCATCAGAAGGGGTCCTCTGCCATCTTATTCGAGGACAAGGATTGACGAGGCCGGGGCTCCTATAAACTTGGCCCCCGGGAGCCCACGCTAACCCTAACTGTTGAAGGACAGCCAGTCGATTTCTTAGTCAACACGGGGGCCACCTTTTCAGTTCTCAAGGAACCTCGCGGACCCCTCTCCTCAGAACAAACATCGATCATAGGGGCGATCGGTAAGCCAAAATCCTACCCCTGGACCCAAGCACGAATAACTGATTTAGGTAAGGGAACTATAACCCACTCATTTCTGGTGATGCCTGAATGCCCCTACCCCCTCTTGGGGCGCGACTTGCTCCAGAAATTGCAGGCCACCATCTCCTTTGCGGGTAAAGAGCCCACCCTAAAATTAGGAGAGGCCCCTGCCTCCATATTGCTGACGGTCCCCCTCTCAGAGGAGTACATTTTGTACGAAGGGGAACCAGAGGGGCCCATAGAAAATAGTATACTCCAGAGACTTTTGAAGGACATGCCTGGTGTATGGGCTGAAACCAGCGAGCCAGGTTTGGCGACTCACCAACCCCCTATTGTTGTGCAGCTCCTTAGCACGGCCTCTCCAATCCGGGTACGGCAATACCCAATTGCACAGAAGGCCAAGGTGGGGATTGCCAAACATATCAAGAGACTTATGCAAGCAGGCATTCTGCGCCCATGTCAGTCTGCCTGGAATACCCCTTTGTTGCCTATTAAGAAACCGGGCACCGAGGATTATCGGCCGGTTCAGGATCTCCGGGAGGTGAACGCCAGAATTGAGACCATACACCCAACCGTGCCCAACCCATACACCCTTTTGAGTCTCATGCCGCCTGATAGGACCTACTACACTGTCTTGGACTTGAAAGATGCTTTCTTCTCCTTGCCTCTCTCTCCGCTGAGCCAACCCATCTTTGCCTTTGAATGGACGGACCCAGAAGGGGGATTCTCCGGACAACTGACCTGGACCAGACTGCCACAAGGATTCAAGAACTCCCCCACGATCTTCAATGAGGCACTCAGCAGAGACCTCCTCACCTTCCGAGACGCTCATCCTCAGGTAACCCTTTTGCAATATGTAGATGATTTGCTCCTGGCTGCTGCCAACCCAGATGACTGTATCCAGGCCACTGAGGCACTCCTTCTGGAGCTGCAACGGATGGGTTACCGAGTGTCTGCCAAGAAGGCCCAGCTCTGCGTGCTGACCGCCACCTATTTGGGCTACGAACTCCAAGAAGGTAAGAGATCTCTATCAGCCAGCCGGATCGAAGCCATACTGCGGATCCCCACGCCAACTACCAAAAGGCAAGTAAGAGAATTTCTGGGAGCTGTTGGCTACTGCCGGCTATGGATTTTGGGATTTGCTGAGATCGCAAAACCCTTATATGCCAGCACAAGGGGGAAAGAATCTACTCTAATTTGGACTGAAACCGAGGCAAAGGCCTTTGAGGAATTGAAAAGGGCATTAATTTCGGCACCTGCCCTGGCCCTGCCGGACATCTCAAAACCCTTCCAGCTATTCGTAGCAGAAACCAAGGGACTTGCGAAGGGGGTATTGACCCAAACTCTTGGCCCTTGGAAGAGACCGGTCGCCTACCTCTCTAAGAGGCTAGACCCGGTAGCATCGGGATGGCCCTCTTGCATGCGGGCCATTGCCGCCACGGCGCTCCTAGTCAAGGAGGCCCAGAAACTAACTTTGGGCCAGGACTTGTCTATTTTCGGCGGGCATACCACAGAAGCCCTTCTTAGGAGCCCCCCAGACAGATGGATCTCCAATGCGCGCCTAACACAATACCAGGTCTTACTTCTAAATCCCCCACACATCACCTTCTCTAAGTCCACTGTCCTGAATCCGGCTACGCTCTTGCCAGATGATGACCTAGAGGAACCCCTACATAACTGTACTGAGGTCTTAGAGGCTATCACGGGATCACGCCCCGACTTGCGTGACACCCCTATCCAACCAGTAGACTTTGAGCTTTTCACAGACGGCAGCAGCTACCTTAGGGAAGGGGTCCGCCTAGCCGGGGCAGCGGTAACCACTGGAGAAGAAGTCATTTGGGCACAGGCGCTGCCTCAAGGAACCTCAGCCCAAAAGGCTGAGCTGATAGCCCTGACCCAGGCCCTGAGATGGGCTAAAGACAAGTCAGTTAACATTTACACTGACAGTCGCTATGCCTTCGCTACGGCCCATGTGCATGGGTCACTTTATCAAGAGCGAGGCCTCTTAACCTCAGGAGGAAAGGACATAAAGAATAAGGAAGAAATCTTGGCCTTACTCGAGGCAATTTGGCTCCCCAAAAAGGTTGCCATAATGCATTGTAAAGGGCACCAAAAGAGAACTGACCCTATCAGCATGGGGAACTCACTGGCCGACCAAATGGCAAAAGAAATAGCCGCTCAGACAGTAAGTCACCTTGAAGTCCTGCCACTGCTGCCCCAGAGGGAACTACCTCCCTCCCCTCAGTATACGCCTGAAGAATTACGCCTAGGCAGGAAATTGAACTGCACTCAAGAAGAAGGGGACTGGCAGAAGCTGCCTGACAGCAGATTGCTATTACCAAAAGCTTTAGGACTGGAACTCATTAAGGCCCTGCACCAAGGCACGCACCTGGGAACATCCAAATTAATCTCCCTACTAAGCAAACATTTCTACATACCAGACTTGAAATTGATGGCACATTCGGAAGTTACTAGGTGTATTGCTTGTGCCCAGGTCAACCCAGGGCCCCCAACCCCGCGAACTCCCGGGGAGAGGGAACACGGAAAAGAACCAGGTCCTCAACCCCAGGCCTCCCCCGCCTCAAACTACCAAACCTCCTGTGTCACCCACTGGGACTCCTATTACGGAAACTGAGTCCCACTCCAAACCCCTCTTAGCTGCTCCAGCAGTCCCCTGGAACCTCACAGGGGCCCGACTAGACACCCGACATCAGCATTCCCTCCTTAGAACCCTAGACACGGTATATCACCTCCTGAATGAGTCCAACCCTGAGACTACTAGAGAATGTTGGTTATGTCTAGACCCCACTCCGCCCTACTATATAGGTGTTGCCGCTAACCATTCTTTGGGGAGTTCTTCCTCCCACATTAGGAACATATCCTTGGCTGGAGAAAACCAGCAACTTGACATCCGGAATTGCACCCAGAAGCCACGCATCACTCTGGAGGACATCCAAGGACGAGGGATCTGCTTGCGGATCGCAGGATACCCACTCGCATCTTCCCCTTATCATCCTGTCTGTGAGACTCAACTCTCTCTGGAACCCCAGGAGGACACAGCTTGGGTCCTCCTGGCCCCAGAAGGGACTTGGTTTGCATGTACCACGGGGGTCACTCGATGTTTGGCTCTTCTCCCCAATACGGGCCCTGAACTCTGTATCCTGACTTACATCATACCACAGGTATACTTATATGCAGGACCCTCGGGGATGGAACACTTTCTGGCTCCTGAGTTATCCCTCAGGAGATACAGGAGGGCCACCCCTATGCTCATACCTGTACTAGCAACCATTGGTATAGCCGGGTCTGCTGCAGTAAGCGCAGCGGCTCTTATCACCAGCCAAAGCAACATGCAGAAGCTCTCTCTCCAGTTTTCTGAAGACATTCGAATGGTACAGGACCAAATAAGTCACTTAGAAAAGGCCCTAGATTCCCTCGCTGAGGTGGTACTCCAAAACAGAAGAGGCCTCGACCTCTTGTTCCTCCAGCAAGGGGGCCTATGTGCTGCTCTAGGCGAAGCTTGTTGCTTCTATGCTAATCATTCGGGGTTGATCAGAGAAAGCATCCAGGTATTGAGAAAAAGGCTAAATGAGAGGGAAGAAAACAGGGAAGCTTCCAAGAATTGGTTTGAAGGATTATATAGCTGGTCCCCTTGGTTGACCACCCTCATCTCAGCCTTAGCAGGGCCCCTTCTATTACTCCTCCTTGGACTCACTTGTGGACCCATTATTATTATTAATCGCCTTCTGGCCTTCATCAAGGAGAGGGTCCAATCAGTCAAACTCATGGTCTTAGCCTCCCACTATCAAAGACTACCCTTAGATGAAGATGAATCAAAGGTTTGATTTTGTCCCAACAGAAGTGGGGAATGTTATGCCCTGGGACGATTAACTACCTCTGTTGATTAACTACTCTGTTATGTTATGTCCTATGCCCCAGAATGTTTATTACCCCGCTGCTCTGTTGACCTTTAAGTCTTCCATTGTTTTAACTTAAAGATTGCCATGCCCCTGAATTGCAGCTATCAGCCCCAGAGGCCTATTCTGTTTGCTAGTTAGAGACCCTGAGAAATGTTAAGCAAACAACTGCTAACCGCTGATATCTGCTTCTGTGACTGCTGCTTGCTTGCTCTTCCCACGAAAACAGACTATAAGAGGCAACCATTTTAGAGGCTCGGGGCTGCAGTTCTCCTCTGAGTAGGTTGGCTGCAGTCCCTGCGCAGGTTAATAAAGCTCCTAAAACTTATAATTTTGGTGTCTGAGTGAGGTTGATCTACTGGGTTACAACAACATTTTCCTGAATAATCCCTGAATTATTCACATAAAAACAGCATTTTTCTCCCAGTGCAACACATAAGCTTACTGAACTCCTGAGAGGCAGGTAATGTCCAGTAAGGTCACAGGGAAAGAGAGAAGGCAGAGGGAAGCAGGAATGTGTGGGTTTAAGTAGGGAAGAGAAGAAGAAAAGCTGGAGGATGTGCAGACTGCAGATAGTTGAGCAAGCTGTCAGGTTAATGTCAGGGGAAGGACTAGGAAAGTTGCAGAGGGTCTATGCAAGTTAAAGAAGGATTGTGTTGCGGCTCATTTTATACACTGGAATCAAAGGACATAAGATGAGGAGGGTTGTGAAATCCGCTGGTGGTAGATGACTGAGGCCGGAGAAAGCTGGGGTTTCTTCTCTCGGATCAGAAGTAAAGTGGAGCCCTGGCGGACTTGGCTCAGCGGTTAAACTCTAACCCACGCCGTTAGAGCGTCGGCCCACGGACCAGAGAGTCTGGGGTTCGGTTTCCGCTAAGGGCATGTACCTCGGTTGCAGTTTGTCCCTGACCCTGGTTGGGTTCGTGCGGGTGGCCACCAGTTGATGTGTCTGTCTCATGTCAATGTTTCTCTCTCTCTCTTCCCCTTTCGGGAACCGAACCTGGGTCTCTCTGGTCCACGGGGCGACGCTCCAACCACTGAGCCAAACCAGCCAGGGCTACACTGGGTTTCTTAAATGCAACTGGGATCACAGGGAGAACACTATTCCACAACTTGCATTTTTCTGTTATTTTTTTCTTGTCTTTTTGGTCTATAAATCTTGTATTTTTAACGGCCGAAGAAGACTATTTTTTGGACCAATTTGTTGCATATATTTCTTGTTCCGTTTTATTTCAACGTGTCCCTACTGGTGACACGGAGGCTTTTCCCCATTACGAACAGTGCCGCGGTAAATACCTACGTGAGTATGTTTTCCTGTGCGTGTCGGGGTTCCAAGCCTCCTCGGAGTGGAATTCCAGGCGAAAGTGTGCATGTTATTAATGCTGATAAATTCTGCCATGCTGTGCTCCAGATGGCTCCACCGATTGAAAATGTTTGGAAGTGTAACCACAGCCTAGCCCGTGAGGATAAACAATCTTTTTTTGTTTTTGTTTTTTTGCCGGTATCTTCTGTGAAATATTATAATATAACGCCGTGTACTGGGGGAGCATGTTGGAACATTCATTACACAGTTAGTAGTCGTTTTATTAAATAATTATAGTCTTTGCTAAAAACAGGCAAAATCTGCTTGGTCCAAATTGTTTCCGAGAGTTTTCAAATATTTCACGACAGGTTTTACACAAGTCCCAGCTCACTGAAACACTAAAACTAGACTGTTCTATACAGAGTTTGCTGGTAGCATTTACATATGTACTGAGGTAATTGATCTTTTTAAAGTGTTTGCCAATTTAATGGAGATAGAAATGATACCTCACTGAGTTTTATTTTCCATGCTGCTGGTTATTTATGAGGTTAGCAACTTTTTATACGTTTATTGGCATGTCTGGTCCATCTGAGAATCACCAATTCATGTTCTTTGCCCATTTTTCTATTGGGTATTTTTCACGTTCTTAAGGATTTATAGGCGCTCTTTATACATTCTGAATATCGTATGTTTTCCTATTTCATATGTGATCGTTACTTTTGCCCAGTTTCTGTCTAGTTGTTTTTGTTGTCTTCTATCCTAGCTACATTTTAAATTGTATACAATGTGTCAGCGTGTTCGTTTATTCCCTCTGGGTTTGTACCTTGCTTAGAAAGACCATCTTCGCCACACATATGTTTTCCTCCCATACTTGTATCAATTTGTTGTTGTTTGCAATGAGCTATTTAATTACTCTGGAAATTATGTTTTTGTATGATGAGAGACATGGGCCTTAGAATTATTTTTTCCTAAAGGAATCACATATTTCCCCAGTGCCATTTATTTGCATAATCCTGACTTTCCCCAGTCCCGGGACAGGCACGAGCACAATGCATTAAGCTTCCACGTGGGGTTGGCACTAGGTCCCTGGTGATCTCGGAACTCTGCCAACATCCCCCAGAATCCAGGACAGTGACGTCCACATTGCCTCCCCCAGGTGATTTCCACCCAACTGCCATCACCTGCATTTTTGAGAGGCCTGCCTTCCGGCTGCCAGAACCCCTGTTCCCTGCTTTCGTGGAGAATTGGAAGGGTCTGAGAATGTTTGTTTTTCCCGGGCAGCCCATGACTGGGTGGGTGACGTGGTTGCTGGGATACAGATATTGCAGCTTCTTTGCCCCCCAAAGCAAGACAACGCTGAGGGCAGAACGTCACCATCTCCCCTGAATTGAGTCGGTGGCACTGTCTGCGGATTCCTTTACATGCCCATCAGGAGGTAGAGTCTGCGTTCTCTTCCCTGTGGCTGGGCACGACTTTGTGACACCTTCTGCCGGAGAACGCAGCTGCCATGGAGAAAGATCATGGGAGGACCCACAGAGGGAGAAGGAGACGGCCGAGGGGCCCCAGCTCCAGCCCCTAGCTGTTAGGGTCGCTCGGACGCCATTAATAGCCTGGTTGTTATGAACAGTTAAGGAGTGAAGGGGAGACTGGACAGCTAGGCATGCCACTTAGCTTTGCCAGGAAGCTGCACTTCAACCCTCCAGCTCTATTTCCTGTGATCGCTGGGAGAAGGGATTGGAAAAGGCAGATTCGACACAGGCCCGGTAAAGTCTGGGGGCGTGGGAAGATGCTTACCTGTCAATCACACCTAGAAACAGGTGGTTGGCCAGAGTGGGCGTGGCCACTGCAAGGATGCGAAATCTGAATATTTAAGCTCCTGAACGAAGAAAGTTCCCTCTCTTGGCTCTTGGCCGTCTTGCTCTCTAGGGACTCATGTTGCCGGGGGCGGGGGCTCACGCCCGGGCATTTGCCCACGTGGCCCATGGCCATGTGGGACCCACACGGTGGACTGATGGGCTGAATCTGGCCTGATGCTTCCTTGGACCCAGCTCCAGCATGACATGGAGACTAGACACTGGCCCTGCTTCCAGCTCCGTAAAACCCCAGCTGCGTGTCTTCTGGGACTGGGTTAAGGGAACCGGGACTTTAGAACCCCAGGGATATAATTTCACGCGAATAAAAATCATTCATTCTCCCGTGCAAGTCTTAGAAAGTTTATTTTCTCAAGATATCACAAGGGCCCCACTCCCACTGGTGTTAGAGAAATGCACTTCTCCGGCAACATTACTAGTCCAGGTGCCAGACATATGAGGGAAGGTGCCTTCAAGATGGCCCAACCATAGTCACCCTCCGGCTACAACCACCCGAGAGACCCTGAGTGAGAAATGCCTAGCTAGCCCTGGCCGGTTTGGCTCAGTGGATAGAGCATCAGCCCAAGAACCAGAGAGTCCCGGGTTCGATTTCTGCTAAGGGCACGTACCTCGGTTGTGGTTTGTCCCCGGCCCCGGTTGGGGTCGTGTGGGTGGCAACCACTCGATGTGTCTCTCTCACATTGTTGTTTCTCTCTCTCTTCCTCCTTCTCTCCCTCCCGCTCTATCTGAAGATAAATGCAAAAATGTCCTCGGGTGAGGATAAAAAAAAAGAAAAGAAAAGAAATGCCTAGCTAAACCCAGATAACCCCCAAATTCATGAACAAAGTAGGTGACGGTTATTATTTGAAGCCACTACTTTGGGATTTTTTTGGTTACGTAGCAGTTTTATTTTCTCTGTATTTTTTTCTTAGAGCGGCCATAACAAATGATCACCACCTGGGTGGCTTGAAACAACAGAAGATGATTCTGTCACGGTTCTGGAGGGCAGAAGCCCAAAAGCAAGACGTTGACAGGGCTGCACCCCTCCAAAGGCTCTGGGGGAGAGCCCTCCTGTGTCTCCCCACTCCTGGCCGCTCCAGGCTTTCCTCAGCTCGCGGCTGCATAACTACAGTGTCTGCCTGTGTCTTCACACGGCCACCTCTTCTTTGCTGAACCTCCATGTACTTCTTTACGGACATTGTCCGTGGATTTAGGGCCCATCCTGATAGTCCAGGGTGATCTCGTCTGCAAAGAAACTGTTTCTAAATACGGCCATATTCACAGGTTTTATTTATTTAAAAAAAAATTTTTTTCCCTTTATTGATTTTAGAGAAAGGAAGTGAAAGAGAGAGAGAGATGGAAACATTGATGAGAGAGAACACTGACTGGCCGCTTCCTGCACGCCCCCTGCTGGGGATCAGGCCCACAACCTGGGCATGTGCCCTGACTGGAATCGAACCGGCGACCTCTTGGTGCAAGGTCGACGCTCAACCACTGAGCCACACCGGCCAGGCCATATTCACAGGTTTGAGAGGGTAGGACATGGACATGTCTTTTGATGGGCCACCATTCAACCCACTACAGTCGAACGTCTGGCCCCACAGATTTCCGTCTGCCCCACAGACAAAATACATCCCCCCACCCCTACATCTCCAAAAGTCTTAACCCTCATCTAAATATGATGGGCTCGAAAAGTCACAAAGCTTCAGCTTAGTCATTTGAATCAGGTATGGGTGAGTCTCTGGGCACATTCCTTCCAGGGGCAAATTCCTTCTTATCTGTTGACCTGAGAAACTGGAAGGTCACATACAAAATACAACGGTGAGACAAGTATAAGATAGACGTTCCCGTTCCAAAAGGGAGAACACGGAAGGAATAAAGAAGCCATCAGTTCAAACAAAGAAGAAATACAGGAGGGCACGTTTCATTTGGTTGCAAGGCCTGAGCGCGAGCCTCAGTGGCTCAAATCTACACCAGCTGGGCCTACAGCCCCATAGGCCTTTGTTTTTATAAAAAAAAAAAAAAAAAATTTCTTTATTGATTTTTAGAGAGAGAGGAAGGGAGAAGGAGAGAGAGATAGAAACATTGATGAAAGAGAACATCAATGGGCCGCCTCCTGCATGCCCCCCACTGGGGATCGGGCCCACAACCTGGGCATGTGCCCTGACTGGGAATTGAACCGGCGACCTCTTGGTGCAGGGTCGACGCTCAACCACTGAGCCTCACTGGCTGGGAGCTCCACAGGCCTTTGTACGCATGGTAGCTTGATAGGCCTTTGCTCTGACCCCTGCAGCCTGGACCTCGGCCTTCGTAGTCCTTCTTTCTGCTTGTTGAAAGGCAGCAGGTGCTCGGTAGCTCCGTCAGCCCTTTCCTGCCCGTAGAGTCTGAAAATCCGATAGCCCCCTCTCACTTTGTCCGGTCTCCATCCCTTCAGACCACGCCAGAAGTGTTTGTGCTGATACAACATTCTCAAAAACCTTGTGGGTCCGTCGTGTATGTCATAAAGCTTCATGCCGTTGGACAAGAGGGTCCCCCACAGATCTTTCCTGGGGAGCCCCATGTCTCTCCCTGGCTCTGCTGAGAGGTGGAGTGCATCCATGTGCCCAGTCTCGTCGGCAGACATTCGTCCGGCTGCCCTAGGTTCTCTGTCCAGAGCACGCTTGCCCATCAGTAGATCTGCTCATTCGTTCATCCTTTGTGATACAGAGAAGCCAAGAACCTTCCAAACCCTCAAGTGCTGGCTCTTTTCTGCTTGACAGTTCCTCCCCCCATTTACCCCTTTCCTCACATTGTATCATGACTAACAGTCGACACACGCCATCCTTTTGCTCAGAAACGTCCTCAGCTAATCGTCCTTGTTCGTCACCTGCAAGTCCTGCGTTCCACGTCACTCAGGACACGATCCAGCCAAGTTCTTCGCCACCGTGTCGCGCGGATTGCCTTTCCTGCGATTGCCGACAGCGTTGTTTGTTTCCTTCTGAGCCCTCAGCATCTGCTTTAACATCCAGAGTTGCTGACATTTGTTCCTGCTGAGATGCATTTTCTTTTTTTTTCTAATGTTTTTTTCTTTATTGATTTTAGAGAGAGAGAGGAAGGGAGAGGGAGAGAGATAGAAACATCCATGAGAGAGAACATCGATGGGCCACCTCCTGCATGCCCCCCACTGGGGATCAGGCCCACAACTTGGACATGTGCCCTGACGTGGAATCAAACTGGCAACCTCCTGGTGCAGGGTCGATGCTCAACCACTGAGCCACACCAGCTGGGCAAGAGAGATGCGTTTTCTGAGATAACAAAACTTTCTCCGACATGCTCTTTACTTCCTTCTGTGCCCTCGCCAGAATTGCCTCTGAAGTCCACATGTCTGTTACAGTCTCTGCAGGGACGTCTGGGCGTGTTCTGTCCTGCATCTCAAGAGTCTTCCTACCTCTATCCATCACCTAATTCCACAGCCACACCACAGTTCTAGGAATTTCTTAGGGCAGCACCCCACTCCCCAGCGCCAGTCTGTATTGATTTTCTAGGGCTTCTGTAACACACGACCTCAAGTCTACAGGAACTCTGTTGTACGTTTTTTTTGTTTTGTTTTGTTTTGTTTATCCTCACCCGAGGACATTTTTCCATTTTTTGTTCAGATAGAGTGGGAGGGAGAGAGAGAGAGAAACATCGACTGAAAGGTACACGTCGAGTGTCTGCCTCCCGCACGACCCATCCAGGGCTGGGGACAAACTGCAACCGAGGTACGTGCCCTTAGTGGGAACCGAACCCGGGACTCTCTGGACCGCAGGCCGACGCTCTAACCACTGGGCCAAACCGGCCAGGGCTGTTGTACATTTTTTTTAAAGTCCAGATTAACATGATTAAGAGAGCCCCCTTCACCCGACCGGTGTGGCTCAGCGGTCGAGCACGACCCATGCACCAAGAGGTTGCTGGTTTGATTCCCAGTCAGGGCACATGCCCAGGTTGTGGGCCCGATCCCCAGTGGGGGGCATGCAGGAGGCGGCCAATTGATGTTCTCTCTCATCGACGTTTCTATCTCTCTCTCCCTCTCCCTTCCTCTCTACAAATCAATAAAGAAAAAAATATTTTTAAAAAAAGAGGCAGAAGGAGAAGTAATGAGTAGCAGCGTGGGCAAAGGCACAGAGGCAGGGCTGGGTGGGGCGCTTTCCACCCACAGCATCAGTTACTTCCCTGGCTCCCACCAGGTGGTCACGGTACGCCCCGCCCCTCTTCCCGCTCTGCTGGTTGGAATGGATGACTTGCACTTGTCATTCAGGAAGCAGCTTACAAATGCCGTTTGCATTTCCATTTCAAAACGACTCATCGTCTTGTGTAAGAATCTTTCCAGTTCCCACATGAGAGTGAAATACGGACATTGCCTCTCTGTATGTGCACATGCCCTGCACATGTGCGCACACTCGTGTGTGAGGACTGACATGCCGCTGTGTGTCGTTGGAACACCTTTCCCTTACAGGAGGGTCTGCTCCAGCCCGTGCTCTCTCCCTCCCTCTCCTGCTCCCTTCTCTCTCCTTTTCCATTTCTTTGTTGGACAGACTTGAAACAAAGTAATCGAGTCAGTCCTCCCTGTTAGACAGTCAAGGACCGGAGCCTGTTGATCCTCCTTGGGCTCCAGGTATGATGTGAGCATGAAATAATAAAAAAAAAAAGTTCAAGTTGAATTCTTTCCGGAGGGCTTTGGGGCCACGTCTGGGAGCTGGAGTGGGGTTAGGAGGCCACAGCCCCCGAGTGAAGCCCAGTTGGATGGGTCCGGCCTCCGGTCCGAGCGTTGAGGTTCTCGGAATATTTTTTAAAACCCCTCTGCTTTTTTGTTTCTCTCTGTTTTTTATGTCGCAGACTGGAGGCAGTTAATGCGCTATTAATTTGCCATGACATAAAATTAATGTAGCATTAATTAGTGCACCGTTCCTAGTACACAGCGATGGGGATGCCCTCCTGTGATCACGAAGATACAACTGTTTCACGACCACGCAGCACCCAGCACGGCAGTGGATAGCAATCACTGGAAGTTGTGGTCACCAGAATAGTCCGTTTCAGTGGGGACAGGTGCAGGGTGCCTCTTCCAGAACGTCGGAGGGTTTGCCCAGTTCGGAGAGTGATCAGCTGAGACGGGACAGTCTGCCAGTGGCTTTCCCGGCGTCGTCCAGAGTGAGGAAAGCGTTCACACGACCACGAACAAAGTGTGACCAGGGCATCACGCAGAAGGACTCCAGGGCACGCTTACGGATTCGTCTCCCTCCTTCCTGCCTATCAGTGACCGAGGTTTCCAGGAGGGGGTCAACGCTTGGCCCAGTTCACTTTGGCACCGTAAGTAGCCCTTTGGTGACTGACCCCCCGCCCCCTGCATGGTGCTCGCTCGCTCAGTGCTCTCAGGTGAGTCCTTCCACCCCTCTTGACCTCAGTGCTCTCCTGATCTGTACACCAAGGGGGTTCGCTGAGGTTCCCTGCTAGTGACCCACCTTGTGGCCGTCACAGCAGCCTGTGTCCCCCTGGATGAACCTCAGGGTTGGTTGAAAGGAACGGAATCTGCCTGGGAGACAAGGTGTAGACAGCCACGTGTGAAATGGGCAACACGGGGGCCCGTCAGGAGTCCAGTTGGTAGGTACTCAGGTGTGGAACCGGTCAGTTCCAAGGGGAGCCCGAGGGGACCCTAAACTCCTCAGAGTCCCTGTCCGCCCCCTCCCCCTTCTCACATTGACTTGATTTGGGAAGCTGGCTTGGTCTCCATCTCGTACAAAGTGCCCTACAAATGCAGGTCCCGCCCCTCCCGGGGGGAGCCCCAAAGTCCTTCCTTCACCCAAAGTCTGGGCTGAGTTGGATGCAATTAGATTTGTAACATGAAACCGTGTCCTGTTTTAACCTCAAGCTGTCGAGCAGAGTCATTTATTTCCACGTCACAGGCCGGAGGAAATGAACCGCCACTCGGTGTTCATTCCCAGCCGGTGAGCGCTCAGGTGTGTCGCAGGTGCGTGCTGGGCCCGGGGTGCACCTTGCTTGAGGGGAGACGGTGACGGGGCCAGGACAGAAGGAGTGGCCTGCGTGTTCTTGAACAACTTGGTTGGAATTACGTGCAGGGTGTCCGGAGGCAAACAGTCAGGATCCACGGGGAGCGGGACGAGTTCGACAGCATCCCGGCTCCTTGGCTGGGTCGGGAGCTGGGTTTCTCAGCAGCGGGTTGCACAAGGGAGCTGAAGAGGCTGGCAAGGTCCCCGTGCTAACGCGGCTCCTTCCAGTTCCTGTGGGTTCGAACCCTGGAGCTTCATTCCAGGGAGGGGAAAGGGTTTCCCACCCAGGCCAGCGTTGTGGACACAGGGGTGCTCAGACCTCTTAGAATTCTGGAAGGAACGAGCAGATGATTAGAAACCTACAAACATACCTGAAACACTTTCTCATTCCCCGTAAGGAACATCAAGCAATGTAATCGACCGTAAAAATAACTACAGGACGATGCTGTTCGTGTCTCTGTTTCTTGTGGGGTGTGAAAAGTAATACACCGTTTTTATTTATTTTTATTTTATTTTTCCTCCCCTGAGGATATTTTTCTATTTATCTTCAGATAGAGTGGGAGGGAGGGAGAGAGGGCGAGGGAGAGAGAGAGACATCGATGTGAGAGGGACACATCGACTGGTTGTCTCCTGCACAATGCCGACCAGGGCCGGGGACACACCGAAACTGAGGCACGTGCCCTTGACCGGAATCGAACCTGCGACTCACCGGTCTGCGGGCGACGCTCTAACCGCTGAGCCAAACCAGCCCGGGCTGAAGAATTTTTTTTAATACTACCTGCAAGGCAAGTCTCCTTGCAACAAATTTCCTTAATTTTTGTTTATCTGAGAAAGTCTTCATTTCTCCTTCACTTTGAATGATAATTTTTTTAGGGTGAGAATTCTAGGTTGGTGGTTTATTTGTTTGTTTGTTTTGTTTTGTTTTTTTTATTCTCACCTGAGGACATTTTTTGCCTTTATCTTCAGACAGAGCAAGAGGGAGAGAGAGAGAGGAAGAGACAGAGAGAAACATCGATGTGGGAGAGACACATCGAGTGGTTGCCACCCACACGACCCCAACCGGGGCCGGGGACAAACTGCAACCGAGGTACGTGACCTTAGCGGGAACCGAACCCGGGACTCTCTGGTCCGCGGGCCGACGCTCTAACCGCTGAGCCAAACCGGCCAGGGCGGTTGGTGGTTTTTTAATTTTAATACTTTACATACAGGGTAGGGGCAAAATTATGTTTACAGCTGTTCGTCCAGAAAATAATGCAATCATTAATAAATCATAATACAAGAATAAACTCTGTTTCACCTGCTCACAACCGAAAGCCTTCTTTCCCCCCACCCTGTATTTTCCTCCACTGTCTCCTTGGTTACATGGTTTTTGAGAAGTTGAATGTCATTCTTATCTTTGTTTCTCTAGGTAAGGTGTTTATCGGGTTTTCTGAAGTTTGGATATGATGTGCCTAAGGGTAGTTTCTTTTGGACATTTATCCCGTTTGGTGTCCTCTGAACTTTCGGAATCTGTAGTTTGGTGGCTGACAGTAATTTGGAGAAAATTTCAGTCCTTACTGCCACAAATCTGGGTCTGTTCCTGTCTCTTTCTTCCCCTTCTGGTATTCCCATGACATGCGTGGTACACCTTTTGTGATCACCCCAGTTCGTGAACATTCTTTTCTGTAATTTTCAGTCTTCTTTTCTCTTTGCTCTGCAGTTTTGGAAGTTCCTGTTGAGATATCCTCAGACTCAGAGATTCTTTCCTCAGTGTCCGGTCGACCATGGAGCCCATCAAAGGCATCCTTCATTTATGTCAGATGATTGTGATCTGTGGCGTTGTTTTCATTCTGGGTATTCCCATCTCCCAGCTTACGGTGCCAGTCTGTTCCTGTACAGTGTCTACTTCTTCGGTGAAACCTCTTAGCGTATCACAGTTGTTTTAAACGCCCCGGCTGGATAATTCCGACATCCCCACTGTATCCGAGTCTGTTTTGGATGCTTGCTCTGTCGCTTCAAAGTAGGACTTTTTTTTTGCCTTCTAGTATGGCTTGTCATTTTTTTCTGGATAGCCTGGCATGATGTCAGGTAAAGGGAACTCTAGTACGTAGGCCTTTCCTATTGTGATGGTGAGGCGTGGGGGAGGGGAAGTGTTCTTTAGTCCTGTGTTGAGGCCTCAGGTTTTTGATGAACCTGTGTCCTTGGACTGTGACCTTCCCCCACACTGCTCAGTCTCCCCAACTCCTTCTTAGGTGAGACAGGATGGCCCGAGGGGGTGGTGATGGCTGTTCACCTCCGCTCAGAGTATGCTAGGCTCTGTAAAACCCCAGCGATTAGGCTCCGTTGGCTTCTCCCCAGAGCAAGAGCAGTCCTTGTCGAGACGAGCAGAGAGCTCCGGCTTATTTCATAGTCGTTTGTTTCCCTCCTACCAGCAGCAGGAGGACGTTTTCCTCTGATCTTTCCTGTGAGGACCTGGTGGGGTTTGTAGAGCTAAAACTCACAAAAGTGTGGGAGCATGGGTGAAAAAGGACTTCTGTATTCCTCTCTGTATCCTCAGACATTCCTCGAGTCTTTTACAACCAAAATTCATTCAGGTATTACTTATACAATCAAAACCGACCATAAAAAAATAGACAATAAAAATATACCGTAAAAAATATATACTGAAAACCAGGCTCCTGGTTGCCAGTCCAGCCAGCAAGGAGCTTAGATGTCACCACTCCATCCTCCTGACGAGTAAAAGCTGAGCAAATGGAAAAGCAGCAACTGTTCTTAGGCGCACCGGAGGAGTGAGGTCACAGAGCAAACCACTGCCCCCAGACTGGAGAGACAGACAGACAGACAGACGCAGAGAATCACAGCTCACTGGAGCAAAAACCCAGCAGCAAACGCCTCTGGGTACCAGCGCTGGGTACGAAACCTGAACGGAAACCGATGAATTGCTAGAGGCTCTCGCGGACCAGTCTGAGAGTTAAAATCTCCGGGAGCTCCAGTCCTGGGGTTGGGGAGGCTGGGGGACTCCCCTGTTTTTTTTAGTTTTAGCTCTACAAACTCCACCCTAACCCTTACCAGACTTCTGGTTTCCAGTCCATGTAAGGAGCTAAGCCATGCAAAAAAATTTTATTGATTGATGAAAAACATTGATTTTGGTAACCCAAATGTGGGCCAGGAAAAGAGGTGAATGGGTGTCCTGGCCACAGGGAGTAGAAAATATCAAGAGCTAACCAAGGAATCCTGGATGAGGTCACTGTGAGGGGCTGAACTGTGTCCCCCCAAATTCATATGTTGATATCCTGATTCCAGTAACTCAAAATGTGATTGAATTGGGAGAAAAGGCCTCTAAAGAGGTAATTAAGTTAAAGTGAAGTCATCAGGTGAGCCCCGCCCTAATCTGACTGACTTCTTATGAGGATATAAGAATAGGACATAGATATTCACTGAAGACAGTCATGTGAGGTCACCGGGAGGAGAGGGCCGTCTACTAGCCAAGGAGAGAGGCCTCGGGAGAAACCAGCCCTGCGGACACCGTGATCTCGGACTTCCAGCCTCCAGACTGTGAGACGTGTTTCTGTTGTGTAAGCTGCCCAGTCTGAGGCACTTTGTTATGGCAGCTTGAGCAAACTAATACCATCACGAAAACCTTGTTTTTCCTATACTTTAGTGTACCATTCGCACCTCTGGTTCTTTTTTTATTAAAAAATTTTAGTGTTGTCTGGCTGGTGTGGCTCAGTGGTTGAGCGTCGACCCACACACCAAGAGGTTGCTGGTTCGATTCCCGGTCAGGACACATGCCCAGGTTGTGGGCCTGATCCCCAGTGGGGGACATGCAGGAGGCGGCCAATCGATGTTCTCTCTCATCGATGTTTCTCTCTCTCTCTCTCCTTCTCACTTCCTCTCTCTCCAAAATCAATAAAGGAAAAAAGAAAAAATTAAAAAAAAAATTTTAGTGTTGACACTGTTGCAGATGTCCCCTATTTTCCTCCACTTTGCCCACCTCCACCCCCACCCTGGGCCTTCACCACACTATTGTCTGTGCCCATGGGACCCCTGATTCTTGAGCCCATCTGACATAGGAGCACACACAGCAATCTGAGCTGTAACAGAGGCACAGGGTTCTGATGTTCAAATTAGGGACCTGGCACATGAGTGCCACGCTGACCAGCCTCCAAATGAGGAGGTCTTGGTGGGTGTGGGAGACTCTTAGAAATCTCCAGAAGACTTGAGCGAAGGTATTTGGAGCTTGAACTCTGCTAACCTCTCAGGGAGACATGCATATGGAGTTGACCTGATGTATAGCTGTGTCTCCTCTGTGTGAAGCTCCTAGGTGTGACCAGAGAGCCAGGTGTCTGGGGCCATTATTTCTTCAAACAGGTTCTCTATCCTTTGCTTGCTCTCTTCTCCTTCTGATACCCCTATGATGAAGATGTTAGGCTTGATGTTGTCCCAGAGGTCTCTCAGACTTTCCTCATTTTTAAACATTCTCTTTGTTGTTGTTGTTAATCCTCATCCAAGGATACTTTTTCCATTCAGAGAGAGAGAGGGAGGGAGGTGTGTGTGGGGGGGGAGAGGGAGAGAAACATTGATGTGAGACAGACACATCAATCGGTTGCCTCCCACATGCACCCTGACCGGGAGTCAGGGAGCAAACCCACAACCCAGGTAGGTACCATTGACTGGAAGTTGAACTTGTGACCCTCAAGTATGCAGGCTTATGCTCTAACCACTGAGCCACAGTGGCCAGGGCAACTTCTCTTTTCTTTTTCATGCTCTGCTTCAGTGCTTACTATCTTGTCCTGTACGTTGCTGATTCAATCTTCTGCTTTATCTAACCTACTGTGGCTTCCTTCTAGTATATTCTTCATTTCAGATATTGTATTCTTTATTTCTGACTGGTTCTTTTTTATGGTTTCTATGTCATTTTTAATGCCTACTGTCTCTTTATTTAAGTGCTCACTACAATCATCCATTCTTCCCCTAAGGTCCTTGAGCAGTCTTACAACCATTGTTTTAAACTCTGCATCTGGTATTTTGGTTGCATCCATTTTATTTAATTATTTTTATGGGGATTTCTCTGGGCTGGGGACCAAACTGAAACTGACGTATGTGCCCTTGACCAGAATTGAACCTGAGACTCTTTGGTCCACAGGCTGATGCTCTAACTGCTGAGCCAAAACGGCCAGGACTAAGTCTTTACTCTATTTTGACTTTATTCTTGTATATGATGTAAGAAGGTGGCCTAGTTTCATTTTTTGCATATATCTGTCCAGTTTTCCCAACACCATTTATTGAATAGATTGTCTTTACCCCATTGTATATTCTTGCCTCTTTTGTCATAGATTAATTGACGTTGGTTTATTTCTGAGCCCTTTATTCTGTTCCATTGATCTGTGTGTCTGATTTTATGACAGTACCCTTCTGTTTTGATTCCTATAGGCCTTGTAGTGGAGTTTGATATCTGATAGTATGATACCTCCAACTTTGTTATCCTTTCTCAAGATAATTATGCCTAGTCGGACTCTTTTGTGGTATCATATAAATTTTAGGATTATTTGTTGTAGTACTGTGGCATATGCCATTAGTATTTTGATAGGGATTGAATTGAATCCATAGATTGCATTGGGTAATATGGACATTTTAACAATGTCAATTCATTCTATCCATAAGCATGGTATATGCTTCTACTTATCTGTATCTTCAGTTTCTTTCTTCAGTGTCTCATAGTTTTCTAAGTACTGGTCTTTTACCTCCTTGGTTAAATTTATTCCTAGGTATTTTTTTTAATGCAATTGTAAATGGGATTGTTTTCTTAATTTCTCATTTGAATGTTGTTGGTATATAAGAATGCAACTAATTTCTGTGTATTAATTTTGTATCCTGCTGCTTTACTGAATTCATTTCTCAGTTCTAATAGTTTTATTAGTGGAATCTTTAGGGTTCTTTCTATATAGTATCATGTCATTTGCAAATAATGACAGTTTTACTTCCTCCTTTCCAATTTGGATGTCTAGTATTTCTTCCTCTTGTCTGGCTGCAGTGTCTAGGATTTCCAATACTATGTTGAATAAAAGTGGTGAAAGTGGACAACCCTGTCTTGTTCCTGATCTGAAGGAAGACGCTTTTGGCTTTTACCCACTGAGTATGATGTTGGCTGTATGTTTATCATATATGGCCTTTATTATGTTGAGCTATGTTCTTCTATTCCCACTTTGCTGAGCGTTTTTACCATAAATGAATGCTAATCTTTGTCAAATTCTTTCTCTGCATTTATTGATATGACTATATGACTTTTATTCTTTGTTTTGTTTATGTGGTGTATCAACGTTAACTGATTTGCTGATGTTAAATGAACCTTGCATCCCAGAATAAATCCCACTTGATTATGGTGACGATCTTTTTAATGTATTGCTGGATTTGGTTTGCTAATATTTTGAGGGTTTTTGTATTTGTGCTCATCAGGGATATCAGCCTAGAATTGTTTTTTTTTTTTCTTTTGTAATGTCTTTGTCTGGTTTTGGAATTTGGATAATGCTGGCCTCGTAAAATGAGTTTGGGAGCCTTTCTCTTAAAAATGTTTTTTGGAATAGTTTGAGAAGAATAGGTGTTAATTCTTTGAATGTTTGGTAAAATTCACCTGGGAAGCCATGAAGTCAAAGAAACAGCTTTTGGTTTCATTGATCTTTGTATTTTTTACATTCAATTTTGTTTATTTCGGCTCTAATGTTCTCCTTCTATTGGGCTTTGTTTGTTGTTCTTATTCTAGTTCCTATAGGTGTAAGGTTAGATTGTGGTAGGCCTGTATTGCTATGAATTTCTCTCTTAGAGCTGCTTTAACAATGCCCCATAGATTTGGGGTTATGTTTTCATTTTATTCATCTCAAGATATATTTTGATTTCTTCCTTGATCTGCATTGTGTAGAAACATGTCATTTAGCCTTCATGTGTTTGTGTTTTGTTTTTTTGTGGGTTTTTTTTTTTTGGTAATTATTTTCTAGTTTCATACCACTGTGCTCAGAAAAGATACTTGATAGGCTTTCAGTCTTCTGAAATTTATGAAAAATGCGGTCTATTTTGGCAAAGGTTCTATGTGCACTTAAAAAGAATGTATATTCTGCTGCTTTCAGGTGAAATGCTCTAAAAAATATTAATTCAATACATCTAGTCTAATATACAATTTAAGGCTGCTGTTTCCTTGTTGATTTTCTCTCTGCAAGATCTATCCATTGATGTCATTGGGGTATCAAAGTCCTCTACTATGACTGTATTACTGTTGATCTCCCCCCCCCTTTTTTTTTGTTAATCCTCACCTGAGGATATTTTTCCATTGATTTTTTTTAGAGAGTGCGGAAGGGAGAGAGAGAGAGAGAAACATTGATGTGAGAGAGACCCATCAATTGGTTGCCTCCCACACAGCCCTGGTCTGGGCCAGGGAAGCCTGCAACCCAGGCACCTGTCTTTGACTGAAATTGAACCCAAGACCCTTTGGTTCACAGGCTGACACTCTAACCACTGAGCCAGATCAGCCAGGGCTGGTCTCTCCCTTTATGTTCATCAATATTTGTATATATATATATATATATATATATATATATATATATATATAGAGAGAGAGAGAGAGAGAGAGAGAGAGAGAGATTATATATATATATATATTTGTCATAATATATATTATATATAATATATATATAAAATATACATATATATAATATATATATATTCATTCCTATGTTGAGATAATGTTTACATGTTTAATGTACAAATGTTTATATCCTTTTGTTGGATTGATCTCTTTATCATTATGTAATGTCCTTCTTTGTCTCTTATTATAGCCTTTGTTTTAAAGTTTATTTTGTCTGGTACAAGTTTGCCTCCCCAGCTTATTTTTTGTTTCCATTTGCATGAAATATCTTTTCCATCCCTTTACTTCCAGTCTCTGTGTGTCTTTTGATCTGAAATGGGTCTCTTGTATACTCCATATGTATGGGGCTTATTTTCTTATCCATTCAGCTACCCTATGTCTTTTGATTGATAAATTTAATCAATTTACATTTAAAATGATTATTGATAGGTGCAGAGTTATTGCCATTTTATTATCCATATTTATGATTTTCTTCTTCTACTTCTTAAATAAGTCCCTTTAACATTTGTTGTAATACTGGTGTGGTGGTGATGAACTCCTTAAGCTTTTTCTTGTCTGGGAAGCTCCTATCTGTCCTTCAGTTTAAATTTTAGTCTTGTTGGGTAGAATAGTCTTGATTGTAGGTTCTCGCTTTTCATCACATTGAATATTTTGTGTCAACCCACTCTAGCGGCCTGAAAAATTTCTGTTGAGAAATCAGCTGAAAGTCTTTTGGGAGCTCCCTTGTAGGTAACCAACTGCATTTGTCTGGCTGCTTTTAAGATTCTCTCTTTTTTTCTGTAACTTGTGGCAATTTAATTATGATGTGTCTGGGTGTGGGCCTCTTCAGATTCATCTTGTTTGGTACTCTCTGCAGTTCCTGGACTTGTATGTCTATTTCCTTCACCAGGTGGGAAAAGTTTTCAGTCATTATTTCTTCCAATATGTTCCCAATTTCTTGGTCTCCCTCTCGTCCTTTTGGTACCCCTATATATGAATATTGTTATAGCTGATATAGTTGTCCTGGAGGTCCCTTAAACTATCTTGATTTTTTAAATTATTTTTTCTGTTGGGTGTTTTCTGCTACCTTGTCTCCCTAATCACTAATTCAATCCTCTGCTTATCATCTGCTGTTGATTTCTTCTAGTTTATTCTTCATTTCAGTTAAGGTAGTCTTTATTTTCTTACTGGTTCTTTTGTATGATTTCTATGTTCTTTTTAATGCTTATTATACCTGTGTTGAAGTTCTCACTGAGTTTATCTATTCTTCCCTAAGTTCCTTGAGCATCCTTATAACTGGTGTTTTTAACTCTGCATCTGGTAGATTGCTTACCTCCATTTTGTTTAGTTCTTCTTCTGGAGTCTTCTTCTGTTCTTCCATTTGGGGCATGTTTCTCTCTCTCTCTCCTTATTTTGGCTGCCTCTCTGCACCTGTTTCTATGTATTAGGTAGATCTGCTATGTCTCCCAGTCTTGGTAGAGACTGTTGGGAGTGGTGCCACTGGAACAGCGATCACCACGGTTTGACATAGTCACGGGTGAGCCCCACGGTTTGACATAGTCCCGGGAGAAGTGGATTCACTGCGTGGCAGGAATCACGAAGAACAGTGACTAAAGATATGAAGTAATGGGAAAATAAAAATGCAGGATGGCAACTGAAGGAGACTAATCTTTGCTTTCTCTGTCTATCTGTTATCTGTCTGTTAGGAATCATTATAGAAATAACATGTAAATGATTAATAATATAGATGTTAGAATAGCCTGCAGAAAGAAAAGACAAAAAAATAATAAGAATTTAGGATAAGATTATAAAAGATTAAGAGGGAGCTAAAAAAGGAAAATAGATCAAGAGCTAAGAAAAAGTTACAGAAATCGAAATAGAGGATATGAAAAAGAAGAAGTTAAATGATACAATGTCTGCATAAAAATTAACAGAAAGGTTGCTAAGCAATGAGTCATATAGTGAAAAGTAACTGTAAAGGTTAAGAGTTGTTAAACATCATTGTTGTGTCTGGATGTAAAATGAAAGGGTTAATAATGTTTTAACAGAATCAAACTCCATTCTGACCCTCACTTACTGCACGTACTCACCCTGGCAGTTTCTTTTTTGTAAACATAAGGGCCTTGAGACGCCCAAAGAAAACTATAAAGATAAGGGGTTGAGGATGGCCTTGGGAAACTCAGAGGAACCATGAGAAAAAAGAGATTAATAGTTACCCTGACCTCTAACAAGCTCCTCTCCCCCCCTTCTCTGTATCAGCCCACCTTAACGGTGCCAAAAGCGGCACCAAGAATGTAGTTTTTTGTTTTGTTTTGTTTTGTTTTCTGTAGTTTGTGCTTTTAAAAGTGGGCAACAAAGAAGGCTCGTTGCTGGGATCTGAAAAGAGCCTCCCAGTCTGCCGGTGTAACAGCCCGCCGGTGTAAATAAAGTGAAGCACCTGTGACTCACGTGTCGTCTCTCTCTTGCCGACTCCGTCCACACCTAAGGGAGGGAATCCCTGGACTGCTGAGGCTGGACCCCAGCAGAGACCTTATGTCGTAGGTGTCCTATGGGGCCCAGTGGTGCAGTCTTCCTGATTACCTGAGCCGGTTGCTGTAGGAGTGCCTTCTGTGTGGGTTATGTGTGCCTTCCTGTTGTAGTTGAGCCTTGATTGCTGTTGGCACATCAGTGGGTGTGCTTTACCTTCAGGCTGACTGGCTGTGGGGATTGGCCATGACCACAGCGTGTGAGCGACTGTGCAGGGCTGGCCCCGTGGAGTGGTGTTCACCCCAAAAGGCTCTGGTGCCTGCTGAGACCAGCCTTTGGGTGTACCGCTGTGGAGCTAACTGGTTGGTGCGCTGTTGTCATCTGAAGCCAGCCATTGGTCTGTTGTTTCTCAGGCCTCTCGGGAGGGGCTGTGGTGCAGGCCAAGGCGAGCCACTGCCTGCGACTGACCTGGGCTTGCCCGGCGGGAGCTGGAAAGTGATCCAGGGCTGGTAGCTGCCTGTGCTGGGCCTAGAGGCACATGGGAGAGGCCAGGCTGCAATGGAGGCTGCTCAGTAAGAGAAACAGGTACCCCAAGGCCTGCTGCCACCTGCTGGCTGCACGTGAGGATCTGCTGCTAAAAGAGCCTCCACTGGTGTGAGCCTGTCTGACTGCCTCGTGTTGAAAGAGCCTGGTGGTGCTCAAGCTGGGTGGGGCATGGTCTCACGGAGTCATCAGGGTGGGGCAGTTGCTGCTCACCAGGCTAATGCAGATTCACATTTGGCCATGTGGGGGGAGAGTTCAACACAGAGACAATGATGGCCGTCACTCTAGCCCTTTGCCTGGAGCCACATAACTTAGTTTCCCCCTGTATCTCTGGTGCCTTCCAAGCTGACGTCCTTTCCATGTTGGAGCCCAGGGTGAGTGCCTGCGAGTGACTGAGTCTGTGCACGGGCCCTTTAAGAGGACACCTAGGTTTCCAGGGGCCTTCCGTCTCACCCTGACTGAGGGAATCCCCACTGACGTTCACAGCCAGATGTTGTGGGAGCCAGGGTGGGGCTGGGACACCTTGCTTCTCAGGCAGGACTTGTTCGGCAGAGATATCTTTCCTGACTGTCATCTGCCACACATGGGTGTGTGCCTTCTTGTTTTGCAACTCAACCCCTCCTACCAGCCTCAATGTGCCTTCTTCTTTATATCCCTAGTCATAGGACTTCTATTCAGCTAACCTTGAAATGGTTCTCCAGGCTGATTGTTCTCTAATTTAGTTGTAATTGTAATCTACTCATGGGAGGAGGCAAGAACAGCATTGCACCACTCTGTCATTTTGACTGGAATCCACCAGGGAGAGGGAGAGAGAGTCAGAAACATCAATGAGAAAGAACATCGATTGGCCGCCTCCTGCATGCCCCCCACTGGGGATCGAGCCCACAACCTGGGCATGTGCCCTGACCGGGAATCGAACTGGTGACCTCTTGGTGCAGGGTCAACGCTCAGCCACTGAGCCACGCCGGCCAGGCACCACCTTCATTTCTAAAGTATATTCTTTACTGGGTATAGAATTATAAGATGGCAGTTATTTTCATTATGTACTTCAAAAATATTGTTTCATTATTTTCTCAATTTTGTAATTTTTCTCGAGAAGTCTTTGTTATTCCTTTAAAGGAAAACTGTCTTTTTCCCTCCTTTGTTGTTGATTTTTAGCAATTTCAGTAAGATAAACCTATGTGTGGCTTATTTTTACGTGTGTAGATCTTAAATCTGTGGCTTGATATTAGTTTTGGAGAAATCTTGGCCAGTACTTGTTCTAATAAGATTTCTGTCCAATTCTTTTTTTTTTTTTTTTCTCACCCGAGGACATTTTTCCATTTTTTGTTCAGATAGAGTGGGAGGGAGAGAGAGAGAGAGAGAGAGAGAGAGAGAAACATTGACGTGAAAGGGACACATCGAGTGGCCGCCTCCTGCACAACCAACCAGGGCCGGGGACAAACTGCAAGCGAGGTACGTGCCCCTAGCGGGAACCGAACCCGAGTCTCTCTGGACCGCGGGCCGACGCTCTAACCGCTGAGCCAAACCGGCCAGGGCATTTCTGTCCAATTCTTTATTTTAATTTTTATTGCACTACAAATACCTTACTGTTACACATTTTCACTGTTTTTCATGTGGTATGTTTACACTTTCAGTCTTTTCCTTCTTTTCCCCCTCAATTTTTCTATTGAAAAATTTTTATTTATCCATTTTCCTGTTCACTAATCCTTTTTTGTTTTGAATTTAATCAATAGATGGGTTAAACCCATCTGTTGAATTCTGTTTCAAATGATTTGTTTTATGTTCTAGAATTGTCATCTTTGGTGTCCACAAAAACGCACCTCTCACATCCAAATGTAGGGGGCATAACTGACCATTGGTCCCAGCTGCCGCACTCTGAAGTTTATACTGTGTTTGTGCTGAAGCTGTGATTCCCACAGTCTGCACCTGAGCTCAGCAAGGACACCAAAGCCAACCCTGTCCTGAGAGTGTGGGGACTCATCTCTCAGTAGAGTTTGCCTTCTGGCCTCCCCAACATTCCTGCCTTACAACTGCACTTCCACATAAGATCCTTCCAGAAAATCTTCCTCCCTTTCCTCTCTCTTTCCCCTGGGGTCATATCTTGGTTCTCTCAAGATTCCTCCCATTTCCTCTTTGTTTTGGTATGTACCTGGGATCTATCGTTATCAGGTATGCTAAGATGACAGTTACAGATTGATGCCGGCCGTGAAAGAGGGGTTTACTACTTACAGTTCCCAAGAGGAGGGGTCATGCCATGCCATACAGGGCCACACGGGGAAGCACCAGGGCTGGTCTGGAGGCTGAAAGAGAGGCGAGAGCATGGACCAGAGCCTTTACTGTGGTTCTGTGGTAAGGAAGGGGTAAGGCAGGATAAGCTTCTGAGCAGCTTTAGGACTGGAGAGTTTGATTTTGGCAGGCTCTGGGTTATAGAAGTGGTCGCTAGTTGCCTCGTACTTGGCCCTGGGGTGGCTTAGGGCAGGGAGAATATTGGCCTGGTGTGTGAGAGTTAGATAATGCAAGTGGTTGGGGGCCTTGTCTCTGGATTAGTTTATCTGCGCATCAAAGGTAGGCTTGCAGGCAAATTGTTTGCTATCTCCAGGAAGTGGCTAACTCTAAGAGGGTCAGTTCCTCTCTAGTCCATGAGGTCTCAAGATGTCAAAACATTGTAAAATATAAAAAATAGGTTTGGGGGGGAAAATGGCAGTGGAGTGAATGGAAGCTACACAGACCGTCTCCCGGGACCAAACTGGAATTGCAACTCAAATAAAGACACAGCCAACTGAAAAGCAGCTGGAGAGAACCCATATAACCAGGGACAGAAAGAGGACACCAAATCCAGCCTGGTAGGAACTGCAGAGGCGTGAGAGGGCGGGCTGGGAGCCCACGGACAGCAGCTGAGGGCTGCTTTAGCTGTGAGCTGTTCCCACTGAGAAAGTGGGGGTTTTAACAAGTACCAAATCAGCTATAGCCACTCACCTTGGGCTCTGGCAGAGGGAGGGCGGACTGGACTGGAACTGTGTGGAGAGGGTCTGGGGCTCCTGGCTCAGGAGAGAGCTGGAGGGGAGGACACTGGGAGTTTGTGCTGAATCACTCCCTCATAGGACGGTAGCCATTTTCCACAAAAAGCCTCTTCCAAGAGCCCCAGGGAGAAGCAACGCCCCCTCCCTCAGGAATTCAGCACCACCAGGCCGGGCCAGAGAAATGCAAATTCAGGCTCATTAAGAGCTAGAGTCCATTTCTTAAAGTACGTTTTTATTGATTTTTTAGAGATATAGGAAGGGAGAGAGAGATAGAAACATCAATGTGAGAGATACACCGATAAGCTGCTTCCTGCCTGCCCCCTACTGGGGACTGAGCTTGCAACACAGGCATGTGCCCTGACCAGAAATCGAACCAGGACCTCTCAGTCCATGAGATGACGCTCACTCCACTGAGCCGCACCAAAAGCAAGTGTCACACCTGCTGGAAATTCTCTTACACCTGAGGGATTTTTTTATTCAGCTGAGGGCTACAAATCCAGGCTCATCAAGTAACTGAGACTAACAGCCTGAAGGCAAAAGCTAGAGGATAACTGAACCTTTTCAAAGACTGCAAATCTACCGAGGAAAGTAAGACTTGACAGTGGAGTTTAATGTGTGTCCTCCCACACTCATCCAAACCCAGCAGAGGGAGCCACAACCAGCGGCACACCAACACCCACAGGGAAAATTTGGCAGGCTCCAAACCCGCTGAGACAGCCGAAACAGTGAAACAAAGAAACAAATCCCAAATGAAAGAACAACAGAATTCTACAGAAGAAGAGATAAATGAAACGGAATTAAGCAAGATATCAGAGGCAGAGTTCAGAGTAATGATTATGAGGAAGATCCACAGTGTGAGTAAAGGTATAGAAACATTGAAAATCAACCAATTGGAAATGAAAAACCACTAAGCAGATATGAAAAATGACATAGCAGAAATAAAGAACACATTGGAAGGAATAACCAGCAGAGTAGAGGAAGCTGAGGATCGGATCAGTGAATTAGAAGACAGGGTAGAAAAAAATCACCCAATCAGAGAACCAAAAAGAAAAAACAATTTAAAAACAGGAAGATAGCTTAAGAGAACTGTGGGAAAATATGAAACGTAACAACATTTGCATCATAGGAGTGCCAAAAGAAGAAACTGAGCAAGGGTTAGAGAATATATTTGAAGAAATAGTGACAGAAAACGTTATAGCTTGGTGAAAGAAAAAGGCATACAAGTTCAAGAAGCACAGAGAGCCCCAAGTAAGAAGAACCCAAAGAGGGCCACACCAAGACACATCATAATTAAAATGCCAAAACTTAAAGACAAAGAGAAAATCCTAAAGGCAGTAAGAGATAAGCAACAGGTTACCTACAAAGGAACCTCCATACGGCTATCAGCTGACTTCTCAACAGAAACACTACAGACCAGAAGGGAATACATGAAGTAATCAAGGTAATGTAAAACAAGGATCTGAATCCAAGACTACTTTATTCAACAAGGCTATCATTCAAAATAGAAGGTGAAATAAAAAGCTTCCCAGACCAAAGAAAAAAAAAAAGAAAAGGCTAAGGGAATATATTAGCACCAAACCAGCACTCCAAGAAATGTTAAAAGGACTGCTGTAATTAGTAGAAGAAATAAAAAGAGAAACATAACCATAATAAACAAAAATGATAATAAATAAGTACATATCAATACTAACCTTAAATGTAAAAGGATTAAATGCTCCAATCAAAAGACACAGAGTAGCGGATTGGATAAGAAAGCATGACCCATATATATGTTGTTTACAAGAGACCCACCTCACAACAAAAGACTCACATAGGTTGAAAGTGAAGGGGTGGAAAAAAATCTTCCAAGCAAACGGGAAGGAAAAAGAGCTGGGGTAGCAATACTCATATCTGATAAAATAGATTTCAAAATGAAGGCCATAACTACAGACACAGAAAGTCACTACATAATTTTGAAAGAATCTATCCAACAGAAGGTAAACATATATGCACCCAATATAGGAGCACCAAAATACATTAAAAAACTCCTGGAGGATTGCAAAGGAGAAATCAACAGCAATACAATCATAGCAGAGGACTTCAACACCCTCGCTGACATTACTGGATAGATCCTCTAGACAAAAAATTAAGAGACTCTAAATGATGAACTAGATGAAATGGATTTAATAGATATCTACAGAGAATTACACCCCAAAACTGAAGAATTCATATTCTTTTCAAGTGCACATGGAACATTCTCAAAGATAAACCACATGTTAGGACACAAGCTCAGTCTCTACAAGTACAAGAAGACTGAAATCATATCAAGCATCTTCTCAGATCACAATGGCATGAAACTAGAAATCAACTGCAACAAGAACATGCAAAGACATTTGAACACATGGAGGCTAAATAGCATGTTATTAAACAATGAATGGGTTACCAAGGAGTACAAGGAAGAAATAAAAACTTCCTGGAAACCAATGAAAATGAACACACAACAACACAAAATCTATGGGATGCAGTGAAAGCAGTCTTTAGAGGGAAGTTCATAGTACTACAGGCCCACCTCAAGAAACAAGAAAAATGTCTAATATCCCTACAACTTAAAGAACTAGAAAGTAAACAAAAAGAAAAATCCAGAGCAAGTAGAAGGAAAGAAATAGTAAAGATCAGAGAAGAAATAAATGACATAGAAACTAAAAAAAAAAAAAAAAAAAAAAAAAAAAAAAAAAAAAAAAAAAAAAAAAATTCAAAAGATCAATGAAACAAAGAGCTGGTTCTTTGAAATGATAAATGAAATTGATAGTCCCTTAGCCAGACTCACCAGAAACAAAGAGAGAGGACCCAAATAAACAAAATCAGAAACTAAAAAGGAGAAGTAACAACTGACAACACAGAAATAGAAAGGATTCTTAAAAAATACTATGAATAATTATATGCCAACAAATTGGACAATCTATGTGAAATTGACAAATTTCTAGAATCACACAGTCTCCCAAAACTGAACCAAGAAGAGACAGAAAACTTGAACAGACAAATAACAACTAAGAAAATTGAAGATGTAACCAAGAAACTCCCAGCAAACAAAAGCCCAGGCCCGGCCGGCTTCACGGGGGAGTTTTACAGAACATTCAAAGAACTAACATGCATTCTCCTCAAACTATTCCAAAAAACCCAAGAAGAAGGAAGACTTCCAAACTCGTTTTATGAGGCCAGCATAATTCTAATTCCAAAACCAGATAAAGACACTACAAAAAAAGAAAACTACAGGCCAATATCCCTGATGAACATAGATGCCAAAATCCTGAACAAAATACCAGCAAATCACATCCAGCAATACATTAAAAAAATTATTCACCATGACCAAGTGGGATTCATCCCAGGGATACAAGGCTGGTACAATATTTGCAAATCAATAAATGTGATACACCACATAAACAAAATGAAAGATAAAAACCATATGATCTTATCAATAGATGCTGAAAAACCATTAGACAAAATCCAGCACACATTTCTGATAAAAACGCTCAGCAATGTGGGAATAGAGGGACCATATCTCGACATAATAAAGGCCACATACGAAAAACCTACAGTCAACCATCATACTCAATGGGCAAAACTGAAAGCATTCACCTGAAGAACAGGAACAAGTCAGGAATGCCCACTTTCACCACTCTTATTTAACATAGTAGTGGAAGTCTTAGCCACAGCAATTAGACAAGAAGAAAAAAGGGATCCAAATTGGAAAGGAGGAAGTGAAACTGTCATTATTTACAGATAACATGACATTGTGCATAGAAAACCCTAAAGACTCCACCAATGTGACAGCTGTTGATATAGCAAAGTGATTTATGGTTCCAATGCAATCCCTATCAAAATCTCAATGACTTTTTTTTTTTTTTTTTCAGAAATGGAAAAACACATCCTAAAATTCATATGGAATCTAAAGGGACCCTGAATAGGCAAAACAATCCTGAAAATGAACAAAGTTCTAGGGTGTACACTTCCTGATTTCAAAACATGCTATAAAGCTACAATAATCAGAACAGTGTGGTACTAGTATAAAGACAAGACATATAAACAAATAGAATAGAATAGAGACCCTAGAAATAAACTCACACATACCGTCAAATGCTTTTTGACAAGGATGTCAAGACCATTCCTTGGGGGAAAGAACAGTCTTTTTAACAAAGAATGCTGGGAAAACTGAACACTCATTTGCAAAAAGTGAAGTTGGACCTTACACCATATATACCAATGAATTCAAAACTGATCAAAGACCTCAACATAGCAGCTCAACATGCGGGCTAAAGAGGTTTGTGCAATGATGTCTGGACCAACTGTCCACAGTGGGGCGGGGGGCAGCGTGATAGGGACAGAAGAGGGGGTTCCAGGGTCCTCGAGAACCTTGTTACTTCCTCCCACCCCCAACTGACCAGTTAGTAGCCATCCTCAGCCTCCACTTCCTTCAGAAGCTCGGCCTTGCCCGTCTGCCAGCCTTCTTAGGCCCTCTGCCAGGGCCCAGGAGGCGCTCCCCAAGCGTTTCCCGAGGTGCCTTGGGCACCAGTGTTTGGAGGTTTAACTGCCCGTTTCCTACTGTTCTCCTGCGAGACGGAGTTTCCTGCGAGCGAAACGTGTCCGGTCTGTGTGCCTCCAGGGCCTTAGAAGAGAGCATTCACCGACACGTTTGAAGAACATGCTGATGCAGATGTTGGGTCCATGGGCAAAGAGGGTCAATGTCAAGAAACAAGAAAATATTCTGGTAACTCCCAGGAGAAACCGGGAAAATAAGCGTATGGGAAGCTGGTCCCGGAGAGATGAACAAAGTAGACGGCAGAGAACAGGCCGTACCTTGGCTTCTGCTTCCAACATCGCGGCTCGACGGCGCGATGCTCACCGTGTGGTCAGCACCGCCAGGGGCCGGAGAGGGACCCCGGGCCTGTAATTGAAGGCCACTGCCTCCAATGTCCTCTTTATTGCGGGAACTCAGGCTGGTGCCCTTTGCTGCCCCAGGCTGCTTGGGACCAGCTGGAGAGAGAGCTGCTCTCCGGGAGGCCTAATTTCATATGTAATAACCCCTTTCACACCTCTGTGTGGGTGTGGCATCATCAGTGTGCACATCCGAACCAGATTTTGGGTGGGGGTTCTCCTGTCTTTGCAGGGCGCCGTGACAGGACAGGCGGACAGGGCCCGCTCCTCTGTTCTGGTGGGCTGTGGGCGGTGGGCGGCTCCCTCGTTCTGCAGTGCTGTGTAGCCCCCCTGGGCTCCAATGTTGCAGGTTTGGCAGACATCTGTTGGAGGTTTTAACATTTCGGATGGGGGTGTGGGTTGGGGTCCTTTAAAGTGTCCCCAGGTCATGTGTCTCAGCGGGGTCCTACCCATGTGTCCTACAGTGAAGCTGTGACCAGCCAGGCTCGGGGAAGACCACACCCGGTGTGAGACACAGACTCGGTTGGTGGTTGCTCAGGAAAGAGCGGAGTTAAGCAAAAAGGGAAAAGAGAATAGAGAGAAATAGCCGTCGCGTGGCCGGCTGAGGCCCCATCACTGGGCCCTGTACCTCCGCTGCCTGTGCTTGTGGTAACAGAGACCTTGATCCTCAAGCTTACAAGGAAATACGTTCAGTCCGGCCGGGGTGGCTCGGTGGCTGAGCGTTGACCCGTGCACCAAGAGGTTGTGGGCCCAATCCTCAGTGGGGGGCATGCAGGAGGCGGCCAGTCGATGCTCTCTCTCATCGATGTTTCTATCTCTCTCTCCCTCTCCCTTTCTTTCTCTCTAAAATCAATAAAGGAAAAAAAATTTTAAAAAGAAGAAAGAAAATACAGTCATGGCACCTTTGGCACAGTGAGGGCATACTCTGACCCAGCTAAGCCCACGGTCTCGAAACCCTATGAGACGCCACCCCCATGGGGCACTCCTCCCTGGCTCTCTGGAGGACAGACGTGATCAGTGTGAGCAGGGTGGAGAGAGGCAGTCCTGTCTCGGCTCAGCTCTGGGACAGAGCCCCACGGACCAGGCAACTTCAACAGACACCTTTGTCCCTCCGGGTTCCAGTGGCTGGAAGTCTAAAACCAAGGGGCCGGGAGATTCTGTTCCCAGTGGGGACTCTCCTGGCTTACAGATGGCTGCCTCTTTCTTCCTTTAATATAAGGGCGCTAACGCCATCATGGGGGCCCCACCCTCATGATCCCTCCTAACCTCCCAATCCCATGGCGAGTGAATCTGGGAGGACACACATTCCGTCCGTCCGTAACACCTCTGCAAGCGTACCCAGTTACAACAGCAGCAGAAAGACAGACGAGAGAGGAGAGAGGGAAAGGGGGAACATGAGCGACATAGAAACGGAGCCTGGATCTAGGGGAGGAAAAACACACCCTGAGAAGGAGATCCCCATGTGGCCCAGATGGAAATGCAGCAGTTACGACAAGGTGACACAGAGAGATAAGAGGCTTTGCACCGCTACAAGGCAGGTTCCGGGTTGCCTTGGACACCCACGGAAACGCATCAGTTGGCAAACTTTTATGGATTCAATCAACACTGGGGCTCGTTGCAGAATTACCTGGGGAGACTGCTGAATTAGAACAAAAGCTCCCCTATAATCACAGGGACGTTACTGAGCACAAAACAGGGGACAGTGAGTACGTTCGCCTTAACTGTTGGAGCCCTGGCTGGCCCGAACGCCGCCTGCTCACCGCACCCATCGTCCCCAAAATATCCCATGGTGGGTGTGGCCCATGACCCAATGACCAATCTATGAAAGTTCAATTAGATTTTTGACACTTAAAATTGACTTGACAAAATGGGACCTCGTGGACTTTATTAGTTAAAATAATTTAATACGGCCCCAAATATATGAAAACGGTGTCTTTGGGGATAGAAACCATTACGTCGAACCATTTGAGGTTACACCCCGTCACCGCCCCTCCCCACTGCTTCCCATTTGACAGCCTGTTCGGCTGGCCCGGAGGCTGGAGAGAAACAAGGGCTCCCCCTGGTGGATTTCTGCCCTGGATGTCCGTCCCACCCGAGGCCCCGCACCCGAGGCCGTTGAAGTTCCTGGCTGTGTCCAGTTGCAACCTGGTGATCATTTTGCTGTCCTAGGTTTGCAAACATTTCCTGTGTAGTTTTTCTGTGCAGTTGGCCCGCACCTCCGAAGGGCCGGGAGACCTTTCTGTCCCCACGGGCTGCCTCTGAGCTCTGCTGTCACACAGTCCCAGCTGGTGAGACCACAGGGACGACAGCACACTGTGGTTCTCCAGGGGATTCCTTTGACGCTGTCCCCGACAGACACTAACAGCTTACAGAAGGGCTGGCTAGCTGCTCCAGGCCAGCCAGCCCCTTGGTGAAAGTCCTGAAAATTATTTGGTAAACTGAGGGTCACCCCGTTCCCGACTCCATCGAGAAACAGTTAATGACCCTCTCAGCGTCTCCAGTGTGAAAACAAGCCCAGCAGCCTTTGGGCCGTCCTGTGCTCTGAAGACAGCACACCCTCATGTACAGCTGACTTCATCTGACTGACCGGCTGGCTGCGAGTTGGCCCATCTCCAACGGGGAGCTTTGTAACAAGACTTCAGACTCTGTCCAAACTGGAATCACTGTCCAGCAGGCAGACCCGTCTGTGCTCTGAGAGTCCTTCACTGCAGAAGTAAGCAATCGTTTCCAAGGACGGCAGAACCAGGATTGCCATTCATTGTTAAAAATTACGTGTGTTTGATTTCTGTCTCTGGGTAACACACTCGTCCACGTGTTCAGCTTGGAAACGGCAGCTGTGCAGCAGATTGTCCAGCAGAGGGTGCCAAAGACGTTCCAAAGTGCTGGGAGCCCTGACGGGATGCCAGGGCACAAACCCGGAATCAGCCTGGCGGCTTGTCTGGATCTCAGGGTGTCTGCTGCCCTCACACTAGGAGCTCAGGTGGGCTCCACCTGCTTCTCCCTGTGAATCAGTCACCTGGGATCCCGCCTGTCCCTGTTTAAGGATCCTTGGGCTCATCAGGATAGCATAAATTATGCATTTGTGCTTCCCCCCCTAACAAATTGTTAACCAGAATTTAGTCGTGTCCAAAGCTAAACATCTCCTAACCTACCCATAGACATAAATACTAGTACCGATTTGTCCAGACTTTTAAAATTACATATATACATTCTTTATTGGAATGGCTCACACTCTCCTACTCTGGGCTGATAGGGTCTTTTTCGAGTTGTCTTGTCTGATGCTGGAGCTTTTGTGGTGGGATGTGCAGAAGGGCAAGGGAGAGACACACCGAGAGTGGACTTACAGACGGATGAGGACTGATGAGGACAAGACGAACACATAGCGATCTTGGGTCAGGGACACATTTGGCTCATCTCTGTTCCTTGGGTTTCTAAAGTCCCATTTCCCTCAGCCCTGTCATAGAAGTGTAGCTGGGGTCTCAGTAAAGCTAGAAGCAAAGCCAGTGTCCAGAGTTTCCTTTCCATGTTGGGGCCGGGTCCAGTCCAGCATCAGGCCACCTGCAGTCCATTCGTGCACGGTGTGTGGGGTCCACGTGGCCGTGGGCCACATGGGAGGGTACGGGGAGCTCACTCCAGCATCAAGAGTCTCCAGGGTCCCAAAAGCATGAGAGCAAACTTCTCTGTTTAGGGGATTAAATATCCCCACATTTCCACAGTCTTGCAATGGCCACGCCCATTCTGGCCAACCATCTCCGTCCCCAGGTGTGATTGACAGCCAGCGTCATCCCTGTCACCCCAACTTTACTGAGCATGTGTCTACTTTCCCTCTGCCCAGTCCCCTTGTCTGGCAGGGAACGTTCCTGTAATATCTGACCTCCCCTCGGCTCCTTTCCTGTGATTAATAGCTAGTGACTTACAGCGGTATCAGAGCCACGGTGAGTCTTCTGAGCTTGAAACTTCGCAGCTCCTCGGACCAGCCTAAGCCCTGCTCTTTGTGCCTTGTGTTATCTCCCTCTCGGTAAACCCCCTCCTTCCCGCACATCTGGCAAACTCCTGCTCATCCGTTGTGTCTCATCAGAAGTGCCACCTCCCCTGGGAAGCCTTCCCTTCCTCCACCCAGGCCTTTGGAACCCTGTCCCCTGACTTCTCTGAGGGAACTGGCCACAGCTAAGACAGCCCTCAGCTGCTGCCCGTGGGCACCCAGCCAGCCCTCTCGCGCCTCCGCAGCTCCTACCAGGCTCGATTTGGGGTCCTTTTTACATCCCTGGTTAAAAGGGTTCTCTCCAGCGGCTCTTCAGTTGGTTTTTCCTGATGACTTATTTTTATTTTAGTTGTAATTCCAGTTTGTTCCTGGGAGACGGTCTATGTAGCTTCCATTCACTCCGATGCTATTATAAATCTCCTTAACAAACATTTTAAAAGGAATTAACACCTTTTCTTCTCAAACTGTTCCAAAAAATTCAAGAGGTGGGAAGACTTCTGGGATCATCTTATGAGGCCAGCCTTATCCTCACTCCAACACCAGATAAAGACATTACAAAGAAAGAAAATTATAGGTATGGATCCAGAAACCCTCAATAAGATATTAGCAAATGGAAATACATAAAAAACGTCATACATCACGATCAAGTAGGATTTATTTCTGGGAGGCAAGTTTGGTTCAATATCTTCAAATCAATTAATGTAATACCACAATAAGAAAATGAAGATTAAAAATCATAAGATCATATCAATAGATGCAAAAAAAGAAGCATTTCACAAAATTCAGCACCCATTTCTGAGAAAAAACATTCAGCCAAATGGGAATAGAGGGAACATACTTCAACACAATTATGGCCAAATATGACAAACCCACAGCTATTCTATTAAATGGGTAAAAATTAAAAGTGTTTTCCTTAAGATCAGGAACCAGACAGAGATGTCCACTTTCACCACTCTTACTCAACAGGGTAATGGAAATCCTAGCCACAGCAATCAGACAAGAAAAAGAAATAAAAGGCATCCAAGTTGAAAAGGAAGAAGTAAAACTGTCATTATCTGCAGATGACATGATACTATAGAGAGAGAACCCTAAAGATTCCACCAATAAAAACACTAGGCATGATGAATAAATTTCTTAAACTGGCAGGACACACAATAAACATTCAGAAATTGTTTCCATTTGTATGCACCCATAATAAACTATAGAAAGAGAAACCCAAAACACTACTTTGAAAGGATATATGCACCCTTTATGTTCATTGTAGCATTACTCACAATAGTCAGGCTATGGAAGCAACCCAAGCGCCCATCAGTAGACGAGTGGATAGAAAAGTGGTGGTACATATATACAATGAGATATTACTTGGCCATGAAAAAGAAAGAATACTTACCATTTGCAAGAGCGTGGATGGACTTAGAGGGTTTTATGCTAATTGAAATAATTTAGTCAGAGAAAGGCAAATACCATATGATTTCACTTATATGTGGGGTCTAAAAAGCAAAATAAACAAACAAAAGAGAAACAAACTCATTGAAACAGAGAATAGACTGATGGTCAACACAGGGCAGGGTGGTTGGTGGTCTAGGTAAAAAAAATTAGAAAGGGATTAAGAACTACAAATTGGTAATCAAAAAATAGTCCTGGGGATGTTAAGTGCTACATAGGAAATATAGTCAATAATTCTGTAATTACTGCCAGGTGGTTACTTAAAATAGTGAGGAGACCACTTTGTAAAGTATATGATTATCCAACTACCACGCTGCACACCTGAAACTAATGATACATTTATTTATTTTTATTTATTTTTTATCCTCACCCGAGGACATTTTTGCATTTATCTTCAGATAGAGCGGGAGGGAGAGAGGGAGGAAGAGAGAGAAAGAAATATCAGTGTGAGACAGACACATCGACTGATTGCCACCCACACAACCCCAACTGGGGCCAGGGACGAACCGCAACCGAGGTACGTGCCCTTAGTGGGAACCGAACCCGGGTCTCTCTGGTCCGCGGGCTGACGCTCTAATCGCTGAGTCAAACCAGCCAGGGTGATATACACTTAAACTATCACTGAAAAATAAAAATTTTTTTCAAAGATGGTCAACCATGACTTGTGATGCCAATCACAAAAGAAATAAGAAGTATTAAGAAGCAAGCAGCTACTTTACAACAGTCTTGTCTTAAACATTGACAGAAATATTTGAGTCACAATATATTAATCAGAAAATTTTGAAAATACAAATGTTAGCCTTAATTGACTTTATTCTAACATTGATTACAAGTGAAAAACTATCATTTCCATTAAACATGTTCCTTAGAAAATGTGAAACTCATCATTATTATTTTTTACTACAAGAGTTATACTTCTTAGATAAGTATCACGTCCTGGCTGTTTTATGGGTATATTCATGTTCTTCCAAAAAGTATAATTTAATACTATCTAATGTCAATAAACATAAAATATTAGATGAGTCCATTATTTTTTCATACACTTTTGGCTAACAGAAACGTAATTTGACACATCTGTGCCATTTTGGACTATTCCAAGGAGACCTACCAGTAAGACATTTTTTATATAGAAGCAATACAGGTGCACGCAAAATCATTCAAACACTTCGATGAGCAAGTAAACAAACAAACAAGAAACGTGTTTTCCTCCCACAGACCCAGGACCTGCTCTTCAGATCTCAGTAACTTTTACCATTTTCATTTCTCACTTTGTACTATTCCCTTGAACTCTAAATATCACCAAGATAACCTAATTCTTTTTTTTTCCCCTTTATTGATTTTAGAGAGAGAGGAAGGGAGAGGGAGAGAGAGAGAGAAACATCGATGAGAGAGAACATCGATTGGCCGCCTCCTGCATGCCCCCCACTGGGGATCAGGCCCACAACCTGGGCATGTGCCCTGACCAGGAATCGAACTGGTGACCTCTTGGTGCATGGATCAATGCTCAACCACTGAGCCATACCGGCTGGACAATAACCTAATTCTTATCATTCTCTTTGACAAATGATTGATTTTGGACAGACGGCTCGCTAGGCCTGCTGCCAGGTGTCAGCACCAATGTCTTGGATGCTCATTTCAAGTGCCTCCAACTGTTCTTGGATCTAGGGAGTGTCTCTTTTATCGAGCGTCTTCCTCATTCTTTCCCCGATGAGTGCATGGTAGTAACTTTCCAGTGTACTTGAATGTCTCCAGAAGGCTTTAATCTCTTTCATATTGCATGAACATTTTAGTTAAGTGATTTACACTCTTTGTTTTGTAACATCCCGTCGAATGATAGCAAGTCAGATCATTCTTTAAAGAAAAAAGGACTTTGATTGACAACAGCCTTTTCAACAGCAATGTTGGAGACAGTGGAATCATATTTTAAAGACATGGAAAGAAACACATTTTAAGCCTTAAATTATCTGCACCTAAGGTCTTTTAAACACGAAGACACAGAAAAAGCTGTTACCAGAAAATAAGGCCTCAACATTTTATTTCACGTAAATCCGTTTGAAAATATTTCTAGAGGAGCCCGGCCAGTGTGGCTCAGTGGTTGAGCGTTGACCCATGCACCAAGAGGTCGCCGGTTCGATTCCTGGTCAGGGCACATGCCCAGGTTGTGGGCCCAATCCCCGATGGGGGGCATGCAGGAGGCAGCCCATTGATGTTCTCTCTCATCGATGTTTCCATTTCTCTCTCCCTCTCCCTTCCTTTCTCTCTAAACTCAATAAAGGGAAAAAAAATTTAAAAAAAAGAAAATGTTTCTAGAGGAAATACTCCAGTAGGAAGAAGAGTCAACCTACGAACGTGCTATTAGTTTTGTGGAAAAAACGATGTGAATGACCTTTACTGTATCCGGAAATGTAGATGAAAGTGTAGCGTATTCCAACAACCCAGAATGAAAGCTCCAGAAAATGTCCCCTGGAATAAGGGCTGTGGAGATGGAGAAGCAGAAGCAGAGGAGGTGAGAGGAGGCAGGAGGTCTGGTGGGTTTGCTGGGATGATATTAACATTGACACACACAAGAAACTGAAGAGGAATTAACAAAATCAATGACATACAACCATTACAATGTAAAAAATTTCCAAACTCCAAATAAACACAAGGAACATTTGCCCTCTAAAGTGGAAGATGCAAAAGGAGGGGGAGAAACAATGAAATATGGAAAATAAAGTATAAACTCAGACGGCAGAAATGAGTCATAATAGAACAATATTAAATGAATCAAGGTAAACATTGTCAGGTAAGATTTTTTTTTTTTTTTGCATTTATCTTCAGATAGAGCGGGAGGGAGAGAAGAAGGAAGAGAGAGAGAGAAACATCGAAGTGAGAGAGACACATCGACTGGCTGCCACCCACACAACCCCAACCGGGGTCGGGGACGAACTGCAACCGAGGTACGTGCCCTTAGCGGGAATCGAACCCTGGACTCCCCGGTCCGCGGGCCGACGCTCTAACCACTGAGCAAAACTGGCCAGGGCACCAGATAAGATTTTTAAATGTAAAAAAAAAAATTAAACAGAACATATTAAAAATAATTGAAAAAACTATAGAGGGCAAATATGAACACAAGGATGACCCAGGCCCACTTTTTGACAACAGGTTGAATTCGAGGTAAGAAAGGCACAAAGGAAGAAAAGACTGCAGACCATACAAGCAACAGCAGATGCAGAAAACGAGCCTGTGAAGTTGCTCGTTCATGACAATACAGCCCAATAAACTCAAATGCCCTTGTTCCCGTAAAGCTGTATAAAAATATTATGAGCAGCAAGCAGGGGACACGTGTTATTTTTCAGTGCACCTGCAGTGTTCAGAGTTTCCATGTGAACCCCGCAGTGGGTCCTGATGACTGCTGCTGCAGGGAGGCAGAAGATCCCATGGGGACGTGTGAATGGTGCTCAGAGCTCTCTATATGGTTCAGGCTGGACGTGAGGCTCCAGAGGTCTGGAGGGGAGGGCACGGAAAGACAAGGCACACTCAGGAAAGAGAATATGTACACAACACACTAGCGAGATCTAAAGAGGCTTCTTAAGACCTGAAACAGCCCAGGCTTTGACCCCTTCTCTCACCCTCCACCCTACAAACCTTAAGGGTCAGTAACCTTAGCTCACCCTCACCCGTTCCTGGTTTTGGGTGTAGCACACACACGTGCACATGTCGGAATGGTTGTGTGCTCTCCCCAGATTTATATGTTGAAATCCTAGCTCCTAAAGATGATAGGCGGTGGGGCCATTGAGTGGTCCTTATAAGCCCTTGTTAATGGCACTGGTGTCTTATGAAAGAGGCTGCAGAGAGATCCCTAGCCTCTTCCCACCATGTGAAGACACAGCGAGAAGGCCCTAGCTGTGAACCAGGAAGGGGGCCCTCACCAGAAGGTGACCGGGAGCCTTGACCTTGGACTTCCCGGGCTCTAGAACTAGAAGTAAGTTTCTATTATATTAAATCTCCCCAGTTTGTGGCATTTCGCTGTGGCAGCCCTAACGGACTGAGGCAACAGGTTTCAAAACCTATGTGGCGAGGGAAGACCGGGTCAAGATGACGCTGGACAAAAATTTTAGGTAGAAAATTACGGATTCTTAGATTTGAAAATACTGGATCGGTTTGCGAAAGGGTGTGCAGGTGTGTGCGCGTGTGTGCGTGTGTGTGCATGTGTGTGTGCGTGTGTGCGTGTGTCTGTGTGCATGTGTGCGTGTGTCTGTGTGCATGTGTGTGCGCGTGTGTGCGTGTGTCTGTGTGCATGTGTGCGTGTGTCTGTGTGCATGTGTGTGCGCGTGTGTGCGTGTGTCTGTGTGCATGTGTGGGCACGTGTGTGCGTGTGTCTGTGTGCATGTGTGTGCGTGTGTCTGTGTGCATGTGTGTGTGTGTCTGTGTGTATGTGCCACAAATCTTTGTGCAGTATACACTTTACTAACTCCAGAATTATAAATGCCACACATTTTATAAATGTATTATTCTACATAAAGTTCCTTTGGACTTAGATGTATAAATTTTGAATAGTGAGTTACTTCGACCTTTTGTGTGTAGATCCCCGATTGAAAATGTGACAGAACGAACACTACTCAAAATTCACAAAACTAAGTAGATGTAAAGTTCTGTGCCTGGGTTTGTACAAGACGAAGACATTATGTGGGGAAGCTGGAGCTGAGCACACAGGAAATAGAGTACAAATCCCGGGGAAATAGCCAAAATTTCAGGATCAACTGCAGATTTTCAAGGTTTATGAAACGTGGGCCTCAAGTCAAGATCTCTAAGGGAAAAAGGGACCCGGGTGACATCTGGGTTCCAGATGAAATTAATAGAAAATTGACTAAGGTCTCTCTGACAGGACGAGACGAGCTGGAAGGAGAGATCAAGAAGGCCCAGAAGGGGACAGGGGCCTGTGGGGCTGGATGGTGGGGGATGGGGCCTCCTCTTCTCATTGCCCCTCCCCCACCCTCAGGAACCTTTGTGACAAGGCCACAGCTCTGTGATGTGGGCCTGGGATTCTACCCCCAGTGAGCTCCCAGCGCTGTTGCCTGAGGGCAGCACTGCGTTCAGATAATGGAGAACCCTCCCTTTTCTATGCAAATCATTATTTCTACCTGGCAGAGTGCCATACCTCCCTGGGTGACTGAGACCATCTTTGCCATCGTGTGTGGAGTGGTGCTCTTCCTCATCTTACTCCCCTGGCTGGAGAGGGATCCATCCTTACCACCACCTAAGAAACATGGGAACATCAGGAAGGTAAGGAGCCCTTGGCCCAGACCCAACAGAGATGATCTTTTTTCTATTCCTTTTTATTTGTTTTAATCCTCACCCGACGATATTTTTTTACATTAATCTTCAGATAGAGCTGGAGGGAGAGAGGGAGGAAGAGAGAGAGAGAGAGAGAGAAATATCATCAGAGAGACACATCAGTTGGTTGCCATCCGCAAAACCCCAACTGGGGCCAGGGACGAACCGCAACTGAGGTACGTGCCTTTGGCTGGAATCAAACCCAGGACTCTCTGATCTGTGGGCGACGCTCTTACCACTGAGCCAAACCGGCCAGGGCCTCTTTTCTATTCTCATGTCCACTTTTCTGAATCACCTAGACAGGGTCCTGATTTGTGAAAGAATAGAACGACTGTGCTCAGAAAACAATAGAACTTCATCCTTCTAGGAACAAGCTGGGCGGGGCAGGGGTTAGAGTGGGCATGAAGATTTCTACCCGAAGATCTCTGATCAAAGCAACCGAGGCTCGGGAGTGGACATCCATCCCCAGGCAGTAGCAGCACAGATCAGCAGCTGAGACCCATCCCCAGCAGCATCAGCAGAGGCTGATCAGGAGCGGTGCCCCAGCCCAAGCAGCAGCAAGGTCCAGGCAGCTGAGACCTGCCCCTGACAACTGCAGCAGAGGATTTGGAGTGGAGCTGCTCCCCCAGCAGCAGCAAAGCCCCGGGAGCTGAGCATCCTCAGCCCCCAAACGCAGCAGAGGATTGGGAGCTGGGAGCACCCCCTGGCAACAGCAGCAGCAGTAGCAGCACAAAAGAGGAACTGACACTCGCCCCCAGCAGCGACTGATCAGGAGCTGAGCCCCACCAGGCAGCAGTTACCCTGCAGCACCCTAGCAGCACCCATGCACCCCAGCGATGCACCAGCTGGACCCATGCACCCCAGCGATGCACCAGCTGGACCCATGCACCCCAGCAATGTACCAGCAGGTCCCACGCACCAGCAGGTCCCATGCACCCCAGAAGGGCACCAGCTGGACCCAAGCACCCCAGGCAGCAGCAGCACAGATCAGCAGCTGAGACCCATCCCCAGCAGCATCAGCAGAGGCCGATCAGGAGCAGTGCCCCAGCCCAAGCAGCAGCAAGACTCGGGGAGCCGAGACCTGCACGACAGACCAATACCAGCCGCCAGTTGTCAATCCTCCAGGACCCAGAGCAATCAAGAGGTGCCATACACCAAAACAGTCTGGGAAGCACAGCAGCCTTATTTGATACACACTGACCTGCCTACACATTTCAACATTCCTCACCTGGCCTACAACTACCAGATTGCTAAAATGGTGAGACAAAGAAACAACACCCAAATGAAAGAAAAGGAGGAATCACCTGAAAAGGAACTACATGAAATGGAAGAAAGCAATTTGTCAGATAAATAATTCAAAGCAATGGTTTTAAGGGTGCTCAAACAATTTAGTGAGAACTACAAGCAACATAATAAGAATTATGAAGAGCTCAGTGGGAACTACATCAGCTTAAAAAAAGAGGTAGAAACTATGAATAAAAATCAAGAGGAAATAAAGAATGACATAGCTGTTATGAAAAATACCTTAGAAGGATTCAATAGTAGATTAGAAGAAGCTGAAGACTGAATCAGTGAGTTAGAAGACAAGGTAGGAAAAAAACACCCAAATAGAGCAGCAAATGGGGGAAAAAATTAAAAAGCAGGAGGAGAGTTTAAGGGAGCTTTGGGACAAAACAAAACATAACAACATTCACATCATAGGGGTACTGGAAGGAGAAGAATCAGAGAAAGGAATAAAGAACCTGTTTGAAGAAATAATGACAGAAAACTTCCCTAAACTGGTGAAAGAAAAAGTGACACAAGTCCAGGAAACACAGAGAGTCTCAAGCAAGATGAACCCAAAAAGACCCACAGCTAGACACATCATAATAAAAATGGCAAACATTAAAGACAAGGAAAGAATCTTGAAGTAAGAGAGAGACAGAAAGTTACCTCAAAGGGAGCTCCCATTAGACTGTCAGCTGATTTCTCAATGGAAACACTGCAGGCCAGAAGGGAGTGGCATGAAATATGCAAAGTAATGAAAGGCAAGGGTCTGAATCCAAGACTACTCTATCCAGCAAGGCTATCATTCAAAATTGAAGGAGAAATAAAGTACTTCACAGACAAAAGAAAAGCTAAAGGAATTTACCACCACCAAACTAGCACTGCAAGAAATGCTGAAGGGACTGTTGTAAGAAGAAGAAGAAACAGAGACAGGAACACAGACATAAAATAAAAATGGCAACTAACAAGTATCTATCAATAATAACCTTAAATGTAAATGGTTTAAATGCTCCAATCAAAAGACATAGGGTAGCTGATTGGATAAGAAAACACAGACCATATATATATACTGTCTATAAGAGACCCACCTCACAACAAAAGACTCACACAGGATGAAAGTGAAGGGATGGAAAAATTTTTTCCAAGCAAATGGAAATGAAAAAAAAAGCTGGTGTAGCAATACTCATATCTGATAAGACAGACTTCAAAATGAGGGCCATAATAAGAGACAAAGGCCACTACTTAATATTAAAAGGATCAATCCAACAAGAGGATATAACCCTGGTAAACATATACGCACCAAATATGGGAGCACCAAAATATATTGAAAAACTTCTGGAGGACTTCAAGGGAGAGATCAATAGCAACACGATCATAGTGGGTGACTTTAACACCCCACTGACACCACTGGATAGATCTTCTGGACAAAAAATTAACAAGGAAACAGAGTCCTTAAATGACAAACTGGATCAGTTGGACTTAATTGATATTTACAGAACATTTCACCCCAAAGCTGCAGAATATACATTCTTCTCAAGTGCACATGGGTTCTCAAAGATAGACTACATGTTAGGACACAAAGTAAGTCTACAAATTCAAGAAGATTAAAATCATATCAAGCATCTTCTCAGATCACAATGGCATGAAACTAGAACTCAATTACAACAAAAACATTCAAATACTTGGAGGCTAAATAGCATGTTATTAAACAATGAATGGGTTACCAAGGAGATCAAGGAAGAAATTAAAAACATCCTGGAAACCAATGAAAACAAACACACAACAAAAAATCTATGGGACGCAGCGAAAGCAGTCCTGAGAGGGAAGTTCATAGCACTACAGGCCTACCTCAAGAAACAAGAAATATTCCTAATTGACTTTCTAACTCTACAACTTAAAGAACTAGAAAGTAAACAAAAGAAAAACCCAGAGCAAGTAGAAGGAAAGAAATAGTAAAGGTCAGAGCAGAAATAAATGACATAGAGACTAAAAAAAACAATTCAAAAGATCAATGAAACAAAGAGCTGGTTCTTTGGAAAGATAAACAAGATTGATGGAACTTTAGCCAGACTCACCAAGAAACAAAAAGAGAGAACCCAAATAAACAAAATCAGAAACGAAAGAGGAGAAGTAACAACTGACACCACAGAAATACAAAGGATCATTAAAACATATTATGAACAATTATACACCAAAAAATTGGACAATCTAGGCAAAATGGACAAATTTCTAGAATACACAGTCTCCCAAATCTGAACTGGGAAGAGATAGAAAACTTGAACAGACCAATAACAACAAAGGAAATCAAAGATGTAATTAAGAATCTCCCAGCAAACAAAAGCCCAGACCCAGACGGCTTCACGGGGGAGTTTTACCAAACATTCAAAGAAGAACTAACACCCATTCTCCTCAAACTGTTTCAAAAAATCCAAGAAAATGGAAGACTTCCAAACTCATTTTATGAGGCCAGCATAATCCTAATTCCAAAACCTGATAAAGACACTACAAAGAAAGAAAACTACAGGCCAATATCCCTGATGAACATAGATGCCAAAATCCTAAACAAAATATTAGCAAATCGGATCCAGCAATACGTAAAAAAAATTACTCCTCGTGACCAAGAAGTAGGGTACAGACTGACAAACCTCAGAAGAAGGGTGGGGGCTGGGGGAGGGAAGAGATAAACCACAGAACTTATATGCATGTATGCGTAACCATGGACATAGACAACAATGCTGGGGACGGGGTGGGGGGGGGGACGGGATTGGGAGGAGGGTGTCAATGGGGGGAAAGAAGAAACATCTGTAACAAAAATAAATTAATAAAACAACAACAACAAAAAAGATCTGTGACTAGGAGATCTGACCAGTCAGTGGGGGAGGGCTCCAGGGCACAGCCCCCAAGGCAGTGACCAGTGGTCAAGGACTGGATGCTAAGAGCTGGTGTCCGTGGGGGACAGGCCCAGGGCCCTGGTTCAGCAGCTGCCTTCCCACAGCAGGTGCCTCAGGGGAGCCTCCCCTCTGTGGGGCTGATGGAGGGCAGTGGGGAGCCCGAGAGCCCCTGAGCAGAGGAGGGGTGGGGCTGGGCCTCAGGAAGCAGAGTCCCCCCTGAGGGAGCGCCCACGGGCTGTAGGTCTGAGCGTGTGTGTTTCTCGAGCAGAGGAGCAGTGACGGAAGAAATCAATGGTGGGTCTCCATAGAAAGTTCTCGTTTGCATTCTTCAAAGAAGAAAAACAAAAATATTTTACCCACTTTAAAAATAAAGGGTCAGCTTTTAAATGAATGTGGTGTTATTTCAGTCACAGAATATTCACAGTACCACGTATTTCTGAATACTTTTGGAAAAGAAAAGATAAAGCTGATAATCCCCAGACTATTTCAGCACTGAGGACACTCTGACACTGACAGTAACAGTGAGTGAAGGGGAAACAGCAGAAGGCCCAATAGTCACGGCAGAGCCACGCTGAGCACGAGCACCGAGCGTCGGCCGCTGGTCTGGAGAGGGGCGTGAGGGGTCTCAGCCCCTGGTTTTCTCTTGTCCCTCAGCGTCCAGTGGAGCCGAGGCGGACGAGCAGCCGCAGGAAGGAAAGTGGAGCTCTGAAAGGTGAGCCTCTGCCCCTCGGCCCTCGCCCGAGAGTCTGCCTCCGTCTGCCTGTCCCTGAGGGCCCAGGGCCAGGTCCCCGAGGATGGCAGCGGCGGAGATGTCTCTCAGGAAGCAGAGCCCTGGGGACTCTGCTGGGAAGGAGGTCAGACCCCGGACGTTCCCCAGATTCCGGGCTGGGATGCAGCCTCCAGGGCCTGGAAGTGGGTGTTTCCCCAGCAGGGTGTCCCAGCAGGGACGTTTGGGGTGTCCCAGCAGGGACGTTTGGGCTGTCAGGGACCAACAGTGCCCGACTGGGAGCTGGGACCTCGGGACCCACTGTGGGCACGCTGTGTCCCTGCGCTCAGGTTCCGCTGAGGTGCCTGTCCCTTCCCCACAGGGACGTGGGGGCCCCAGGGGTGGTGGATGTGGAAGCTCTTTGTGAATGACAAGGCGCGACCCGTCACGAGCCTTGCCATCTCTGCCAGCGGTCATGGGGCCGGGACCCTGATGCTTGGGCTCCTGAGTCCTCTCCCAGGTGTCCCCCCTGAAGGGCCATTGCACTCAGCCTCCTGTAGGCCCCAGCCCTGCTCTACCATGTGACCCTCCCCCTCTTTCCAGCCTGCAGAGAGCGCCTGGAGGACCTGGATGAGGCTTGGGGACAGGTGACTCTTCTGCAAAGGTAAGAAATCGTCCCCTTCCCTCCTGGGTCCTCACCCTCCCAAATCTGTGATGTGACCCCAGGGCTACAGGCCGCCTTGGACTGACCTGGGAGCAGGGCCATGGGGACAGGGTGTGGCGATGGCCGTGGGGTTGGGGACAGCAGGAGCACTGGGAAGTCAGTCTTGGGCCTTGGAGGACCTTGGGCCCAGGTGCCCACCCCTGGCCTGCCTTCTGCTCCTGGCTGCAGCCTGTGCCTCCATCTCCTGCAGCCACCTGGGGAGACCCCCTGACCAGGGCGGCTTTCGTCAGCTCTGCTGCCAAGACCCCCCCGGAGAGGCGTACAACACGGCACCCGAGGGAGCCGACCTGCCCTGCGGGGAGCCTGTGGGAGGTGCTGCTCCTGCCACGTCCCCGCCGGCTTCCCCAGCTCCTCTGACGCCGTGTCGTCTACCTCTGGACTCCACCTTGTCTCCAGGCCGGGCAGTCTCCTCAGTTTACGTTCGTCCACAGGCGTCCTCGAGTGCCTCTCAGCCACCAGGGTCCCTCCTTCCCCTGGACGGCCTTCCGTCCTTGCCACCTGCCCTCTCCCATTCCCCCCCATGTCCCCCTGATTCAGAGGCCCACCCTCCACCTCCCAGAGCCTCCTCTGTGCCCCCACCACCGGACACCACTCCGACTCTTCCCTGGTGGGACTCAGCGGCACTGCCCCTGGGCTCCGTCCCACAGAGCTCACGCCCACTCCATCCGCGGTTGGCTTCTCCCAGCCCCGCCATCTCAGGTGTCGGGCAATCAAGTTGTCCCATTCCGGCCCTGTCCTGGAGGCAGATGACCACCAATGCCTTGTGCCTCTCGGCCTCCTCACAGTCTGAGTCCCAGCAAGAGCACGCGTCCCACCGGCCCCCAGAGGCCTCGCGCCCGGAAGACCCGGCAGACAGGCAGGCCGAGTCTAGGACCCTCTCTTTGCTCAGTTCTGATGACCAGAATCTCCTGGAAATACAAGTGACAAAGAAAATCAACATAAAGATTTTGAAAGAAAATGAAAAAGATGCCTTCTACCCAGAGCAAATGAATCCAAATTACCACCTGAATTCTTTGGGGAACACGTGGAATTCACTGGGGGCGGCGCAGGACGCCACAACCTTGCGACCCTTCTGGAGCATGAAGGGCAACCTAGAGCAGCTGACCCGTGCCGAGCCCCTCTATCACAAGGCTTTTTGGGGTCTCCCCTCTCTGCACAGCGAATCCCTGGTGGCCACTTCCTCGATCCCCGAGAATTCTTCCGCACTGCAGTCTCCCTCTTTCTCATTCAATAGATTCTTGAATGCCTGCCCAACTCAGCTGCAGGCTGAACTATCTCCACTGCTTTCCCATTCCCAGCCCAAGGCTCACCTGGTGTTCCAACCTCAACCCTTGTTTCCATCCATGCTTCATTTCCAGCTCAAACCTGTGGCTCAGGCCCAGACCCAGGGCCACCTTCAATCCTCCCCACCAGCCCTGCCACCTTCTTCTCCACCGAAGATTAGGGCCTTTGGAGTATCTTGCCCACCAGCCCAGAATAAGCCACCTCCTTGGATCCCCAGGGAGATGCGACATCCAGAAAGGCCCTCGTTGCAGAAGCAACTGGAAAGTGGGTGGGATCCATCCTCTGCCGTCAGAAGACCTCAGGAAGTCCTCAGTGCCTTCACTGCCAACTGTCCCGAGGACAGCATCCTTCCTGAGAATTTTCCGATCAGTCCCGAGTGCCAGGAGCATCGCCTCCAAAAATGGCCTATGCGACACGGCTGGGAGCTGTCCCCCAAGATCCAAGAGCCTCGGGAACTGAGGCAACATCAGAGTGGATCACCAGGGACATGCCAGGCAAAGGGCAAGCCCGGGCCCTCCCGGCCCTCTTCACGCACAGCTGAAAGCAGCAAGGATGCACAGAAGGCGGGGCCCCCGCTCAGCCAGGATCCAGGGGAGGCCCCCCAACAGCTCCCCAGGGGCTCGGAAAGCTCCCTAGTGGGGCTTCAGAGGGTAGGCTCCGGGGAGGCAGAAAGCGACTTGGTGCTTTGCAGGAGTGACTCCGGAAGTGAGTTACTGAGGAACTCAGACAGAAATCTAGAAAACTTCCAAAAAGACCGTGCGGGCAGCAAGCTGGGACAGGAGAGCCGGACTCTGACCCCTGGGAGTGTGCATCGGTCCTGGCGTGCTGTGGGCCACTCCTCTGCCAACGCTGACACTCACATGGGAACAGTGGAAGGTGGGGAACCCTGCGTGAACACCTGCCGCAAGGTGTCCTTTCTCCCCAGGGACAGTCAAAGGGAGCTGGAAGCACACCTTACCAAGTTTTCCGTGCGGCACAGGTGGGGCCTGCCCCTCAAGGTCCTCAAGGCCACGAACCTCTTTAAGGTGACAAAGGCTGCAGCCTCGCCCGGTCTGCGGCCCCCCTTTGCCCCCTCATCCGCCTGCGCACCGGGGGCCTACTCCTTCGTCAAGTCTGAGGAGTCCCCGGAGAAACCTCCTCTGGCCTGCCCTGGAGAGACAGTAGACACTGGAGAGTCAGCACCCACCCTGGCGAGGCCTCTCCTTGCCCGCTCACCTGTGTGTGAGGACACGCAGAGTGCTCTGGGAGGGACCCCATCTGGTGATGACCATGGGTCTTCAGAGGCCTCTCTGCCTAGACGGGAAGGCAGGCCACCTTCCCAGTCTCTCGAGCTCCCGCAGCAGAGTAGGACTGTAGAGTGGGTCCAGAGGGGCAGACTAGGTCCCGGTCCAAGGTCAGCAATGGCCAGGAATGAGCCGAGAGGGAAGAGGTGGGGTGGGGCCTCACAAGGCCCCCACAGTAGGGTAACAGTGCTGGACATGGACTTAGGATCCCAATCTTGGAGGGCCAGAGAGGCCAGGGAGGCCACGGAGGCCAACTTGTCTCCTGCTTTTCAACCAGAGCTGGGAACCCATGTGCTAGCAAAGTCTGAAGACACGCGTGCACGCTGGAGGAGGTCAGACGCTGCAGGGACCAGTGAAAGCTCCCTGTTCCCTAGACTGTCTGCTCCCCACAGTCCAGGAGAGCCATGCCTCAACAAAGAGGTGGTTAGTGAGTTTACGTCCAAAGGGAAGGTACAGTTTAAGAGCCAGCCTCAAGACTGTCCCACGCTCATGTCCCTTGCAGCAGACAACCTGGCTTCTCAGGTGCCCCAGGGCCACAGCCAGAGTGTGCCCACTGGCCATGGGCCAGCTTCCCACGTGTTATGTGGCCTTACGGCGTCACGAAGGAGCAGCCTAGGGAAGCAGGAACCCAGGATCTCAAATGGTCAGGAGTCTTGGAAGAATCAGATAAAAATGATTGCCCCTTTCTACAAGGGAGAGGAGTGCAGAAGGCCCAGCCCGGGAGAGCATGCAGAAGGGCCTGAGAAACTGAGGACCTCTCAAGCCACAGGACTGAGCCCCGATGCCAAGGTTGAGGGGACAGGAGACACTGTTGGGCCAGAGAAGAATCAGGGTCCTCCAGAAAGTGGCTTCAGACAAAGAATGAGGCTCTTTTGTCGGTGGATTTCTCCCCATAAGGAACTCAGCGGTGAGGACGCTCTGCAGAAATACAAGCCCAAAGCAGCCTCTGCCCAGAGCCAAGGACCAGACAGATGCAGGTCAGTCATGGACAGCAAGATCCCCGAGGCTCAGACAGTCATCGCAGCTGTGGGACAGATTCTAGAGGAGAAAATTGCCATTCACCACGGACTTCATTCCACAAAGTCAAAGGAGCAGGAACCCGAAGCCCCCGTGTGTGGGTGTTGTAGGTACCCAGAGAAAGGGGGCATGAGGAGTCGTTCGGCCTGCAGTCACCAGGCCAACCCCACGGCCCAGAGTCGTTCCGGCAGGGACAGGCAAGTCAGACACAGAAAGTCCTTAACAAGCGTCAAAGCCAATGACGAGCTATCCGGCCAGAGTTGCCTCCCACTCCTGCCCCCCAAGAAAACTGTGTCTCCAGTCCGTCCCCGGCAGTATGGGCCAAAGATGCCAGGTACCCCAGGCCACCATCAGCACTGCCCGAGGCACTGTCTTTCTCGAAGAGGTGCCTTGCCTGGTTACCCGCAAACACGTCTCCAGGAAAAAACGTAGTCCATTTTCTCGTGGATATTACTCAATATTTCTCATTCAAAATATTTAATGTTCCTCAATATACGTTTTTTGCTCCTAAGAAGTCTGTGCAGTGGCTTCTGTCTGGTGGCTCCGCAGACACTTTGACTTCTAGAGGGGGAGGGGAAGAGGGGGAGGGGAAGAGACGGAGGGGCAGAGGGGGAGGGGCAGAGGGGAGGGACAGGGAGGGAGGGGCAGAGGGGAGGGGCAGAGGGGAGGGGCAGAGGGGAAGGGGCAGAGAGGGAGGGGCAGAGGGGGAGGGGCAGAGGGGGAGGGGCAGAGAGGGAGGGGCAGAGGGGGAGGGGCAGAGGGGAGGGGCAGGGAGGGAGGGGCAGAGGGGAGGGGCAGAGAGGGGAAGAGGGGGAGGGGCAGAGGGGGAGGGGCAGAGGGCGAGGGGCAGAGGGGGAGGGGAAGAGGGGGAGGGGAAGAGGGGGAGGGGCAGACACACCTCCCAGCAGAGAGACTTCAGGGACCCCTCCCAACAGAGACCTCTCACAGAGACACCTCCCAGCAGAGAGACTTCAGGGACCCCTCCCAACAGAGACCTCACAGAGGTGACACGCAGAGACACCTCCCAGCAGAAAGAGACCTCAGAGATACCTCCCAACAGCAGAGACCTCTCACAGATGCACCTTCCAGCAGAAAGACAGAGTCCTTGGAGACCTCTCCACAGAGACCCGTCTCATAGAGATGACACCCAGAGACATCTCCCAGCAGAAACAGACCTCAGAGACACCTCCTAATAGAGACCTCTCCACAGAGATAACACACAGAGACACCTTCCAGCAGAAACAGACCTTGCAGACCTCTCCACAGAGACCTCTCTCTGTGGGCAAAGAGGGAGGGGCAGAGAGGGAGGGGCAGGGAGGGAGGGGCAGAGGGGAGGGGCAGAGGGGGAGGGGCAGAGGGGAGGGGCAGAGGGGAGGGGCATGGAGGGAGGGGCAGAGAGGGAGGGGCATGGAGGGAGGGGCAGAGGGGAGGGGCAGAGGGGAGGGGCAGAGAGGGAGGGGCATGGAGGGAGGGGCAGAGAGGGAGGGGCATGGAGGGAGGGGCAGAGGGGAGGGGCATGGGGGAGGGGCAGAGGGGAGGGGCATGGGGGAGGGGCAGAGAGGGAGGGGCATGGAGGGAGGGGCAGGGAGGGAGGGGCAGAGGGGAGGGGCAGAGGGGGAGGGGCAGAGGGGAGGGGCATGGGGGAGGGGCAGAGGGGAGGGGCAGAGAGGGAGGGGCATGGAGGGAGGGGCATGGAGGGAGGGGCAGAGGGGAGGGGGAGGGGGAGGGGCAGAGGGGAGGGGCATGGGGGAGGGGCAGACAGGGAGGAGCACAGAGGGAGGGGTGGAGACAGAGGGACAGAGAGGGGGCCTGACCGGGCTCTGCCAGCGCACCCCATTCTCTCGTCCCTCACGGCACCTTCGGTGTCCACAGTCCTGTCATTACACACACACACACACTAAAACAAAATGAGAAAAACCATGGAGACCCCACCCCAGATCTGGTTCAACCATCTTCCTCCTGCTTTCATTCTCCTGTGAACTTCAGGCAGCTCTGGTGGGGACAGCTTTGTGGGGACGTCACAGGGCTGGACGCTGCTCCCAGGCTCCAGGACGTGGCAGCGCCCAGTGGAGGGAAGTTTGGTGGGTCGGGGAGTGGAGGCTGCTGGGCCCTGAGTTCAGAACAAGAGACATCTTGCCCCTGGATCTTTGGTGGGAAATAGATAACATCTGCCCCAAAGGCCCCTTCTCTCCCTGAGGAAGGCTGGGGTGCCGATGGCCCTGTGAACCCCCTTAGCTGAGCCTGGATAAAGTGGACAGCTCCCCTCCCCCACCGCCTTTCCCACACTTAGAGCCCAGTGAGGACGGCGCTCCGCTCTGTGAGTGTGTAAGTGGGGGTGTCGGGGTCTGGAGAGGGCAGTGTCCCCTCTGCCCCAGTGACGGAAAGGCCATGGCCGTGGTCACCTGCCTTCCCCTGTTAACCCTGGAGGAGGGGCTCTGCCGAATGGAGCAGAGTGTGACTGTGGTCACCCCCCCGCAGTCGGGTACTGTGAGCCTCACATGGAACGCGGGTGAAGAATCGACAAGTTCGGATCCGTGGAAGAAGACAGAGTGGCAGAGTGTTCCTAAATGGGCAGTGACCGAGGAGGAGAAATGACATCCCAACGCCATCTGCAGGCCCGGGGTGGGGGGAAGGGCTGCACCCCAGGTCTTCACCCTCTCCAGCTCCAAGATCACAGACCCAAAGGAGCCACCTCTAGGGCCACACGTGAAAATGAGACAAATCAGGGAGGGTCAGTGTCTTCACAGTAGTTAATGAGCTCACACAGCCTCGCCTCCTGAATTCTAGAAAGGATGACGACAGGTGGAAAAGCCAGGACGAGGGAATCCAGGATGTCACACCCAGGATGGTGACCTTCACATACACACATGGCCTGGGGACTGCTCCATGGGAGATATGGGGACTTGAAAGGCTGAGAGACTGGCCCACCATCCCGTAGTCAGTCTTACCTGGCACCAGTCCTGCTCACCTGAGCCAGGAGGAGAGGCCATTGGACAGGATGTGTCACGGATGGGTGGACGTGGCCTGCCGGAAGCGGGGGTGCAGCCAGGAGGGGTCCCTCGGTGCCCTGCTCCTAGAGCAGCCCTCCCCGCCCCCACCACACAGCAAGCAGGAAGACAGCGGTTTCTCCAGAGTGACTGTGAGGGTGGGTGCAGCGCAACAGCTCGGCCAGGACCTGGGGAGGTGAGACCCGGGCAGAGAGGGCCTTGGCCTCAGGACCCGGACCTGGACCTGGCTGCTGCTGGGTGCTCTCGGGCACAGAGAGGTGAGCTCCTGGAGTGGGGGACGCTGGACGCAGACCCCACGTTCCTGTCAGGAGAAGTGCCACAGACTGACAGACGCTGAGGAAACGAGACAGGAAGGAGCAAGTCCCTCTGCCCCGCTGATGCCACTCAGTCTCCCATGAGGTGCAGGAAGGTCAGCTGTGGAGAGAGCCACACAGGGACCTCGCACAGGGACACCTCCCAGCAGAAAGAGTCCTTGCAGACCTGTCCACAGAGACCCCTCTCAGAGATGACACACAGAGACACCTCCCAGCAGAGACCTCTCACAGAGATGACACACAGACACCTCCCAGCAGAAAGAGTCCTTGCAGACCTGTCCACAGAGACCCCTCTCAGAGATGACACACAGAGACACCTCCCAGCAGAGACCTCTCACAGAGATGACACACAGAGACACCTTCCAGCAGAAAGAGACCTCTCACAGAGATGACACACAGACACCTCCCAGCAGAAAGAGACCTCTCACAGAGATGACACACAGACACCTCCCAGCAGAGACCTCTCACAGAGATGACACACAGACACCTCCCAGCAGAAAGAGTCCTTGCAGACCTGTCCACAGAGACCCCTCACAGAGATGACACACAGAGACACCTCCCAGCAGAGACCCCTCACAGAGATGACACACAGAGACACCTCCCAGCAGAGACCTCTCACAGAGACCTCTCACAGAGATGATACACAGAGACACCTCCCAGCAGAGACCTCTCACAGAGATGACACACAGACACCTCCCAGCAGAGACCTCTCACAGAGATGACACACAGAGACACCTCCCAGCAGAGACCTCTCACAGAGACCTCTCACAGAGATGACACACAGAGACACCTCCCAGCAGAGACCTCTCACAGAGACCTCTCACAGAGATGACACACAGAGACACCTCCCAGCAGAGACTTCTCACAGAGATGATACACAGACACCTCCCAGCAGAAAGAGACCTCGGAGACCTCTCCACAGACCTCTCACAGAGATGACACACAGACACCTCTCCACAGAGACCTTTCACAGAGGTGACACACAGAGACACCTCCCAGCAGAGACCTCTCACAGAGATGACACACAGACACCTCCCAGCAGAAAGAGTCCTTGAAGACCTGTCCACAGAGACCCCTCACAGAGATGACACACAGAAACACCTCCCAGCAGAGACCTCTCACAGAGATGACACACAGAGACACCTCCCAACAGCAGAGACCTCTCACAGAGACACCTCCCAGAAGACAGAGTCCTTGCAGACCTCTCCACAGAGACCTCTCTCACAGAGTTGACACACAGAGACACCTCCCAGCAGAAAGAGACCTCACAGACCTCTCCACAGAGACCTCTCCACAGAGACCCCTCCCAACAGAGACCTCACAGAGACACCTCTCAACAGGGACTTCCCACACAAAGATGACCCAAAGACACTCCACAGAGACACAACTCACAGAGACCTCACAGAGATATCTCCCAACAGACACGTCTCACAGACACTTTCCACAGAGACCTCATATCACCCCACAGAGACCCAAACCAAAGCCCCACCCACATTTCAGAGAAACTTCCTCCCAAGCATCTAACACAGACCTCACCCAGAGACAATACACAGAGACCACATGTGGCCCACAGAGACTTCTCAGAAACCTCACGGAGAGACTCCATCTAGAGACAGGACACAGAGACGTCCCACTGCCCACAGAGACCTGGCACAGAGACCTCACACCCATTCTTCGGGATCCTGAGCGTCACCCATTGGCAAGTCCTTCCTGGGAATACGAAACCCCTTAGCAAACTGACGGCACCGAAGAGGAGTCAGCTGTGCCCCTGAGATCTGCGAGCCACTGGACGTCGTCAGTATTGCACTCAGTGGGGTGTCTGCTCGGGGAAAGGCTTGGGAATGTTTGTCCTTTTGTAGTATCATCGCCTCTGAACACGAACTTGCAAATTCCATGTGCAGATTCGTGAAATCACTGGTTCCACAGGTTTGCATTAGCCGGAAAATCACACATTTTAGACACTGTCAGTGTCCAGTGGGAGAAAATATCTTCCGTCCAGTTCATTGTCCAGCCAGATGCTATCACTGTCACATTTTAATTTTGTTGGGGACAAGACCCGAACGTGACGTGGCTTGCTTGTTTCCTTCGGGACCTAGTAACGGTTGCAGTAAGCGGACCCCAGGAGTGACGTGCACCAGGAGAGCGTCCTCTGGACCACGCGCGCCCCGGGGCCAGCTCACTAGCACAGCTTCTGCACGGTGACAGCTCGCATCAGACTGCTGGTGGTTCTTCAGTTTTATTTAATTTTATTTTTTTATCCTCACCTGAGGACACTTTTCCATTGTTTTGTTCAGATAGAGTGGGAGGGAGGGAGAGAGAGAGAAACATCGACGTGAAAGGGACACATCAAGTGGCTGCCTCCCCCACAACCAACCAGGGCCGGGGACAAACTGCAACCGAGGTACGTGCCCGTAGCGGGAACCGAACCCAGGTCTCTCTGGACCGCAGGTTGACGCTGTAACCGCTGAGCCAAACTGGCCAGGGCTTTAGTTTTATTTTTAATGTTTTTTCCTTTATTGATTTTAGAGAGAGAGGAAGGGAAAGGAAGAGAGAGAGAGAAACATCGATGAGAGAGAACATCGATGGGCTGCCTCCTGCATGCCCCCCACTGGGGATTGGGCCCACAACCTGGCATGTGCCCTGACCGGGAATCAAACCGGCAACCTCTTGGTGCGTGGGTCAACGCTCAACCCCGAGCCACACCGGCCGGGCGGTTCTTTTATTTTTTAACAAGCTAACCATAGGGAGGATTTCTCACAAATAAGTCAAATTCCTGGCAATATTCTTCCTGTATCATTTGGGAAAATATACTCCTTCAGTACTTTATTCCTTACAATGTAGTCACGGGCTCGGATATTACCGAACGTGTTCCAGGATTGACAGTCCCAACGCCCAGCTAACACACTTAAAGGGATGAGCCATTAAGGTTTTGTTTTAAAATTCTTCTATGGAACGCACAGTCTCTTTCTTTCTTTTTTTAATCCTCACCCGAAGATATTTTTCCATTGATTTTTTTCAGGTACAGTGGGAGGGAGAGAGAGAGAATCATTGATGTGAGAGAGACACATCCATTGGTTGCCTCCCGCACGATCCTGACCAGGGCCGGGATCGAACTGCCCCCGAGGTACGTGCCCTTGACGGGGATCGAACCCGAGACTCTTTGGCCTGCCGGCCGACACTCTAACCAGTGAGCCGAACTGGCCAGGGCTGAGTGCACATTTTCTAAGAGAGCGTCCACTTTGTAGTAATCACAGGGCTAAACAAGGACACGTGCTTAAAATAGGTTTGAGCCCTGGCCGGTTTGGCTCAGTGGTTGGAGCGTCGGCCCGCGGACCAGAGTCCCGGGTTCGGTTCCCGCTAAGGGCACGTACCTCGGTTGCAGTTTGTCCCCAGCCCCGGTTGGGGTCGTGTGAGTGGCGACCACTCGATGTGTCTCTCTCACATCGATGTTTCTCTCTCTCTCTTCCCCCCTCTCTTCCTCCCGCTCTGTCTGAAGATAAATGCAAAAATGTCCTCGGGTGAGGATAAAAAAAAGAAAAAAGGTTTGAAATATTACAGAATATATCCCCTAGTCCATGGGAGAGAACTTCAGCCTGAGGACGGCCCCGAGGAGCAGGCTGACGCTGACCGCAGCTGGTGGGCACCCCGTCAGCCTTCGGGTTACATTTCGGGGCAGGGAAAGGCCCCCCAGGTTATGTATCTGGCACTGTGCAGAGGGCGCACTTTGGTGAGACCTCACATCTCTCACTGCTGCTGATCAGCCTGTTGTCCTTGCTTTGGTAAAATCTCTCCCTCTCTTTTTAAAAAATCCTCACCCGAGGATATTTTTCCATTTATCTTCAGATACAGTGGGAGGGAGGGAGAGAGATTCGGTTCGATCCCCGATGGGGGCACGTAGGGGAGGCAGCGGGTCGATGTGTCTCCTTCATCTCCATGTTTCTCTCTCTTTCTCAACCCCTCCCTCTCTCTCTAAAATCAATAAAGACGTACCCTTCAGGTGAGGATTAAAATTTAATAATGATAATCATTTTTTCTGCAATGAAAACATGTAAGAAATGACACAGTTTCATAATCTAATTTTGGAAGATAGAATTGAGGCTTTTTATTTTTTCCTGGAGTAAACTTTCTGATACAGAACAAAAACCTTGAAACACACCAATGATGTAACCTAGAAATTTTATTAATAGGGATTTAATATAAAACTCAGGAAAAGCAGGTACAAGGGTAGTAATCACTGAGTTTGACATTAAAATTAGTAATGATTTTAAGATCCGTCTCAGGTTACACTAAGAATGATGCACCTGTCACCCTACTGGTTGCAGACACTGAATGATGCCTAATGTATTCTGATAGGAGAGAAATATTAGTGTACAGGGTAGTCAACCCAATTCCATCGATCAGGTATGCAAAGATGAGCCTGTAATGTGTGTTAGGGCAGCCCGGCCGGCGTGGCTCAGTGGTTGAGTGTCGACCCATGCACCAAGAGGTCGCCGGTTCGATTCCCGGTCAGGGCATGTGCCCAGGTTGTGGGTCTGATCCCCAGTGGGGGCATGCAGGAGGCGGCCCATCGATGTTCTCTCTCATCAATGTTTCTATCTCTCTCTTCCTCTCCCTTCCTCTCTCTAAAATCAATAAAGAAAAAAAAAAGAGAGAGACCTAACTTGAGAGTAGGTGATTCTGTGACAAGGAGAATTCCGTAGCAAGTGCTTTGAGTCCTGGGTCGAACTGCCCAGGAGACAGAGGCCAGAAGAGATGAGGTTAAACAACAGAGGGGCACTGTGACAGGACCGACGATGGACACAGGACAAGTGGGCGGGGAGCAGGTGGGCCAGGGCTCTCAGTGCAAAGAAGGTGCCCTCCTGCCTGCCCCCTGTGCCCAGGGCTTGCCCCTCATCCTGTGAACACACGCCTTGCTCTGTGCCTCGCCTCAGTGACAGGTGTGTCTACCATCCTCACCTCACCACAACCTCACGGGGGCACAGCCTGGGTCAAAGGAGCACTCGCACTTTTCAAAGGTCCCATAGTCTTTCACACAGAGCCCTTGTTGAATAGTTTATGCAGAGGATTGAAATATGTATTGTTATCGAACAGACAAGATCATCCATCGTGGGGAGACACCCCCAAGACGAGCTGGTCAGTACTTATTTTCAGTGCACGGAGGGGTTCAGGCTCGGTCGTTGCTCAATAAAGACCTCAGGGCAGTGGTTCTCAGTCAGGCGAGATGTGACCTCCTGGGGGCATTTGGCAATGTCTGGAGACATTCTTGGTTGCCATAAGTAGGGCGGGGACGGTGGGGCTGAGGCCAGGGACGCAGCAGGGTAACCCACGATGTATCAGACCGTCCCTGACAGCAAAGACCGGTCCTGCCCGCGATGTCAGTGGTACTTACAGTGACGTGTACCCCCAGTGACGGTCTGGCAATAAAAGCATGAATTTCAGCTTATAAAATCTGAACTGTAAAGTCACACTGCATTTTTGTTTAGGAATTGTATGATGTGCTTATGAAAGCTGTTAGGAAAGCGAAAAATATCGAACAGGTTTCCTTTAAAAAATGAAATAAACGCAAACCCCCCCAGACGTTAAACCGAGAGGGCGTCACACGTGAGCACCCGCAGTGAGAGGAGTGGCTGTGGTTTCGTCATCTGGGAACAGCGCATAGCTAGTCCTCGAGGACAGACACTTGGTCAGAAGAGCTCTGCAGTTAATGACCACCACGTCAAGTCTTCTGGAAGAAGTTGTCCAGGATATTCAAGTAAATATGCGTTTTCCTAAAGTTTTTTTTTTTTTTTTTTACAGGAACAAGTGAAGCCCAGTTTCTTCTTCTTTTTTTTTTTTTATCCTCACCCGAGGACATTTTTTCACCCTCTGTTCAGATAGAGTGGGAGGGAGAGAGAGGAAGAGAGAGAGAGAGAGAAACATCGATGTGAAAGTGACACATCGAGTGGCGGCCACCAGCACGACCAACCAGGGCCGGGGACAAACTGCAACCGAAGTACATGCCCTTAGAGGAAACCGAACCCGGGTCTCTCTGGACCGCAGGCCGACGCTCCAACCGCTGAGCCAAACCGGCCAGGGCAAGCCCAGTTTCTTCTTGAAGCATCCATCTCTGTTCCAGTGTGTGTGTGTGTGTGTGTGTGTGTGTGTGTGTGTGTGTGTGTTTCAGTGGCTGATTTGGGTCTGTTCTGCTTTGTAATTTTTTTTTTTTTGCAATTTTTATTAATTTATTTTCAGATGTTTCTCCTTTCCCTCCCCTGGATACAAGAGTATATATATATATATATATTTTTCTTTATTGATGTTAGAGAGAGAGGAAGGGAGAGGGAGAGAGATAGAAACATCGATGAGAGAGAACATCGATTGGCCGCCTCCTGCATGCCCCCCACTGGGGATTGGGCCCAAAACCTGAGCATGTGCCCTGACCGGGAATCGAACCGGCGACCTCTTGGTGCATGGGTCGACGCTCAACCACAAAGCAGGACTAAAGCCAGGGGCCTTTAAAAGGCAAAACAAAAAGAAGGCGGCATAGGTACACCCTGAGCTCGCCCCTCCCAAGAACACACGCATGTACACCTCTGTTTAGAGCAGTTCCTCCTGTGTGACAACTGAAAGCCAGTTAAACAGTTTCAGCACACATGAGTGCATGCACGACAGAGAGACAGAGACACACACACACACACACACACACACACACACACAGATCACATAGACAAGGTGGGGGAAGCACCGGAACTCTCGGGAGCTGAGGACATGACCCAGAACCGGAGGAACCAGTGAGTGCCAGAGCTTACATCTTCCCTGCACGTGGGGAGGGCCTCGGGCCAGCCCGCAGGGCCACGGTGGATGTCCCCAGCCCGCCTCCTGTGGCTAGAGGAAGCGGAAACAGGGGGCACCATGGCATGCCTACAAGGGGCCGCCTACCTGGAGATGGATCCAGGGGGCACAGAGGGTCCTGCTCGGTGTACCCACGGGGCTGTGCACCCTGTGGGGCTCCCCGCCTGGAAGGAGTGAGGATTGAGCATCATGCTGGGCACTGCCCACAGGGCGGCCCTGTCCAGAGAGAGAGCAGAGGTAGTGGGGTCCTACTGGGTGCTCACTCAGCCTGATGACGAGAACATGCAGGGCACTGACAACCACATTCTGCTGTTTTCTCCATTCATTCAACACCGATTCGCAGTCCCTGTCTCCGTTTTCTCAGCCCGTTCTCGACCTCGGACGCGAAGTCAGGGCACTTCCAGAACAGTTGCTGGCGGTCGTGCAGAACTCATTCGCCGTCCCACGCAGCTGTGCCCAAGGTCGCCGTGTCCAGGGGCAGTGCTTGGCGCTGGGATCAGCCGTGAAGAGACAGGAGAAGAGCTGTGAAAACGAGCTGTCACCCAGCAAGGGAGAGACAGGAAGGATGCGACGACCACACGGGTGGGAAAGTTGTTGAGGACACACGCGTGGGAGAGGGTGGGCACTGACGCAGCTCCTGCAGACGGTGGTCTGGGCCTTTTTCACGATGGGGACCCACCCTTTATTCCATTACCCTTTCAAGTCTCAATAAAATGCGCTGAAAACTCAAATTCTATCTTGTGAGACGGGTTTATGGACAGCTCTGCAAAAGCCAGTCATAAAGGGGGAAGGACATGAATATTTTCTGCGCACGGGGACAGCAAGCCGTGGGTCGAAGAGCTCAGGGCCGGATGTGGACTGTGGCTGTTTCGGGCGGAGGGGGGCCCGGAGCAGACCGTGTGCAGGTGTGGGGGAGGGTGCCTCACCTCGTACAAGCTGCAATGTCGTGATTAGTAGCTGAAAACAAGAAAACATCTCATATTGTTGTTGTTTTTTAAACACCCAAACTTACAAAATTTCTAGGTGACTGAAGCAATTCTGACCAAGTCTTAGATCTTCTAAAGTAGGTCATAAAGGGCCCGGCCGGTGTGGCACCAAGAGGTCGCTGGTTTGATTCCCAGTCGGGGCACATGCCCAGGTTGTGGGCCCAATCCCCGGTGGGGGCATGCAGGAGGCGGCCAGTCCATGTTCTCTCTCATCGATGTTTCTATCTCTCTCTCCTTCTCCTTTTCTCTCTCTCTAAGATCAATAAAGAAAAAAAAAATCTTAAAAAAAATAAAGTAGGCCCTGGATGGTTTGGCTCAGTGGTTAGGGCGTCGGCCCACGGACTGGAGAATCCTTGGTTCGGTTCCTGCTAAGGGCACGTACCTTGGTTGCAATTTGTCCCGGGGCCCAGTTGGGGTCGTGTGGGTGGGAGCCGCTCGATGTGTCTCTCTCACGTCGATGTTTCTCTCTCTCTCTTCCTCCCTCCCTCCCTCCCGTTCTATCTGAAGATAAATGCAAAAATGTCCTTGGATGTGGAAATAAATAAGTAAATAAATAAATAAATAAAGTAGGTCATAAAGTGACTGAGTGGGGGAGTTCCAGATTTTAACTGCTTTCCTGAGGTTTGGTTTGGTGTAAATTAAGGGATTTCATGCTTGTCCTTATTGTGTGAACATTTGTTAAGGGCACTCTTTCCCTTGGAACCAGTTTGGCCAAATATAATAGGTTTCATGTAAAACGAGGGCCATAGGCACAGACGTCTGGTAACTGCGAATTTAAACAAAGGCCTGTGCGTCCCTAGTGCGGGGAAAATCTCCAGGAGTGGTCTGGAACACGCAGCGGGCACTCTGTTTACTCGGGTCCCACCCACTCTTCTTTGGAAACATTTTGAAAGCAGAGATTTGTGGGGAACGATCTCCGGGAATTTCTGGTTTCCTGATAGTGACAATAAAACACCGAATTTCCCTGTAAAAGTATGAGCTGTTATGGTACACGTTTCCTGTTGTTTATTTTACCCTGAATTAATTTAGAAAATCTTTGTGTGAGAAACCAGAAAACAAACCAGTCTGAGATGTTGTATCCTGTGGGCCAGACTAAGGAGACCCAGTGAATCCCTTCGTTGGGGTCTCGGTGCCGGAAAGGGCGCCCCCGCCTGGCCGTGGGAGGCAGGGAGTAACTGTGCCTGGTGGAGGCCAAGGGCATGGCCTTCCTCCAGGAGGAGGGCACTGCTCTTAGCTCATCTCCACAGTCAGGATTAGAACTCACACGGATCTTAACAGACCCCGTGTTCATTTGGTCTTACATGATAATAACCAGCTACGTTTTACACCGCCTCAGACCTCAATAGAACATTTTTTTTCTCTATTGATTTTAGAGAGAGAGGGAGAGAGATAGAAACATCGATGAGAGAGAACAGCGACTGGCCGCCTCCTGCATGCCCCCACTGGGGATCGGGCCCCCAAGCTGGGCATGTGCCCTGACTGGGAATCGAACCGGCGACCTCTTGGTGCATGGGTCGATGTTCAACCACTGAGCCACACCGCCTCAGACGTCAGTAGAACATATTAAAAACTCACATTCTGTCTTGCAGCACTGAGATGAATATACATCTGCTAAGGAAATGTTTCATCCAAGACGTAATTTGTTAGCACCCACCACCGAATATTTGGACACGGATTGTGTTGTGAGTTCACAGGGCTGGGCATTAAATAATCATCAATTAAAGATAACGATCCCTGCAAATTCTTCACAGCTATGGCCTTGGGTTATATTCATCGCAGGAAATTAGGTTTATCTTAATACGCTACCTGGCCAGCTCACAGATCCTTCATCGTCGACGTCAATCCGAGACAAGGTAAAAGCGTCTCGTTTTGGCAGCTCCGCTGCGGACCCCACAGAGGGCAAGACTGGGCCGAGCTGCTGGGTCCAAAGTCCAGGCAGGTGCCAGAACACCACCACGAAACAGGAGGCTGGCGGTCCACCTCCTGGACGAAGTTTCTCAGCAGACACCGACTTGGTGGGTCCCTTGATCTCGGACGCCCCCCTCCTGAACACAGCAATGTGTGTGATCAGTGGTCTGGAAGAATGTCCACGATGGCAGAGTCCTGGCACCTGCACTCACCTCCCCCCAGGAACGCCTCGGATTTACAGCTGAATGAGAGAACAGTCAACCCGGACGGCCACGTGACAACCAGCTGAACAAAAGTCGTGTAACCAAACACATGTGGAGGCCACGTCGAAAGTGTCGGCCGGCCAAGATCCCACGATGGGCTGCCCCTGCTGCGGGTGTGCCAGGGGACCCAGGGGGAGAGCTCGGCGGAGGCGCACCCCCTGAGGACTGAGGGGTCTCAGCCCCATGCCGGGCTCCCAGGCTGACACCCACGACCGGAAGGGGAGCCCCCCTACCAGACGGCTGAAGGCTGCTGGGAAACCCTCGTGCAGTCTTGGTGGGAATGAACACTGGTGCAGCCACTATGGAAAACAGTGTTCAGATTCCTCAAAAACTTCACAATGGCGCTGCCTCCTGACCAGACGATTCTGCTTCTGGGGCTGTATCTGAAGAAACCCACGAATTGGGTTTGCACGAATTGGCAAAGACACATCCGCCCTTCTGTGTTCCTTGCAGCGTAATGCACAATGGCCAGGCTGCGGGACCAACCCAAGTGCTCGTGAGTAGGTGAGTGGATAACAGAGTGGTGGTCCAGTCCTGGCCGGTCTGGCTCAGCGGTTAGAGGGTCGGCCCACGGACCGGAGAGTCCCGGGTTCGGTTCCCGCTAAGGGCACGTACCTCGGTTGCAGTTTGTCCCCGGCCCTAGTTGGGGTTGTGTGGGTGGCAGCCACTCGGTGTGTCTCTCTCACATCGATGTTTCTCTCTCTCTCTTCCTCCTGCTCTGTCTGAAGATAAATGCAAAAATGTCCTCGGGTGAGAATAAAAAAAAGTGGTGGTCCATACATGCAATGAAATATTACTAGGCCATAAAAAAGAATGAAATCTTAGCATGTGTGACAGCAGGGGTGACCCAAGAGGATATTATGCTAAACTAAATAATTCAGACAGAGAGAGATGAATACCATATTATTTTACCGACATGTGAATCTAAAGGACAAAACAAACGGACAAACAAAACAGAAACAGACTCCTAGACACAGAGAACAGACGGATGGCTGCTGGAGGGATGGGGTGAAGGGGAGGGGTGGAAAAGGTGAAGGGATTGAGAAGTACAAATTGGTAGCTACGAACTCGTCACGAGAATATAAAGTTCAGCACAGGGAATATAGTCAATGATATGTAATGTATGGTCCCAGGGGGGTACTTGAATTATTGGGATGTTCACTTTGAAAATTGTAAATCGTCTCACCCCTCTGCTGCACACCTGCAACTAATATGAAATAATATGGATTGTCACCTGTAATTGAAAAATAAAATTTGCCCTGGCCGGTTTGTTTCAGTGGTTAGAGCATCGGCTGGTGGACCTAAAGGGTCATGGGTTCGAATCCCGGTCAAGGGCGGGTACCTGGGTTGCAGGTTCGATCCCGACCTGTCAGGGTCATGTGAGAGGCGACCAATCGATGTGTCTCTCTCACATCGATATTTCTCTCTCTCTTCTTCCCTCCCTTCCACTCTCTCTAGAAAAATGTCCTCGGGTGAGGATTAACAAAAATAAATAAATAAAAATAAAATTTAAAACACCAAATGACAAAGAAATAGTTAATAGTCTGTGTAGCTTGTCAGATGTGTGTGAGAGAGTATTCGTATATCTGTCCTGATATCTCTGTGTCTATATCTATAAAATGTTTTCTCAACAAAATATTTCAAATATGCAAATATCTCAGAATGTAGAGTCGGATACATTGGATCGTGGTGCACCTGCTACCCACAGTAAGGAAATGTGGCCATGGTTACACACAAAACAGAACAGAAAACCCACTTTGTGTCCCATTCATACATTGCCTCATCTGGTGGGTTTTCACTCATAAAAAAATCTGTGTCCATTCGAGGGACCTGGAGAGCATTATGCTGAGCGAAATAAGCCAGTCAGAGAAAGACAAGTACCACATGATCTCACTTATCTGTGGAATATAATGAACAAAATAAGCTGATGAACAAAATAGACCCAGAGACATAGAAAGGAGTAAGGTTCAGACTGATAAACCTCAGAGAAGGGGGGTCGAGGGGGAGGGAACAGATAAACCACAGAACTTATATGCATGTATGCGTAACCAATGGACATAGACAACAATGCTGGGGGGTGGTGAGATCGGGAGGTGGGTGTCAGCAGGGAAAAAAGGAGAAACATCTGTGACAAAATTAAATTAATAAAAATTGTGAAAAAAAATATATATGTCAAATGATATCTCTTCACAAACATAGCTTACCATGCCCTTAGCTTGTACACTTTTTCTTAGACTAGGGCCTGTTAGGACTCTATAGCAGGAAGGTCTCAGGAATCTTCAGCATTCTAGAAATGTTGTGTACCTGATCTTATTAATGGATATTTGACTATTCATGAATCAATTAAATACCTTATGACTCTATGAAGAGAAGAGAGAGAGAAAAAAACACTTGCCCATTAAAATGTATTAGTCAACATAAATGAAACTTGTGTTAGTCTTTGTTGCAATTAAAACTAGTTTATGCTTAAGGAAATCAAATCTATAGTGAATATTACACAGATGTTTCTTTGTGAAATATACCTTGGGGCAAATTTATCATGAGGAAAATGTTAGTTGTAAGCCAGCCGTTATTCCTACGTAATATTTGATTTCTTTGACGGCAAAACACAGCAACCAAGCACAGAGATTGCCGAGGTCCAGCCTCAGCAGGTCCAGGGTTTCCCTCAGGTGTGGACGGAGTTGGCGAAGGAGAGGGAGATGTGGCGTGAGTCAGAAGGTGCTGGATCCTTCTGCTACCTAATGCTAGCAGAATCTTTATTTTTATATCTTCAGGCTGTACGACAAGTATTCATTCTTTTTTTCTTTTGACCTTTAAGCAAGTATGTATAGACATTCACTTCCGCTTACACAGCTCTTAGGTACTGGTACAGGGTTAACCACTAACTATTTCATCCAGACATAACAATGACATTGTATCAGCTCTTAACCTGTATAATTACTTTCACCATGTGACTCATTGCTTAGCAACCTTCCTGTTTACATTTACACAGACACTGTCTCATTTAACTTCTTCCTTCCCCAGACCCTCTATTTCAATTTCTGTTACTTTCTCATAGACCTTGACTTTTCCTCTATCTAAGATCCTTTTAAGCTTTTACATTCTTATCTTAAATTCTTACTACTTTCTTGCCTGTTCTTTCTGCAGTCTATTCTGACGTCTACATTATTAATCGTCTACATGTTACTTCTATAATGATTCCTAACAGACAGATAACAGGTAGACAGAGAAAGCAAAGATTAGTGCTTCGTGATTCCTGCCACGCAGTGAATCCACTTGTCCAGGGACTATGTCAAACCATGGAGGCCTTCATAACTCCCGGGACTATGTCAATCCGTGGAGCTCACCCGTGACTAGGTCAAACCGAGGTGGTCGCTGTTCCAGTGGCACCGCTCCCTACAAAAGATAATGCATATTTGTTATAGCTGTAAAGACTTGATGTCAGAAAACTGTCTTACCTGGCTTTAAAATATGTCCTTTGATATAGTAGTTCTTTTCTATTATATAAAAATAAAAATAAATTGCCCTGGCTGGTTTGCTCAGTGGTTAGAGTGCTGGCCCACAGAACAGAGTCCCAGGTTCAATTCTGGTCAAGGGTATGTACCTCAATGGCAGATCGACCCCCGGCCCTGGTCAGGGTCGTGCAGGAGGCAACCAATCCATGTCTCTCTCTCTCTCTCTCTCTCTCTCTCTCTCTCTCTCTCTCCCTCCCTCCCTCCCTCTCACTCTATCTGAAAGTCAATGGAAAATATCCTTGGGTAAGGATTACAAAAAACAATGTACACCTATCAACATTTATAACAACAAAAATTCCTACAGGAAAACAAAGCAGACGTTTCTAGCTATTGTATGAAACAACATTGCTGTTGGTGACAACATGGACAGATGTCGAGGGCTTGATCAGAGTGAAGTCAGTCAGACAGAGAATGACAAATGCCATATAATATCTTACTAATGTGCGAAAAAAGAACAAAGAAAGCCACTGAGTGCATAGACGCAGAAAACAGATCGGCGCTGGCCAGAGGCAGGGATGGAGGTCCGAGAAATAAAGTGAAGATGATCAAAAGGTATAAACCTCCGGTCGTAAAATGAATAAGTCCTGGGGATGTCACGGACAGCCTGGTGACTCTAGTTAACAATCCCGCATTGTGTGTTTAAATGTTGCTGATGGTAGATCTTAAATGGTTTCACCACACGACACACACATTTGTGAGTATAAAGATAAGATGCTAACAGGAATTACTATAGCGAGCGCAGTGCAGTATATACAAATATTAAATTATGCCCTGGCCCATGTGGCTCAGAGGTTAGAGCATCGGCCTGCAGACCAGAGAGACCTGGGTTCGGTTCCCGCTAAGGGCATGTACCTCGGTTGCAGTTTGTCCTCGGCCCTGGTTGGGTCGTGTGGGTGGCAGCCACTCGATGTGTCTCTCTCACATCTATGTTTCTCTCTCTCTCTTCCTCCCTCTCTCCCTCCTGCTCTATCTGAAGATAAATGCAAAAATGTCCTCAGGTGAGGATTAAAAAAAATATACACACACACACACACACACACACACACACACACGTGTGTGTGTGTGTGTGTGTGTGTGTGTATATATATATATATATATATATATATATATATAAAATCATGGTGTACACCTGAAACTAATATGATTTTATGTCAACTATACCTCAGTTTTAAAAAAAGTGAACAAAAATAAATGTTAAGTGGGAAATTTTATTGGCAAGTTAAGCTGGACGTTTCTCCAATATAAATTGTTTGAAAAGTACAGGCCTTCCATATATTATATAAACCAACATATAACTTGGATTATCTTATCCTAGTCAAACATATTGATAAGCATAGGAGGTATTTTTATTATAAAAATGGAAACAAATGTTTTCATTAGCAGTGAAATTACATTTATTAAAGAAAATTTATAAAACTCTAGGAAACAAAAATAAGGCTTCTCTATTATGTAACATAATGGTTTTTGATACTTGGATGTGATCGTTTTTACTATGAATTCACTTATTTAAATATTTTTAGTTGTAATATACTGAACATTTGATGATAACAATGATATCAAATATTAGCACCGCCCTGGCCGGTGTGGCTCAGCGGTTAGAGCGTCGGCCCGCAGACCAATGAGTCGCGGGTTCAATTCCGGCCAAGGGCGCGGACCTCGGTTGCGGTTCGTCCCTGGCCCTGGTCGGGGTCGTGTGGGAGGCAAGACGTCGATGTGTCCCTCTCACATCAATGTTTCTCTCTCTTTCTCTCCTTCCCACTCTATCTGAAGATAAATAGAAAAATATCCTTGGGTGAGCATTAAAAAAAAATGTATTAGCACCTATAATGTACCTGGAATATCATCTACTTTACATTTAATCCCCAAATAGACCCTCTAGGGGAGGAAGAGGAAAATCTGAAATTCAGCCTGCCAGCGATGGCTCAGACAGGAGGTGCCATCGCTGGACGTCAGCTCAGTTTGTTTTCCTGGGCTCAGGCAGCATCATCACACCTGCCTGGTGAATCTGGGACTGTTTCAGCTTCAATGGGACATGAACGACATTTATGTCCACGCATTTTCCAGTCGTAGTAGGTACAGATTTTCAACAGTAAGTTTCAGCACAAAAGAGCACGTTTGGGACAGTTCAAAGTTTCAGGTATTAAAAAAAAATTTTTTTTCTTTATTGATTTTAGAGGGAGAGAAAGGGAGAGGGAGAGAGATAGAAACATTGATGAGAGAGAACATCAATTAGCCGCCTCCTGCATGCCCCCCACTGGGGATTGATCCCACAACCTGGGCACTTGTCCTGACCGGGAATCGAACCAGCGACCTCTTGGTGCATGGGACGACATTCAACCACTGAGCCACACCAGCCGGGCAAGTTTCAGGTATTTTTGTTTTGTTTTTAGGTAAAATAAAATCTGATTCGTGCCAGAGAATGCCCCGTGGTGAAAATGCGCCCCCCCCCCCTGGTAGCCTACATGTATTGTTAATTCTTTATCTTACATATTGTTATGATTCTAACTTGGACGGACTGGTAAGATCTCAAAAGGTTCTGGAACGTTAACCATATGACAGCAGATCCGAAAAGCCCCCCTTGTTTCAAATGCCCAATTCGATGATGTTTAGTCTTTTACCTCGATGTCAGCCAGCAGCATAAAGCAATGTTAGAACATTTTCGTTCTCCCCTCAGAAGACCACGTATGCAGTGTTGGAATTCATCCCCATCCCCATCCCCGGGCCCAGGTACTCTCTTTCTCTGTACACTTGCTGTTTGTCACACTTCGCAAACGTGGAATCATGTAACATGTTCCCTTGAGCTTGGCCTCTTTCGTGTTCCCGAGGCTCAGGTATCTGTGTCTTTGGGTGCTCACACTGTTGCATCGTACACACGGATCGTAGCTGGTCTATCCCGTCATCTGTTGAAGGACACTGGCGTTGTGCCCACCTTTGGAAAATCATAAATAATGCTGCTAAACATTTGCCGACAAGTCCGTGTGGCGTTGGCTTTGACTTCTCTCGGATAGACGTCCAGGAGAGGAACTGGGGTTGTGTGGTGTGCTTATGTATCATTTTAGAGAAACTGCAAATGGCTGTCCATGCTCGGTCACCTTCCCACTGGTGACGTGTAAGGTTCTCCGCGCTCATTTGTTACTGTCGGTTTTATTTATCGCCATCCTTCTCTTAGGCGTGGAAGGTGACGTCACTGTGGTTGTGATTGGTATTTCCCCAGTGATTATGTTAAACGTAGGTCCTGCGATTATTGGCCATTTGTGTGTCTTCGTTGGCGAGATGTCTGTTCCTATCTTTGGTCTGTCTTTGTTGAATTGTCTTTCTTATTATGGAGTTGTCCGTGTTTTTCAAATGTTTTCTCTCACTGCAGTCTGTTTGTGTTTGTACTTGCTGGTGTCTTTGGAAGTGGAAACGTTTAGAATTTGTTTGGGAACCAATTTATTAATACCTTTGTTTAATGGATCATGTTTTTGATGTCACGTTGAGAAGCTCCTTGCCTTGACCTAAGGTCTCAAAGAGTCTCCTGTACTTTCTTCTAAAAGAGGAAAGAGCTTCTACATTTAGCTCTTACATGTAAATCGTTGATCCATTTTGAACAAGTTTTTGGTATGATGTGAAGTGAGAGTCTAAATTCATATTTTTGCATGTTGATATCCAACTTTCCTTCAACATATATTTATTTTTATTTATTAAAAAATTATTTTTCTTTATTGATTTTTTTTTTTTTTTAGAGAGAGAGGAAGGGAGAGAGAGAGAGAAACATCGATGAGAGAGAACATGGATTGGCCGCCTCCTGCATGCCCCCCACTGGGGATCGGGCCCACAACCTGGGCATGTGCCCTGACTGGGAATCGAACCGGCGATCTCTTGGTGCATGGGGTGACACTCAACCACTGAGCCACACCAGCCGGGCTCAACATATATTTAACACACCCTTCATTGAATTGCCTCCACAGCTCTGTCAAACACTAATTACCTGTAAGTACAAGAATTCACGTCTAGACTTTCGGTTCAGTTGCTTTGACACGTATGTCTGTCCTTCTGCCTGTACCATCTGGTTTTAATAACTGTAGCTTCGTAATGACTTTTGAAATTGAAAAGTAAACATCCTCCAAATTTGTTCTTCCATTTTTTATAATTTTTGCTTTTTAAGTCACTTAGTATCAAGCAATGTGCCAAATGTGTATTGTTTTGTGTCATTTAATATTTACAGCGATCTTGGACGTTGATTACCATAACCATATTCAGGAATCACACAGCCACCTACTGGGAGGTCCAGGCTGATGGACTCCTGGCTTTCCAAAATTCTCTACACAATGACTAATTGCATATTCACCCGTAATTCTCTACTAACAAAAAAACCCCACACACATAAAATTCAACTTGTAATGAGGTATTTAATTGAACTGCTTATATATATATGAGGGCAACCATAAATTACAGCTGGCTTCAGACTTGCCTTGCCTTGTAAGACCCCAAATGCCATTTATTTTGAATTTCATGGGTTCAATAAAATCAGTGAATATAATTTATTACAGCATTAACAAATCTTTAGTCTTTTTTTTTTCCGTTGATTAGTTACAATTTATTGAACTCATCCTATATTCAAATGTCATTCTTCTTTTAAAAATTGTTTTGCCTGTTTTGGTGTTTGCATTTCCATGTACATTTTTTAAATATAATTGTTAGTTTCTAAACAAGAACATGTTGGAGTTTTGGTAGGAACTGCATTGAATAGACAGGTCAATTTGGTGAGAACTGGCCTCTTAAAATATTGTCTATCCATCCACAAACACAAATGCCTCCTATTTAGATCTCTTTTAATTTCATCAGCAAAGTTCTATAGTTTTCAGTGAATAAGTCTTGCACTTGTTTTGTTAAATTTATTCCACAGTATTTTGTCTATATTGGTGCTAAATTAAATTAAATTCTTAATTTTACTTTCAGATGGTTCGTTGTCTATATATAGAAATACAATTGATTTTTGTATTGATTTTGTATACTGAGCACTTGTTATGTTAGTTTATTCATTCTCAGAGGTTTGCATGTATGTGTGGTGTGTGTGCATGTGTATTCCTTAGGATTTTTTACACACGAAAACAAATTTTATGTGAATAAAGACAGTTTTACTTCTTCTGTTCAATCTAGTTAACTTTGTATTTTTCTAGCCTGATGGCACTGACTAGAACCTCCACTACGAAGTCGCAAAGAAGGGGAAATCCTTGCCCTGGTCACAGCATTAGGGGGAAAGCATTTGGTGTTTTACCATTAAGAATGATCGTGCCCTGGCCGGTGTGGCTCAGTTGGTTGAGCATTGTCCCATGTGCCAAAAGATCACTGGTTCCGTTCCTGGTCAAGGCACACGCCTCGGTTGTGGTCTGATCCCTGGTCGGGGTGGGTATGGGAGGCAACCAGTTGATATTTCTCTCTCACATCGATATTTCTCTCTCTCTCTCCCTTTCCCTTCTTCTCTCTCTAAAATCAATAAAAACATATTTTTTTAAAAATTGTGTGTTTGTGAGATTTTAAAGATATCCTTTATCAGGTTGAGGAAATTACATTTTCTCATTCCATGTCTGTTCAGAGACTTCATGATGACTATATGTTGTATTTTATCAAGTGCTTTATCTACATTTATTAAGGTGATCGTAGAGTTGCTGTCCCATAGTCTTCTAATAGAGTGCATTACCTTAATTGAATTTTAGATGTTCAACCAACCTTGCATTAATGGCATAATTTCCACTTAGTCACAGTATATAATCTTTTCTATGTGTTGTTACGTTAATTTTGCTAATATTTTCTTGAGGATTTGGGGGTCTATCTTCATGAGCTAGTTATGTACCATTTTCCTTTTTTCTTTTTAATCCTTACCTGAGGACATTTTTCTATTTATCTTCAGATAGAGTGGGAGGGAGGGAGAGAGAGGGGGAGAGAGAGAGAGAGAGAGAGAGAGAGAGAGACATCAACATGAGAGAGATACACCGACTGGTTGCCTCCTGCATGACCCTGACCAGGGCCAGGGATGAACCGCAACTGAGGTATGTGCCCTTGACTGGAATTGAACCTGCAACTCTTTGGTCTGTGGGCTGACGCTCTAATCACTGAGCCAAAACAGCCAAGGACCCATTTTCTTTTTTTGTGCAGTGATTTCTTTTTTCTTTTAATATGTTTTTATTGATGTAGAGAGAGAGAAGGAAGAGGGAGATAGAAACATCAATGAGAGAGAAACATCAATCAGCTGCCTCCTGTACACCCCCCACTGGGGATCGAGCCTGCAACCTGGGCATGTGCCCTGACTGGGAATTGAACTGGGAACCTCTTGGTGCATTGGAGGATGATGCTCAACCCACTGAGCCACACCGACCAGATATTGTGTAGTGATTCCTTAAAGAATTAACAATGCCCTGGCCAGTTTGTCTCAGAGGTTAGAGAGTCAGCAATGTACCAAAGAGTTGTGGGTTCAATTCCCAGTCAGGGGTGCATACCTGGATTGCGGGTTCAGTCCCTGGCCCGAGTCAGGGTTGTGTGGGAGGCAACCAATTGAAGTGTCTCTCTTGAAACATGTTTCTCTCTCTCTCTCTCACCCTTCTCTCCCTTCTACTCTATTTAAAAGTAATGGAAACATATCCTTGGGTGAGGATTAATAAAAAATAATTTAAAAAGAACGAACAATACACCTGCAATACGATCCATCAATTTCACTTGTAACTATTTATTCAAGAGAGATAAAGCTTATGTTGTTTTAAAATACAGGGGTTTGCCCTGGCTGGTTGGCTCAGTTGCTTGAATGTCCTTTCCATGAACATGGTATATGCTTCCACTTATTTGTATCTTCCTCAGTTTCTTTCTTCAGTATTCTATAGTTTTCTGAGTACAGGTCTTTTACCATTTTGGTTAAATTTATTCCTAGATATATTATTTTTGGTTGAATAGTAAATGGGATTGTTTTCTTTATTTCTTATTCTATAGTTTATTAAGGTATGTAAAATTATCACAGATTTCTGAATATTAATTTGTATCCTGCTACTTTACCAAATTCATATATCAGTTCTAGTTGTTTCTTGGGAGAGTCTTTAGGGTTTTCAATATACAGTATCATGTCATCTGCAAATAATGACAGTTTTTACTTCCTCCTTTCCACTTTGGATGCCTTTTATTTCTTCTTCTTGTATGAATGCTGTGGCTAAAACTTCCAGGACTATGTTGGATAAGACTGGTAAAACCGCCCTGGCCAGTTTGGCTCAGCAGTTAGAGCATCAGCCTGTGGGACTTAGGTTCGGTTCCCGCTAAGGGCACGTACCTCGGTTGCAGTTTGTCCCCAGCCCTGGTTGGTTGTGCGGGAGGCAGACACTCGATGTGTCCCTTTCACATTGATGTTTCTCTCTCTCTGTCTCTCTTCTTCTCTTTCCCTCCCATTCTATCTGAACAAAAAATGGAAAAATGTCCTCGGGTGAGGATAAAAAAAAAAAGACTGGTAAAAGCAGACATCCTTGTTATGTTCGGGGTCTTAAGAGAAACACTTTTAGTTTTTGCCCATTGAATATGATGTTAGCTGTGGGTTTGTCATCTATGGCCTTTATTATGTTGAGCTATTACCCCTTTATTCTTATTTTGCTGAGAATTTTTATCATAAATGGGTGCTGGATTTTGTTGAATGCTCTATCTGAGTCTACTGATATGATCATGTGATTTTTGCCGTTCATTTTGTTTCTGTGATGTATCACGTTTATTCATTTGCAAATATTGTACCAACCTTGCATCCCTGGAATGAATCCCACATGATCATAGTACATGATCTTTTCAATGTATTGCTGCATCTGGTTTGTTACTATTTTGTTGAGGATTTTAGCAGCTATGTTTATAGGGGATATTGACCTATAATTTTCTTTCTTTTTAGTGTCTTTATCTGGTTTTGGAATTAGGATAATGCTGACCCTGCAAAATAAGCTTGGAAGTCTTCCCTCCTTTTGAATTTTTCAGAATAGTTTGAGAAATATAGTTACATGTTATTTCTTCTTTGAATGTTTGGTAAAATTCGCCTGTAAAGCCATCTGGTCCAAAACTTTTGTTTGCTGGAGATTTTTTATAACTGCTTTGATTTCATTACTTTAAATGTTTTATTAAGATTTTATAATGGTTTCTGATTTGGTTTTAAAAAGTTATATGTTTGTAGGAATATATTAATATCTATTTCATCCAGGTTGTCCCATTTGTTGGCATATAGTTGCTCACAATATTTTCCTCTAATCCTTTGCATTTTTGTGGTGCCCGTTGTTACTTCTGCTCTTTCATTTCTGATTTTATTTATTTGAGTCCTCTCTCTTTTTTTATTGATGAGTCTGGTTAAAGGTTTGTAAATCTTGTTCATCTTTTCAAAGAACCAGCTCTTATTTATTTATTTAATCCTCACCCGAGGACTTTTTTTTTTTTTTTTGCATTTATCTTCAGATAGAGCAGGAGGGAGAGAGGAGGGAAGAGAGAGAGAGAAACATTGATGTAAGAGAGACACATCAAGTGGTTGCCACACACACGACCCCAACCAGGGCGGGGAAAAGCTGCAACCGAGGTATATGCCCTTAGTGGGAACCGAACCCAGGACTCTCTGGTCCTCAGGCCGACACTCTAACCACTGAGAAAAACTGGCCAGGGCCTAGCTATTATTTTTATTGATTTTTTTTTTTGTATCACATTTTTAATCTCTATGTCAGTTTTTTCTACTCTAAATTTTATTATTTCCTTCCCTGTACTTACTCTGGTCTTTGTTAGTTGTCCTTTATTTAATTCTTTTAAGTATAGGGTTACATTATTTATTTAAGATTTTTCTTGCTTCTTGACTTAAGCCTGTATTGCTATGAATTTCCCTCTTAGGACTGCTTTTGCTGTGTCCCATAAATTTTGGGTTGTTATGTGTTCATTTTCCTTTGTCTCCAGGTAACTTTTGATTTCTTCCTTCATCTAATAATTAGCCCATTCATTGTTTAATAATATGTTATTTCGCCTCTGTGTGTTTGGGTGTTGTGTGTGTGTGTGTGTGTGTGTGTGTGTGTGTGTGTGTGTTTGTGTGTGTTTTGTAATTGATTTCTAGTTTCATACCATTGTGGTCAGAGTAGATGTTTGATATGATTCCAACCTTCTTGAATTTATTGAAACTTGCCTTGTGTCCTAACATGTGGTCTATTTTAGAGAGTGCTCCCTGTGCACTGAAAAGGATGTATATTCTGCTGCTTTGGAATGAAATGTTCTGTAACTCTCAATTACATCCATCCAGTCTAGTGTGTCATTTAAGGATGCTATTGCTTGTTGATTTTTTTATTTGGAAGATCTAGCCATTGATGCTAATGGGATGTCAAATCCCTAAGAATGACTATATTGCTGTCAATCTCTCCCTTAATGTCTACTAAGATTTTCTTTATTTATGTGCTCTGATTTGGGTACATACAGGTTTACATGGGCTATGTCTTCTTGTTGGATTGATCCCTTCAGTAATACTACTAGTAATTATACTAACAAGTTGGACAATGTGGAAAAATGGATAAATTCCTAGAAACATAAAATCTTCCAAGACTAAATCCTGAAGAAATAGAACATCTAAATGGACTGATGACAATCAACAAAATTGAAGCAGCAATAAAAAACAAGACACAAATATGTCCTGGACCAGATGGCTTCCCAGGCAACTTTTAACAAACCTTTTTAAAAGAATTAACACCTCTTTGTTCTCAAGCTCTTTGAAAAAATTCAAGAGGATGGACATTACGTGGGAAAGCTGAAGCAGAGCACACAGGAAATAGAGTAAAAATCCCTGGGAACTAGCCAAAATTTCAGGATCAACTGCAGATTTTCAAGGTTTATGAAACGTGGGCCTCAAGTCAAGATCTCTAAGGGACAAAGGGACCCGGGTGACATCTGGGTTCCAGATGAAATTAATAGAAAATTGACTAAGGTCTCTCTGACAGGACGAGACGAGCTGGAAGGAGAGAGCAAGAAGGCCCAGAAGGGGACAGGGGCCTGTGGGGCTGGATGGTGGGGGATGGGGCCTCCTCTTCTCATTGTCCCTCCCCGCCCTCAGGAACCTTTGTGACAAGGCCACAGCTCTGTGATGCAGGCCTGGGTTTCTGCCCCCAGTGAGCTCCCAGCGCTGTTCCCCGAGGGCAGCAGAACGATTCAGATGATGGAGGACCCTCTCTTTTCCTTGCAAATCGTTATTGCTACCTGGCAGAACACCACCCCTCCCTGGGTGACTGAGACCATCTTTGCCATCATGTGTGGAGTGGTGCTCTTCCTCTTCTTACTCCCCTGGTTGGAGAGGGACCCATCCTTACCACCCCCGAGGAAACATGGACACATCAGGAAGGTAAGGAGCCCTTGGCCCAGACCCAACAGAGATGATCTTTTTTCTATTCTTATTTCCACTTTTCTGAATCGCCTAGAGAGAGTCCTGAGTTGGGAAAGAAAAGAACGACTGTGCTCAGAAAACAGTAGAACTTCATCCTTCTAGGAACAAGCCGGGCGGGGCAGGGGTTAGAGTGGGCATGAAGAATTCTATCCACAGAACTCTGACCAGGAGTCCAGTGTGGGGGAGGGCTCCAGGGCACAGCCCCCAAGCAGTGACCAGTGGCCAAGGACTGGATGCTAAGAGCTGGTCTCCGTGGGGGACAGGCCCAGGGCCCTGGTTCAGCAGCTGCCTTCCCACAGCAGGTGCCTCAGGGGAGGCTCCCCTCTGTGGGGCTGATGGAAGGCAGTGGGGAGCCCGAGAGCCCCTGAGCAGAGGCGGGGTGGGGCTGGGCCTCAGGAAGCGGAGTCCCACCTGAGGGAGGGCCCACGGGCTGTAGGTCTGAGCGTGTGTGTTTCTCGAGCAGAGGAGCAGTGATGGAAGAAATCAATGGTGGGTCTCCATAGAAAGTTCTTTTTTGCATTCTCCAAAGAAGAAAGAAAAGTTTTTACCCACTTTAAAATTAAGTCAAAGTCAGCTTTTATGTTTTTATTTATTTTACATTTTTTATTCCTCACCTGAGGATACTTTTCTATTTAGCATCAGATAGAGTGGGAGGGAGGGGGAGAGAGAGAGAGAGAGAGAGAGAGAGAGAGAGAGAGAGAGAGAGAGAGAGAAACATAGATGTGATAAAGCCACATTGACTGGTTGCCTCCCACACGACCCGAGCAGGGCCAGGATGAACCGAAACCAAGGTACGTGCCCTTGACCGGAATCGAACCCACAACTCATTGGTCCACGGGCCGACGCTCCAACTGCTGAGCCAAACTGGCCAGGGCCAAAGGTTAGCTTTTAAATCAATGTGGTGTTATTTCGATCATAGAAAACTCACTGTACTATGAATTTTGGAATACTTTTGGAGAAAAAATATAGAGCTGATAATCCCCAGACTGTTTCAGCATTGAGGACACTCTGACACTAACAGTAACAGTGAGTGAAGAGGAAACAGCACTAGTCACGGCAGAGCCACGCTGAGCACGAGCACCGAGCGAGGCCGCTGGTCTGGAGAGGGGCGTGAGGGGTCTCAGCCCCTGGTTTTCTCTTGTCCCTCAGCGTCCAGTGGAGCCGAGGCGGACGAGCAGCCGCAGGAAGGAAAGTGGAGCTCTGAAAGGTGAGCCTCTGCCCCTCGGCCCTCGCCCGAGAGTCTGCCTCCGTCTGCCTGTCCCTGAGGGCCCAGGGCCAGGTCCCCGAGGATGGCAGCGGCGGAGATGTCTCCCAGGAAGCAGAGCCCTGGGGACTCTGCTGGGAAGGAGGTCAGACCCCGGACGCTCCCCAGATTCCGGGCTGGGATGCAGCCTCCAGGGCCTGGAAGTGGGTGTTTCCCCAGCAGGGTGTCCCAGCAGGGACGTTTGGGCTGTCAGGGACCAATAGTGCCCAACTGGGAGCTGGGACCTCGGGTCCCACTGTGGGCATGCTGTGTCCCTGTGCTCAGGTTCCGCTGAGGTGCCTGTCCCTTCCCCACAGGGATGGGGGGTCCCAGGGGTGGTGGATGTGGAAGCTCTTTGTGAATGACAAGGCGCGACCCGTCACGAGCCTTGCCATCTCTGCCAGCGGTCCTGGGGCCGGGACCCTGATGCTTGGGCTCCTGAGTCCTCTCCCAGGTGTCCCCCCTGAAGGGCCATTGCACTCAGCCTCCTGTAGGCCCCAGCCCTGCTCCACCATGTGACCCGTCCCTCTTTCCAGCCTGCAGAGCGTGCCTAGAGGACCTGGATGAGGCTTGGGGACAGATTATTCTTCTGAAAAGGTAAGGAATCGTCCCCTTCCCTCCTGAGTCTATTTTGTGACCCCAGGGCTACAGGCCATCTTGGACTGACCTGGGAGCAGGGCCATGGGAACAGGGTGTGGCAGTGGCTGTGGGGTGGGGGACAGCAGGAGCACTGGGAAGTCAGTCTCCGGCCATGGAGGACCCTGGGCCCAGGTGCCCACCCCTGGCCTGCCTCCTGCTCCTGGCTGCAGCCTGTGCCTCCATCTCCTGCAGCCACCTGGGGAGGCCCCCTGACCTGGGCGGCTTTCGTCAGCTCTGCTGCCAAGACCCCCCTGGTGAGGCGTACGACACAGCACCCGAGGGAGCCGACCTGCCCTGCGGGGAGCCTGCGGGAGGTGCTGCTCCTGCCACGTCCCCGTCGGCCTCCCCAGCTCCTCTGACACCGTGTCTCCCACCTCTGGCCTCCGCCCCGTCAGCAGGACACCAACATCAGGCTGACTCGAAGAGAATGCCCCCAGGTCCCCGTGTAGAGTGCTTCCCTCCAGGTAACGCCTTTTTGGCATCTCCCAAACCAGCCGTCTCAGACCTTGGCCACTCAGGTTGTCCCATTTCCGCCCTGTCTTCTTGGCAAGCGACTGCCAGAACCTTGTACGGCTCAGCCTCACCGCAGTGTGAGTCCCAGCCAGAGCCCGTGGGCCACCTCCCACCTGAGGCCTCGTTCCAGAAAGACCCCACGCACAGGCAGGTAGAGACTGGCAGCCTCTCATTTGTCAACCCTGGTGTCACGAAGCTGCTGGAGATACTGCTCACCAGGAGAGCAGAGCTGAACGTATGGAAGGAGAAGGGAAAAGAGGGGTCATCGTCACAACTAGTGAACCCACAATCCCACCTGCGCTCGTTGGGGAATTTGTGGGAGGCACTGGGTGCTGAGCCGGACACCACAAGCCCACAGCCATTCTGGAGCTTCAAGGACAAAGCCGAGCAGGTGCCCGGTCCTCAGCAGTTCTCCTGTCTGCAGTTCTTGGGGGACCAGCTACAGCAGAAATGCAGCCAGCTCTTCTGGGGTCTCCCCTCTCTGCACAGCGAGTCCCTGGTGGCGACTGCCTGGGTTGCTCGGAACCCCTCTTACCTGCAACCTCTTTCAGTGTTATTCAACGGACTCCCCAGCGACTTTGCAGTTCCCATTCAGCCTGGCACACCTTCAGGGCCTCCCCAGGCCCCACCGGTGCCCCTCCCTGGGGCCCAACCCCAACCTTTGACTGGAAACTTGCCCCAGGCCCAGCCCCCACCTCTGGCTCAGATCCAGACCCACGTCATAAGCTCCCTCCCAGTCCCACCACCTCCTTCTCCGCACCAGACAAGGCCCTCTGGGGGACCCTGCCCAACATCCCAGAATAAGGGAGCATCTTTCGTCCCAACTGAAGTTCAGCACCTGGAATGGTCCTTGTTGCAGGAGCAACAGAAAAGGGAGAAGACTTTACCCTCCGTGACCCAAAGGTCTCAGGACCTCTTTAGCCAGCCCTCTCCCAACCCTCCCCAGGAGAGGGGCGCCGCCCAGGGCCCAGTTTATTTTTTCCAGAGGGACTTTATCAGCCCCAATCTGCAGAAGGGACATCTTCCCAAGAGGCTCATCAAAGGTGCCCAGCCGGGTGGCGTCCACTTCAAGGTCCAGGTGTCCGTGGAACTGATGCCAGGGCAGGGCCAGCGCCCAGGGGGGTGCCAGGCCCCGGACCAGCAGGGGCCCCTGCGTCGCTCTGCGTCTGCGAGGAAAAGCAGCCCGGACTCACAGAGGACGGAGTCCAGGCACCGGAGGAAGTGCCCTAGGAAGGGCCGAGCGGGGAAATTCTCCTGCAGGAGTTCACAGCGCTGTGTGAGGAGGATCCCAAAGGGTCTCTCTGGAGGCTCAACCACCTTTGTCCTGAAAGTTCTGGGAGTCAACTCCAAAAATACGTCGGTAAGACACCTGAAGCCCTCCAGGAGTGACTCGGAAACCGGCTTCCTTAGCCCCCCTAAGAGTCATCCGGAGAAACTCTTACAATCCCATTGGGGCAGGGAGTTAGGCCCGATCACCCAGGGCTCGATCCCGGGGCGTGTGGGCCGATCCCCGCCTGCTCACAGCCATGCTTTTCCCGGGTGCCGCACGGACACGGAGACCGGAGCCCCCGCGTCCTGGAAGGGCCGGGAACGCTGCGTGAACACCTCCTGTGACCTTCCCTTCCTCAGTCCACACACTCGACAGCTGCTGGAGGGACATCTCACGAAGCTGCAGGCGAGGCAGAGATGGGACCTCCCCGTCCAGGCCCCTGAGCCCACCCCTCTCAAACCACCTGAGGCTCAAGGTTCCCACCTCCCACAGCCCCCCGCGCCCCCCTCAGCTGTCTGCGTATCTGAGGTCTGCTCTCAAGCCAAGTTCACCAAGACATTGGGAAAACCTCCTCAGGTCTTCTCAGAAGAGACTGTGACCACAAGGGAGTCATTTGTCACTCCAGCAGGTGGTGTCCCCACCCCCTCACCGGACTTGGAGGAAATCCAGAAGGACAAGGGAGAGACCCCTCCTGCTCCTGGCCAAGGGCTCTCCGGGGCCCCTCTGCCTGGGGAGGAGAGCAGGCGGCCTCCTCGGCCCCCCGCACGCAGCCCCGTGGTAAAACCCCCGCAGACGGGGACTGTCCTGGGGGTCGAGACCACGAGCCCGGAGCCGACGCCAAGCTCAGCAGCCAGGAAGGAGCCCCGGGACGTGCGAGGGGCTCAGACGTCAGGAGATCCCTGCCACGGGGTAGCCACACTGGAAGTAAACGCAGGGTCCTGCCCTTCAAAGGCGAAAGCCCCCGAGGCCGTGGAGGCTGAGGAGGACCCTGCTTGGGAGGTCATGGTGGGACCCAGCGTGCTGGCCAGTCCCCAGGCCTGGGGGACGTCGGGGCGTCCAGGGCCCAGCCCCAGCGCCTCACCACCTGCGCCGTCGGCGGCCCCAGACCCAGGAGAGCCGTGCCTCGCAGCACAGGCGGCCCGGAAGCTGGAGCTCCAGGAGAAGGCAGTGTCGGAGAACCAGCCTCAGCGCCCTGCCACCTGGTTGCCGCTTCAAGACCATCACGGTGACATTTTCCTCCAAGATTATGCCACTGGCTTGCTCCTCCAAGACTATGCCTCCCACGTGTTCCTCCGGGACCCTCACACTGACGTGCCCCTTGCTGCAAACATCTTGGCTTCTCACGGGGCGCTGTGCAGTTCCCAGAGGGAGCATAGCAGTAGGGACCTGCCAGCTGCCCGGGTGCCTTATGACCTCATCCTGAGTGGACAAAGCAGGCGGGGGCGGCAGGAGCCCAGGCCGTCAAACGTTAAGGACCCACGGAAGAACCCAAACAAGATGTGTGTCCCTGCTGACAACAGGAAGGACAGCAGGAGGCCCAGACCGGGACACCCCCAGGAAGTGTTGGCAGGACTGAGGACCTCACCAGCCAGGGCGATGAGCCACCCTCCTCAGCTCAGGGGACGAGGAGACACCCCTGGGAGGACATGCCTCCAGCCCCTGCCCGAGAAAGGACAGGTGTTTCCAGAAAGCCCCTTGAAAAGGATGAGGGGCCCTGCACAAGGCAGAGGACCAGAAGACCCCCTTCCGAGAGGCCAGCCCGGCTGGGCCGCGGCCTGCAGCCAGGAGCCGGGCCTGAGCAGGCGGGCGAGGGGCCAGGGGCCTGTGGACGTGCAGGCCATCATGACAGCGGTGGGGCAGATCCTGGCGCAGAAACTGGCCCTTCACCAAGGGCTTCGTGCCAAGGAGTTCATTCAGCACATGAAGCAATTCCGGGCCCCAGAGGGCAGGCGTTCCTGTAACTACCAGGTTCCCTCCGCGCCGAAGCACACAACAGCGATGAGAGACGCGTCCTACAGTCAGCACGCCACCCCCAGGGGCCACACGCTTTCTGACAAGAGCAGGTGTCCCCGAGACAGGAACAGCAGGGGGCCCTTCCCACCCCGGGAGCCAGGGGCCCTCGGCCGACCCGGCCAGCAAGGACAGCAGGGTGGGGACAGCCGGGCAGAGGGGAGCATCGGGGGGAGGTGGGAGAGGACATATCGGGGGTAAATGGCGATGGAAACCTAATAATAAATAATTAAAGATTAAACTGCAACATTTTCTCTCTCCTCGGGTCTATTGCAACGTGCTTCTCATGCTTTTTGTGGTAGAAATTTTTTTTAAAAAAATTGAGTTCGTAGACAGAAAGCCTATTTGCTCTCATCAGCGCATCCTCTGTGCACGGATGCTTCCTCCTAACACAATTTAATTCTTTCCAAAATATGTCGTTTTGCTCCTGAGAGCTGTGGCCTGTCTGTGCCCTGCATGGGAGGAGAAGGGTGGGGTTCGTGCTGCCCAGGTGCCATCTTTACTCCAGAAGGAGGGCCATGGAGGGAGGTGACACCCTGAGGCATACCCAGCTCACCCCTCTCTCAGTGCACCTTGTCACATCATTCGGCATCACAAAGGAAATGAAAGTGGTCAGGAGTCGTCCATGGGGACTTGTGGGCTGTAGGGGAAGGGACTCAGAGGATGACATACCCTCATTCTCCAGGAGGTGTCACAGAGTGGGGTGGTACAAGGGGAACCAGGACGTGGTGGGGGGCTGGGGAGGGCACAGGCCTCCTCATGCCAGGGTCTCCCTGCAGCCAGGTCCTGCCTTCGGACCCTGACCCAGGGCTGCCTCCAGGTGGGCCCACAGCAGTGATGGAGCAGCCAGGACTGTGAGAGGGTGGGACCCAGGGCAGAGGGGGCCCTGTGCCCCCAGGAGTCAGGAGGGTGTGGCACAGCGCGGGGACCCTGAGCCTGGCTGCTGCGGGGGCCTCACAGGGAGACCAAGAGGTGAGATCTGGGAGTGGAGGGAGCTGGACTGGGACCCCGTGGTCCTGGCAGGAGAAGGGCCGCAGACAGACTGGATGCTGAAGGGACAGCAAGAAACAGGAAGGAGCAAGTCCAGAAACACCCTCCCCTCCCCTCACAGACCACCAAGAAGAGCCGCTCAGGTGAAACACAGAAGTAGGTGACAGTGTGACGCTGCATGCTGTGAAGACCGTGAGATGCTCGTCCTCCCAGAGGGTGGCCTTTTGCATCAGGAAAGCACTGCTGCGGTGGTCTGTGTGAGGGTGACCCCGGGACTGTGACGGGAACGGATATTCTCAGGGCCTTCCGCACAGTCTTCTCCCCGAGGGCAGGTGAGGCAATCTGCCTGCCCCTTTCCTTCCTCGGACCCGCTCCCTGGTGCCCGGGGGCTAAGAGGTGCGTGGAATGTTGAGGAATATTGTGGTTGTAGCTTGGTTGAAAAGGCAATTCTTTTTATAATTTTTTTTTTCTTTATTGATTTTAGAGAGAGAGGAAGGGAGAGGGAGAGACAGAAACATCGATGAGAGGGAACATCGATTGGCCGCCTCCTGCATGCCCCCCACTGGGGATCAGGCCCACAACCTGGGCATGTGCCCTGACCGGGAATCAAACCGGCGACCTCTTTGGTGCATGGGTCACGCTCAACCACTGAGCCACACCGGCCAGGCGACACACTACATTTGATGCAAAAAAGATCAAAGACTCTAAGAGGAGAAAGTCCACCTTCCTTCTCTGAAATAGAGAAGAAAGACTGTGTCCTGGAAATGGGGAATAAATATTTTGATTGACAATAATACATGACTTTGAGCGCCCTTTGGATCACGTGCTCTCGGCCTCCACTGATCAGCTGCGCTGTGCGGACCGTGGTGGGCGCCGCCGGGGGGGGGGGGGGGCACAGTCCGCGGGCGGACAGAGATGATCCATGCGCGGAGGAGAACCAGAGCTCCTGGGGAATTCCTGAAAACACAGGGACGGCGGCCCTGCTCGGGTGGGGAGCTGGAGAAGGCGTTTCGGGTGAGGTGATGCATGTATTGTCCTGAGCATTGCAGGGGCGTCCCCTGAACATTCGGGGTCCCCTGAACACTGCAGCGAGGTCCCCTGAACATTCGGGGTCCCCTGAACACTGCAGCAGGGTCCCCTGAACATTCGGGGTCCCCTGAACACTGCAGTGAGGTCCCCTGAACATTCGGGGTCCCCTGAACACTGTGGCGGGGTCCCCTGAACATTGCAGAGGGGGTCCCCTGAACACTGCAGTGAGGTCCCCTGAACATTCGGGGTCCCCTGAACACTGTGGCGGGGTCCCCTGAACATTGCAGGGGGGGTCCCCTGAACACTGCAGTGAGGTCCCCTGAACATTCGGGGTCCCCTGAACACTGTGGCGGGGTCCCCTGAACATTGCAGGGGGTCTCGCCAGATGAAGAGGAAAGATTCTCCTGAAGAAAGACGAGCCAGACCCGAGTGGGAGAAGAACGTGGTCCACGAGATAAGACAGGCTGCAGGAGATAAGAATTTCCACGGTGGCTGAGCAAAGGATTCGGGCAGAAATAAGAAACGACGATGAGCCAAAGAGACAGGCCTGTATAAGATTTTAGTGGTATGTGAGCACCGTGGACAGAGAATTCCCTGAAAAATGGGTAACACGGCCGCGTGCAGCAGGAACACTCCCGGCAGAGCGTGGGTGTGAGGGGCGTTTTGTCGTTTGTTTTCCTTCGTGATTCCCGAGGACCCTGCCGGAGCCCACGGCGCAGCGAAGGGTGTCCGCACTCGGGTCCCGGGCGGGGCGAAGCCTCAGGAGAATCGCACGGGGAGCCGTCCTGCTGCGTCCTGCACCCCGAAGGCCTTTCTGCGCTCCCCCCGCGTGTCCTCTGACAGTCACTCCGTGTTCTCACGTTGTCCCCAGCTCAGGGGCAGAGCCGCACCTACACGTAGAACAATGCCAGCCCCCCAAGACTGCACAGGAATGATGCCGTCGGGGCCTTGGGAAGGACCGCTGCGGAGAAGTGGGGTGGTCTCCGAGCTGATCGCCGCCATCTGGGGGCGCCCGCCCTGCTCTCCGCAGCGGGTCGCTCAGCAGCTCTCTGCAGGGGCCGGAGGACGGGGTCACCCTCCGCGGTGCCGCTGCGACCACAGTCTCCGTTCTAGCACCCTAGTCCTGCGTGTCCTGCTGTCCCAATGCCCCTGGCCACGTGGCGCTTTCTCACGCTCCAGGCTGCGTGCCGTCATCACAGGTGAGTCTGTAGCCCTGCTCACTGCTCTGGGTGCCCGATTTCTCATCCATCGTTTACTGTGTCTCTCTCCACGTCCAATCCCTCTCCTGTCCGTTTTCTCTGGTCTCCAAAACGTGACACAAATTTACGATGATGAAATTTCATTTGATTTTAATTACTTCTTTATCTAACTTACATATCACAACAAAGGACTTTGGGAGCAGAGTTTAAAGTCATGCAGATAAGGAAGTTTGGGCACTAAAAAGAGATTTTATGGAAAATTAACATTCAGCCTGACCACACCTCCAGGTGAGGTTATAAGGTGGCAAAGAGGGAGGGTCTGCCCAGAAGTTTGGAGCCTGTAGGATCAGGGATATTTAAGAATGTCATAGCCTGACTGGTGTGGCTCAGTGGATTGAGCATCGTCCTATGGACTGAGAGGTCCTGGTTTGATTCCTGGTCAGGGCACATGCCCAGGTTGTGGGCTCAATCCCCAGTGGGGGACATGCAGGAGGCGGCCATTCGATGTTCTCTCTCATCAATGTTTCCATCTCTCTCTCTCTCCAAAAATCAATAAAGGAAAAAAATGTTTAAATAAATAAATAAACAAATACAATTTGCTTAGAAATTCAAAACAATTGTGAGAAACAAGAACCAAGTTGGGACTCTTACCCTAACTGATGTCAGCACTTACCGTACTCAGGTCCGTGTGAGGTATGTGTAAAGGCAGGAACACGATTCTGAAAGGAAAGGTGTATTTTCAGTAAATGGCGCTGGAACAATTAGATGTACACAGACAACAGAATGAACTCCCACTCTTACCACAAAGCATATATGAAGGTCACCTTAGGGCAGATCATAAACCTAAACATTAAGACCTAAAACTGTAAAACTGTAGAAGAAAGACATGAGAAGATCTTTGTAGTTCTGCGTTAGGCACAGATTTGTATATAGGACGCAAAACATGGATCAATTAGATTTTGTCAAATGTAAAAGCTTTTGCGCTTCAAAACCTACCATTAAGGAAATGAGAAGGCAAGTTGTAGGCTAAAGAAAATACCTGTAAAACATATATTGAATGAAGGACTTGTATTCTGCAGAAGACTTAAGTTCAACAGAAGAAGAAAAAGCCACTAAGGAAATTGGCAAAGTGTTTGTTCCCTTCACCATAGGAGAGATATGAGTGGCAGATACGCCTGGTCGTTTGGGACCCAGTGACATAGCAATGGCGATTTTTTTTTTATCCTCACCCAAGGACATTTTTGCATTTATCTTCAGATAGAGTGGGAGGGAGAGAGGGGGGAAGAGAGAGAGAGACACATCGATGTGAGAGAGACACACTGACTGGTTGCCACCCACACGACCCCAACCGGGGCCAGGGACAAACTGCAACCGAGGTACATGCCCTTAGCGGGAACCGAACCCGGGACTCCCTGGTCTGCGGGCCGACGCTCTAACCGCTGAGCCAAACCAGCCAGGGCACAATGGCGATTTTTTTAAGGTTCTGTTTTTAGTTGTGAAGTGTAAGTGTGGCGGGGAAGGCGGGCCTGGGTGTGAGCCTGCACAGGTGCCCAGCAGCAGGGAGAAGGGCCGTGAGACCGAGGTGCAGCCGGGAGGGAAGGGGGCTAGTGTCCACCATCCAGACGGGCAGCCTGATAAAGGCCCTGCGATTTCAGGCGCACAGCGTGGGAGGAGAAGGTTATGGAAACACGAGGGGCTGGGAAAGGATGGAAACGTATACAACCTGACGCTCATTCAGAAGCAGAGGAACCACGACGTTTCACTTACACGAGGAGAGAAATTCTGATTCCCAACTTCAGATGACCGAGGCCATTTCCCTGATACGAGATTTAACTGTAGATTTTCTCTCTCCTTAGAGACACCCGGATAATGCTGGTGAAGTGACTGTAAATATGTTAGGAGATGTCCTAATTTCCCACAAGTCGCTGACAAATCATGCTGACTTCATTAGTACATTGTAGCCTCATCGTCTTTGAACAGCAGCCAATGTTCTCCATTTGATGCAAATCGATTGCTCTTTTTGCAATATGCTGACGTTTAGCCTATCAGATATGTGCAAAAACATTTGTCTAAAATAGCCGAGATAAAAATGGCCCAGTCTGCATTATTTAATGTCTAAAATTGTATTCTATTCTTATTTTTCTATTTACTCTCTTTACAAAACGGAATAATTTAAAATTTTCTATTATGCATTTATTAATCTATTTTTGAATGCCAATTTTTTCATACTTAACTTACTTACATAAATCACCAAAAATTATTAATGTGTATAAAAGTATAATTTGGTGTCTCGTGGGAGAAATGGGGATGTAGCTGAAATCTTTCTTGTGGGTGATATGTTCAGTCTCCTCGTATGGATGGGATCACAATTTTTCTTCACTGGGTGACTATGCCCAAGGACGTGTGTGACTACCTTCCATACACAAGTACGGGTGGGTACATGTGGGCTCTGTTTGGATCCGGGCAGACAGAACTGAGTTTGTTGTAGGTCACATCACTTTTCTAGCAGACCTGTGGGCTCAACTCCTTCAACTCACCTGTTTTGCAACTTGGACATACATGTATGTCTCTGTGACATCCATGCCCAGGCTTCTCTCTGGACAGCTGATTCATTGTAGAGTCAGGCCGGTGAAGACATAGTACTGAGCATCGAGTCTCAGTGGGTTGAAACTTCCCACAAGGGAGAGTGAAAGGTGTAGCTGTCGGCGCAAGCATCGCTCGGCGAGCGCACGCTAGAATCATTTCCACTGTTCATCTGGATGCCATTTCTGATTATTGACTTGCTCCTCTGAGGTAGCCAGTGTCTGTCCAGTGAGAATTTGGTCATCGGATGAGTGCGGCTTTGCCCCGCCCATCCCGGCTGCGGCCACCTACGGGCCCAGCCCACGGGGGAGGACGCGGTGTCCAGCCGCTGCACAGCCGCCTTTTCCTCCTTCCTTTGCGGAAAGGTGTGTGCACGAGTGAAGCCAGGTGTAGCCACAACTACAGCAGGCCCCTGGGCCTCTTGGCTCTTAAGGAGACCTGACCCCCACCCGCAACAAGCTGTAACGTGGGTGGGGCTGGCTGTGGCCTGCAGGCGTGTGGGATGGCCCTGGTGCGACTCTGCAGCGCCGGGCAGCGGGAGACGGGAATGCAGCCTCTGAGAATTTTAGCCCGAGTTCCTGCTTCTGTGTGGGCAGAAATTCCTTCTGGTTCTGCTTTTTCTTAGTCTTGTGGCAAAAGAGCTCGCCCCTCCCGGCGCCTCACTTCTCTGAGCGTCTGTCTCAGCTCCTGCTGGTGGAATCATCCTCATGATAGCTGTCATTTGGGGTGCACTGACTCTCTGTTAAGTGCTTCCCAAGGATTATATCAACGAAAACTTCTCACAGCAACCCTTCGAGGTAAAGACTGTTTGCACGTACTTAACATTGTCAGAGACACCATCCATTAAACTGCTTCAAAATCTCTGAAGAACACTCTGGTAACATGTACCAAGAGCTCCTTCAAGTTTCTTTTGGTCCGTTGTTTGCGTCTTTGAGGATATGACCCCAAGAAATAATTTTTAAAACTTGTTTGCACAAAGCTTCTAGCAGCCTTACTTAAATAACCAAAAGCCGTGAACAACTCAAATGCTCTCAAAAAGGAGACTGGCGAATCAAAGCACGGCGATGGTATTTTATGGTTAATCAGACTATTATAGGATTCCACGAAACAATGCTAAGGGGACAATAAGGAATGCTAAAGGAATAAAAACAAGATAAAAGCAAACCATGAAATGCATGTAAGTTCTAGTTCCACCTCTGAAAATTTTCTTTTAAATTTTTTTCTTTATTGATTTTTAGAGAGAGAGGAAGGGAGAGGGAGAGAGAGATAGAAACATCCATGAGAGAGAACATCGATTGGCCGCCTCCGGCATGCCCCCCACTGGGGATCGAGCCCACAACCTGGGCATGTGCCCTGACCGGGAATCGAACCGGCGACCTCCTGGTGCATGGGGTCGATGCTCAACCACTGAGCCACACCGGCCGGGCACACCTCTGAAAATTTAATCCATACGCTGATAAGAACAAGAATACATTTAGGACACTGAAAAAATGTTCATAATCTTCTGCAAAATGGCTCAACCTTAGAAAAATAAAAGTCGCAGAGGACCATGTCCGAGACTGCCGCTGAGAGGTTGTCGCTACTTGCACCAGAGGAAGCGAGGCCGTTCTTGGGGGCACAGTCCGCAGTAGCATCTCTTTGAGGGGGTGCTGAGTCCTCAGACCTCAGCACGCGTACATTTCATGTATGGTACACAACACCTTGCACGTGAACTAACGATAGCAGGCAGTTATTTCTTAATTATATACCTTACTTTCCTTACAAGCTTCAAACAGTAACTGTGCCTTACACTCTAGGAACTCGACGGTAATTTCCTCATAACATCGTTTGAACAGTTGCTTCTAATGCTTTTAGTCACCGACACTATTTAATAATAAAGATGATGAAAGCTATGGACCTCCTCCCAGGAACACACACTTGAGGGTGCAATTTCAGGGGGTCCACAGACCTCTGGCACTCATCTGTGGAACCACATGAACCACCCTTTTCTAGAAATTGCTTATATTCTCGTTGACTATCATAGCAGTCTATTGATCTAATTTAATAAAGCTTATTCTGAATTTTTCCTTAATTTCTCATGCATATACTATATTTTTAGGACAAAAGTATTAGATATGCTTGCTTAACTATATTTTAAAAGCATACATTGATAACTTAAAATTTTTATTTCTTTGCTGTGGAAAGAATTCTGGTATGTTTATAGTGGTAAAGGCAAAATTCGAAAATCATCTCAAGAAAAAAATATAGTCAACTCTGGAGTATCTACTACACAGAGCTGTGAAAATAACAGAAAACTGTTTTCCTTTGGTTTTTGTTGGGCAAACCTTTCCCCATGCATTATACGAAATGGTAGGTTAAGAACGGAATGAACTGGTATATTACTTCCTTGTAGGATGATGTTGGACGGAGTGAAAACATTTCTGTTCACTGGGCATACAACGGCCTGAAGTGTTGACACAGCAATCAAGGAACTGCCTTCTAGCAACATTTAAATTCTATCTTCCATGATTCTTCAAAGACTCAAATGAAATAATATATGTGGTTTACAAATGCAAAATGGCATTTTCTAGTTTGGAAATTTCTATCTCAACCAAGTTTTAGCTTTTGCAATGCTCGCTGGTTTTTGTTTGTTTGTTTGTTTTTAAGGGACAAATGGGAGGAGAAGGGAACAAGCCTCTATAGTTTCAGTGTGATATACAAAAGAAGACCAACTGAAAGAATAAAATTATTACCAATTATAGAAATTTTAGTATCAAGACATATTCTAATCTTTCAAGATATCTATCTATCTATCTATCTATCTATCTATCTATCTATATAAATAAACAATCTTTTATTTGATTTTTCAAGTCTACGTTTCATCTTTTCAGAAGCGGCGTCAAATCCATCAGTGACCCAAATAGCTGGGAGATGGTAAACAAGCAGAGCTACAATCTTCTGTCTAATGCCTTCAACATTAAGAATCTGAACATTGTAAATAAAAATTACATCTGAAATCATTAATCACACATGCCATAAATGTTCTCTCGGCTACCACAGGCCTTAACAGCAGCGCAGCTGTGGATTTCCTGTCACACGAGCTACCCAACGTGCTTTTTATAACCCCTGAAAGACCGCGTCTCTCCGAGGTCTGGTTCTGGTTAGCGTCGTCGAGGTACTTTTTTTCATTAAAACATTTTTTTTCAATTACAATTTACATTCAATATTATTTTGTATTATTTTCAGGTGTACAGCACAAGGGTGAGACAATTACATTCGTCACACTTAATCTCAGCAGCAGTCCAGGGGGAAACACATGTACTTGGGAACCCCCATAGCCTCACTTTTTCAGGAATCCTGGGATGCCTGCCCATTTGGGGGTTACTGAAGCTTTGGCTGACATAACAGAAAGGGCTTGCTCACTTCTAAAGGGTCTCTCTGGCCCAGACGGTGTGGCTCAGTGGTTGAGCATCGACCCATGCACCAAGAGGTCACAGGTTCGAGTCCTGGTCAGGACACATGCCCAGGTTGTGGGTCAAACCCCCAGTGGGGGCATGCAGGAAGTGGCCAATGTATGTTTTCTCTCATTGATGTTTCTATCTCTCTCTCCCTCTCCCTTCCTCTCTCTAAAAATAAATAAAGGGAAAATAAATAAATAAATAAAAATAAAGGGTCTCTCTGGGTTTCAACAAAAAAGAAGGGAAAAACAGCAGAGGACGAGTAGAAAAGGCCAAATTCCCCGTCACCAAGCCCTGGAGGGAAGCCCATACTCCCCCATCTCCCCAGTAAGTTATTCAAAACCGGCGCGACCCTGACGGGGCTCAGTGCGCCCAGCAACCCCTGCACCCGAGGAGGCGCCCCTGGGACCCGCGTGCAGGGCTGCGCGGCCCCTTCCCACGCCTCGGGGCCCACAGCCGTGCTCCCCGCAGGCCCCACGCACAGGCCTCGACTGCGGACCCCGCCCGCGCTGCTAGCCCCCCTGAGCCCTGCCCAGAGGCCGGGGAGCTCCCCGCGCCTCCCTCATGGGGCTGCACGGTGCACACCCAGCCCCCCGCAGCGCCGCCTCCTGCAGGATCCGCCGGGAGGGCGGAGCTCCGTGCTGGCTCCTCCCCCTGAAGGGCGGGGTTTGTCCAGAGCGCTAGGTGATTGGCTACTTTGGCCCTTTGAAGAAGCCGGTAGCCAATGGAAAAAAGAGCGGGCGTCCAGCCAATAGCACGGGAGGGCCGAGCGCAGACCTCCTTCCGCAGCGCTTGGGGGCCCACTGCTGCGGAGTCCCCTCTTCACCTGTGCCGTCCGCGCTGCCTGGTCTCTGCCCACCGGCCCGTCGTGGGGCCTCCAGGAAGGAGCTCCGCTTCCCGGGCCCCTGCACGGGGCGGGGAGAAGACGCCCGTGGGGACCCGCATGGTCTTCAGCACACACAAAATGCCCCTGGGTTCTTCTTTACCGCCCTCCAAGGGCGAACCAGGGCCACTCCTCTGATGGAGAGAATGGACACATTCCCGTTTTATAAACACGACGCGGAAGACCCTCAGAGTGCCCGTCCCTGATCGTGGAGAAAACTGGTTGTCCAAGTACTAACAGTAAAGGGGAAGTCCACTTTTCTGCAGCCCAGTTGTTTGCAGACCCTGAGGTTACTTAGTGTGGTAATGCAGAATTAAATGCGATGTTATGGATACATGCCGACCTCAGTGCCGAAGGACTGGCGTCCCGTTCCCAGAACAGCGTCCACGGATTCTGGAACCAAATCCACAGCTGCTCACAAAGGGCGCAGTGTGAGCGCAGACGGAGCAACGCCGCAGCATCAACCTTCTGTAAGGAGTCGCTGATTCGGAACATGAACCTGTTTCCATCTTACCTGGCCAATGACCAAAGGATGCTGAGTGTCTGATTCTCTGGCATTGATACTTCTCGATATGAATAAAGGAGCACCTTGGTTTACTTATTTTCGTTTATTGATCTTGGGAAAAGGTTTGCATTCCCAACAGCTCAGTTACCCTCTGGCGCCTTGTGAGGCCCTATCTGTTAACTGACCTTGCTCCGTTTTGTAATGTAAGACACATTTTAATCCTTTTCCACTTGTTTCCCCAGTAGTCAAAATCAACAAACCTTCCCAGAAATGCTGAGTACTACAGTGACAATATATTTACATTAATTCTCAGAAATAAATGAATGGCAGATGCAAAAGAAGTTAAAAGAATCACCAACTTTAAAAGCCTGAGTTAAACCCTGCCTGGTTTGGCTCAGTGGTTAGAGCTTCGGCCTGCAGACCAGAGAGTCCCAGGTTCGGTTCCCGCTAAGGGCACGCACCTCGGTTGCAGTTTGTCCCCACCCCGGTTGGGGTCGTGTGGGTGGCAACCACTTGATGTATCTCTCTCGCATCGATGTTTCTCTCTCTCTTCCTCACTTTCTCCCTCCAGCTCTGTCTGAAGATAAATGCAAAAATGTCCTCGGGTGAGGATAAAAAAAAAAAAAAATTAAAAAAAAAATGCCCGAGTTAAATTTGTATTTAACTTAGGCTGAGAGAAAAGAGAATACAGCCTTAGGTTGGAAGGGCTCTACTTACATTAATTACGCTTTCTGTATTCTGATTGAATCCCAACCAACCTTTACCATCTTAGCTGCCTTCTCTACTTTCTAAATCAAAAATACGGATCACCCTGGCCAGTGTGGCTCGGTGGGCTGGGTATCATTTCGTGCGCTGAAAGGTTGCTTGATTCCTGGTCAGGGCGCATGCGTGGGCTGCTGGTTTGATCCCTGGTAGAGTTCACATCTTGATGTTTTCCTCTCCCTTCCACTGTCTCTAAAAATCAATTAAAAAATCTTAAACAAAAACAAAAACAAAAATGGATCAACTTCCCGGACTTCAACCTTTACATTTTCTCTTTCCCCATTCTTTCAAGGTATTTCAGATACAGTAGTTCTCAACCTTAACAGTGCATCAAATCAAATTAGGAACTTGTTAAAATATAGATCCTGCTTCCTAGCTCCAGATAATTTGATTCTGTAAGTCTTAGATGGAGCCCAGGAATCTGTATTTTGAAGAAGCCCACTACCCAAACATTTCTGATGCAGGCTGTCCAAAACCACAATTTTGACCAACACTGAAAGAAACACTGCTGTAGGCGTTTGAAAACGACTGCACCCACTCCTGTGAATTTTTTCAGTACTGACTAGTAAGTACGTGTCATGCATGCATGTACTCATTGTTCTAAATATACATTCACCGTCCAGTGAGCAGAGAGGCGGCATTAACTTAATCACCAACCCTGCAGAACTTGAACCACTGAGTACCTCATGTGCAATTCAAATGAAACTGTTCTGTTTTCAGCTAAGATTGAGAAGCTGCCCAAAGTACTTACGTCAGTATATTTCCATAAATTATTCCTCTTATCTTTTTCTTTTCAACGATCTCCTGAAGTTATTCAGAATGATAAAGATCAGCATAAGAAAATAAGAAAAGAGATGGCGGCAGGCAGGACCGGAGTGAGGGTGAGTGTGAGCGAGTGTGAGAGAGAGTGTGAGTGGACGTGAGTGTGGACAAGCAGCCTGGAGCAGTGTAGAACTGTGGAGCAGAGGGTTCCGGTGCTGTGGGCTGGGAACAGGTGGCTACCGTGGTAAGTGGCTTGTCAGGGCGCTTCTCCCTGTGGGGCCAGAAGGCCCAGCCACCTTGGAAGATCCCTGGTCTTCTCTGGGAGGAGGGAGCGGGGAGCGGATAGGGCCGAGCGACCTGTGTCCACCAGTATGCCTTGCACCATTGGAGCAGTGGACCCACTGTGTCAACGCGGACCAGCGCACAGTAGCAGCGCCCAGCACCATCCCCCACAGCAGCAGTGACTAGGCAGGAGTGGAGCCCCACCCCCTACAGCAGCTGAGGCTCTGGAGCTGAGACACACCCCTGGCAGCAGGGGCTCAGGAGCGGACATCCATCCCCAGGCAGCAGCAGCTCAGATCAGCAGCTGATACCCATCCCCAGCAGCATCAGCAGAGGCTGATCAGGAGCGGTGTCCCAGCCCAAGCAGCAGCAAGGCTCAGGCAGCTGAGACCTGCCCCTGACAACTGCAGCAGCAAATTTGGAGTGGAGTCCCACTCCCAGCAGCAGCAAAGTCCCGGGAGCTGAACATCCTCAGTCTTAATAGCAGCAGAAGATTGGGAGCTGAGAGCACCCCCTGGAAACAGCAGCAGCAGTGCAAACTGGGAGCTGATACTTGCCCCCAGAAGCATTAGCAGCAACTGATGAGGAGCTGAGCCCCACCAGGCAGCAGTGCACCCAGCAGCGCACCAGTGGGACCCATCCACCCCAGGAGCACACCAGCGGGACCCACACACCTCAGGAGCAAACCAGTGGGACCCATGCACCCCAGCAGTGCACCACCTGGACCCACGCACCCCAGAAGTGCACCACCTGGACCCACACACCCCAGAAGAGCACCAGCGGGACCCACACACCCCAGCAGCACACCAGCAAGACCCATACACCCCAGCAGTGCCTACCATGACTGACCAATACTAGCCGCCAGTTGTCAATCCTCCAGGACCCACAGCAGGCAAGAGGCACCAAGCACCAAAACAGTCTGGGAAGCACCACAGCCTTATTTGATACACACTGACCTGAATACACATCCCAACATCCCTCACTGGGCCTAGAACAACCAGAGGGCTAAAATGGTGAGACAAAGAAACAACACCCAAATGAAAGAAAAGGAGGAATCACCAGAAAAGGAACTACATGAAATAGAAGGAAGCAATTTGTCAGATAAAGAATTCAAAGCAATGATTTTAAGGGTGCTCAAACAATTTAGTGAGAACTACAAGCAACTTAATGAGAATTATAAAGAGCTCAGTGGGAACTACATCAGCATAAAAAAAGAGGTAGAAGCTATGAATAAAAAGCAAGTGGAAATAAAGAATGACAAGGCTGATATGAAAAACATCTTAGAAAGACTCAATAGTAGATTAGAAAAAGCTGAAGACCGAATCAGTGAGTTAGAAGACAAGGTAGAAAAAACCACCCAAATAGAACAGCAAATGGGAAAAAAATTAAAAAGCAGGAGGAGAGTTTAAGGGAGCTTTGGGACAATACAAAATGTAACAACATTCACATCATAGGGGTACCAGAAGGAGAAGAATCAGAGAAAGGAATAGAGAACCTGTTTGAAGAAATAATGACAGAAACTTCCCTAATTTGGTGAAGGAAAAAGTCACACAAGTCCAGGAAACACAGAGTCCCAAGCAAGATGAACCCCAGAAGACCCACAGCTAGATACATCATAATTAAAATGGCAAACATTAAAGACAAAGAAAGAATCTTAAAGCAAGCAAGAGACAGAAAGTTACCTACAAGGGAGTTCCCATTAGACTGTCAGCTGATTTCTCAATGGAAACACTGCAGGCCAGAAGGGAGTGGCATGAAGTATACAAAGTAATGAAAGGCAAGGGTCTGCATCCAAGACTACTCTATCCAGCAAGGCTATCATTCAAAATTGAAGGTGAAATAAAGAGCTTCACAGACAACCAAAAGCTAATGGAATTTACCACCACCAAACCAGCACTGCAAGAAATGCTAAAAGGACTGTTGTCAGAAGAAGAAAAAAGAGAGAGAGAGAGAGAGAGAAAGAGAGAGAGAGAGAGAGAGAGAGAAACACAGCCATAAAATAAAAAATGGCAACTAATAAGTATTAATACCTATCAGTAATAACCTTAAATGTAAATGGTTTAGCCAAGCCGGTGTGGCTCAGTGGTTGAGCGTCAACCTATGCACCGAGGTTGCTGGTTCGATTCCCGTTCAGGGCACATGCCCAGGTTGTGGGCCTGATACCCAGTGGGGGGCATGCAGGAGGCAGCCCATCGATATTCTCTCTCAACGATGTTTCTATCTCTCTCACTCTCCCTCTCCTTCTCTCTCTCTAATATCAATAAAGAAAAAAAAATTTTTTTAAAGGAAGGAAAATATTCTTCTTTCCCATATTTAAAAAAAAGAAAGAAAATGTATTTAGCTCTTATTCTGAGAAGGTCTCTACAGGAGATTCCTGGGGGGTCTCTGTGCTGAGATCTTTGGTCTCTGAGAAGGTCTCTACAGGAGGTTCCTGGGGATCTCTATGCTGAGATCTCTGGTCTCTGAGAAGGTCTTCACAGGGGATTCCTGGGGGATCTCTATGCTGAGATCTCTGGTCTCTGAGAAGGTCTCTACAGGAGGTTCCTGGGGGTTCTCTGTGCTGAGATCTCTGGTCTCTGAGAAGGTCTCTCAGGAAGTTTCCAGGGGGTCTGTGTGCTGAGATCTCTGGTCTCTGAGAAGGTCTCTCAGGAAGTTTCCAGGGGGTCTGTGTGCTGAGATCTCTGGTCTCTGAGAAGGTCTCTCAGGAAGTTTCCAGGGGGTCTGTGTGCTGAGATCTCTGGTCTCTGAGAAGTTCTTCACAGGGGGTTCCTGGGGGGTCTGTGTGACAGTTCTTTGTGTGAGCATGTGTGTGTCGTCCCTGTGTGTGGTCTCTGGGGGCTCTCAGTGCAGGGATCCCCACGGCTAGCCCTCCTGACTCGTATGGCAGGACAGGGGGAGAGGGACTTGCTCCCTCCTGTTTCTTGCTGTCCCTTCAGCATCCAGTCTGTCTGCGGCCCTTCTCCTGCCAGGACCATGGGGTCCCAGTCCAGCTCCCTCCACTCCCAGATCTCACCTCTTGGTCTCCCTGTGAGGCCCCCGCAGCAGCCAGGCTCAGGGTCCCCGCGCTGTGCCACACCCTCCTGACTCCTGGGGGCACAGGGCCCCCTCTGCCCTGGGTCCCACCCTCTCACAGTCCTGGCTGCTGTGAGCCCACCTGGAGGCAGCCCTGGGTCCGGTCCGAAGGCAGGACCTGGCTGCAGGGAGACCCTGGCATGAGGAGGCCTGTGCCCTCCCCAGCCCTCCACCACGTCCTGGTTCCCCTGGGCCACACTGTAGGTAAGTAAGGTCACCCACTGTGCCCGCAGGTCCCCGTCCTGTGCCAGCTGATGACACGAACTGTGGGGCCGTCAGCCTCCTGCTTGGGGCTCCGCTGCTCCGTGCGCCCGGCCTCTGAGTCCAACCATGGGCGGTCCTTCTGCCCTGGCCTGGGAGCCACAGGAGGGTGGACACCTGGGTGGGGCCACCATGAGCACTGGACCCTAACGGCTCCCCAGGCCTGTGGATGGAGGTGACGCAGGGGCTGCTGGGTCCTGGAGGGAGCCGGCCTCTGTGTCCCTGCCCCTCCCCCACCTCTCAGCCTGCCTCAGTGTCCCACTGCCACAAGGAGACCCCAAAAGTCATGCCTGCTCCTTCCTCGGGAGGGGTCGGTGGGCACCCTGAGCGGGCTGTTTTCCCCGGGCAGGGGGGGCCCTCCGGCCTCTGTGCTCCCCACCCGCCCTCTCAGAGCTGGGAGAGCTGCCCTCCTCCTCCTGGGCCCCAGGGCCTGAGAAAGGCAGAGGGAGGGGACTCTGAGCCCTGAGCTACCGGGTGGGCTGCACATCTGCATCCCAGCGTCAGGAGGGACAGAAGGGCTCCCAGGGCAGGTGTTACCTCTCCCACCCACAGACCCGGACAAGAGCTCCCCACCCTGGACTCCGGACAATGCCCAAGTCCCCACCCCACTCTGTGACACCTCCTGGAAACTGAGGAATGTCAGCCTCTGAGTCCCTTCCCCTACAGCCCACAAGTCCCCGTGGACGACTCCTGACCGCTTTCATTTCCTTTGTGGTGGCAGATGATGTGACAAGGTGCACTGAGAGAGGGGTGAGCTGGGTATGCCTCAGGGTGTCACCTCCCTCCATGGCCCTCCTTCTGGAGTAAAGATGGCACCTGGGCAGCGCAAACCCCGTCCTTCTCCTCCCCTGCAGGGCACAGACAGGCCACAGCTCTCAGGAGCAAAACGACTATTTTGGAAAGAATTAAATTAGTGTTAGGAGGAAGCATCCGTGCACAGAGGATGCGCTGATGAGAGCAAATAGGCTTTCTGTCTACGAACTCAATTTTTTAAAAAAAAATATCTACCAGAAAAAGCACTAGAAGCACGTTGCAATAGACCCGAGGAGAGAGAAAATGTTGCAGTTTAATCTTTAATTATTTATTATTACGTTTCCATCGCCATTTACCCCCGATATGTCCTCTCCCACCTCCCCCCGCTGCTCCCCTCTGCCCGGCTGTCCCCACCCTGCTGTCCTTGCTGGCCGGGTCGGCCGGGGGCCCCTGGCTCCCGGGGTGGGAAGGCCCCCCTGCTGTTCCTGTCTCGGGGGCACCTGCTCTTGTCAGAAAGCGTGTGGCCCCTGGGGGCGGCGTGCTGACTGTAGGCCGCGTCTCTCATCACTGTTGTGTGCTTCGGCGCGGAGGGAACCTGGGAGTTACAGGAACGCCCGCGCTCTGGGGCCCGGAACTGCTTCATGTGCTGAATGAACTCCTTGGCACGAAGCCCTTGGTGAAGGGCCAGCTTCTGCGCCAGGATCTGCCCCACCGCTGTCATGATGGCCTGCACGTCCACAGGCCCCTGGCCCCTCGCCCGCCTGCTCAGGCCCGGCTCCTGGCTGCAGGCCGCGGCCCAGCCGGGCTGGCCTCTCGGAACGGGGTCTTCTGGTCCTCTGCCTTGTGCAGGGCCCCTCATCCTTTTCAAGGGGCTTTCTGGAAACACCTGTCCTTTCTCGGGCAGGGGCTGGAGGCATGTCCTCCCAGGGGTGTCTCCTCGTCCCCTGAGCTGAGGAGGGTGGCTCATCGCCCTGGCTGGTGAGGTCCTCAGTCCTGCCAACCCTTCCTGGGGGTGTCCCGGTCTGGGCCTCCTGCTGTCCTTCCTGTTGTCAGCAGGGACACACATCTTGTTTGGGTTCTCCCGTGGGTCCTTAACGTTTGACGGCCCGGGCTCCTGCCACCCCCGCCTGCTTTGTCCACTCAGGATGAGGTCATAAGGCACCCGGGCAGCTGGCAGGTCCCTACTGCTATGCTCCCTCTGGGAACTGCACAGCACCCCATGAGAAGCCAAGATGTTTGCAGCAAGGGGCACGTCAGTGTGAGGGTCCCGGAGGAACACGTGGGAGGCATAGTCTTGGAGGAGCAAGCCAGTGGCATAATCTTGGAGGAAAATGTCACCGTGATGGTCTTGAAGCGGCAACCAGGTGGCAGGGCCCTGAGGCTGGTTCTCCGACTCTGCCTTCTCCTGGAGCTCCAGCTTCCGGGCCGCCTGTGCTGCGAGGCACGGCTCTCCTGGGTCTGGGGCCGCCGACGGCGCAGGTGGTGAGGCGCTGGGGCTGGGCCCTGGACGCCCCGACGTCCCCCAGGCCTGGGGACTGGCCAGCACGCTGGGTCCCACCATGACCTCCCAAGCAGGGTCCTCCTCAGCCTCCACGGCCTCGGGGGCTTCAGCCCTTGAAGGGCAGGACCCTGCGTTTACTTCCAGTGTGGCTACCCCGTGGCAGGGATCTCCTGACGTCTGAACCCCTCGCTCCTCCCGGGGCTCCTTCCTGGCTGCTGAGCTTGGCGTCGGCTCCGGGCTCGTGGTCTCGACCCCCAGGACAGTCCCCGTCTGCGGGGGTTTTCCCACGGGGCTGCGTGCGGGGGGCCGAGGAGGCCGCCTGCTCTCCTCCCCAGGCAGAGGGGCCCCGGAGAGCCCTTGGCCAGGAGCAGGAGGGGTCTCTCCCATGTCCTTCTGGATTTGCTCCAAGTCCGGTGAGGGGGTGGGGACACCACCTGCTGGAGTGACAAATGACTCCCTTGTGGTCACAGTCTCTTCTGAGAAGACCTGAGGAGAAGCCGTCCAAGTTCCCAATGTCTTGGTGAACTTGGCTTGAGAGCAGACCTCAGATACGCAGACAGCTGAGGGGGGCGCGGGGGGCTGTGGAAGGTGGGAACCTTGGACCTCAGGTGGTTTGAGAGGGGTGGGCTCAGGGGCCTGGACGGGGAGGCCCCATCTCTGCCTCGCCTGCAGCTTCGTGAGATGTCCCTCCAGCAGCTGTCGAGTGTGTGGACTGAGGAAGGGAAGGTCACAGGAGGTGTTCACGCAGCGTTCCCGGCCCTTCCAGGACGCGGGGGCTCCGGTCTCCGTGTCCGTGCGGCACCCGGGGAAAGCATGGCTGTGAGCAGGCGGGGATCGGCCCACACGCCCCGGGATCGAGCCCTGGGTGATCGGGCCTAACTCCCTGCCCCAGTGGGATTGTAAGAGTTTCTCCAGATGACTCTTAGGGGGGCTAAGGAAGCCGGTTTCCGAGTCACTCCTGGAGGGCTTCAGGTGTCTTTCCGACGTATTTTTGGAGTTGACTCCCAGAACTTTCAGGACAAAGGTGGCTGAGCCTCCAGAGAGACCCCTTGGGATCCTCCTCACACAGCGCTGTGAACTCCTGCAGGAGAATTTCCCCGCTCGGCCCTTCCTAGGGCACTTCCTCCGGTGCCTGGACTCCGTCCTCTGTGAGTCCGGGCTGCTTTTCCTCGCAGACGCAGAGCGATGCAGTGGCCCCTGCTGGTCCGGGGCCTGGCACCCCCCTGGGCGCTGGCCCTGCCCTGGCATCAGTTCCACGGACACCTGGACCTTGAAGTGGACGCCACCCGGCTGGGCATCTTTGATGAGCCTCTTGGGAAGATGTCCCTTCTGCAGATTAGGGCTGATAAAGTCCCTCTGGAAAAAATAAACTGGGCCCTGGGCGGCGCCCCTCTCCTGGGGAGGGTTGGGAGAGGGCTGGCTAAAGAGGTCCTGAGACCTTTGGGTCACGGAGGGTAAAGTCTTCTCCCTTTTCTGTTGCTCCTGCAACAAGGACCATTCCAGGTGTTGAACTTCAGTTGGGACGAAAGATGCTCCCTTATTCTGGGATGTAGGGCAGGGTCCCCCAGAGGACCTCGTCTGGTGCAGAGAAGGAGGTGGTCGGACTGGGAGGGAGGTTATGAGGTGGGTCTGGATCTGAGCCAGAGGTGGGGGCTGGGCCTGGGGCAAGTTTCCAGTCAAAGGTTGGGGTTGGGCCCCAGGGAGGGGCACCGGTGGGGCCTGGGGAGGCCCTGAAGGTGTGCCAGGCTGAATGGGAACTGCAAAGTCGCTGGGGAGTCCGTTGAATAACACTGAAAGAGGTTGCAGGTAAGAGGGGTTCCGAGCAACCCAGGCAGTCGCCACCAGGGACTCGCTGTGCAGAGAGGGGAGACCCCAGAAGAGCTGGCTGCATTTCTGCTGTAGCTGGTCCCCCAAGAACTGCAGACAGGAGAACTGCTGAGGACCGGGCACCTGCTCGGCTTTGTCCTTGAAGCTCCAGAATGGCTGTGGGCTTGTGGTGTCCGGCTCAGCACCCAGTGCCTCCCACCAATTCCCCAACGAGCGCAGGTGGGATTGTGGGTTCACTAGTTGTGACGATGACCCCTCTTTTCCCTTCTCCTTCCATACGTTCAGCTCTGCTCTCCTGGTGAGCAGTATCTCCAGCAGCTTCGTGACACCAGGATTGACAAATGAGAGGCTGCCAGTCTCTACCTGCCTGTCCGTGGGGTCTTTCTGGAACGAGGCCTCAGGTGGGAGGTGGCCCACGGGCTCTGGCTGGGACTCACACTGCGGTGAGGCTGAGCCGTACAAGGTTCTGGCAGTCGCTTGCCACGAAGACAGGGCGGAAATGGGACAACCTGAGTGGCCAAGGTCTGAGACGGCTGGTTTGGGAGATGCCAAAAAGGCGTTACCTGGAGGGGAGCACTCTACACGGGGACCTGGGGGCATTCTCTTCGAGTCAGCCTGATCTTGGTGTCCTGCTGACGGGGCGGAGGCCAGAGGTGGGAGACACGGTGTCAGAGGAGCTGGGGAGGCCGACGTGGACGTGGCAGGAGCAGCACCTCCCGCAGGCTCCCCGCAGGGCAGGTCGGCTCCCTCGGGTGCTGTGTCGTACGCCTCACCGGGGGGGTCTTGGCAGCAGAGCTGATGAAAGCCGTCCAGGTCAGGGGGCCTCCCCAGGTGGCTGCAGGAGATGGAGGCACAGGCTGCAGCCAGGAGCAGAAGGCAGGCCAGGGGTGGGCACCTGGGCCCAGGGTCCTCCATGGCCCGAGACTGACTTCCCAGTGCTCCTTCTGTCCCCAACCCCAGGGCCATCGCCACACCCTGTCCCCATGGCCCCCCTCCCAGGTCAGTCCAAGGAGGCCTGTAGCCCTGGGGTCACATCACAGTTCGGGAAGGTGAGGACCCAGGAGGGAAGGGGACGATTCCTTACCTTCCAAGGAGAGTAATCAGGTCCCGCACCTCATCCAGGTCCTCCAGGCATGTTCTGCAGGCTGGAAAGAAGGGACGGGTCACATGGTGGAGCAGGACTGGGGCCCTACAGGAGGCTGAGTGCAATGGCCCTTCAAGGGGGACACCTGGGAGAGGACTCAGGAGCCCAAGCATCAGGGTCCCGGCCCCATGACCGCTGGCAGAGATGGCAAGGCTCGTGACGGGTCGCGCCTTGTCATTCACAAAGAGTTTCCACATCCACTACCCCTGGGGCCCCCCACGTCCCTGTGGGGAAGGGACAGGCACCTCAGCGGAACCTGAGCGCAGGGACACAGCATGCCCACAGTGGGACCCGAGGTCCCAGCTCCCAGTCGGGCACTGTTGGTCCCTGACAGCCCAAACGTCCCTGCTGGGACACCCCTGCTGGGGAAACACCCACTTCCAGGCCCCGGAGGCTTCATCCCAGCCCAGATTCTGGGAGCATCCGGGGTCTGACCTCCTTCCCAGCAGAGTCCCCAGGGCTCTGCTTCCTGAGAGACATCTCCGCTGCTGCCATCCTCGGGGACCTGGCCCTGGGCCCTCAGGGACAGGCAGACGGAGGCAGACTCTTGGGTGCAGGGCTCACCTTTCAGAGCTCCACCTTTCTTCCTGCGGCTGCTCATCCACCTTGGCTCCACTGGACGCTGAGAGATAAAAAAATAAAATGAGGGCTGGGACCCCTTCTCACTCCCCTCTCTAGACAAGCAGCAGACGCTCGGTGTTCGTGCTCAACACGACTTTCTGCCATTGCTATTGGGGCTCTCAGGTGTTTTGTTTTTTAAATTCATTCTAGAGAGAGAAAGGGAAAGAGAGAGAGAGAGAGAAACATCGGTCTGCTGCCTCCTGTACATGCCTGACCAGGGATCAAAACCGTAACCCAGGTTTGTGCCCTGACTGGGACTCGAACCCACCACGTTTTGTGTACAGGACGATGCTCCAACCAACTGAGCCTCACTGCCCAGGGCTGGGTTTTCCCCTTTTATTTTCGAAGTAAATATATATTTTTAATATATAGACCACATGTTAGGACACAAGCTCAGTCTCTACAAGTACAAGAAGACTGAAATCATGTCAAGCAGCTTCTCAGAGCACAATGGCATGAAACCAGAAATCAATTGCAACAAGAACATGCAAAGACCTTTGAACACATGGAGGCTAAATAGCATTTTATTAAACAATGAATGGGTTACCAAGAAGATCAAGGAAGAAATTAAAAACTTCCTGGAAACCAATGAAAATGAACACACAACACAAAATCTATGGGATGCAGTGAAAGCAGTTCTTAGAGGGAAGTTCATAGCCCTACAGGCCTATCTCAAGAAACAAGAAAAATTTCTAATTAACTATCTACCTCACAACTTGAAGAACTAGAAAGCAAACAAAAAGAAAACCCCAGAGCAAGTAGAAGGAAATAGTGAAGATCAGAGCAGAAATAAACATAGAGACCAAAAACTCAGTTCAAAGGATCAATGAAACAAAAAGCTGATTCTTCAAAAAGATAAAAAAGATTGATGGACCCTTAGCTAGACTCACCCAGAAACAAAGAGAGAGAACCCAAATACACAAAATCAGAAATGAAAGAGGAGAAGTAACTATTGACACCACAGAAATACAAAAGATTGTTAACAAATATTATGAACAATGATACAGCAACAAATTGAACAATCTAAGTGAAATGGACAAATTTCTAGAAACACATAGTCTCCCAAAACTGAACCAGGAAGAGATAGAAAACTTGAACAGACCAATAACAACTAAGGAAATTGAAGTTGTAATCAAGAATCTCCCACCAAACAAAGCCCAGGCCTGGATGGCATCACAGGGGAGTTTTACCGAACATTCAAAGGATAGCTAACACCCATTCTCCTCAAACTATTCCAAAAAATTCAAGAAGAAGGAAGACTTCCAAATTTGTTTTATGAAGCCAGAATAATTCTAATTCCAAAACCAGATAAAGAAACTACAAAGAAAGAAAACTACAAGCCAATATCCCTGATGAATATAGATGCCAAAATCCTGAACAAAATGCTAGCAAATCACATCCAGCAATACATTAAAAAAATTATTCACCATGACCAAGTGGGATTCATCCCATGGATGCAAGGCTGGTACAATATTCTCAAATCAATAAAGGTGATACACCACATAAACAAAATGAAAGATAAAAACCATATGATCATATCAATAGACACTGAAAAAGCATTCGACAAAATCAAGCACCCATTTCTGATAAAAATGCTCAGCAATGTGGGAATTGAGGGATCATATCTTGATATAATAAAGGCCATATATGAAAAACCTACAGCCAACATCATACTCAATGGGCAACACTAAAAGCATTTCCCTTAAGAACAGGAACAAGACACGGATGCCCACTTTCGCCACTCTTATTTAACATAGCACTGGAAGTCTTAGCCACAGCAATCAACATGAAGAAAAAATAAAAGGTATCCAAAATGGAAAGGAGGAAGTGAAACTGTCAGTATTCACAGATGACATGATATTATACACAGAAAACCCTAAAGACTCCATCAGAAATCTGCTAGATTTAATAAACAAATTTGGCAAGGTAGCAGGATACAAAATTAATATCAAGAAATCGATGGCATTCTTATACACCAATAATGAACTCTCAGAAAGAGAAACTAAAAAAAAATCCCATTTACCATTGCGGCAAAAAAATTAAGATACCTAGGAATAACCTAAACCAAAGAAGTAAAGGACCTATTTGCAAAAAACTACAGGACATTGAAAAAAGAAATAGAGGAAGATATAAAAGAGTAGAAGCACATACCTTGTTCATGGATTGGAAGAATTAACATCATTAAAATGTCTATACTATCTAAAGCAATCTATAGATTCAATGCAATCCTCATCAAAATACCAATGACATGTTTCACAGAACTAGAACAAACACTTCAAAAGTTCATATGGAACCAAAAAAGACCCAAAATAGCCACAGCAATCTTGAAAAAGAAGGACAAAGTAGGTGAGATCACAATACCGGATATCAGGTTATACTTCAAAGCTACTGTAATCAAAACAGCCTGGTACTGGCACAAGAACAGGCAGATAGATCAATGGAACAGAACAGAGAACCCAGAAATTGACCCAAGACATTATGCTTAATTAATATTTGACAAAGGTGGCAAGAGCATGTAATGGAGTAAAGACAGCCTCTTTAATAAATGGTGTTGGGAAAATTGGACAGCTACATGCAAAAAAAAAAAAAAAAAAAAAAAAAAAGAAGTTAGATCACCAACTTACACCATACACAAGAATCAACTCAAAATGGATAAAAGACTTCAATGTGACTCGTGAATCCATAAAAATCCTAGAAGAAAATGTAGGCAACAAAATTTCAGACATCATACGCAGCAGAATTTTCACTGATACATCACCTAAGGCAACAGAAACAAAGGAAAAAATGAACACATGGGACTACATCAAACTAAAAAGCTTCTGCACAGCAAAAGAAACAAACATCAAAATGGAAAGGGAACCTACTGTATGGGAGAGCATAATTGCCAATGATACATCAGATAAGGGGTTAATTTCCAAAATATATAGAGTGCTTATACAACTCAACAAAAAGAAGACAAAGAACCCAATTAAAAAATGGGCAGAGGACCTAAACAGACATCTCTCCAAAAAAGACATACAAATGGCCAAGAGACATATGAAAAAATGCTCAACATCACTAATTATCAGAGAGATGCAAATTAAAACAACAATGAGGTATCACCTCACACTTGCCAGAATGGCCGCCATCAACAAATCATCAAACAACAAGTGCTGGTGAGGGTGTGGAGAAAAGGGGACTCTAGTACACTGCTGGTGGGAATGCAGACTGGTGCAGCCATTATGGAAAACAGTATGGTGTTTCCTCAAAAAAGTTAAAAATGGAACTGCCATTTGACCCAGTGATCCCACTTCTAGGAATATACCCTAAGAAACCTGAAACACCAACCAGAAAGAATATATGTACCCCTATGTTCATAGCAGCACTATTTACAATAGTTAAGATCTGGAAACAGCCCAAGTGTCCATCAGTAGATGAGTGGATAAAAAAGCTGTGGTACATATACACAATGGAGTACTATGCAGCTGTAAGAAAGAAAGATCTCTTATCCTTTGAGACAGCATGGAGGGACCTCGAGAGTATTATGCTAAGTGAAATCAGCCAATCAGAGAAAGACAAATACCACATGATCTCACATTTTTGTGGAATATAATGAACAAGGTGGGCCGATGAATGAAATAGACCCAGAGGCATAGAAAGGAGTATGGCAGACTGACAAACCTCAGAGTAGGGGGTGGGGGGATGGATGAGATGAACCAAAGAACTTATATGCATGTGTGCGTAACCAATGGACATGGACCACAGTGTTAGTGGGGAGAGGGTGGCGGAATGAGGAGTAGGGTGTCTAGGGTGAAAAAAGGAGAAATATCTGTAACAAAAATAAATGAATAAAAATTGGAAAAAAAAAAAAGAAAGAAACACACACACGCTCAGACCTACAGCCTGTGGGAGCTCCCTCAGGTGGGACTCTGCTTCCTGAGGCCCAGCCCCACCTCGCCTCTGCTCAGGGGCTCTCGGGCTCCCCACTGCCCTCCATCAGCCCCACAGAGGGGAGGCTCCCCTGAGGCACCTGCTGTGGGAAGGCAGCTGCTGAACCAGGGCTCTGGGCCTGTCCCCCACGGAGACCAGCTCTTAGCATCCAGTCCTTGGCCACTGGTCACTGCCTTGGGGGCTGTGCCCTGGAGGCCCCCCTCCACCGACACTGGACTCCTGGTCAGAGTTCTGTGGATAGAATTCTTCATGCCCACTCTAACCCCTGCCCCGCCCGGCTTGTTCCTAGAAGGATGAAGTTCTATTGTTTCCTGAGAATGGTCATTTTATTCTTTCCCAACTCAGGACACTGTCTGGGTGATTCAGAAAAGTGGAAATAAGAATAGAAGAAAGATGGTCTCTGTTGGGTCTGGGCCAAGGGCTCCTTACCTGCCCGATGTTCCCATGTTTCCTCGGGGGCGGTGAGGATGGGTCTCTCTCCAGCCAGGGGAGTAAGATGAGGAAGAGCACCACTCCACACACGACGATGAAGATGGTCTCAATCACCCAGGGAGGAGAGTTGTTCTGCCAGGTTGCAATAACTCTTTCCAGAGAAAAGAGTGGGTTCTCCATCATCTGAATTGCTCTACTGCCCTCAGGGAACTGAGCCCTGGGAGCAGCTTGGGGCCTGGAGGCCCAGGGTCGCATCACAGAGCTGTGGTCTGGTCACAAAGGGCTCCTGAGTGGGGAGGGGGCAGAGGGCGTGGGCTGGCCCACAGCCCGTCCACCCACCCAGCCTAGCAAGGCTCCATCCCTCCACTCTGCTGGCCCCTGTACTCCTTCCTCAGTGTTCTGTTCACGCCCCTGGAAGCCAGGATTTTCCTGCTTCCTGTATCTCTCGGAGATCTTGGCTGGAACCCACCCATCTCCAGTGTCTGACATTCTCTCAGGAATTCCGGCTGTTTCCCAGGGATTGACACTCTCAGAATCCCTTCTGTCCTCAACTTATTTTTTTTTTTTTCCACCACTCATATTTACTTTTATGTATTCTTCTCTGAGAACACTGAAGGTCTCCTCTCGGCAAATTTCAGATGCACAGCAGTGTGTCCACTATTAGGTCCTCGGTTCTTACGGTGTCGCTGCAAGTGTGTAACCAGACCACAGCCTCTGCTGTTTCCCCAACCACCTGGCACTCTTTCCGTGGGTTCACCTTTGCTTTAGGGTCGTTTCCTTTGACTCTTGTACAAGTGACAATATGCAGTATTTTTCTTTCTGTCTGGCTTATTCACTCCATGCAATACCCTCAGTTTCACCGACGTTGTTGCAAACCTCAGCCTCTTTTCCCCACTTGCACCAAGGCAGAAGGAGAACTCTTTAGACTTATTTAAACGGGACTGTTGAATGTCATCGCTTTCATCAGCCTTTGCCATCTCACTCCGAGCAAGTAGCACGACATTGAAATGAATGGTGTAGCATTCAAAAGCCACAAAATGGAATAAGTGTAATAAAAATGTAGAAATTAAACCTCCAAATGAAATGTTTTATGTTAGTAGCTTTTATGCTTCTGAAGTTAGAAAAGCTTCATAGAGACTTCGCGGACATGTCGCATACACACATGTACGCACACGTACACATGCACACACACATTTTTTTTTCCCTTTACTGATTTTAGAGAGAGAGGAAGTGAGAGGGAGAGAGAGATGGAAACATCGATGAGAGAGAACATCGATTGACTGCTCCCTGCATATCCCCCACTGGGGATCGGGCCCACAACCTGGGCATGTGCCCTGACCGGGAATCGAACCAGCGACCTCTTGGTACATGGGTTGACGCTCAACCACTGAGCCACACCGGCCGGACCACACACACACATTTTGACAGACCTATTGAGTATTCTCAGTCAAGAATTAAGCGTTTCTTCGTTTTCTTTCAATCGTTGATGGTTTGTCTTGGCCCTGTCTGCTCTTCCTCTGCCCCAAATAGACCTTCTTCGTCCTCCAGAGGTCAGAGACTTGTGTGGTACACCCAGAACCCAGGAACGGGTCCATGGGGCCCAAGTTCTGATCTTTGGAGTGGACATTGGGACTGGGGGACTGCAACTCAGGTTTGAGTGTCGTCTGAAGCAGTCTTTTCTGATATTCCTAGTGCGTTCTAAACCTATTCCCTTTTCTGGAACATTCCCTGCCTTCCCTGGCCTGTCCCCTGCAGACCTGTGGGACCTCAGGTCTCGCCGGGACCTTCTGGAGAGAGCCGTTCGAGCCCTGCAGGCGATTCCCTTGTGACATCATTGAACACGCCTTTTGGCAGCAGGAACTGGGGACTCACTTAGGGATGGTACTTCTTCATCGTTACGTGGTTAGTTGTTCTTAATCCTTGAAACACAGGCTGGAAAATGACGCATGTTCTCTGCCGGACATCGAGTTTTCACAGCTTTGCGGGGATGGCAGCCTGTGCGTGTATTTGCTGTGCAGTTTCAGAGACGTCGTCAGCCCCAGCTGTGGTTTTCATCTGTCTGCGGTCTCGTCACCCCTTATGACACTGTCAGTGGGCCACGACAGTCCCCAGGGTGGACAGGTAGGACACCTGGGGTGCACGGAGGGCCCGATCGGGACAACTGGGACCCAGGGCTGGCCCGATTCCTGCTACCTTTCCGGGGTCTTACGATAACCCCAGCCCTGGACTTAGCCCTGACCCTAACGGATGCTTGTCATCATTTCAGCCTCTTCACTATTAGGTAAGAATATTATCCTGAGAACGATATGTCATTTCCTCAAAAAATGGAGTCATAACTCTTCCTTTTTCCGTACTTTTTTTTTGCCGTTTAGAAAACCTGAAGTATGTATATCATCACCGACGGACGGAATGACGTCCCTGATTTAGCGAGACCTTATGATCCGTTTGGAAGCACGTGCCCTAAATTCTGCTCCATAAACTAAAAACTCAGTCATTTCTGTTCCTAGTTTTCAGGTCCAGGGAAGCAAATGACTGTTTCCTTCAACTGAACCTTAGAAAGCAATTTATATTTAAAATGTGACCGCTTCCTTTCATGAGACTCTTGTGAAAGGTTAAAAGTCCTTCTGGCTTACAGGCTACCATCAGAGACACCCAGGGAAAGATAGCACATCTGAAGTCCCAAAAGATCAATGTTACAGGTTAATGAGAATCTGAGAGAGCCTGTTTTTAATGAACACTTTGTATTTGTAAATCATTCGGTAAAAACGGTTGCATTTTGCTGCCCTGTGAGAAGAATATTTTAAATGCAGAATGTAATAAAAGCAAAATCCATACGTCTCCACCAGTAATGAACACATTTTTGCTTTTCTTTATGAATTCTCAAGTGTCTCCTCCAAGCTTCGTGCTGGCTTCTTTTCACTGTGCGGGGGTAATTCTCGGCCAGCGTCGGGTAAGCGGTCAGAAAACACCAGTGAAACCGAATTACGACCAGAAAAGTAATACTAAGCAGGGAGATGTTCGCCCCGTCGCCGAGCTCCTTAGGTTGTTGACAGACAAAGGCTGGAGATCATCCCGTCTCCAGATTTCAGAATAAGCCGTATTGGGCACAGACCAAAAAGTTCCCAATTTGCTCGATTTCTTTTTTCTGTTTCACTTAGATATACAGGATCATCTGTGATTAGAAGAGGCAAGACTATATACTCCAAGATAGAAATTCAGAAAATTAAATCAATAAGAAGACATACTACGAAAGAGGAGGCAACAGGCAAAGTTCAGAGCAAGTGTCCATTTAGGAGCGTGGGGGGTGGGGAGTAAGATGCCGGGAGAGGTGCTCACGTCCCACTGAGCACCCAGGAGTTCCGGACAGCCCTCCCCTGGGAGAGGGGGAGACCACTGGGCCCTCAGGACATTTGGTCACAATGACAGCCAACAGTGGTTCAACACTCCCACCCTCACCAAGCTCTGTTCCAAGGAACTGTCCCCAAGGCGACAGGTTGAATGCTGCTCACCCTCTCTTCTGGGCGGTGGCACTGTCTTGCGATTGGGGGGTTTTGTTTGTTCGTTTGTTGACATGTATTGTTCTATTTGTCTAAGGTTGTCCTTCGGGGAAAACTTCCCACCCCACCTATCTGTGCATTTCCGTTCACTCTTGCACCCGCTCCACCCGCATGCCCTCCGCACAAGGTGGGTGCCCTCTGCCACACCTGCGATCCATCCAGGGATGAGCGCCTGACCCAAGGAGGGACCATCAGAATTCTTGCCTAGAAATGTGAGATGGGATGACAATGTTTCCCTGTTCCTCTCCCATCTGATTCAGCCCCTGAGCAAGGAGCAGAAACTTAGGCGGGCACATTCCCTGAGGAATTAAGAAAGCCGTTCCTCCCAGAGGGACTGGAACACAGCACACTCGCAGAAGGACTCAGGAAACAAGCTCTTCCCGGTTGTTTTATCATACTCATGTTGGTTTTTTTTTTTTTTTTTTAACTTTTTGTGACAAGACTATTACTGTGGGGATGGGGGTTGGTGGATGGACGATGTGTAACCTTGTGATGTGCATTCTCGCAACCTGGCCAGCCCAGGATCAAAGTGTGTGTGTGGACAGACAGGTTTGATGGATAGGCAGGAAGACCACCTTGCATGAATATGAATGCTTCGTTTGCATGTGTCTAAGGTAAGGTTTGCATGACAAAGGTTGGAACACAGCCTCGAGTGGACAAATGAGTCGTAGGACTCAAGAATGTCTGGGTTTGTTATATTTTAGCTTTAAAGTCTCTTTCCACTGTAAAAAGTGAGAGACAAGGCTAGGCTATATGGTTTGCAGAAACACCATCTCAAGGAAATAATTTACCTAAATCCACATGTAACTTGGGAACTACTCTACAAATAAATTGGGCTGCATCCAGAGATCTGGAGCATTTGCTCCCTTGCGATGCTCCCCCTCACTCCTACCAGCGTGTGCTTGTAGTTCATTGCATTGCGCCGACCCCGGCAGGCAGAGAGAGACAGCATATTACCTGACATATTTCTAATACCAGGAGTATCATTGTAGTAAGTGACCATTGGGCCCACCCCTCGTGTTGTAGATAGAAGGTATTCACTTTAAGCTTAAAACTGAAACTGTGTTCTCTTGATCTAAATATTCAAGCCAATTTCACGCGGAGGTATACAAGTCCCTTTACTGCTATTGTGATGCTACATGGCTTATACATGAAAGAACACAGCTCTCAGGGAATGCTTTTTAGACAAATGCCACCCCTCTCAATGACAGATAACATTTTAAAAAGTCGCATGACAGCAAACCTTTTCTCAACAACGGAACAAAATTTTGCCTCCCCGCCCTGGCCAACCTGTATTTGACATATCATGTCAATAAGAAATAACTTCAGTTGTTGAACCTGCTAAGATTTTTGGAGGGCTTTTTTTTTTTTTTTTTTTTTCCATCCACAGCATAACCTTACCTCTCCTCACTGGCATACATATTTACTGAGTTTTTATATATTTTGACTTTTAATTACATGAAACTGGTTTTATGGATATTTCGTACACAAACATAAAAAAATGTGGCTTTCTAGAGCTGTTTTAAATAAAATTGCATTTCATCACCACACAATTACACAATGCAAAGTTGATTGGTTTTGTCTAGACATATATCTCAAGAAGAATTAAGAGCAAAATTATGCCCGGCCGGTGTGGCTCAGTGGTTGAGCGTCGACCCATGCACTAAGAAGTTGCTGGTTCGATTCCCAGTCAGGGCACATGCCCAGGTTGTGGGCCTGATCCCCAGTGGGGGGCATGCAGGAGGCGGCCAATCGATGTTCTCTCTCATTGATGTTTCTCTCTCTCTCTCTTTCTCCTGGACTATCTGGTACGTACATTCTTAATCTCTCTTGTTTTGAATGACAATTTACGGGGTGGGGAATCCTTGGTTGTAAGATTTTTTTCTTTCAGCACTTTAGTATATCATGCCACTTCATTCTGTCCTGTAAAGTTTCTGGGGAAAATCTGCTAGAAGCCGTATGGGGTTTTCTTTATACCTGATGAATTATTTTTCTTTTGATGCCTGTGCTCTCTTTTATCCTTACCTTTTACCGTTTAAATTATAAAAATGTTCCTTGATGTGGATCTCTGGGTTCATCTTTTTGGAAGTCTCTGGTCTTCCTGAACCTGGATGTCTGTGTCCTTCTCCATGTTAGGGAAGTTTCAGCCATTATGTCTTCTATTCTTTTTCTGGCCCTTCTCTCTTTCTGGGATCCCTATAATATAAATGTTGTTCCCCTTGATAACGTCCCAGAGAACACTTAATGTGTTTTTTTTTTCTTTATTGATTTTTTCTTTATAGAGAGAGAGAGAGAAAAGGAGAGGGAGAGAGAGAGAGAAACATCGATGAGAGAGAACATGGATTGGCTGCCTCCTGCATGCCTCCCACTGGGGATCAGCCTACAACCTGGGCATGTGCCCTGACTGGGAATCAAACCAGCGACCTCTCGGTGCATGGGTCGACGCTCAACCACTGAGCCACACCGGCTGGGCTGTATTTTTACTTTCTAAATTCTTTTCGTATTTTGCTGCTTTCTGTGGTAATCTCGCTGCTTTTTCCTGAGTTTGCTGCCTCATCTTCTTTCTCCTCCAGTCTGCGCTGGGCCCCTGCAGTGTGCTTTCCAGTGCAGTTCTCTCTTGGCTTAGCACATTCTCATACTTCCTTCCTCTTCGTTGAAGTTCTCTGTGTTCATCCATCCCTCTCCTGAGTCTTGTGAGCATTTCTGTGGCCATTACTTTGAATTTCCTCCCACGTTTACTTATCTCTGTATTCTTAAGTTTTTCTTCTTCTTCCGGGTTTTTGTTTCCTTATCTCTTTCGGAACGTATGTATCTATCTTCTTATTTTGCCTGACTCTGTGTTTGTGTTGTGGGCCCCAAGGCTAAGGCAACTAGATTCCATTTTATGTAGGCCCCTTGGTTAAGGCGACTAAAAGACTCCATTTTATCACCAATAGACATTCCTCGATATTCTTCCAATAATAGGTTAATTACCCCTAGACTGGAAGGAATTTTTGCCTAAGGTTATAGTTACCCCATGTATTGGGAGGCATTTGCAGTTTCCTGAGTATAGGTATTTGCAAGTATTTGCAAGTGAATAATGCTAATTTTGACCTCTGTGATCTCTGTCACTCCCACTATTGTACTGGTTCCCTGAGGGGAGGGAGGCCTATTCTGTTTGCTTGACAAACAGGAGACCCCCCGGGCAACTGTTAGATATGGATCTTGAGAAATGTTAAGCAAACAACTGCTAACCGCTGATATCTGCTTCTGTGAATGCTGCTTGCTTGCTATAAAAATCTGCCATTTTAGAGGCTCGGGGCTGCAGTTCTCCTCTGAGTAGGTTGGCTGCAGTCCCTGCGCAGGTTAATAAAGCTCCTAAAACTCATAATTTTGGTGTCCGAGGGAGGTTGACCTACTGGGTTACATTTGTTTCAGTGTAGTAGGCAAAATAGCTCCTTTCTCAGAAGAAGTCGCCCTGCGATGATCCTTCTTATCCATCACCCTTGCCCGGGCTTGAGGCTTTGTGATCATCTAGCCTGCCTGAGCTTTCCTGGGCATGCCCCTGTGGCTGAGGGCGGGCCAAGACTCATCCCTGTTCCGAGGGTGGAAATCTCACCTAACACTTAGCTGCAGGCTGATTGGCAGCAGCTTCTGTAGTGTGCAAGTTGACACAGCCCTCCGGCCACCGTCGTCATCCCTGCTGGCCTTCTGAGCCAGAGCCTGGAGGTGTCCCCTGCTGGCCATTGCCCGAATCAGCACTCCACTCAAGTGTCTGAGTGTTGCCACGTTGGAAGGAGACCCACAGGACGCACCGGGTGGGTCTCCCTGCCTTCCTTCCCTGGGAGCGCCTCCTCGGCCTTGAGGAGTGTGAGACTCCGGAAGCCTGTGCCTCGGGCTGGAGCTCCAGGTCAGTAAATACGCTTTCTCATAGGAGGTCCAGGCGTGTGTTTCAGTCTGCTGTTTGCACGGTGCCCTGGGGGCGGGGGGTGGCCTGCTGAGAACTGTCTTTTGGATTGTTACAGTCTCACGACTCATTTACACTGTCTCCGTCAGCACCAGGGTTAGGCAATCAAGGGTGTCCCTGTGTAGACTGGGTTTACCCCCTAGCAAGGCAGCTGTCGATGCTAAGGGTGGGGCTTGCTGTTGGCTTCAGAAGGCAGGCAGGAACGCTCGGGAATGTGTGCTCCTGGGCCCCAGCCATGCCGTGGGAGGGCGTCCTGTCTCTGCGTGCACACCCGCCTCAGGAAACACGCCCTGCCTCTGCCCTGCCAGGCCCAGCCAGGGGCGGGGTTTGCCCCCACCGTGCTCACAGACTAGCTATGTAGCAGGCGGTGTTGCAACGAGGCACCCTGACCAGATTTAGCAAGGCAGTGAGGTGGTATCCTGAGCATCGACCCCAGCTGCCTTGGCAGGGCTGCAGGAGGGCGCCATGTCTGAGCTCTCCTGATGCTAGCAGGCTAGACAGAGAGTGCAATAATGGCCTTTGCCAGCCGGACTGGTGTGGCTCCGTGGACTGAGCATTGTCCCATGGACTGAGAGGTTCGATTCCCAGTCAGGGCACAGGCCCAGGTTGCTGGCTCAGTCCCCAGTAGAGGGCGTGCAGGAGGCGGCTGATGAATGTTTTTCTCTCTCTATCCCTTCCTCTCTCTCTAAAAAATCAATGACTATATATTAAAAATAAATAAAGTGTTAAAAAAATTTTTTTGAAACTTCTCCTTAACTCATTGGTTACTTAAGGGTGTATTATTTAATATTCATATATTTGTAGTATTCCCAATGATGGGTTCAGGACATGCGATTCCAAATTATTTTAAGCTGAAGGAATTTGTGAAAATGAATTGGAGAAGCAGGAGGGTAACTCTGACACTCTCCCAGCCCTCCTCTCCTGAGACAGGGACCTTCCCTGTCCCCAGAGGAAAGAAGCATTCTTGTTTCCAAAGACAAGAGGCACAGAAAAATCTACACACAGATAAGCCTTGCCAGGCTTCCCCGGATCACTACAAACCCCTTCCTACTACTTTGTTTAACCTATCATGGTCCTCCTCCGTTGTCCACCCTTGAACAAGCCTAGCATGAATATGCCAAATCTGACGGTCTCTCTGAGCCGTTACTACCTTATGGACGCTTTGTGTCCCATAAAACTCAGGTCAAATAAACCTGTGAGCTTTTCTCCTGGTATGTGTCTCCGTCGATTTTTCCATTGTCAGACCCAGCTACTGACCCTAAGCGGCTTGAGAAAAAAATTTCCCTCCTCTACGACAGCATTTTTTTGTTATTGATTTCTATCTATGTATATAACTTCGTTTCAGACTTCTTAGGGTTTGTTTTGTAGCCCAGAATACCGTCTATGATTTGTATTCTGATGTTTTCACATGGGACGTTTTATAAATGTCAGCTCGTTTAAGCTGGTGCACAGTGCTGTTCATTTCACCTACGTCTTGCCTGATTTTCTGCCTACTTTCCCGCTTAACCACTGAGGGAGGGCTGCTTAAATCACCCGCTAAACGTGTGCATCTGCCCGCTCTCTCTTTAAGACATCAGACTTTGCCTTATGCATTTAAAAAATTGAGGTGACATTCATATAACATACAATGAACAACCTCACGGTGAACAATTCCATGGGCTGTAGCATGTTCTCAGGGTTGGACCGCCAGCACCTCTGTGTAGTTCCGGGACATGTTCATCACCCCCAAAGGAAGCTTCTGAGGTTACCTGTGAAGCAGCTATTCCCATCCTTCCCTCGCCTCAGCCCCTAACAGCCATGAACACGCTTTCTGCTTGTACAGATCCGCTCATTCCGGGTGTTTCTTATAAACAGTCTGCCCTTCCGTGGCTCACTCCTCCCACCTGGCACCTGTCACCAGGACCACACACACGGCCCGATGCGTCGGCCCGTGGTTGCTGATTCAGTCTCCTTCCTTGCCATACGTCTATTCAGATTTTCTATTTCTTCTTGAGTCAGTTTTGGGAATTTGTGTTTCTTTTTTTGTGTTTTTTTTTTAATCCTCACCCGAGGACATTTTTGCATTTATCTTCAGATAGAGCAGGAGGGAGAGAGGGGGGAAGAGAGAGAGAGAAACATCGATGTGAGAGAGACACATCAACTGGCTGCCACCCACACGACCCCAACCGGGACCAGGGACAAACTGCAACCGAGGTACGTGCCCTTAGCGAGAACGGAACCTGGGTCTCTCTGGTCTGCAGGCTGACGCTCCAACCGCTGAGCCAAACCGGCCAGGGTGGGAGTTTGTGTTTCTAGAAATGTATCCATTTCATCTAAGTTATCCAATGTGTAGGTGTGCAGTTATTCATAGTACTTTATATTGATTTTTTTTTTAGAGACAGGAAGGGAGAACATAGTACTCTATTATACTCTTACTTTATGTAAGGAGGATACTATGGCACTATTTGCATATCTGTGATTGTTTTATCTTTTTTCAGAATCAGTCTAGCAGAAGAGGTTTTCAGTTCTGTCGATCTTTTCAAAAACCCAAATTGGGGGTTTTAATTCATTTCCTATGTTGTTTCCATCTTGTATTTCATGAATCTCTGCCTTTGATCACTATTTGGGTGGAATATGTTTTCCATATTTTCCCTTTAAACATATTATATATAGTGAGTCTGTTGTAGACAGCCCATAGTTAATGCTTTTCAAAAAATCTATTCTGCCAATCTCTAAATTTTGATTGAAGTAATGCAAATACCTTTAAAGGAATAATGATACAGAGAAACTATTTCTGCCACTTCTATTTAATTTCTGTATGTCAGACTTTTTTTTTGTAGCTCATTTCCTCCATGACTGACTTTTCTGTTTTTAACTGAGTTCTTATGGGACATCACAGGGATTCCTTTCACAGTTCATCTTGTATATATTTTTAGATAATTTCTCAGTGGTTAATGTGGGGATTACAGTGAACACTGGGATGACAATTACATTCTAAATTCATAAAATCGATGCCAATTTAGCTTCAGTAGGATACAAACACTCTGATTCTATGTAGCTCTGCCTTCGTTTCTCGTCTTATTATACTTATTAGATTTCCCAGCACAGTGTTGAACAGGGCAGCGATCGTGGGCATTCCGGTCATGGTCCCAATTTTAAAGGGGATGGTTGAAACATTCACCATCGTGTATGATGTTTGTTGTGTCTTCTTTCTTGTTTTTGTTTTTTATCAGTTTAAATAAGTCTCCTATTTCTAGTCTGCGGAGGTATATGCTGTTATTCTGGGAACTATAGAAGGATGTTAAATCTTTTACGTACATTTTTCTGTAAGTATTGGGATGATTATGTGTGTGTTTTTTTTTTTTTGTCTCTTGTAATCTGTTAACAGTGGTGTATATAAATAATTTCTAAATGTTTTATCCTTTTTATTCCTGGGACAATATTCATCCCTGTTTCTCCATTAGGTGTTGATCCTGAATAAATATTCTATACAACAAACTCCGTCTCAGCATCTCCTTCCAGAGAACCCAGCCAGTCCCATACCTTCCTGGGTGATTATTGCATTTTGTCACAGTTTGAAGCCACCAGGTATGACATTCTTAAATATCCCTGATCCTACAGACTCCAAACTTCTGGGCACACCCTCCCTCTTTGCCACCTTATAACCTCACCTGGAGGTGTGGTCAGGCTGAATGTTAACTTGTCCATAAAATCTCCTTTTAGTGCCCAAACTTCCTTATCTGCATGACTTTATACTCTGCTCTCAAGGTCCTTGGTTGTGATATGTAAGTTAGACAGAAGTACTTAAAATCAAATGAAATTTCATCATCGTAAATTTGTGTCACGTTTTGGAGACCAGAGAAAACGGACAGGAGAGGGATTGGACGTGGAGAGAGACACAGTAAAGGATGGATGAGAAATCGGGCACCCCGAGCAGTGAGCAGGGCTACAGACTCACCTGTGATGACGGCACGCAGCCTGGAGCGTCAGAAAGCGCCACGTGGCCAGGGGCATTGGGACAGCAGGACACGCAGGACTAGGGTGCTAGCACGGAGACTGTGGTCGCAGCGGCACCGCGGAGGGTGACCCCGTCCTCCGGCCCCTGCAGAGAGCTGCTGAGCCATCCGCTGTCGGAGAGCAGGGCGGGCGCCCCCAGATGGCGGCGATCAGCTCGGAGACCACCCCACTTCCCTGCAGCGGTCCTTCCCAAGGCCCCGACGGCATCATTCCTGTGCAGTCTTGGGGGCTGGCATTGCCCTAGGTGTAGGTGCGGCTCTGCCCCTGAGCTGGGGACAACGTGAGGACACGGAGTGACTGTCAGAGGACACGCGGGGGAGCGCAGAAAGGCCTTCGGGGTGCAGGACGCAGCAGGACGGCTCCCCGTGCCATTCTCCTGAGGCTTCGCCCCGCCCGGGACCCGAGTGCGGATACCCTTCGCTGCGCCGTGGGCTCCGGCAGGGTCCTCGGGAATCACGAAGGAAAACAAACAAAACGCGCCTCACACCCACGCTCTGCCGCGAGTGTTCCTGCTGCACGCGGCCGTGTTACCCATTTTTCAGGGAATTCTCTGTCCACGGTGCTCATATACCACTAAAATCTTATTCAGGGCTGTCTCTTTGGCTCATCGTCGTTTCTTATTTCTGCCCGAATCCTTTGCTCATCCACCGTGGAAATTCTTATCATCTCCTGCAGCCTGTCTTATCTCGTGGACCACGTTCTTCTCCCACTCGGGTCTGGCTCGTCTTTCTTCAGGAGAATCTTTCCTCTTCATCTGGCGAGAGCCCCTGCAATGTTCAGGGGACCCCGAATGTCCTGCAATGCTCAGGACAATACATGCATCACCTCACCTGAAACGCCTTCTCCAGCTCCCCACCCGAGCAGGGCCGCCTGTCCCTGTGTTTTCAGGAATTCCCGAGGAGCTCTGGTTGTCCTCCGCGGCTGGATCATCTCTGCCCGCCCGCGGACTGTGCCCCCCCCCCCCCACGGCGGCGCCCACCACGGTCCGCACAGCGCAGCTGATCAGTGGAGGCCGAGAGCACCAGCGAGGAAACACAGAGCACGTGATCCAAAGGGCGCTCAAAGTCATGTATTATTGTCAATCAAAATATTTATTCCCCATTTCCAGGACACAGTCTTTCTTCTCCTCTATTTCAGAGAAAGAAGATGGACTTTCTCCTCTTAGAGTCTTTGATCTGCCTTTTTTGCATCGAGAATGTAGAGTGTCTTGAATCGGATCACGGTGTCACCTTGTCATTCCCAGTGCCTCAGTTTCAGCTCCTCTGTGGAATCAGACATTAGTGCAGCGCCAGCCGGGACGTGGCCAGGACACTGTGAAGAACACGGCCTGTGTGCCCAGCAGGCAGACAGAGCCCTGTGGATCTGACAGCCTGACAGAGGTGTCTGTGCACCTTGTAGGCTCATGGTTCAGAAGGGAATACATCGCCCCATCCTGCTTTGTCGGGGACAGAGTCCTGGTGGAGGGAGACAGAGCAACCATGAGCCCTGCAGGAGGCCCCCATGTGCGGACCCATCTACTCTTCCCCCAATCCTTCCAGCAGAAGCAGCCTGTGGGGCTGGAGTGGGGGGAGTCAGCCCTCACGGGACCCTCACCCCTAGCAGGTGACTCCCTCTGGGGTCTGAGCACTGTCCGGCTGCCTCCCGTCCTGCCCTGCACCTCCTGGCCTTGGCCTGTTCCCTGCCTCCCGTCCTGCCCTGTGCCTCCTGGCCTTGGCCGGTTCCCTGCCTCCCGTCCTGCCCTGTGCCTCCTGGCCTTGGCCCGTTCCCTGCCTCCCGTCCTGCCCTGTGCCTCCTGGCCTTGGCCCGTCCCCTGCCTCCCGTCCTGCCCTGTGCCTCCAGGGCTCACTCTGTCACACCTGCCTCCTTCCCTGGTCCTTTCTGTTCAGAGTTGAGGACCCTCTCCAATCAGGTCAACTGACTAGGAGTAGGGGGTGTAGGGGGGCCTGAGGGTTGGACGGGAGCTGGCTTCCTTGAAAATGTCCCGTCTTTTTAATGTGGAGGGTTGGACGTTTTGAAATGGTCTTTCTGAGGAGGCCGTAGGTGTTTAGAAAAGGATGTCGGTGTGTGTGTGTGTGGGGGGGAGATGAGTGAATTCCCTTAAAGATTCCCAGTGCGGGGTGCGCCCTGACCCTTTTCGGGCACACAGTTCAGAATCCGGGGGTGTGGCCTCTATTCCCACATTCAGAGTTGGACCCTCCCCCGAGAAGCGATGGCGTTTTAGCACCACGTGGGGCAGGACACCTTTTAGTTTTCACTTTTCTTTTTTTGGGCAACCCACCCCCTTCACACACACTCACCCGAAAATGAACACCCAGACCCTCTGACACACCTGCATTGACTGATGAAAAGACAGAGCCAGCCGGGCCCCATGCCCCTGGAGGAGGAGTGGACGGTTCCTCTTCCTTTGGAAATGGCCAGATGACAGCGTGGCCCGCTGGCCGTCCAATCAGCGGGCCCTGTCTGGAGGTCTCCGGGCCCAGGCAGCGCTCCTGGTTGCCATCCTGGGGCTCGGCCCGGGAGCAGCTCCGCAGGCCCGGCCCAGGCCCAGGGGACGCACAGCCCTCGCCGTCCGCCGCGCTGGTCCTGCCCCCCCTTGCGATGCGCAGCCCCGGGGGGTCACCTCGGGCTCTGGGCACCCAGAGGCTGCTCTGTGGGTGCCGTTGACAAGCACAGCGGACTCCGGGGTCCGCTCTGTGAACAGGGAAGGACGCACTGTGTGTGCGAAACGAGGAAGGTGGAAATCTAGATTGTTCCTTTAACTACTGCGGGATCCCGGTCACAGAGCAGACACAGCTCAGAGTCCGTGGGTCAAGGACCCACTCTGAGGCCGTGGAGCCGGGTCCGAGGGGATGGAGACTCACCGCCTGTGACGTAGGAGTCCGACCCAAAGTATAGTCAGCCACCCAAATAAAGCCACAACACAGCGGAAGACACTCGCTTTGTTCTTGGAGAAAATGTCATGTTATACCACTGAATATCAGCTTAGAAGAAAAAAATCAGGATTTTCTTTAAGAGGAGATTGCATAAAGAACTGCCTTTTCTACCAAGCTACAACCACGATATTCCTCAACATTCCACGCACCTCTTGGCCCCCGGGCACCAGGGCGCGGGTCCGAGGAAGGAAAGGGGCAGGCAGATTGCCTCACCTGCCCTCGGGGAGAAGACTGTGCGGAAGGCCCTGAGAATATCCGTTCCCGTCACAGTCCCGGGGTCACCCTCACACAGACCTCCGCAGCAGTGCTTTCCCGATGCAAAAGGCCACCCTCGGGGAGGACGAGCATCTCACGGTCTTCACAACATGCAGCGTCACACTGTCACCTACTTCTGTGTTTCACCTGAGCGGCTCTTCTTGGTGGTCTGTGAGGGGAGGGGAGGGTGTTTCTGGACTTGCTCCTTCCTGTTTCTTGCTGTCCCTTCAGCATCCAGTCTGTCTGCGGCCCTTCTCCTGCCAGGACCACGGGGTCCCAGTCCAGCTCCCTCCACTCCCAGATCTCACCTCTTGGTCTCCCTGTGAGGCCCCCGCAGCAGCCAGGCTCTGGGTCCCCGCGCTGTGCCACACCCTCCTGACTCCTGGGGGCACAGGGCCCCCTCTGCCCTGGATCCCACCCTCTCACAGTCCTGGCTGCTCCATCACGGCTGTGGGCCCACCTGGAGGCAGCCCTGGGTCAGGGTCCGAAGGCAGGACCTGGCTGCAGGGAGACCCTGGCATGAGGAGGCCTGTGCCCTCCCCAGCCCCCCACCACGTCCTGGTTCCCCTTGGACCACCCCACTCTGTGACACCTCCTGGAGAATGAGGGTATGTCATCCTCTGAGTCCCTTCCCCTACAGCCCACAAGTCCCCGTGGACGACTCCTGACCGCTTTCATTTCCTTTGTGATGCCGAATGATGTGACAAGGTGCACTGAGAGAGGGGTGAGCTGGGTATGCCTCAGGGTGTCACCTCCCTCCATGGCCCTCCTTCTGGAGTAAAGATGGCACCTGGGCAGCGCGAACCCTGTCCTTCTCCTCCCCTGCAGGGCACAGACAGGCCACAGCTCTCAGGAGCCAAACGACATGTTTTGGAAAGAATTAAATTAGTGTTAGGAGGAAGCATCCGTGCACAGAGGATGCGCTGATGAGAATAAACAGGTTTTCTCTCTCCGAACTGAATCTTTAAAATGTTTTCTACCAGGAAAAGCGCGAGAAGCACATTCGGTTTATTGTGTTTACTTCCTTTTATTCATTTCACCCCCGCGGGTCTCCTCTATGCCCTCCATCGCCCCCGCAGCCCGCAGTAGCCTGCGCACAGCGGGCCCAGTCCGCGTGAGTAGATGCGGTTCTGAAGCATCGCGGGCAGCGACGGGGGTGTGAACGCCGGGCACACCAGGGTCTCCCGCTGCAGCGTGTGGCTTTCTCTCTGAAGGAACGTTCTGCAGGGCATGCCATGCCCGGCACAGTCTGGCTGTCCGCAGGAGACGTATCGTCGGAAGGGGCAGTGCCTGGGGCAGTGGCGGGGGCGCACTGAGGGCCCTGCCACCCTCTGCTCATACGGGCCAAGTCTGCGGGGGGCCCCTGGGCCCCAGGGAGGGAAGGCCCACTGGCCGTTCCTGTTTCTGGCGTACTCGCTCTTGTTAAGTCCGATGTGGTCAATGCCGTTGGCTTGGTAACCATCGGCCGTATCCCGTGTCACTTTTCTCTGCTCTTCGTGGTGAAGAGCGCTTTGCTGGCAGAGACGCGGACCCCCCGGAGCCTGGGGTTCTCCGTTGGGCCAGTCCGACTGCGGGGCCTGGAGTCCCTGCCGAATGGCTACTTTCTCCTCCACGCTGTGGCTGACGGCTGTCACGAGCACTTGAGCCTCAGCGTGTCTGCCGTCCACAGCTGACCTGCCGCTGACCAAGTCCCTGCTGGGGGGGGCGGCTGATGCAGGCAGGCCGTTCTGCGGGGCGTCCTTCGATCCTTGTCCTTTCCGAGGGAGCGCTAACTGCAGAAAGCGCTTGGTCCTCTTCTTCAGTGTCCTTTCTGGGGGAGCCTGTCTCTTCCGCTCCAGCTGGCAGGTCCTGCTTCCCGAGGACGTGGATGAGTTCCGATCCCGGGCTGTGCTCAGCCCACTGACTCGATCCCGGGCTGCGCTCAGCCCACTGACTCGTGAGGTCCTCCGTGCCAGCCTGGGCCTCCTGCTGTCCCCCCTCTCGTCAGTGGGGACACACATCTTGCTCTGGCTCATAGGTTGGCCCTGCAGGCGGGGGGACTCCTGCCAGCTCCCTCCACTTGAAATGTCATCATGCAGGTCCAGGGCGGCTGCCATGTCCCCACTGGAAAGGCTCTGGGAACCAAAGGGAGACCTCTGGGAAGCCAGGACGTCTGCCGCCAGGAACGCATCCTCGTTGCAGTCCCCGGGAAGCGTGTCTGTGGCGTAGTTTCGGAGCAGCGCACCGGTCCTACAGTCTTCAAGGAGCACACCTGTGGCCGGGCCTGGACGCTGCGTTTCTGACTCCACCAGCTCTCGGACCTCACAGTCGCTAAGCTGGGCGTTCAAGTCGAAGCAGGGTTCTCCGGAGTCTCCGGGAACCAACACTGTCAATGGCGAGGCGTTCAGACCGGGTCCTGGAGACCGCCATCTCCTCAGGTTGGCATTAACGGTTCCGGGCTTGGCCAGCGCGGGGGGTTCGGAGGTGACTGCCCAATCAGGGACCTCCTTGACCTCCACGACCTCTCTGGCCTCTTCAGCCCCCAATGAAGGGCACTCTGAGTCAATGTCCAACACGGTCATATCTGGCAGGGACTTCTCTGACACCAGGCCTGCACTCTCCGTGCTGGACTCCTTCCTGGTCACAGCCAAAGCGGGGCATGACCCCCGGCTGCCAGTCTCTGCCTCGGGGACAGTCTCGCTGTGCCAAGTTCTGCCCACGGAGACGTATTTGAGGGGCTGAGGGGGCAGCCTGCCCTCCTGTCCAGTCAGAGGGGCCTGGGCGGGCAAATGGCGGTCACCAGGCGGGGTCCCTCCCGGGGCACCCTGGATTTTCTCACAGGCAGGAGAGGGCGCAGGGAGGGGACTCTCCGGGGCGAGGACTGACTGTATCGTGGCCTTCTCTCCTGGAGGAGGCGGAGCAGATTCTGACAAGAACCTGGCAGCGTTAGCTTTCAGGTGGGCCCGGCAGGCGCAGATGCTGGGGCAGGCAAAGAGATACCGCAGCATGAAGGAGCGCTGGGCCTTTGTCAGTTTAAACCCTCGGAGGGGCCTGAGGACCTTGAGGGGCAGGCTGCCCCGGGCCCGCCCCTGGAACTTCCTCCGCGTTTCCTGCTGAGGGCGCGGACTGCGCACGGAACACTGGCGGGGGGCGCTCACGCGTGGTCCCCAGTCTTTCAGAGATGCTGGCTCTCCTGACTCTCCGCGGGGATCCAGGACACGGCTGGGCGCGAGCCGGGAACGACCCACAGCCACAGGGATCTGGCCGTCATTCCTCGGCCCGAAGTTTCTGTCCCAATGGACGGTCCCGACGTCTTTGTCTGGGACCCTCTTGGAGGACGTCAGCGAACCTCCTCGTGACTCCTCGTAGTTCATTTCCAGAACCTTCACCTGGAGGCCGGATAAGCCTGAGCAGATCTCTCTCAGGATCCTCCCCACGTTGTGGGCCGCGTCCTCGCCCTGGTGCGTCCTCGGTGGGGTCCTCGCTGGGGTCCTCGCTGGGCGCTGGGCGTCCTGGCTGCGCTCGCCTGCAGGCACGGGACGCTGCATTGGCACGGGACCCTGCGCGCGCGGCGGGCAGCGGCCTCCGGGCTGCTCCAACTCCATGGACAACTGGATCCTGCAGGGCCGGCTGGCCCCGGGCACGGGCCGCCCGTGCTGCCGCAGCGCCGAGAGCTTCCGCAGGTGCTGCTCCAGGCGCTCCTTCACCTCGGGGTCCAGCAGGTCCCCAGGAGCCGCGCGCTCTGAGCGCGGGCTGCGGGAGGCCTCATGGTCCTGGAGGGTAGGAGTGAGCGGGCTGAGGACACTCTGAGGTTTTGCAACCTGATGGGTTAAAAATCTCCCACTTTATAGTTGCTTCTTCAAAAAGTGGCATTCCAGCCCTGGCCGGTTTGGCTCAGCGGTTGGAGCGTCGGCCGTGGACCAGAGAGTCCCGGGTTCGGCTCCCGCTAAGGGCACGTACCTCGGTTGCAGTTTGTCCCCAGCCCGGCTGGGGTCGTGTGGGTGGCAACCAGTCTATGTGTCTCTCTCACATGGATGTTTCTCTCTCTCTCTCTCTCTTCCCCCCTCTCTCCCTCCCACTCTATCTGAAGATAAATGCAAAAATGTCCTCAGGTGAGGATAAAAAAAAAATTTTTTAAAGTGGCATTCCAGGACCGTGACCGTTTCAGCCCAATGGTTAGAGCATCAGCCCACAGACCGAAGGGCAGGGGCTGGGCGGGGGCTGGGCGGGGGGGTTGGGCGGGGCAGGGGGGCTGGGCAGGGGCTGGGAGGGGGAGGAGGGGCTGGGAGGGGGAGGAGGGGCTGGGCAGGGGCTGGGCGGGGCTGGGCAGGGGCTGGGCGGGGCAGGGGGGCTGGGCGGGGCTGGGCAGGGTTGGGTGGGGTTGGGAGGGGGAGGGGGCTAGGAGGGGGAGGGGCGCTGGGTAGGGCTGGGTCAGGAGAAGCTGGGAAGTCACTACTTCTGCCTGCATGGGGAACGGGAAGGCCTGAGAGCTCATTGCCAGTGACAGAGGAAAACTCGGGTGAGGAGCCAGCTCTCCTGACAGCAGCCACCAGAGACAGGAGACCTCAGAAGAGCTGGCAGTGGTCCCCCTGTGTCCCAGACCATGGGGACGTCTCAGGGCCCAGCACCGGCCCTGGCTTGGCTTTCGTGCTCCAGAGGGGTTGGTGACTCACCATGTCCGGCGCAGCACCCAGGGACTGGACCTTATTTTCCAAAGAATTCTGGGGATAGCCTGACCCCTCCTTGTCCTTCTCCTCCCACATGTCCAGCTCTGCTCTCCTGGGGGGCAGCGTCTCCACCAGCTTCAGGACAGGAGGATGGACACACGCGGGGCTACCGACCTCGGCCTGCCTGTCCGTCGGGTCTTCCGGGAGCGAGGCCTCTGGGGGGCGGTGGGATGCGTGTTCTTGCTGGCACTCGCACTGTGAGGGGGCCGAGAGGCACACGGTACTGGTGGTCATCTGGAACCAGGACACGGCCTGAACGGGACAGCCGGCGCGGCCGTAGCCTGAGATGGAGGGGCTGGGAGACATCAACCTCGGGTGGAGTGGGACGGAGCCCAGGGGCTGTGCCACTGAGTCACGCCAGGGAGGAGTCGGGGTGGTGTCCGGTGGCGGGGCCACGGAGGAGGCTGTCGGAGGTGGAGGGTGGGCCTCTGAATCAGGGGGATACGGCCAGGAATGGGAGAGGGCAGGTGGCGGGGACGGAAAGCTGTCCAGGGGAAGGAGGGGCCCTGGTGGATGAGAGGCACTCGGGAACTCCTGTGGACCACGGGAAACTGAGGAGACTGTCCGGCCTGGCGACAAGGTGGAGTCCAGAGGTAGACGACACGGCGTCAGAGGAGCTGGGGAGGCCGGCGGGGACGTGGCAGGAGCAGCGCCTCCCACAGGCTCCCCGCAGGGCAGGTCGGCTCCGTCGGGTCCTGCCCTCCACCCCTCACAGTGGGGGTCTTGGCAGCAGAGCTGATGAAAGCCGTCCAGGTCAGGGGGTCTCCCCAGGTGGCTGCAGGAGATGGAGGCACAGGCTGCAGCCAGGAGCAGGAGGCAGGCCAGGGGTGGGCACCTGGGCCCAGGGTCCTCCATGGCCCGAGACTGACTTCCCAGTGCTCCTGCTGTCCCCAACCCCAGGGCCACTGCCACACCCTGTCCCCATGGCCCCACCTCCCAGGTCAGTCCAAGGAGGCCTCTAGCCCTGGGGTCACATCACAGATTTGGGAGGGTGAGGACCCAGGAGGGAAGTGGACGATTCCCTACCTTCGAAGCAGAGTAATCAGTTCCCGAGCTTTTCCTAATTCTTGCAGGCAAGTTCTGCAGGCTGGAAAGAGGGGGCGGGTCACATGGTGGAGCAGGGCTGGGGCCTACAGGAGGCTGAGTGCAATGGCCCTTCAGGGGGGACACCTGGGAGAGGACTCAGGAGCCCAAGCATCAGGGTCCCGGCCCCATGACCGCTGGCAGAGATGGCAAGGCTCGGGACGGGTCGCGCCTTGTCATTCACAAAGAGCTTCCACATCCACTACCCCTGGGGCCCCCACGTCCCTGTGGGGAAGGGACAGGCACCTCAGAGGAACCTGAGCGCAGGGACACAGCGTGCCCACCGTGGGACCCGAGGTCCCAGCTCCCAGTCGGGCACTGTTGATCCCTGACAGCACAAACGTCCCTGCTGGGGAAACACCCACTTCCAGGCCCCGGAGGCTGCATCCCAGCCTGAATCTGGGGAGCGTCCGGGGTCTGACCTCCTTCCCAGCAGAGTCCCCAGGGCTCTGCGGCCGAGGGGCAGGGGCCCACTTCTCAAATCCCTACCTTTCCTCCTGCTCCTGTTCCTCCTCCTGGGCTCCACCGGACACTGAGGGACAAGAGAAAACCAGGGGCTGGGACCCCTTCTCACGCCCTCTCTAGACAAGCGGCCGACGCTCGGTGCTCGCGCTCAACGTGACTCTCTGCCCTTGCTAATGGGGCTCTGGTGTTTCCGCCCCACTTTTTTGAAGTGAAAAAAAATTACGTTTTTCTTTGAAAAAGGTAAAGAAAGATTTTCTATATGACGCCAACCATGAATGTCTTCCGTCACTGCTCCTCTGCTCGAGAAACACACACTTAGACCTACAGCCCGTGGGCGCTCCCTCAGGGGGGACTCTGCTTCCTGAGGCCCAGCCCCACCCCGCCTCTGCTCAGGGGCTCTCGGGCTCCCCACTGCCCTCCATCAGCCCCACAGAGGGGAGGCTCCCCTGAGGCACCTGCTGTGGGAAGGCAGCGGCTGAACCAGGGCCCTGGGCCTGTCCCCCACGGAGACCAGCTCTTAGCATCCAGTCCTTGGCCACTGGTCACTGCCTTGGGGGCTGTGCCCTGGAGGGCCCCCCCCCCCACTGGACTCCTGGTCAGAGTTCTGTGGATAGAATTCTTCATGCCCACTCTAACCCCTGCCCCGCCCGGCTTGTTCCTAGAAGGATGAAGTTCTATTGTTTCCTGAGAATGGTCATTTTATTCTTTCCCAACTCAGGACACTGTCTGGGCGATTCAGAAAAGTGGAAATAAGAATAGAAAAAAGCCCTGGCCAGTTTGGCTCAGTGGTTAGAGCGTCAGCCCGCAGACCAGAGAGTCCTGGGTTCGGTTCCCGCTAAGGGCACGTACCTCGGTTGCAGTTTGTCCCCGGCCCCGGTTGGGGTCGTGTGGGTGGCAACCACTTGATGTGTCTCTCTCACACTGATGTTTCTCTCTCTCTCTTTGTCCCTCTCTCCCTCCCGCTCTATCTGAAAATACATGCAAAAATGTCCTCGGCTGAGGATAAAAAAATGAATAGAAGATCTATGGTCTCTGTTGGGTCCGGGCCAAGGGCTCCTTACCTGTCCGGTGTGCCTGTGATTCCGCGGGGGCGGTGAGGGTCGGTCATTCTCCAGCCAGGGGGACAGCATGAGGAGGATCAGTTCCACACATATGATGACACAGATGGTATCTGTCACCCAGGCAGGGGTGTTTTTCAGCCATGTATCAATAATGCTTTCCAGAGAAAAGAGAGAGCTCTCCATCATCTGAATCGCTCAACAGCCCTTAGGCAACTGAGCTCTGGGGGGCAGCGTGCGGCCTAAAGACCCAGGGTCGCATCACAGAGCTGGCGTCTGGTCACAAAGGGCTCCTGAGTGGGGAGGGGGCAGAGGGCGTGGGCTCTCCACCCGCCCAGCCCCACAGACCCCTGTACCCTTCTCTGAGGCACCCAATACTGTGCTCCCCATCCTGTCAGAATACACCTTGGTCCGCTTTCCATCCATTCCATCTGGATCTCAGACAGTCCCTGGTTCCTTGAGATCTCCCCGTGAGTCCCAACCGTTTCATAACTTTAAGAAATGTAGAGTTGTCCCTGGAATTTTGGTTCATTCCCAGGGATTTTCACTCTCAGAATGCCCTCTGTCTGCAACACCTTCCTGGTTGCATGCGTGTTTGCCTCGCATCACCCCAGACGTGGGACTTACATGTCTTTTATACGTATTTAGCTGTGCGCATTTTGATTATATTTCAAATACTGTATTTCAAATATTCTTTACTATCTTCAGCAAGGAAGACTTTAAAGTTCTTATAGTTACTCAAAATGTACAAAGCTGAATCGGTATAAAACAAATTGAAATAGTTCAACCTTCCAAGTATATTTTTAAGACGTTTCTAACATTTTACTTCTGGTATTAATAAAGGTTAACCTGCACAAAAACATTTGGACACAGACATCCTTCAACAAATCAATCCAGCATTTTTATATTTAAGAATCAAGCTTTTCATGCCCGGCCGGTGTGGCTCAGTGGTTGAGCATCGACCCATGCACCAAGAGGTCGCTGGTTCGATTCCCGGTCAGGGCACATGCCCAGGTTGTGGGCCCGACCCCCAGTGGGGGCATGCAGGAGGCGGCCAATCGATGTTCTCTCTCATGGATGTTTCTGTTTCTCTCTCCCTCTCCCTTCCTCTCTCTCTAAAATCAATAAAGAAAAAAATTTTTTTAAAGAATCAATACTATATGGTTGTAAAAAAGAAGACACTCACCCTGGCTGGTTTGGCTCAGCGGTTAGAGCGTCGGCCCACAGACCAGAGTCGTGGGTTTGATTCCGGTCGAGGGGTTGTACCTCAGTTGCAGTTTGGTCCTCGGCCCTGGTCGGGGTCGTACGGGAGGCAGCCAGTCGCTGTGTCTCTCTCAGTTGTCTCTCTCTCTCTCTCTCTCTCTCTCTCTCTCTCTCTCTGTCTGTCTCTCACTCTGTCTGAAGATAAATGGAAAAATGTCCTCGGGTGAGGATTTAAAATAAATAAATAAAATGAAACAAAAGTCATTCATTAAAAAAAGAAGAAGAAGGAACTCTTACCTTTTGCTACAGCATAGAGGGACCTGGAGAGTATCATGCTAAGTGAAATAAGCCAGTCCGAGAAAGATAAGTACCACGTGGTCTCACTCACAGGTGGAATCTAATGAACAACATAAACGGACGGACACAATGGACATGGGTACATGGAACAGACTGACAGGTCTCAGAGGGAGGCGGGAGGGGGACTGGATGAAAGGAAGTGTAGGGATTGGCCAAAGAACATATATGTCACCCACAGACACAGACAACAGTGTGGTGTTGCCCAGAGGAAGGGGGTGGCCAGGGCTGGCTGGAAGGGGGCAGCGGGGGGTGGCGTGGGGGGAATGGAGACATCTGTCATCGTGTGAACAATAAAAATAAAGTTTAATAACTCAACTGAAAAATAGAACTACCATGTGACCCAGCAACTCCTCTTCTGGGTATTTATCTGAATAATATGAAAACACTAATTCAAGCCCTGTTTGGCTCAGCGGTTAGAGCGTCGGCCCTGGGACCGACGAGTCGCAGCTTCGATTCCGGTCAAGGGCACGTACCTCGGTTGTGGTTCATCCCCAGCCCTGGTCGGGCCGTGCAGGAGGCAACCAGTCACTGTGGCTCTATCACATCGATGTTTCTCTCTGTCTCTCTCTCCCTCCCTCCCACTCTATCGGATGATAAATGGAAAAATATCCTCGGGTGAAGAATTAAAAAAACAACACTAATTCGAAAGCTGTGTGCAGCCCTATGGCCATTGCAGCGTTACTTACAATCGTGAAAATATGGAAACAACCCAAGTGTCCATCAGCAGATGAGTGGACAATATATATATACGTATATATACATCATGAATATTAGCCATAAAAACGACTGAAATCTTGCCATTTGCAAGGGCACTGTGCTAAGTACAGTGAGGCGGAGGGAAAAGGACCAGATGTGTGAATTTTCACTCACGTACAGAATGTAAAACAAAAGAAGCAAATACGTGAACAAAACAAGAACTCGCCGACGTAGACCACAGAATGGCGGTGACCAGAGGGGAAGGGGTTCGGGGGAGAAGAAACGGGTGAAGGGGTCAAACAGAAGGTGACAGAGGAGGCTAGACTTTTGACGGCGAGCTCACGACGGAGTACGCAGATGTCGAATTAGTATGCTGCACACCTGAAATGTATGTGATGTTATTAACAAAGTATGACAAGAAAATGGGCGAAACGTTGAGTGTTTGTCACCAAAGGAATGATAATGACGGTACATTGCCCTGTGGAAAGACTCTCGAAATTATTGACCGATAGGGAGATGCAAACGGAAACGACGAGACTTCACGTCACACCCACCAGGATGGTTACAGTTATAAGCAGAAAATAACAGGTGTCGGCGAGGATGTGAGAGCCCCCACACGTGGCTGTGGGGATATGACACGGCTCAGCCACTGTAAAAACACACACAAAAACCAGCTTAACACGTCCTCAAAGGTCACACATGCAATGGACACCTGGCCCAGCGTCTCACTGGTGGATCAGGGTTGAAAACCAGTCCTTGTTCACCGCTGTTCATAGCTAGCAGGCAGACGCAGCCCGAATGCCCGTCGACAGAGGAGGACAACCCAACTGTGGTCTACCCATTGCTGCTCAGTGACACGGCAGTCATCCGTCAAAAGAAATGAATTAGTCATCCACACACGCCACAACACGCATGAACCTCAAACATACTATGCTAAGTAAGCCCTGGCCAGTTTGGCTCAGCGGTTAGAGCGTCGGCCCGCGGACCAATGAGTTGCGGGTTCGATTCTTGCCAAGGGCATGGACCTCGGTTGCGGTTCGTCCCCGGCCCTGGTAGGGGTCGTGCGGGAGGCAACCAGTTGATGTGTGCCTCTCACGTCGATGTTTCTCTCTCTCTCTCTCCCTTCCTCTCCTTCTCTCTCCCTCCCGCTCTATCTGAAGATAAATGGGAAAATGTCCTCGGGTGAGGATTAAAAATTAAAAATTAAAATATATATATATATATTATGCTAAGTGAAGGAGTCAGACACCAAAGGGCAAAGAGCGTGCCACCCTGTTCACATGAGGTGTCCAGAATACGTAAGTCCGTACGAAGAGAAAACAGAAGGCTTGCCGCCAAGGGCTGGGGCAGAGGGGACTTGGGGTGATCTGTTTCGCAGGGAGAATGTTCTGGAACTAGGGAGCGGCAGTGGCTGCACACTGTGAATGTACAAAACACCACTGAACTGTTCGTTTCAAAATGCTTCACTTTCTATTCCATGAATTTTACCCCAACAGCAAATAATTTTGAAAGCAAAAACCAGAAAACCCCAAGATTCCATTACACACCCATCGGAGTGGCCCAACATAGACAGACTGGCCGTACTAACTTCGGGTGAGGGTGTGAAAAAACCGTACCCTCACTCACAGCTGATGGGGATATACAAACACCCGGGGAGACAATTCGGATGTTTCTGAAAAGGTTGGACATCGTCTCCCGCACGACCCATCACGGAACCCCTAAGTATCTGTCCAACCCCTTGGGAGACACGTCTTCTTACCAGACGTGCACACGACTCTTCACGGTCGTGTTACGTGTAACAGCCAGGATCCGGGAACAGCCCGATGTCCATCCGCAGATAAATCGGTTCATGAACCCTGGTCCATCCAGACCACGGAATTCAACTCAGCAATACAAGAGATGAACTACTAATTCCCAAAACAGCATGGTTGAACCGCAAAAGAATCCTGTTGGCCCTGGCCGGTGTGGCTCAGTGGTCAGAGCGTCGGCCCGCGGACCAGAGAGTCCCGGGTTCGGTTCCCGCTAAGGGCACGTGCCTCGGATGCAGTTTGTCCCCGGCCCCGGTTGGGGTCGTGTGGGTGGCAGCCACTCGATGTGTCTCTCTCACGTCCATGTTTCTCTCGCTCTCTTCCTCCCTTTCTCCCTCCCGCTCTGTCTGGAGATAAATGCAAAAATGTTCTCAGGTGAGGATAAAAAAAAAATAAAAATAAAAAAAAAATAACTAAAGAATCCTGCTGAGAGAAAGAAGCCAGAGAGAAAAAGAGTATATGCATGCGTATTGTAGAATTGGTTCTCTGTAGAGAAAACTCTAGAAAATGCCAATGAAAATTATCTTTGGTGACAAAAAGCAGACCAGTGGTTGCTGGGGGAGGGGACCGAAGGACTACAAGGGAACACAAGGAACCTTCCGGAGAAGATTAATGAGTTCACTGTCTTCACTGGAGAGATACTGTCACAGGTGTATATGTGTCAAACATTAAATTATACACTTTAGCCCGGCCGGTGTGGCTCAGTGGCTGAGCATCGACCCTGCACCAAGAGGTCACGGGTTCAATTCCCAGTCAGGGCACATGCCCAGGTTGTGGGCTCGATCCCCAGTGGGGGGCATGCAGGAGGCGGCCCGTCGATTTCTCTCTCATCGATGTTTCTATCTCTCTCTCCCTCTCCCTTCCTCTCTCTCTAAAATCAATAAAGAAAAAACAATTATACACTTTAAATGGGTGTAGTTCATTGTGCCAACTATATATCAATAAAAATTAATTAATGTATTTATTTTTTGTTAATCTTCACCAGAGGCTATTTTTCCATTGAGTTGTTAAGATAGAGTGGAAGGGAGGGAAGGAGAGAGAGAGAGAAACATCGATGTGAGAGGGACACATCCATGGGTTGCCTCCCCCTCGACTCCGACCGGTGCCAGAGGTTGAACCTGCAACCCAGGTACCTGCCCGTGACCAGGGATCAACCCTCAAGCCCTCAGTCTACGGACCAGCGCTCTAACAGCCGAGCCAAACCGGCCAGGGCAAAAAGGAAAAGATGTTAAGGACACTCTGTCCTTGTGCACGTTTTTCCTTCAGCCATGGGAACACGGTGGCCCACTGGCTCCCAGGGCTCAGTGTGTGCCCATCGCCAGGCAAACAAGCTATTTTTATCTTCCTCCAGAGTGTGTTCTGGTTCTCTGGTCAGTCAGACAGGCGTTCCTTCCAGCAGCACTGGGGTTTGGAGGGAGCTCCCAGGACGACCCAAAGGTCTATTAATAACCCGCCACCCCCACCCCGGGAGCCGGCTGCCTTCCCAGCGCAGAGCTGGCTGCGTGGCGGAGCCGGAGGCAGGGCCCAGACCCCCAGCGACCGGGGCGGTTCACCCGGGAGCTGCTGCTCTCTCCCCCGCTGTCCGTCTCAGGCCTCCCGGGGAACACGACCGTCTCTGGCCAGGCAACGTAACCTGTGGTCCCCACCCTCTCGGAATCGTCACCTTTCCCGTGACTTGGAACTTGGGTTAAATGACACTGTGGGTCCAGGACCGCACATGGATGTTCCTCCAGGTCACTGTAGCTGCAGTTGGCTCCCAGGGGCCAGCCTGCCTCCCCCTGTCCTGCCTCCCCAGGCCCTGAGGGCGAGGACTCCGTCTCAACCCATCAGGACCAGACCGGCCTGGACACGCAGAGAGCACTTCACGGCTGAGACCTGGAAACTCAGGGGGGCAGAGTCACAGGCCAGCACATGGCACGTGTGGAGGGCCGCCTGGAACACGGGTCCTGCGTCCTGCCGCCCGCCCCCGTCCGTGCCCTCTCTCTGGTCGGTCTCCGTCCTGGCAGCCTGCTTTCCATTGACCCCGCACATGGCTTTTGAGAGCCTCCTGTGTGCTGGGAGCTGGGGACTGGACGGTGGTACAACGGCTGCCCCTGTGGGTTTCCAATCCAGGACGCACGTGTGCGACGTCCTTGAGCACGGATAACACGGGCATGCTCTCAGGTCTCCCTGGGAACGCCCGCCATGCCATGAGGGTTTGGAGGTGGGGTCCTTGACTCGGCCCCTGTCCGTGTGCCCCAGGCGGGTCCTCGACCTGCTGGACTTTTCTCCATCCAGGGACGACCACCTTTCCCCCACAAACCCACCGAAGTGTGTGGGCTGAGTCCCCTTGCTGCGTCTGACGTTTGGAACGTGTGCAGGTGTGGGGCGCGGGGGGAGGGGGAGGCGGGTCAGAAGTCCACTTTGGACCTAAACCCCGTAAATGGAGGAAGAAGTCCGTCATTCCACACGGCCGGTCCCCCAGGGGTGGGACATTTCCAAACAGCACACGATGAGCATGGAGATCACAGCCCAAGGACATCGGCTGGCCAGCAGCCAGGCTCCAGCGAGGCTGAACACGCAGGGAAGTGTGTCAGGTGTCCAGGCAGGGGACACTCAGGCCGAGGACTCCCAGGAGGAGGACACCAGGAGGAGGACACCAGGAGGACACCAGGAGGAGGACACCAGGAGGAGGACACCAGGAGGAGGACACCAGGGGGAGGACACCAGGGGGACACCAGGGGGAGGACACCAGGAGGAGGACACCAGGGGGAGGACACCAGGAGGAGGACACCAGGAGGAGGACACCAGGGAGAGGACACCAGGGGGAGGACACCAGGGGGAGGACACCAGGAGGAGGACACCAGGGGGACACCAGGGGGAGGACACCAGGAGGACACCAGGGGGAGGACACCAGGGGGAGGACACCAGGGGGACACCAGGGGGAGGACACCAGGAGGACACCAGGGGGAGGACACCAGGGGGAGGACACCAGGAGGACACCAGGAGGAGGACACCAGGAGGACACCAGGGGGAGGACACCAGGAGGAGGACACCAGGAGGAGGACACCAGGGGGAGGACACCAGGGGGAGGACACCAGGAGGACACCAGGAGGAGGACACCAGGAGGACACCAGGGGGAGGACACCAGGGGGAGGAGACCCAGGAGGAGGACACCAGGGGGAGGACACCAGGGGGAGGACACCAGGAGGAGGACACCAGGAGGAGGACACCCAGGAGGAGGACACCGGGGGGAGGACACCGGGGGGAGGACACCGGGGGGAGGACACCCAGGCCACCTGCTGCTCCCGGACCTCGGAGCTTCAGGGTCTTTGTGTGGGAATAAGCCTGAGGCGTCCCAGGGCCAGGAGAGACCTGCCCCTTCCTGCCCCTGGCTCCCACACAGCATGGCAAGGGCCCCACAGCCCGGCCAGGAGCACCAGCTGGGTGGCAGCCACCGGATGGAGCCGGACCCCGGCTCAGCCCGAGGGGCACCGTGCTCAGAGCACACCTCAGTCACCAGCAGTGACTCTGAGAAGGACACACCTTTCTCTTACGTTTCTCTGCAAATATAGCGAAAGGCATACCAGAGTACGTGACGACCCCGATCGTCCAGAGATGTCAATAAAACTACACTGAGCCCTGGCCGGTGTGGCTCAGCGGTTAGAGCGTCGGCCCACAGACCAATGAGTCCCGGGTTCGATTCCAGTCAGGGGCACGGGCCTGGGTTGCAGTTTGTCCCCAGCCCTGGTCTGGTTGTGCGGGAGGCAACCAGTCGATGTGGCTCAATCACATCGATGTTTCTCTCTCAGTCCCTCTCTCTCTTCTTCCCACTCTGTCTGATAATAAGTAGAGAAATATCCTCGGGTGAGGAATAAAAATAAATAAATAATAAATAAATAAAACTACACTGAACTGCCAAAAAAAAGTCATCTCATGAGAGATGATTTTACATGGACATTTCTATTTTAATATTTGTGTGTTTGTTTTCACAGGAATTAGACAAAATGTAATTAGAAAGTAATTACGTTCCAAACTGTATCCGAGGGATGCCACCGGGACGAGTCTGTGTTGAGAAAAGCGAGTCGATGTGAAGCTTGTTTGACTAGGAACTCAGACCACACAGACAGACAGACAGACAGTGCAGAGGACTGCTGACCAACTCAAGTTTGGGAAAGTCGACTCAGTCCATGCGTGGGTTAAAACATTTCCTACTCTCTCCCGGCCGGTGTGGCTCAGTGGTGAGCGTTGACCCTGCACCAAGAGGTCGCAGGTTCGATTCCCTGTCAGGGCACATGCCCAGGTTGTGGGCCCGATCCCCAGTTGGGGGCATGCAGGAGGTGGCCAGTCGATGTTCTCTCTCATCGATGTTTCCATCTCTCTCTCCCTCTCCCTTCATCTCTCTAAAAACAATAAAGGAAAACAAACAAACAAACATTTCCTACTGTCCTTTTTCTTTTCTTTTTTTTTTTTTAGTTTGGATATCATTAGTTTATTATAAAAGAGACACAGAAATATTTACACGATGAAAGATTTCAGACCCTCCATGGAATGGGCAGCTCACGTGGTGCCACTTCAGTAGTGGTTTATTTCCGTCTACATACTTTCCAAGAATGTCAGCATCTCTAAATAGGAAATAATCCTTGTCGTCTAGAACTGCTTTGGTGCCTCCATATTCTGGAGGAAGAACTTTATCTCCCACTTTCACGCCAACTGGTCGAATCTCTCCACCCTTTCCTTCGGAGCCGCATCCAACAGCTGCTACTGTTGCTTGCAATACTTTTCCTTGAGATCTTTCTGGAAGCATCATGCCTCCTTTGGTTACAGTTTCCGCAGCACTCCGTTCAACTAATACTCGGTCAAAGAGGGGAAGAAACTTTCTAAACGCCTGTCCTGCCATGTCTTCGACCGCTGCAGCCCGTACTCTGCTCTCGCGCCGCGGCCGCAAGGAGAGACCTGCAGTCCGGGCCGCTGGACACGTGAACTTGGGAAAAGGCCGCCCAGCGGCAGGCGTGCTCGCCCCGCCCCTCCCCTCCCCGCGCGAGAGGCTACTGTCCTATTCTTGTCTCCATCTGGTGCCTTTACCCTCCCCACCCTGGCTCCCACCCAGCATGGCTGGGGCCGGCATCTCCTCCACGGGCTGGGGTCTGGGGGCGGGTTAGACCTCCCCTGCTCTGCACAGAGGTGGGGACAGAAGAGCACATTTCACGTGACACCTGACATGTCCGTGTTCTGAGACAATGACAGTAAGTTATTTTAAGGTTCCCGTAGACCAGCAGGTTCCAACAGAACCTCCAGCCACGAGGGACATGGCCGGAGCTGTCCAGGGCGGTGGCTGCCAGTCCCATGCGGCTTTGGAGCACTTGAGATGCGGCTAGTGTGACGAGGAACTCAAACTAAACGTCATTGCCTGTTAATTAATGTAAATGTGAGCACGTGGGCTCCTGGGTTCCCTGTTGGACAGGCAGCTCCTGGCGGACAGGCAGCCGGGACACTGAGGGCAGACCCCCTCACGGGGGCTCGTGGTGGTCAGAGCTCACCATGCGCCAGCAAAACGACCCATCGTCCCTGGGAGGGCACACACACGGGGGGCCACACGGACCCCACATGCAGTGGGCTAATGGACGGAGGCGGGCAACACAGCTGAGCGAGCTGGACGCTGGACCCGGCCCCAACATGCCCAGGACCCTCCGGACACTGGCTGTGACTAGCTCAGCTGAAGCCCCAGCCACACTTCGATGGCGGGCTAAGGGACAGGCGTCCTCAAAAACTCGGGGATTTGATGCCACGCAAATAAAAGCCACTCACTCACTCTCCCATGTGAGTCTCAGAAAGTTCTTTTTCTTGGGAAAGCGCAAGCAATCCACCCCCACGGACAGCAGGTGAGGATGAAGCCCTCCCCCCACCGGTTACAGAATCACATGTGATCATGTATACAGTCGGCACTCCTTGGTTGCGCAGCGTGGTAAATCCCACAAATGAGATGCGTGTACTCTGTCGGCGTACCCACCACGGGCTGTCCTCTGCGGTGGAGGAGCTGTAGGGACAGAGCGCAAGGTGTCCACCTGCTGGCCTTTGGAGGGACGGTCTGGTGTTTCCGGTCTTGACCATTCCAAGGCCGTGGGGAATGCTCACAGGCAAACCCGCGTGGACTTGGCTTTCCTTTTCTCAGGTGGACACCCAGGGCCAGGGGTTAATGCATGTTTAACTTCCAGAAACTGCACATGGCTTCCCAGAGGACCGGAACCTTCTGCGCTCCCACCTGCCGCGGGGGCGTCCTGGTCCCTCCACGCCCTCCCGGCACTTGGTGAGCCTGCTGTTTCCACGCCAGCCCTTCCAGGAGGCTGTTTAAATCCACGTGTCTGTAACGACTGGTGATGCCATCCATACCTTTTCTTCGGTGAAGTCTCTCTTCAAACCCTTTGCTCATTGTTTGAGAATCGGCTTCTATTCGTTATTGCAGTGTTAGGACTTCTAAGGTCTGGATACAAGTTCTTTATGAGGTATCAGTTGGTGGCTGGTCTTTCTATTTTAGTAACAGGGTCTTTCGAAGAGAAGTTTTTTATTTTGATGATCTCTAATTCGTGATTTTTTTTTTATTTTTTTTTAACGAATCGTGCTTGTGGTGGTGTAGCTAGAGCTTTGCCTGGCTCAAGGTCACAGCGAACTTTTCTCAATGTTTTTTCTACAATATCTACACTTTTATGTTTCATATTGGGGCCTATGGTCCATTTTGACTTGATTTTTGTAGACGGAGAAGTATGGGTCAGTTTTCTTTCTTTACAGATGGATGCCCAGTTGTTACACACCATCTGTCGAAAAGATGATTCGCTGAACTGCCTTTGTGCTTCTGTTGAAAATCAGGTGTCCGTATATGTTTCTGAACTCTTTATTAATAGTGTTGCATTGATTTACTAATCTGTCTTGCTGCCATTAGCACACAGTCTCGATCACTGTTGCTTCATGATACATTTTTAAAACAGAAAGTGTTGCCCTGGCCAGTCTGGCTCAGCGGTTAGAGTGTCGGCCCATGGACTTAAGAGTCGTGGGTTCGATTCCAGTCAAGGGCACGTACCTCGATTGCAGTTCAGTCCCCGGCCCTGGTTGGGTCGTGCAGGAGGCAACCAATCGATGTGTCTCTCTTTCTCTCTCTCTCCCTCCCTTCCACTCTACCTGAAGATAAATGGAAATATATCCTCGAGTAAGGATTTAAAAAAAGAATAAATAAAAACAGGCAGTGTTAGTCCTCCAAATTTGCTCTTTTTCAAAGATGCTTTGGCTGTTCTAGGTCCTTTGCATCCCAACATACATTTCACACCCAGCTTGTCAACACACACACACACACACACACACACACACACACACACCTTGCTGGGAGTTTGGTTGGGATTGCCCTGGAGAAGGGTCGACAGTCTTACAACATTTGGGTCCTCAAACTGTGAACTCTGAGTCCCCACGAATGAGTCTTTAATTTTTTTCCACAGTGTTACATAGTTCTTTCACATCTTTTCCCAGACTTACCCTAAGCACTTCATACGTTTTGGAATTATTATAACTGGCCATCTCAGACTGATTAAATCTCGAAAGCTGAGCTGTTCATGGATTCCTAGAACACAGCCTACTGAGTCCTAAAGGACCTTTTCCCTATAGCGCTGCACTCAGTTTGCTAATCATTTGTTTGGAATTTTTTTCTTTGCTCACGAAAGATACTGGCCTCTAGGTTTTATGGGTTTTTTAATGTCTGTAATGTGTTATCATAGAAGGAAAGAGTGAGTAGAATTGGCACTATTTCTCCCTCAAACATCTAGAGGAATTCACCAGTGAAGCATCTGTGCCCGGAGCTTTCTTTGTGAGAAGAGTTTTAACCGCAAAGTAAATTTACTTCATGGATACAGGGCTGTTCAGGTGACCCATTTCTTCCTCAGCAGCCTTCGGTAACTTGTATCTGCCAAGTAGTTTGTCCGTTTCACCAAAACGGCCCAAGTTATTGGCATAAGGTTTCCGTAAGTCTCTTCATAATCCTTTAACTATCTGTGGAACCCGTCCTGATGTCACCGCTCTCATTTGTGATATTGGGAATTTGCATATTTTTCCCGATCAGCCTACCTAGTGGTTTCTCCGTTTAATCGAGTTTCGCAAATATCAGCTTTTGGTTACATTGATGTTCTCTATCATTTTCATGTTTTACTGATTTATATTATTCAAATTTCTTATGCTTACTTTGGATTTAATTTCTCCTTTTGCTAGTTTCTTTCTTTCTTTTTTTTCTTCATTGATCCTCAGAGAGAGAGGAAGGGAGAGGGAGAGATAGAAACATTGATGAGAGAGAACATCGATTGGCCGCCTCCTGCATGCCCCCCACTGGGGATCGGGCCCACAACCTGGGCATGTGTCCTGACTGGGAATCGAACCGGTGACCTCTTGGTGCAGGGTTGATGCTCAACCACTGAGCCACACCAGCCGGGCTTTTGCTAGTTTCTTAAGGTGGAAGATGAACTCACTCATTGGGTCTTCTTTCCTAACACAGGCTTGGTGTTATCAAGGTATCGCTTCAGTGTATCCCACCAATTTCGAGATGCTGTTTTCATTTGCATTCAGTTCATTTTTCTCTAATTTTTCCTTTGACTCATGGATTATTTAGACATGTTATTTCATTCCCAAAATATGTGGGTATTTCCCAGGGATCTGTTTTTGATTTCTCATTTAATTCCACTGTGGTCAGAGTTTGGATGACTTAAATCCTTTAGAATCAGTCACTCGCTTTTGTTTCTATTTTTACTTTTATTATTTTATTGATTTTAGAGAGAGAGGAAATGAGAGGGAGAGATAGAAACATCCATGAGAGAGAATATCGATGGGCCGCCTCCTGCACGTCCCCCACTGGGGATCGGGCCCACAACCTGGGCATGTGCCCTGACCTGGAATTGAACCAGCGACCGCTTGGTGCAGGGTTGATGCTCAACCACTGAGCCACGCCAGCTGGACCCGGTCACTCGTTTTTATGGCCCAGCACAGGGCCTGTCTCGGAGCAGGGACCATGTGTTCTACTGTGGGCGAGAGGCTCGGGAAATGTCAATCAGGCCACGTCGGATGACACTGTCGTTCAAATCTGTCGTTTTCAGTGATTGTTGTGGTCATGCCACAGAAACAGGAAGGACCTCTGCAGGGATGGGGGTTTGGTGGATGAACAAAATGTAACCTTGTGATGTGCATTCTCACGACCTGGCCAGCCTAGGATCAAAGCATGTGTGGACAGACAGGTTTGCCTGGAGGGCAGGAAGACCACCCCGTTTGGAACTGAATGTTTTGTTTGCATGAGAATAGATAAGGCTTGCATGACAAAGGGTTGGAAGCCCATCCCGAGAGGATGATGGGCGTGGAAGCTCGGGAGTAAATGGGTTTGTTATTTTTTTTTATCTCCTTTGATGTTTCTTCACTGTAAAAAGCGAGAGACAGGGCTTGGGCTGTATGGTCAGCAGAGACGCCATCTCAAAGGAAATAATTACCTAATCAACATGTAACCTGGGGAATCATTCTGCAAATAAACTGGGCTGCATCCAGAGATCTGGAGCATTTGCTCCCTTGTGATGCTCCCCCTCACTCCTACCAGCGTGTGCTTGTAGTTCATTGCCTTGCGCCGACCCCGGCAGGCCGAGAGAGATGGCAGACCTCAACGCAAAATTCACTTCTGAAGTTGACATCGATGACATCACACACACACCTCAGCAAAGGATGAAAAGGTTTGTTACTCACATGATGAGGCTTCAGGTCCAAAACCGGTTGAGGGAGCAGGGCAGGGAGACTGGCTCAGGCTTTATGGTGGTCAGTGGGCAGGGGCAGGATGAGGGCATCCATTCACGGCAGGAACTTCCCACGGAGCCCAGGAAGGGAGCACCAGGACTTCCAATCTTTCCCAGATATGGGAGAGAGGAGAGGAGGGAGGACGAGTCTTACATGCGACTAGATTTTTAAAAATTGGCGTCAGACTCTATCATGAGCTTTTTTATCTACTTTCTCTGTCAAGGATTGAGAATACTGACATATCTGACTGTAACTGTGGATTTGCCCATTTCTCTTTGCAGGTCTATCCACTTTCCTTGTGTACTCTGAAGCTCTGTTATCGGAGGCGTATTTATTTATTTACTTATTTATTCATTCATTTATTGTTTTTGTTGTTGTTAATCCTCACACGAAGGTATTTTCCCATTGATTTGCAGATAGACTGGAAGGGAGGGAGGGAGAGAAACATTAATGTGAGTGAGACACACTGATCGGTTGCCTTCCGCACGACCCCAACAGGGGCCGGGGATCAAAACTGCAGCCCAGGCACTTGCCCTTGACCAGGAATCAAACCCACAACCCTTTGGTGTGCAGGCCAACGCTCTAACCACTGAGCCAAACCAGCCGGGGTGGAGGTGTATTCAGAATTATGTTTTCTTGGTGAGTTAACCTGTTTTCATTATGAAATATCTTTGCCCTCAAAATAAGCTTTGCTCTGAAATGTACATTGTTTGATATTAGCAGAGTCACTCTGGCTTCCTTGTGATTGATGATAGGATGGCATATCTTTTTTTTTTTTTCCTTTATTGATTTTAGAAAGAGTGGAAGTGAGAGGGAGGGAGAGAGAGATAGAAACATCGATGAGAGAGAACATCGATTGGCCACCTCCTGCATGCCCCCCACTGGGGATCGGGCCCACAACCTGGGCATGTGCCCTGACCAGGAATCGAACTGGCGACCTCTTGGTGCATGGGTTGACGCTGAACCACTGAGCCAGGCAGGATGGTATCTCTTGGTCCACCCTTTTACCTGTGTCTTTGTATTTAAAGTATGTTTACTGTATACAACACACATTCAGGTCTTTTTTGTTTAATCTGATCTGAAATGTTCTTTTAAACTGTGACCAAACCCTTTACACACCATGACAAATGTGGTTATTGACATAGCGTTCAGTCTATCATCTTGCAATTTGATTTTTATTTATCTCCTCATTCTCTGTCCCCCTTTTCTCTTTCCTGCAGTTCTGTGCGTGTGAGTCTAAACCAAGAGCTGTGTGCCATCTGTGGCCAACCCTGTGTGGCTGGCCCTGTGTGTCCATCACGGGCCCCTGTCCTCCAGTGCATAGCTCCGATGCTTCAGGGTTGGGGAGGATGAATTCACGTGGACCCCAGAAAAAGAGCCCTGGGCGGTTCCTTTCCGTTCTCTGCCAAATATGTCCTGACCCCCTCCTCTCTCTCTGTCTCCCTCCTCCCTTCCACTCTCTAAAAATCAATGGACAAATATCCTCGGGTGAGGGTTAACGAAAAAACACCATCAGAGATTGGGGCTTACCCTGGGGGCTTTGGAGGCTGGGCGTACAGGGTCCGCTGTCCCCCTGGGGGGTGGCTTGACCGCCCCCATCACTGGCCTGTCCCTCTACCTGTGCTAATCGACACTGCAACGGAGAGCCTCCAGAGGGCCCTGTCCGTGTGCAGAGGGCCAAGCTGATGCCCCCAGAGGGGTGGGCAGACTCTGCCACTCGGGCATCGCAGGATGCAAGCAGCACAGACGGGCTCCTGCTGGAGGGGGGCCCCGGGGAGAGCGCTCTCGGCTGTGGTATGAACAGGGGTCCCTCTGCCCGCGCAATGTTTACCATTAGCTCCTGTACTATCACTTGTTAAAAGGAAGGATTTAGATACATTTGTTGTCCCAAAGAGTCAACCGTGAGAGGCCCAGGAACAGGAGGCCCAGACGGGGTGACACGTGAACAGTGAACACAGGGCAGCACCATGTCCTGTCCTCTGCTTTGTCAGTACGGCAGGTTCGAGGGCCTGGGCACCCCGGGCACGGCCACCGGTGAGAGATGGGCCGGGCCGCCCTGACACTGCGCCTGGAAGTCCCCCGGGGAGCGGTGGGAGGCAGGAAACCCACCCACTCACCTTTCATCCGCCAGCTGGGGGCTGGCGTGTTGGGATGAGTGTGGATGACGTGTGGGGCCCTGTGGCAGGTGCGGTGTCACGGGCAGCGTTTGTGGGCACCAGCGGCGACACGCCCAGGTGCTGCGGTCCCCACCCCACACGCACACCGAGCACAGTCAGGTGCGGCCAGAAATCAATGAAAACATGGGGCCCGAGTCACACCCCAGGCCTGGCCCCAGGATGCGTGGGCCCGTGGTCCAGGCTGAGATTCCACCCCCACGTCTCCCTGTGGGGCCCCTCCCAGGTGGCCCACGTTACAGTGGGCTCCAGGACCCACCATGGGGACAGCCCACAGGGCCAGCTGGCCTCCCCTGCCACACTCTGGAGCCAGGGGTCTCAGAACCCAGGCCAGCCCCTCGACAGTGCACATGGATTCTGGAGGAAGAGAGTTCGGACCACGGGGACGCCCCTGGCCAGCGTGTGTGTGTGGGGGGCACCTTCAAGTGTCCCGGAGCAGGAGCCGGGGTTCGGTGGAGTGAGTGGGGCCATGCACACAAAGGCTCAGCCAGCGGCCATCACCTGAGCTGGGCGCCGCTGCTCAGCCCCCAGGGCCCGCAAAGAATGGGCACCGCCCTGGGCCCGATGGGGGAACCACCTGCAGAGTGGGCCGGGCCACCTGGCATCCTGGGCCTCAGCTGTTTTTCTTTTTTTTAATTTTTTTTTCTTTATTGATTTTAGAGAGAGAAAGGAAGAAGGAGAGGGAGAGGGAGATAGAACCATCGATGTGAGAGAACATCGATCGGCCGCCTCCTGCATGCCCCCCACTGGGGATCGGGCCCACAACCTGGGCATGTGCCCTGACCGGGAATCGAACCGGCGACCTCCTGGTGCAGGGTCGACGCTAAACCACTGAGCCACACTGGCCGGGCCTCGGCTGTTTTTCCCAGAGGGACAACTGTGTCGCCTGTCTGACCTCTCTGGCTGTGGTTGGATGCGAGGACCCTGAACTGACGGGGGTGCTGGAGCCCCCCGTGAACTGCAGAAGCTCATCAGCACACCCAGAAACCCTCAGCCAGGGGTGCCCAGACCGCCCTGCTGTGTGGCCCCCAGGGCTCCTCCAGCACCCCTCAGCCCCTCACTGCCATCTCGGGCCATCTGCCGGTCTGGGAGCCCCTCAAAAGGAGAGTTTGAAAAACCGAAGTCCTTTATCCCCCAAAATATTTTTTATTCTTGCATTACATCTGTGTTTCCAATTGTGAATTTAAAAAAACGCTTAGAAAGTAGTTACAAAACAGTGTGAGCTGACGCGAGGGGCGGACTCGCCTTCTCCACGCAGACGGCTCGGGCCTGGCGTCGGGGTCGGCCAGCCTGCCTGGGCTCAGGTGGGCTTCTCACTCTCAGGATCTAGAAGACAAAATCAGCACAGCTCATTACGGGCCCTCGCGGCCCACGGCCCTGGAGGGCGCGGCAGTGACGCCCAGCGGCCGCGCTCCTGAGGTGGGGCGGCCGGACTGCAGCCTGCCTGTGCCGGGGACCCCGGCAGCCCTGCCCGCCAGCCGGGCCTCCCAGAGCCTGCACGCCCGAGCTGACAGGGAGGAAGCTGCCTTTGGCCCCCTGGGCACACCCACCACAGATGCCCCAGCCTCTGCCAAGGACAGCGCTGGCACGAGGCAGCAAATGCAGCGGGGAGTCCCCAGCCCTCCGTGAGCAGAGGCACAAGCCTGGCTGCAGTCAGCAGCTAGGAGACCTGCAGACCCGGGCAGCTGCCCAGCTGGGTGCAGCGGGAGGCACCGAGTGAGTGCAGCCACTGAGCACACACCAAGGGCCACAGCCAGGAACAGGTGCTGAGCCCCACGGGGGGGGGGGAGGACGGAAGCCGGAGGAGGACCCTCCCCAAACCCACACCCGCACCATGGCCCTGTGCCTACGGTGCAGCACAGTCCCTCCGTGACCCTCTGGTGGCCCCAGCCCCGAATGACCCGCTCACGAGGCCTGGAGCCTGACACCTCCCTGCCTTCCCCCACACAGCACGCGGACACAGCTCTCCTGGAGACAGCCCCCATGGACAGGGCTCGGGGACACTGTGTGGCTGACCATGAGGCTCACTCTGTACGAGGGGCAGAGCCCACCTCTCACATCCATGCAGCTCAGGTGCAGAGAGGTGGACAGAGAGGGGACAGGCCAGCGCGGGCCCGGAGCCCTCAGGGCTGGCTGTCCTGGGGACCCAGGGCACACTGGCGGGTGCTGTGTGCGGCCAGACGACTGGGTCCCACCTGACACCCACTCTCCTCTCCGAGCGCACAGAGGTCCAGCACACCCGGCTCCCACCGGGGAGAGGGAGCCCCCTGCCGGCCCGCCCACTGTCCTCTCCTGTTCTCCCTACGAAGCTGGCTGATTCGGCTTTTATGGGGACAGAGAGGAAGAAAAAGATGTTGTTTCACACTCTTTTCAAGCAAAAACGTTTATTTTTCTCCTTCATATATACAATCTCTTGGGGGTTCTGTGCCACGGCCCATTCCTCGTGAACAAGGCCAGGCCTCGAAACCGCACGCTGGTGTGGTGGGGGTGGGGTGGGGTGGGGGTCGGGGGGAGGGCGGCTTCCACCATCCTCAGGAACCAGACACAAAAAACTCAACAGAGGACCAAGGGCAGCAGATTCTGCACAACCACCGAGAGGATTCAACTCTAACGAACTGATGGAATATTGAATTTAAACCAGAGTAGGTGAGCCAGCTCAGGGGGCCCCACAGTACAGCAGAACTCGACAGCTGAGCAGCCCGACCGGCCCCTCCCCACGGGAGTGGACGGCACCTGGCCAGCGAGCAGCGGGCCCTGCGTTCCCCCCGGGGCTGTGTGGCGCCTGTCTGGGATGAGTCCCACTGCCGTCCCCAGGGGAGGGACGCCTCTGCCCCTGGCCGGCCAGCCGTGGCGCCCGGAGAGCTGCCTGGGGGCCAGAGGTGTGGAGGCCTGCGAGCATGCCACAGAGCGGCCCAGGGGGCCACAGGCCTCAGTGCAGATGATGGAAAAGGAAGGAGGGCCAGCAGGAAGGTGGGCAGGACCCAGCACCAAAGGGGCGGTGCTGTCCCTGCAGGTCGGCCCCCAGCCTGTGCTCCCCTGACCATCCCACCCGAAGCAGCTGCGCCTGGCTGTGGGCCCTGAGCGTGTCTGCCCTCCCAGCACTCTCCAGCCGGTTCCGCACAGCCCGACACAGCTGCGGACGCTCCTTCCTACGAGACCGAACGAATGCCGCTGCAGTGCCCGCCCCAGGGACCCCGCATGGGACCGAACGCCACTGCAGTGCCCGCCCAGGGACCCCGCATGGGACCGAACGCCGCTGCAGTGCCCGCCCCAGGGACCCCGCATGGGACTGAACGCCGCTGCAGTGCCCGCCCTAGGGACCCCGCGCGGGACCGAACGCCGCTGCAGTGCCCGCCCCAGGGACCCCGCATGGGACTGAACGCCGCTGCAGTGCCCGCCCCAGGGACCCCGCATGGGACTGAACGCCGCTGCAGTGCCCGCCCCAGGGACCACGGGCGGGACCGAACGCCGCTGCAGTGCCCGCCCCAGGGACCACGGGCAGGACCAAACGCCGCTGCAGTGCCCGCCCCAGGGACCCCGCATGGGACTGAACGCCGCTGCAGTGCCCGCCCCAGGGACCACGCATGGGACTGAACGCCGCTGCAGTGCCCACCCCAGGGACCACGCATGGGACTGAACGCCGCTGCAGTGCCCGCCCCAGGGACCCCGCGCGGGCCGGCTGGCTGGCAGCGCCCGCAGGGTGCAGTGGAGGGTGTGTGGCCATTTGTTGGCTACCAGCAGCAGCCCAGAAAGACCTCCTTTCATGAACAGGAAGAGGGCTCCCCTACATTTGCATCAATATTCAAGGTCACTAGTTCAACTTAAAACACACACACACGCACACACACCAGAAACTAAAGATCAGACTGCAGCTTCAGGTTTGTGAACCATTTATATCGCTCTTCAACTTAGAACGGGAAATGAAGACATCAACACACAAGCCAACTGTAAATGAAATACACCTTTTCCCATACAGGGTTTTTTAAACATCTCTTTCCGCCGGGGAACAGGAAAGCTGGAATCCGGCGCCCTGTCATTCTGCAGGACGGGTACAGTGTTCTAAGCACTGACTCAGGACGAAAGTGCTGCACAGACTGAGTGTAGACCATCGGAGCCTACGAGCAAATGGGGTCTGCGGCAATCAAGGAAGCAAGGGCAGCCCTCACACAGGCCCCTTTTCACTGGGTACCCTCAGGAGGTGGGGCCACACCACAACCCGGCTCCTGCGGGCTCGTCACTTCAGCACGTCCGTCTGGCAAGTGGTTAGACAGAGCTACGTGATCCACAGCCTGGGGCCGGGCGTGCTGACCACAGGCGGCCGTAAGAACTCGGGGAGCAGGGGCCCGCCCGCTGTGCCTAAGCCTGGTCCCCAGGACACAGGAACTGGGAGCAGGCTCCTGTACTGGCCCAGAGGCAGCGCACAGGCTGGGGCTGAGAGGCCGGCGAGGGCAGTACCTGGCATGGGCACGGGCAGGGCCAGGGCAGTTCCGGGAATGACCGTGGTGGGCAGAGGGCCGGACGCCAGGGCCAGACATGGTGTGCCCACTGGTGCTCCAGGTGTGTTCATCTACAAGACAAGAAGGGGAGGGCACATGTGGCTGCAATCAACTGGCCTCCCCGGTGGCCCCGAGGGTCCCCGCAGAGTCTCCTTCCTCAGGCCCGGCCCTGGGGCGCCTTCTAACAGCTGACACTGAGTGGCAGTGTGGGGCCAGGAAGCAGAGGCCCACCTCTCCTTGCTCTCCAAATCTGCAGCCTGGCCCCTCTGGGCTGCACGCCCCAGCTGTCCGCGGGCCAGAGCAGGCCCTGGGAGGCCTGACCCCTGAGGGCCTCAGGAGAGACACGTACCCCAACCCACACGCCTATGTTGACTGGTCAGTGCCATTAGGGGAGGACGACAGCAGCCGGGAGCTGTGAGGGGCGTGTGCCCGGAGCCTGCTCCCCACACCTGAGAAGCAGGGGCGTGCTGGTCTCACCGACTCCGCCCACGATGCAGAAGCCCCGGGAGGCTACAGCCGAAAGGAGACCCACGCACTTCAAACCTCCAGACATAAATGCTGGCAGATCCAACCCAGCAGCTAAAACAGATAGATCACCACCAACTAGTGGGGTTTGCCCCAGTGGAAATCCCTGCACCTCACCCAGCTATGCCTTGAGGGAGGACCCCACGTGCTGCTCCCCACAGACGCAAGGAGGGTGTGAGGCATTCCACAGTCCTTCAGGGGGGGCACTCCGCAGGACCTGTGGTCCACTCGGCGCCGACATGAAATGCCAAACGCACTTGCCCCAAAGCCCTGCCCCTAATCTACAAGCATGGGGAGGCCAGGCCAAGGCAAGGAACAGAGGCACAGGCTGGAAAAAAATAGCCAAACCATCTTTATTTACAGGTGACAAGGTTATGCGTGGAGAAAACCAAAAAGAGTGAACAAATCCATTCCTGGGATGAACAAGCAAATTCAGCACGACTGCAGGGTACAAGATACAGAACTCAGTCGTATTTCTGTTCACCAGCATTCCACCGGAGAATAAAAATTTAAAACAGTACAGTTTGGAACTGCATTCCGAAACGTCCGCTCCCCAGGGGTACAGTTCATCAAACATGTGTAACAACTCGACTCTGAGCACCACCAAACTTCGCCGAGAGAAAATAAAAAGGACGTAGATGAAGAGAATGTCAAGTTCACAGGGACACTCGCTACTGTTCATCTGTCAAACCTCACCCAGGTAATCAAAAAACCCAACACGACCCCAATTAAAATGCCAGCAGGCTAGCTTGTGGAAACTGACAGGCTGTTTCTGAAATGCATATGAAAATATTAAGAACCTAGAAACATCAAGACCTTCTTGCAGATCAATGTTGGGGGTCTGACACGGATATTAAATGCACTACAAAGCCGCAGTGATTAGGAGGGCACAGAATTATCATAAGGGTAAAGAATTATCAAGGAACAGAGCAGCGACTTCAGAAAATGGCCCTACACTTGATGACTGTCTGCGGAAAGGAACATGCCGTTAACAACCAGAGATAAGCACATGAGGGAAAATTCCACCCCTGGATCAAATCCTACACAAAAGTTAACTTGGGGGGGGGGGGGGCACTGATGACTACAGCAGCTAGAACACAGGAGAATATCTCCTGGTCTTGGAAGAGGCAAATATCCCTGAAATAGAACAAAAATATTACTAAACATATAACATTTGATAGACTGGACTTCAAGCAAACTAAAACGTCTGCCATTTCACTTTCACCATTAAGAAGATAAAAAGGTAAGCCAGAGACTAATAGAAAAAAATCCACGTATCAGTGGACCTGAACAGTTCAAACCTGTGTTGTTCAAGGGTCAACTGTTGTTTCGCTCAGCGACTGGGAATTCACCTGTGCAGAGAGCTGTCTATCGTTATATGTTAATTTCCAACTGCACAGGGGTCAGCACCCCTAACCTTGGCATTGTCCAAGGGTCAGGTGTGTATGGTGAAGGATATATAAAGAACTCTAAAAAATCCATAATAAAGAGATATTTCAGTTTTTAAATGGTCAAGATCCCTGACCAGGAACTTCACACAAGATGGCCAAGAAGAATACGTAATTGCTGAAATTGCTATAACTATAACTATAACTATAACTATAACTATAACTATAACTAAGGTACTGAAAGGCAAATGAAAATAATAAGAAAACTTCTCCTAGGCTTCAAATTCCTTTTACAGATAAATATTCAAATGCAATGTCCCACATACACTTTTTTTCAAAAGTCACAAGAAAAGACAAAGCAACAGTAGGTGAAACAGAAAATGTAAACTATAAAATACTATATGAAGGAGAGAGAAGACTGAGTGAGAATCTGGGCAGAGAGCTAGAGACTATAAAAGGACAGAGCAGATGTGTGTGTGTAGGTGGGAGGGAGCAAAATATAAAATCTTCCATTGAAAAATACACTAACTGGAATTAAAACTCAATGGATAGATTTAATAGCAGTTTGGACCCAAAGGAAAAATTCTGTGGTATAAGATCTGAAGGAAACATTCAGAATAAAGTACAAGAGACAAAAGATGAGAAAACGAGATCAATGATAGAGTAAAGGACCTCACATGTGACCCTGGCCGGTGTGGCTCAGCTGGTTGGATGTAAGGAAGACTAAAAGTAAAGGAAAGGGAATACAACCTAGTATAGTTATAGCAATTTCAAAGTAGATTTAAAGGCAAAAATCATCACAGAAATACCTGGTAATGTTAAAAGTTCAACTCACACGTCAGGCATGGTGAATCCAAATTTGAATATAGCTAATAACCGAGCTTCAAAATACATAAAGCAAAAATCAAAAGAACAAAAGATCGACAACAAGAAATACACGAACCCATGATCATAATGGTAAATTTTAAAATTCCTCTTTCAGTAACTGACAGACTATGCACAGAGAAACCCACTGGAGTGATATCAGCAACACAGAAGAGGAGGCAGCTCCAAACTTCCATCTTTCCACAGAAACTGAATAAACGACCGGAAACCGTCAGAACTAACTTTTATCAGAACTTCAGAAAACAGCTAAAGTGTACAGCAATCACGTAGACGCAAACGGCAAATTTTTAAAAGTAGGAAAGCCCTGTGGTATTTTTACTGGCCCTTGGCCCAACCCCTCCCCGGCTTTACAGCTGTCTTGAAGGCGGCGGCCTGCATTCCCGGTGTGGTACCCTGGGCCATGGTTCTGGAGGGAGCAGAGCTCTTATTCACAAATTATTTCCTGTGTCTGTGCTAATCTGTCTGGAGTCCACCTGAAGGACTGATACAAGGTTCACAGTTCTCTGCCTGACCAAAGCCGGAACTCTCTCAGGGCAGAACAGTGGTATGTATGGCTCCAAAACACTGTAAGGTGCCCCGCTGGTGTGGCTCAGTGGTTGAGCGTCGACCCATGCACCAAGAGGTCGCCGGTTCGATTCCCGGTCAGGGCACATGCCCAGGTTGTGGGCCCGATGCCCAGTGGGGGCATGCAGGAGGCGGCCAATCGATGTTCTCTTTCATCGATGTTCTATCTCTCTTTCCTTCTCACTTCCTCTCTCTCTAAAATCAATAAAGAAAAAAAACTAAAAAAACAACAAAACAAAACAAAACACTATAAGGCAATAAAAAAATTGACAGTTGCCCAGGGCAAATAAAGAAAAAGGCAAATTTTTAAAAGTAGGAAATCTTTGGATTATGATTGAGACATACATAGACTGCCTAAAGCCAGGATAAAAAAGCATACGAGAGAGTTTCTTTGGGATATGAGAGCATTTGAAAGTGCTGTGTACTGGGGAATTTAGAAAGTTGTGTACATGCCCAGAGCAGATACATGTTCAGAAAAGATCTGAGAAGACCTTAGTTTTCACTACTAATCTCAATGTAACCAAAGTAAAGGCTTAGGCAAATTAAGTTCCCGAGATTCAAGAAAATCTCAGTCAAGACAATGGCTGAACACAAGCTAAGCCTTCAACAAACAAAGCCAGCAAATATTGGGGAAAATGGGAATATGATTTCCAGAGTTACTACTTACAATATTCAAATGTCCTGTTTTCAACAAGAAATAAAAAAACATACAAACAATTAGGAAAGCATGAATCACACAAAGAAAAACAATAATTAACGGAAACCATCCCTGAAGAAGTCTAGACTTTGGACTTACTAAATAAAGACTTTAACTCAGCTGTCTTAAATATGCTCAAAGAGCTAAAGGAAACCATGGACAAACAGGAAACCAGGAAAATGATAGGTGAACAACATGAGAATATCAACAGCGACAGAAATTATAAAAGGAACCAAACATAAATATTAGAGCTGAAGTATAACTGAAATTTTAAATTCCACGAGAGGAGATCAACAGCAGACACGAGCAGGCAGAGTACAGAATCAGCAAATGAAACCAGACAATTGAAATGACCAAGTCTGGGAGCAGGAAGAAAAAAAGAATGAAGAAAAGTGTACAGAGCCTACGCCATCTGCGGGACACTGTTAAGCAATCTGATGCATGCAGTATGATCATGTAAGAAGGACAAAAGAGAGAGATGTGGCAGAAGAAATATCTGAAGGACAGAAAGAAAAGACTATCAACCAAGAATTCTACATCTAACGAAATAATCCTTCGAGAATGAAGGAGAAACTAAGACTCTTAGATAAACAAAAACTAAGAGAGGTTGCTACTAAAGGATCTGCCTGACAAGAAATGCTAACGGGAGTCCTTCACCTGAAATGAAAGAACAGTAGGCAGCAGAGTAACTCAGAGCCATATGAAGAAATAAAGTAACTACATGAGCAAATATATTGTTCTTCTGGTTTTAATTCCTTGTTTCCCATATATGATTTAAAAGGCAAATGCAATCAACAATAACCATGAATATATGTTAATGGGCACACAACAGTCAAAAATTCAGTGCATGACAAAAACAATATAAAGGGGGTGGGATGGAGATATATAGGAGCAGAGTATTTATATACTATTGAAAAAAGTTGGTATTATTCAAACTAGGTTTCTGCAAGTTTAAGATGTTAATTTCAGTCCCCAAGGTTTTACACACACACACACACACACACACACACACACACACACATATATTTAGAGAGAGAGAGAGAGAAGTAAAGAGAAAAGGGATCAAAATTATACACTATAAAGAACAATCAAATATTTTTTAAAAAGCAATGATGGAGAAATTGAGGAATAAAAACCTACGAGACATATAGAAAATAAGTAGATGGCAGAAATCCTTCCTTATCCATAATTACTTTCAATGTAAGTGGATTAAATTCTCCAATTAATAAGCAGTGATTGGCAGAATGAATAAAAAGCCTGGCCAATCTATATGTTTATGTGTAAGAGGCTCCTTTTCTATACAAAAACACAAGGAGGTTGAAAGTAAAAGGATGAAAAAAGAGAGCTGGGTGGCTATTTTATCATCAGACAAAATGAATTTTAAGTTAAAAAAAAAGGTTAAAAGAGACAAAGAAGGACATTACATATTGATAAAAAGTTTGATTTACCAAAATATATAAATTTACACGTAAGTAACAAGAGGGCTCCAACTTATATGATATAAACAGTGAGAGACTGAAGAGAGAAATAGACAGTTCTACACTAATAGTTGCAGACTCTGGTACTTCACTCTCAATAAAGAACAGAACCACAGAACAGATCAATGAGGAAAGAGAAGACCTGAACACCATCGCCAGTTAGCCTTAACAAACACTGACAGAATACTCCACCCTACAATAGCAGAATATACTTTCTGAACAAGAGCACATGGAACATTCTCCAGAACAGACCATATGGTAAGCAATAAAACAAGTCTCAATAAATTTTAAAAGGTTAAAGTCATACAAAGTGTCTTTTCTAACACAATGGATGAAATTAGATATCAAAAAGAAAAAGGAAACTAGAAAACTGACCTATGTGCAGAAACTGAACAACACATCTTAACCAAAGGGTCAAAGAAGTAATCATAGGAAAATCAGAAAATACTTTGGGACAAATGAAAAGGAAAAGACAACACAGTATATTTGAGATAAAGCAAAGGTCAGATAAACAGCTTCCCAGACAAGAAAAAGCTAAAGGAGTTCATCACCACCAAACCAGTATTACATGAAATATTAAAGGGTCTTCTTCAAGAAGACACAGGAAAAAAAAATTAAAAATATGAACAATAAAATGGCAGTAAATATGTATCTATCAATAATTGAATCTAAAAATCAAAATAAATGAACAAGCAGAAGAGAAACAGACTCACAGACACAGAGAACATTTCGACAGTAGCCAGAAGGGAGGGGGTCTGGGGGGGAGGGGGGATGGGAGGGTTGGAAAGGTGGAGAGATTTAGAAATACAAATTAATAGATATAGTGTAGTCATGGGGGTGTAAAGTATAGCACAGGGAATATATTGAATAATATTCTAATAACTATGTATGGTGTCACATGGGTATGAGATTTTGGGGGGTAATTACTTAATAAGTTTTATAATGTCTAATCACTGGGGTGTACACCTGAAACTAATATAATATTGCGTGTCAGTTGTAATTGAAAAATAAAATAAAAAAAGAAATTCTCAGAGGGAAATTTATAGCTATAAATCCTACATTAAAAAAGAAAGGTCTTAAATTAATAACCTAACTGTATACTATAACAAAAATAAACAAAATAAAGAATTAAAAAATAATAGAGAGCCCTGGCCGGTTTGGCTCAGCGGTTGGAGCATTGGCCTGCAGACCAGTGTCCCGGGTTCGGTTCCCGCTAGGGGCACGTACCAAAAAAAAAAAAAACAATAGAGAAAAAAAAATCAATGAAACCAAAATTAGCTCTTTGAAAATAGGAACAAACTGACAAAGTTTCAGCTACAAAACTGGGTAACTCACATAAAATAAAAAAATTTATTGAAACACACAAACTACTATAACTCACTCAAGAAGAACAGAAAATCTGAATAGACCTATAACAATAGTGAGATTAAATCAGTAATCAATAATCTCTCAACAAAGAAAAGCCCAAGACCAGATGACTTCACTGGTGAATTCCACCAACATTTAAAAAAGAAAGAACACTAATCTTTCTCAAACTCTTCTAAAAAGGTGAAGAGGTGGGCACCCTTCCTAACTCACTCTATGTGGTCGACATTACCCCGATACCAAAGCCAGATAAACACAACACAAGAAAATCACAGACGAATACCCCTGATGAATATTGATGTCAAAATCCTCAATAAAATATTAGCAAAATAAATTCAGTAGCAGATTAGAAGGAGTACAGACCATGGCTAGGTGGGATTTATCCCAGGAATGCAAGGTTGGTTTAACATATGAAAATTAATGATATACCATTAATAATTAATGCAGAAAAAGCATATGACAAAATCCAACACTTTCATGATAAAAACACTCAAAAAACTAGAATTAGAATGGACTTCCTCAATATGATAAAGGCCAAATATATATCAAAAGCCCATAATTAGTATCATATTCAATGGTAAAAGACTGATAGCTTTTCCTCTAAAATCAGGAACAAGAAAAGGACCCTTGCTTTTACCACTTCTACTCAATATAGTATTAGAAGTTCTTGCCAGAGAAATTAGGCAAGAAAAAAATAACAATAAAAGGCAACCATATTGGAAAGGAAAGGTAAAATTATCTCTGTTCAGAGGTGACATGATCTTATGTGTAGATAACCTTAACAAATGCACCAAAAAATTGTTAGAGCTAATTTATGAATTCAGCAAAGTTGCAGGGTATAAAATCAGTTGTATTTCCATACATTAATGATGAACAATCTAAAAAGGAAATTAAGAAAACAATACATTCAGGCCTTGGCCGGTCTGGCTCAGCAGTTAGAACATCAGCCCGCAGACCAATGAGTCACGGGTTCGATTCCAGTCAAGAGCACATACCTCAGTTGCGGTTCATCCCTGGCCCTGATTGTGGTCGTGCGGGAGAGAGCCAGTCAATGTGTCTCCCTCACATCAATGTTTCTCTCTCTCTCCCGCCCTCCCACTCTGTCTGAGGATAAATAGAAAAGTATCCTCAGGTGAGGATTAAAAAAAGAAAGAAAGCAATACATTCACAATAGTATAAAAAGATAAAACACTTAGGAATTAATTTAAGGAGTAGAAAGCCTAACACACTGAAAACTATAAAACATTGCTAAAAGAAATTAAGGAAGACGTAAATAAATGGAAAGGCATCCCATGTTTATGGACTGGAAGATTTCGCATTGTTAATATGTTAAAACTACTCAAAGCGATACATAGATTCAATGCAATCACTACTAAAGTCTCAATGGCATTATTTTCAAGAAATAAAAAACTGATCCTAAAACAAACCCATCATTAGGATTCTTAAGGGACCACCAGTAACCAAAACGATGTTGAAAAAAAAAAAAAAACAAAGTTGGAGGACTTATACTTACTGGTTTCAAAACTTACCACAAAGCTACAGAAAGCAAAATAGTATGCTACTAGTAAAAGGACAGACATACAGACCAATGGAATAGAATAGAGAATACAGAAATGAACCCTTGAGCATATGGTCAATTGATTTTCAACAAGGCTGCCAAGTCCATTCAATGGGGAAAGAACAGTCTTTTCAACAAATACTGCTAGGAAAACTGAATCTCCACATGCAAAAGAATGAAGTTGAACCCTTAGCTAATACCACAGCCACAAATTAATTCAAATGGATTCAAGGGATCAACGTACGAGCTCATTCTTAAAGTCCTAGAAGGAGGCAGAGAGGAAGCTTCATGACGTCGGGTTTGGCAGTGATTACTTGGATATGACGCCAAAGACAGAGGCAACAAAAGAAAAAAAAAAAAATAGATACTTTGTCCTCATGAAAATTAAAACCTTTTGTGCACCAAAAGGCACAGTCCACAGAGTAACAAAGCAATCCACAGAATGACACAAAATATTTGCAAATCATATGTCTGATAAGGGATTAACATCCAGAACAAAGAACTCCTAAAACTCAACAACAAACAACAATGCTATTTTCAAACGGGGAAAGGACTTGAACTGTGATTTTCCCAAAGATATGCAAATGGCCAATCAGCCCATGAAAACATTTCAACATGACGAATCACCACAGAAATGCAAATCAAAGCTAAAATGAGACACCACAACTCACATCCATTACGACGGCCACGGTTAAAACGATCAGGCAATAAAAAGGATTAGCAAGAATGAGAACCTCTGTGCCTTGTTGGTGGGAATACAAAACGGTTTCGCCACCCTGGAAAACAGTTTGGCAATTCCTCAAAAAAATTAAAAATAGAATTACCGTATGACCGATTCCAGTGCTGAATATCTACCCCAAAGAAAGCAAAGCAGCCCGGCCGGTGTGGCTCAGTGGTGGAGCGTTGACCCTGCACCAAGAGGTCGCCGGTTCGATTCCCGGTCAGGGCACATGCCCAGGTTGTGGGCCTGATCCCCAGTGGGGGGCATGCAGGAGGCGGCCAGTTGATATTCTCTCTCATCGATGTTTCTATCTCTCTCTCCCTCTCCTTTCCTCTCTCTCTCTCAAATCAATAAAGAAAAAAAAAATTTTTTTTTAAGAAATCAAAGCAGTCTTAAAAAGATGTCGGTGCGTCCACATTTGTAGCCGTATTCACAACAGCTAAGAGGCAGAAGCAACCCCAGTGTCCAAGGATGAGTGAATGGATACACACAATGTGGTGCATTCACATGGAATCTTATTCAGCCTTAAAAAGGAGGGAAATCCTGACACAGGCTGCAACCTAGATGAACCTCGGGGACATTGTGCGAGTTACAAACACGTCAGTCACAAAATGACAGCTACTACATGATTCCACTCACAGGGGACCTAGAGCAGTCAGATTCATAAAGACAGAAAGCAGAATGGTGGCTGCTTGGGGGGGGGGGTGGTGCATAAACAGGGAGTTATTTCTCAATGAGTACAGAGTTTCAGTTTATTTTGTTTTTGTTTTTTTTTTGGTACGTGCCCCTAGCAGGAACCGAACCTGGGACTCTCTGGTCCGCAGGCCGACGCTCCAACCGCTGAGCCAAACCGGCCAGGGCCAGAGTTTGTTTTGCAAGATAAAGAAATCCCGGAGATGGATGGTGGTGATGGCTGAACAATATTAATGTGTGTGCTCTATGTATTTTACCACAATTTTAAGAAATGGGGGGGAAAGATGACATTCTAAAACAGGCTACAACACAGTGTGCCTTGGGAACACGGAGCGAAGGCAGCCAGACGGGAAGGGACAAGTGCTGCGTGAGTCCACTCACTGAGGAACCTCAAGTCCTCAAGTTCATGGAAGCAGAAAGTAGAATAAAAGTTAACGGGGCCTGGGGAACCACAGGAGGGAACTGAACAGCTATTTCTTTTCTTTTTTTTTTTTTTATAACCCCCCTGGAGGATATTTTTCCATTTATCTTCAGACAGAGTAAGAGAGGGAGAGAGAGAGAAACATTGATGTGAGAAGGACACATTGACTGGTTGCCACCTGCACGACCCTGACCAGGGCCGGGGATGAACTGCAACCGAGGTACATGCCCTTGACCGGAATCGAACCCGCGACTCTTTGGTCCGCAGGCCGACGCTCCAGTCGCTGAGCCAAACTGGCCAGGGCATCTTTTCAGTTTTTTTGTGTGTTAATCCTCACCCGAGGATGCTTTTCCATTGAATTTCAGATAGAGTGGAAGGCAGAGAGAGAGAGAAACATCGATGTGACAGAGACACATCGATCGGTCACCTCCCACACAACCCCGACCGGGGCAGGGATCGAACCCGAAACCCAGGTAGGCGCCCTTGACCAGAAATTGAACCCACGACCCCTCGGTCCACGGGCCAGTTATCTCCTAATGAGCCGTTTCCGCTGGGACAATGCAATGTCCTAGATATGAACAGCGGTGACGCCTAAGCAACCCTGTACACACACTCAGTGCTACCGAATGACACGCTTAAAACTGATTACACTGGTAAACCGTACGTTATTTCGATTTACCATTAAAAAATGGTAAAGAAACAAAGACAAACAAACACAACACCTCGGTAGGCGTCTCCACCTGAGAGCAGCGTGGGGTCCAGGGCAGAGCTGTGAGCCTGCCCGGGGGCCAAGGTGCAGACCCGGCGGCCTCGGGCCGTGCTAAGGACTCTCAACTCCGTGGCAGAGGGACACAGAATGGACTGCAGGGGCTGGCCTGATGGGGGTGCAGCTGTCAGGAGCGTGTCCGGGACGGAAATAGGGGAGGCGCAGACGCGAGTGTGGAGGCAGAGGGAATGAAGGGCTCGGGCCTCGGCCATCCACGGAGCAGTGACCGGGATGGACTACTGGAGTCAAAACGCCAGGCCCAGCAAATTGTAACCAGCTGAAAACACTCAAGTTTGTTCTCTGACCAGCGCAGTTAGGCGAAAAAGTTAATGAAGAGATCACGAGGAAATTAATAACCGTGGTATTAAAAATCACAGAGGAAACCGCAAAATATTTTGAACCGAAGGTCGACGCACATACTACATCACAAAGCCTTAAGGCTGCAGCTAAAATCCCGGGGGGGCGGGGGGGATTGTGTAGCCTGGAGCTTGGCCGGACATCAGTGAACGACACATCTCAAGAAACTTTCTAGAACAAAAAAACGTAACCCAAAGATAGAAGAAATAATAAAAGGAAGGAATTAATGAAACAGACAATAAAGAATATTATTAAAGCCAAGAAGAGTTCCTCGATGAGGCTAATAAAATTTAGCCCTGGCTGGCATGGCTCAGTGGTTAGAGCGTTGGCCCATGCACTGAAGGGTCTCGGGTTCGATTCCTGGTCAAGGGCACGTACCTGGGTTGCAGGTTCCATCCCTGGTCCTGGTATCAACTCGTGTGAGAGGCAACCAATCCATGTGTCTCTCTCACATAGATGTCTGTCTGTCTGTCTCTCTCCTTCTCTCTCTCTCCCCCTCTCTCTAAAAATCAATGGAAAAAAACATCCTCAGGTGAGGATTAACAAGAAAAAAAAAATGTATGAACTCCTAACGAGAGAAAGTGCACACGGGCGGAAATGACCAACAGCAGGAATGAAACACGAGACATCAGTGCACATCCTGCAAACTGTGAAGAGAACCTTAATGCCAATTACTGTGAAAACGTAGATAAACTGAGAGACGGACCCATTGCTAGAAAAGCAGAGTTTAACAGAAAGAAAGAAACTCCACAGGGCACTACAACTATAAAAGACATTGAATCCATAACGAAGCCTTACCCTCAAGGGATGATAAAAAAAAAAAAAGTCAATCGCAGTGGCAGGTAGGAGGTACAGGAGCAGTCACGGCAGAGTTCTGAACCGTTCCACGTGTCAAAGGTCTTAGGGGAACCTTTCCACACTCAAAACAAGAACTTCTAGGCCAGAGGACCTCACACCAGTGAACTTTGCTAAACGTTCCAGGAAGAAATACAATGTTGCACAAATTCCTCCAGAACATTGAAGAAGAGAGAACGCTCCTCCAGGTGGGTCTGTCGTCCGCAGTCTTCACACAGGACTGGGTCCTGGCAACACTGGGTCCAGGCGTCCCTGAGCCCAACAAGGGGGGCCCTGGGTGCAGCTGCAGACCCCACCCACATCTCCAGCCCGAGGTCCCAGGGAGGCTGGGTGGCCTGGGCCCGCCAGGACCTGTCTGCACCACGGGATCTGGGGCAGCCCCGCCCAGAGGCCACCCGGCTGCAGGCCGTGAGCTGCTGCTCTGACGAAATCCGGGGTCACAGCCCTGCTCCCACCCTGTCCCTCTGACCCGGCCGCGCCCCACTTACAGCCCGCACCTCGCCGGAGGCCGGGGGCCAGCCAGCCATCGCCTCCATGTCATGCAGCTTCTGGGTGTGTTTCAGCTGGTTGAGCGACGGCTTCAGCTGCGAAGCCCCCACCGTCTTGCTGGTCCACTCGTCCACCAGCTTGTGCAGGTCGTCCGTGAAAGTGCCCTTCTTGTTGTTGCTGTTGTTTACCTGGGCCTGGACATGCAGGGCAGGCGGGGGGCCCGCCTCGGGGCCTGGGACCAGGCTGCTGGTGGAGGACCCTGGGGAGGCACACACAGGCCGCGATTGGTGACATCGTCACCAGCAACAGGGGCCGGCTGCTCAAGGGTGTCACGTAGGCCAGGCAACACCTTGCTTCAGGAGATGGTCTGCACTGGGGGACCCTGTGCCAGCGTTAGCCATGGAGAAGCAGTTCCACAAGCCACAGGGGACTGGGCTGTGTTGCCCATCTCATCAGCCAGGCCAGGGGACAGGACCCCAGCTGCTGGCAGCCTTCCTGGGCATTCACTGTGCCCACGCTGCTCGGGCTCGCCAGACCCCAGAGGGAGCCCAGGAAACTCTGGGACAGACAGGGGGCAAAGTGCTCCAGCCCCTGCAGGCTGAGCGCCGACATCGGGACCCCAAGGGAAGGCTGAACAGTAAGCTGCTGAGACCCTTCCTTCCAGCCACGGAAAATGCTTGTGACAAGAGGGACCACTGGCATTCCTGGGTTTAAAGGCTTTGGTGGTCTGGAATTTAAGAGGCAGAAATTGGCCCTCTCCTCCCCAGAGCACTGGGGAAGGTACGAATGAAGGGCACACACCCAGAGCCTTCCGTACGTAACGGCCCGCAACCTGGGCGCCCTCTGAGGGGCTGCGGCTGGAGGACCCGGAGGTCAGGCTGCGGGGGAGGCCTGGGCCGTGAGGCTCAGAGAGCCGGGCAGAGACAAGGGTACTCACCACTTCACTGAAAGGTCGTTTCAAATGACCAAAACAGGCCTTTCTACTTTCTTTTAAAAATTGCGTCCCCTCCCTTCCGCCAGCATAGAATTTCTGGCTGGCGACTGTGAACAAGCCGCTTTTTAAAAGCCCTGCGCTTAAGAAGCGAACGACCATCTCTTCAAACAAGCTATTGCGATATGCGTCTACGTGAGTGGCCAGCGACGACAAGGCACAGACACAGCGGCTGAATGTCAGCGATGAGAGTCGACACACGCAGCTGTACCCACATGAACGTCTCGGCCAGAAAAGGAAAACGAAAATAAAGAAAAAAGAAAAAAAAAAAGGCACGCGATGAGAGCGGTGGGCGGCCCGGGGAGGCTGAGCCCCATCTGTCCTGGCACCCCCTTGAGCACTCCAAGGAAATACTCTTTCCTCCCGTTTTGGAAAAGGAGCCCATTCACGGCTGGCCGTGGCGGACGTTCCGGAGAGGGCGGCCTGTTAGGTGTGAGCTGGCGAAAGCCACGGGGACGCGGAGGGGCCCAGGGGTGCTGTGCCTGCAGGTGGAGGCGAAGCGGTGCCCACGGAGGGTGGGCACAGAGCAGGCCCACGCCTGCCCGCCCTCGGGGACCCTGGTGCGCACTAGCCACACGACAGCCCATGCGATGGAGAGCGGACAAGGGGTGAAAAAAACCGATAATTACGACTGCTGTGCTCTTTGCCTAGACAGAGACGCTTCAAGGCAGACCCTGCAAGGGAGAAAGAAACGACACAAGACCACAGGATTAGGCGGGACAGTGCACACGGGACAAGCCACCACACTAAGCAAAGGTCGTCTGTGTGCGAGGAGGAGCTGAGGCCAGCAGATCAGAGAAAAAGGACCGGCCTTCTGGGCTCCGCGGGGTCCCCGAGCCAGTGCGCAGGGGCGAGGTCCAGGACAAGCCCCAACCTTCGGACGGAAAAGTGTGCATCTCTGGAAACAGAGTCCCCAAAAAAGAAAAAGAGAACAAAACCAAAAAAAAAAAAAAAAGGGCAGAGCATACCACTCGGCTTTTCAATGGAGCGCTTTCGGGGGCCCCCTGGTTGAGGCGGGAAACCCCACTGTGTCAGCCAGGAGCACTCAGTCACTGGGGTTGGGGGGCCACAAGGCCCACGGGAGGTTTTCCAAGTGCAAAAAGATACATTGTTTTGCAGGTTTGAGGCCAATCCTGGATCTCGGGCGGCGGCCCTGACGGGGCCAGCAGTGGGTATCAGGAAACACGAGGAGCCCCGTCTCGGGAGGAGAGAAGCGGCCAACTCTGCTACACTTGCCTCATCGGGGGTCCCCCATCCACCAGGGCAGGCGAGGCCCCTTGTCACTGACCAGTACGGGCTGCTGGACCCTGCGATCCCCAGAGCCCATCTGAGCTGACAGGCGGCACGCTGACTTTCATGTCTGGATGCCCTAACCGTCTGTGCCCAACTGGGGAGGGACTGCGCCCCCGGCGTACCCTGCCTTCTAGGGACTCAGGCGGGCGGAGGTGGGCCGGGCAAGGAGGGCTCAAGCATCCCCAAGGTCACTCAGCAAGGCTGCACTGGCCTGGAGGGTCTGTCTGTCCCTGCCCCTGGCCCCTCCCCAGGACGCCCCACACAGCCATGCTGCTCTCTGGAGGGCGTCGGCAGCAGCACCCCCACACGCTAGCCACGGAAGACAAACCGCTGCCTCCTGTGTCTGAGGACAGGGGCCACGATCGAGCCAGGCCAGCCGAGGAACCGCTGTGTGCACTCAGACTCGCCTGCTCTGTTTTAGTTCAGCCTGTGACCTCTCAGGCCGGCGTGAGGAAGTGAGGTGTTCTGCTGCCATCACTAATGTGCACATAGCAACGAGAGGGCAAGCAGCAGCCCAGACCGGTGGGCTCTGGGGGGGAGTGCCGAGGGGCCCTGGCTGGTCTGTGTTCCCGAGGAGGCCCTTTGGGGCTGCATGGTGCAGGGAGGAGGGTCCCGCCCCGGGACCTTGTGGGGTACTGTGCAGCCTTGGCTTCCAGACCGCAGCCGTCCCTACCGGTGACCAGGAGCATGCGACTGAATGCCCAGCGGGTCCCTGCAGCCTAACGAGGTTCTGAGCTGCTCCAGGCCAGGCTTTAGGGTCAGGACGCATTCCTGTCACTCTGTGGGGTGACCACCCACCACCAGCTGCTGCTCAGAACCACCAGAGGGAGCCTGGTCTGCAATCTCAGCCTCAGACAGACAGGCCGCACTGGAAACCCAGGGCCGGGGCTATCGGCCACCAGAACACTGCTCGGAGCTGGAGGGCCACCCTGGTCCCCGCAGGCCTCCACACCCGTGCCAGCACAGGCCTGTGGCAACCAAAGCACAGAGGCTGCTGGCCCTCCTGCTGACCCGAAAACACAAATCCGCTATGTCTGGGACCCTGCACACCGAGCTCACGTCGTGGGCGGGGTGGCCGGTGACCAGCCCTCGCTCAGGCAAGCCCTGCCCCCTTCAACCTCGCCACAGTGCCTGCGCCCTGGCCTGGCGCCCCCTTGGAGCTCACCGAACAGACGGCATCTGAAGGACAAAGCCCACCCTGGCACGCTCACCCACACTGCATGTGGTACCCACCCCCGGTTCCTGCCCACAAAGCCACCAGGCAGCAATGCAGGGTGCCCGACCCACACGGGGCCCACACGGAACCCAGAGGAGGCCCACGCGGGGTGTCATGGCTTAAACCAGTCCCCCAGCTTCCTGTGGAGAGTGGAAGTGTCCCTGGGAAGAGAGGGCACAGCTGCCAGGCCCCAGAGCCGCTCAGGGAAGGGTCCAGGTGGGCAGGGAAACTGCCCGTCCCAGACCGTGCCAGGAGGCACCCGGCTGACCCCGCGTCCTGGCCTGTCTGCAGGAGTGCCCCACGGAGCGGCTGGCCTTCTGCCCTCGTGGCTGGACCCGGGGTCTCAGGCGGCACCACGCCCGCAGGGAGGCGGGGCCCCATGCCACCTGCCCCCACATTCTGGCACAGGAACAGCGCCAGCCTGCTGGGCACCTGCCCAGCCCCAGCCCCACCCCAGCCCTTTGGCTGGCTGCCAGGAGCAGGCCTCAAATTCAAGGGTGTCTGATGGGAACAGACTGCCCCCCGGCCACCCCCACACTGGCTGTCGACCACGGTGTTCAAATACCGACGAAGGTCACGTAACTTCAGGGCCACGACCTCAGTACGGACCCGCCAAGGCTCCCCACCCCCACGATGAGGCACCTTGCCGAGGGGTCGCCTCACCCCGACAGCGGCACTGGGCGCTCGGCTCTGGCACAGAGAGGAAGACGGGCGGACAGCACCCAGCTGCTCCGGCATCTGTGTACGGAGCCAGGTTCTCGAGCCAGGAGCCAAGCATGTCTGCGAGACAGCACCGGGCAGCAGGTGCGCCTGGGCTCTGCCCTGGGGTGACTTCACCCTGAGCCCGTCGCGCAGGCCAGGCCGGCCCCCCGAACCACCCACAGGGCCCGCTGCTCACCTACTGGACCTGGCTGAGCTAAGGGGAGGGGCTGCATGTGGGGGTACCCTCCCCTGCCCCGGGCCCTCTCCCAAACCCATAGCCGTGGGTCCCACAGGAGGGCGGGAGGAGGACTCATGAGCGCAGGGCCCGGGGGCTGAACGGTGGCAAAGGGGGTGCCAGGCAGTTGTCAAAGGCACGGGAGAAAAGCGCAAGGCTCCATGGGCAGAGGTCCTGCAGGGTGTGGGCCCGGCCCCTGGTCTGGACAGGCTACAGGCGGGAGGGTCAGTGGTCTGACAACTGCTGACCAGAGGGACACAGGGCACCGTCACCGCCGCCACCCTGCCCAGGCTGCCCCAACCGCTCACCAGGGCAGGAGGGTCCCACAGGATGGGCCTGCATCCCAGGTCTGCCTGCCTCAGGGCCGGGCCCTCCCTGGGGTACCCACGGAACAGCAGGCCTGAGCTGGCGCCCGCCCGAGGAGGTGCTGACGTGACCTCCCTCCGCTCTGCCCCGGGCCTCGCGGGGTCGCCTGCTGGCCCCTGAGCTGCCTGCAGCTCCACCCTGGGGGCCGCCACCCGTCCACCTCTCGTCGGCTCGCAGTCTCGGGGACGCGGGGACGTCTCCTCCAAACCTGACACAGATTTCATTCTCCCCAGACTTGTCTCCTGCTCCTCTCAAGACAGGGAACCGAAAACCTCTCTCGGCTTTTCGTCCAGCTCAGGCTGGGCCAGCCACCCTGCACCCCGGGCTCCAGCTGCCTCCTCGCCGCATGGCCAACCTCTCCGCCCTGCCAGACCAGCTCCGCACGTCCCTCCGACCACCGGCTGCTCGGTCACCCGGGACAGCAGCGACAGGAGGCGCCCAGGGCCAGTGGGGTGGCACAGGGCTGAAGGGCGGGGGCGGGGTGTCCCGGCACCTCTGGCCCCGTGAGAGCGGGAGGGGAGCTCAGTTCTTCACACCCCAGCCATCCTCGTGGCCGTGGGGCCCAGAGCAGGCCACGCACCCTCTGCACTAGCAAACTGAGCGTCTGGGGCCACAGCACGGCCCGACAGACCAGGGACCCGCCGGGACACGCCTGAGGATAACCGGGCTGTGGGAATAGCAGTGTCCGCATGTTCACAGCACGAGAGGACACCGGGCCAGCACACGCCGCCCCCTAACGTCAGCCAGGCCCCGGGCGCCAGCCGGCGCTGCCTGACACGCTCCTCTCCTCTGGGCCGGGACAGAAGCACGGCCTCACCTCTCTGTCCCTGCTCTGCACAAACGTTGAAACAATAACTGAAGACCAAGGCAGCCCTGGAGAAAGCACAACCAGGTAGACATAAAGGCAAAGAGGCGGCGTCCCGCGAGGCGGGCACCCGCTCGGGATTTCACTGCCGGCGCCCTGGGGAAACCGCCACCTACTCTGATGGGCCCCCCACGAACGGCCAGCGGCCCTCCCAGCAGGGACACAGCTGGCCATCTGAGCACGACACACCTGGGCATCCACGTCCTCACACCACAGCCTCCCGGGCGCCAGCCACGCACACGCGGGCAGAGGGGCGTCGGGTGAAGAGTGCCGGCCTCAGGCTTCCTGCCTCTGGTCCCCCATCTAACTCGGCAACTGACCGGCAGCCCCGTGACCCCCGAGCTGGCAGTGGATGAGAGCGCTGGGCGGTCCCTGGGCCTTTCTACCTGTCTTGCCTGCCTGGGGAGGGTGCCACGGGCCCTCCGATGGGGATGGGTGCCCGAGACGGAAGTGGCCTCAGGACCCAACAAGCACAATGTATCTTTATTGTACCAGCGAAAAGCCACATGCCCCAAACCGGCATGTCCTAGCCAATTGGTAAAAAGCTGAATTTGCCTGTTAAAAATCACAAAAACCGGAAAAGCCTACCGCTTTTGATTCCCTCGCCAATCCATCTGAGGGATAAAAAAAAAACAAAAACAACCTGGACAGCCCTGAGCAGGTGTACCCTTCCCGGGCGCGCCCTGGGGCCTGGAGGGCGTCCCAGGCACTCTGAGGACAGGTGCGGCTGAGCTGGTTCGTGGAACCACATAACTGACTCGGTTCCTAAGGTGCCTGGGACGAGGGGGAGGCACGCCAGTGAAGTGCGGGGGCTGGAGGGGAAGCAGGGGCGGGGGGGGGAGGCCGGGGTCAGCTCCGGCAGAGCGGGGAGGGCCTAGGGCGAGCAGAGCGGGGAGGGCTGGGGTGTCCTTGCCGGAGTGTGTCTGCAGCATGTCTCATGCTGGGAGCGGGGGGGGGGGGGGGGGGGGCAGCGCTGCGTGCTTTGGTCGGCCCCAGCACGGAGGCAAACCCTCCTGTGATCTTCCAGCACCGTCTCGGCTCACTACATGCATGTCTTCACGGTCCAGACCCCGCGGGACACGGCATGCATGTAGAGAGGGCCGGGCTGTCTCTCTGCGGTGTGCGGAACTGGGGGCAGTGGGCGGGTAGCCACAACCGCGACGGAAATTAAAGTACGTCCAACGTTTTTAAAAAATGCAACAGGGACAGATAGGCGCAGAGCGCCGTGGTGGGCGCTGAGCGGAGCCGGGGGCGGGGCAGGCCGCTGCAGTGCCACGGGTGCCCGGGGGGAGCCGAGAGCATGCGTGAGCGCTTCCTGGGCCGGCCGGGGCGGGGGATGGATGGGGCTCCGTTTGTGATATAAAGTAAGTGAGCTCAGTGGTGCTGGGAAGGCGTCCTAGAGAACGTACGGAAGGCAATGAAGGCGGGAGGGGGAGAAACCAAGGGCCAGGAGGTGATAAAATACAAAAGAACAAATACAGACAGATGGACACAGACACGGGTCCACTGAGGAATCGAGCACGAGGTTTGCTACTAGACTTATAGGTCACTCTCTCGGACGCTGGGTGGGAAACCGTCCAGCCTGCAAATGGATATAGAGGAAAGAGAACAGAGACAGGCATCAAGCAGTGTCTGGGTCCCTCCTCTGCCACCAGCCACATCCGCCTCGTCACTTAGCATCCACGGCCGCGCCTCGCCCAGCCCAGAGGACCACAGCCACTGACCACATCATGGAAAGGAGGACACGGTGGAGTGGAGGAGAGGCGGACCCCGGGAGAGCTGGCGGGGCAGGGCCGGACGGGGCGGCGGCCACCGCGTCCGTCTCTGGGCAGAGCCGGCGTGGGTGAAGCACCTCCCCGCACAGCCGCTGTGCCACAGTGGTCCCTCCTCGAGGCCACGCTCCCAGCTCAAGAGCTATGCCCGGTCCCCCCCGTGGCCCTTCTGGACACGTGTTTAGCAGGGAACGGGCAGGGCAGAGCGGGCCAGTGCCCGGGCCCTGGCGCAGACCCCACAGCAGATGCCAAGTCTGCCCTCCACGGTCCCGGGACCTGGCCCAGGTCGCTCTAGCCAGGCACGCCTCCCTCGGAGCCGCGCACGGCGAGACTGACGGGGGGCCGTCCACTCCTTCCCTTCAAAGGCTACCTCTACGGTCACTTCCTTAAGGGCAGCCTCGGCCGCAGCTCACGCCCCCCTACACCGCACCGGCCCTAGCGGCTAGCACATGCTCGGAGACGGGCAAGCTGGGAATCACCTGGGCCACGTGCTCCGCCTCCGTCACTGGCTAAGCCGGAGCAGATGTCTGCAGACAAGGAGGCCCTCACGGAGCAAGGCTGCTGGGTCTGAACCGCCTCCCCACAGGAGCGTGCCGCCGCTGCGGGCCCTGCCCCGGCTGTGCTGGGGTCCTTAGCAGGAGGGGCTCTGCTGCAGTCTGACAAGTGACCTGGGTGGGGAGAAGGGGGTACAGGCACTATGAGGGGCTGCGGGACAGACCAGTCGGCGCAGGTGCACCTGTCCTCTCTGCTCTTTGCTGGGTGACCTTGGAGAAGCCAAGTCCCTGCAGGCCACGGGTGCGTGGCCGGGTGACCCACGCGGGAAGATGAAAGAAGTGCCCACGGTCTCCGCCCGTCGACACCACCGTGCCGGGCTCGGCCTGCCCCCACGCAGGGAAGGACCACGGCGTGCACGGAGATGCACATCTGGGCCGAAAGGGGGCCTGTCGCCTCCCCCCTCTCTCCAGCGAGCCTCCCGTTAGCTTCAGGGAGGGGCATGGTGTGGCGGACCTGTGCCCAGCAGGCATGTGCGGCACCAGGAGGGAGGGCTGTGGTCAGCTTACCATCAGCTTCCCGCCTGGCACAACCACCCGGGGGTCCCAACTCTGCGTCTTGCCCGAGTGCAGGGGCTCAGGGTCAGCGTGCCCCCTCAGTGCCCCAGGTCGTGGTTAAGGGCTGGGGTCATCACTGCCCTTCCCCCACCCCAGGCAGCTGCTCAACCCCCACTTTCAGAAGCGACAGACGTCTGAGAGCCGGACCAGAGGACACAGCCCTGCCCCAGGCAGGACCCTGCGGGGAGAAGCAGAGGGTCGAGCAGCCCCCAGCTCCGGACCCCCCGAGCCCTCCTCCCTCACACTGCAGACAAGTGGCTGGGGGCTCAGCGCAGACCTGCCACGCGCGGCCCTTTCCTCGTGCCACGGCCCTCCACAGCCACGACGGCCCCCCTCCCACCTGCCCAGCTACCAGCCCAGCCCCCGCGAGGGCAGCCAGGAGGGCACAGGGCCGACCTGTGCTGGAGGCCACGACCTTGAGCTGCTGCACCAGAGGGGTCAGCAGCCGCCCGGCCTTCAGCTTGCTCCTGCTGGTCTTCCTCCGGCGGCCAGTGGGGGGCGCCGTGTGCAGGAGCCCCAGGTTGGGGGGCAGCGTCTTGCCCAGACGGCGATACAGGGCCTCGATCTCTCGCTTCTGCTGGCTCTGCAGATCCGCGATCTCCTTCAGGTGTCTGCGGGGAGAGCGGGGCGGGTGAGGCGGGCCACCCCACAGGGATACGGCCGGCGCTTCTGGAGAGCCCGAGGCAGACCCGAGAGCGGGGTGGGCAGCCCGCAGGCCAGCCTGGGCAGATGGGGCTGGAGACCCAGGGCATTGGGCCCCGGGCGTCAACACCGAAGGGCACGAAACTGCAGAGCAGCCTAAGGAGACCCGGCTTTTCCACCCAGGCTCAGATCACCGCTGTGTTGTTTACTTTGGGGTGTTTGGGGGGACGGGTAGCAGGGCATCGATGCCTTCACACACTGGTGCTCACAGTACAAACCCTGCGTATACACACAGGTGACAAGAGAAATGGTCAGGGCTCAGAACTGGGAGGCCGCCTCAGGGTGCCAGGTGTCACCTCCCCACACAAGAAGAGAGACCAGAGCATCTCGGAGGAGGGGGTGCTGGCCGGTGCCAGTCCACACAGCAGCCAGGGACCTGAGGGTCTGGCTCCAGCCCCTCCGTGCCAGGGGGCCCCCAGCTCAGGCAGCCCCCCGACCCAGGGCACAAAGCTGGAGAGACAGCCACACAGGTGGGCAACCTCCGCTAAGACCTGGTGGAAATGCCAGCGGTGGGCAAGGCTGCAGCTTCTAGGACGAGGGCCAAGCGGCCCCTGCTGCCCCCTCGGGACCGCCCTTGCCCACCTCCTGCCCTCCTGCACCATCCCCTCCGCCTGTCTCCTGGGTCCCAGCCGCCCCAGCCAGGGCTCAGCCCTCAGCCTCGCTCCAGGCCCGCCTCCCTCCTGCGTGGCTGGGAATCCGGCGTTTTCGTGGTTGGACAGAGAGAGCCAAGTTCTGATCTTTCCTACTGTCTTCAACACCCGCCAGGCTTAAGAAAAAGGAGTCTCGACACGGAGAACGGCTACTGCGCCAGGTGAGCTTCTCAGGGTGCAGGTTCGAGACGAAAGCTGGCTGGACTGGGGGGGATGCCTGGCCAGCTGCGCACTTGACGTAGGACTTGGGGGACACTCCCACCCTTTCCTTCTACCCAGCCCCAGGGCTGCAGCGGGCCTCTCAGATCATGGGGCTCCTGGGAGCCCTAAGAACTGCCAATGCTGGGGGGGTACCTGTGTCCCCCCAGGGTGCCCAGGGGTCTGATACAAGGCTACCTCCTATCTGGCAGCCACGGATCCCCTCAATTCAGGTCCAAACGCCATCCCCGTCTACATGGTCTCCCCTTTCCACGGGGGTCCGCCACTGCTCCATCAGCCAGAGAGCCGGGACTTGGTGTCCACGATTTCCCCCTTTCTCTGGCTCCTAGAATCCAGTCCTTTGAGGTGCTTCCTCCTCTCTCCCTTCCCCTCCCCCTACCCCACCCCTGTATCTCCATGCCTCACCCCTTCACCTCTAGGCCCTACCCATTCCCCAGGCTGCAGGACCCCTCACCCCAGGCCACATCCTCAGCTCCAGGCCCCGCCCCTCAGCTCCAGGCCCTGCCCCTCAGCTCCAGGCCCCGCCCCTCAGCTCCAGGCCCCGCCCCTCAGCTCCAGGCCCCGCCCCTCAGCTCCAGGCCCCGCCCCTCAGCTCCAGGCCCCGCCCCTCAGCTCCAGGCCCCGCCCTCAGCTCCAGGCCCTGCCCCTCAGCTCCAGGCCCCGCCCCTCAGCTCCAGGCCACATCCTCAGCTCCAGGCCCCGCCCCTCAGCTCCAGGCCCCGCCCCTCACCTCCAGGCCACATCCTCAGCTCCAGGCCCCACCCCCTCACCTCTAGGCCCTACCCACTCCCCAGGCCACGCCCCCTCACCTCCAGGCCACATCCTCAGCTCCAGGCCCCGCCCCTCAGCTCCAGGCCCCGCCCCTCAGCTCCAGGCCCCGCCCCTCAGCTCCAGACGCCCTCACAGTGCACAGACCCCCCCACTCCTCTACAGCTTCTCTCACAGTGGAGAGCAGCTGCCTCTGGGCTCTCCTTGTCCCGTTTTGTTCTTGCCGAAAGAAGACTTCTGGGGTGACACGCCCCAGAGAGCCCAGACCAGCCCCTGCCCCCTGCCTCCTGGACGCCACATCCCTGGATGACCTGGGGCCTCGAGGGCGCTCCATGCCCAGCCTTCACTGTGACGGGCACCAAGGGAGGGAGCTCCAAGTCCTGGGCCCCAGGGCTAGTCCGACTCCCAGAGCTGGGACAAGGGGCTGGGAAGGGCGGGGCCAGCCTCCAAGGGGTGGGGGCCGGGGGACAGGGTCCAGGCCCAGCAGGCACAGCCCTGCCGTGCCCCCCAGAGGGAGGGGTCAGAGAAGGGCTTCTCCAGCTCCTGGGGCCTGTGGGTGGTTTCTGGGCCCACTCCACGAGCTCTCAACCCACAGGCATTCCTTCCCCGGACACCAGCCTCTCCCCACCTTAGTGACTACACTGTGGTCCCTCCCCCCAGGAGACTGCAGGGTGCAGGTGCATCTCCGGGACCCCGACCAGGTGCTGGCAGGCCGCATGTGCAGAGGGAGTGTGATGAGGGCCTAGGTCTGAACGACCCTGGGCTGCCCTATGCAGGGCCACAGGAGCAGGGGGCGGCCACAGGAGCAGGGGGCGGCCACAGGAGCAGGGGGCGGCCACAGGAGCAGGGGGCGGCCACAGGAGCAGGGGGTGGCCACGGGAGCAGGGGGCGGCCACGGGAGCAGGGGGCGGCCACAGGAGCAGAGAGTGGCCACAGGAGCAGAGTGTGGCCACAGGACCGGGGGCGGCCACGGGAAGTACAGAGGCACAACCCCAAGACCAGGCACCAGGCCACCAGGGAGCTGCCCCGTCACCTGGTCCAGGGGCACATGGGACTTGGACGTCAGCTGCCCACTATGCCCGACACTGCGGCCTGGACCCCTGGACCCGCAGGCCGCCCATCCCCCGGGACCTACTTCTCTCGCAGACTCTGCAGTTCCTTCCTGATGTCGGCGTCCTCGATCTCCGAGTCGTTGTCGCTGCTTATGTAGGAGGACTGGGAGTGGAAGGAGGTCACGCTGATGGTGGGGACCTTCACACCCATCCTGCTGGGTGTCTCCGGGCCGGGGGAGCCAGCCCGTGAGGACCTGTGCAGGAAGGCGGTGGCCTTCCTCACGAAGTCGCCGGCCACACTGCCGCTGCTCCGGGGCAGGGAGCCGTGCTTGAGCGCTGGGGGCCTCCTGGGCGGGCACTCGTCCCCCGAGTCGCTGGACACGGGCTCGCCGGGGCAGACCTCGATGGAGGAAGCCGTCTGCACACGCCGCAGGGCCAGCTTCATGTCGGGGCTGTGGGGCCCCTCCTCCAGGTACACATCCGGCGGGGCCGAGTACCGCAGGCTGTGGGGGGAGGCCAGGGTCCACTCGTCCTGGGTGCTCACGACGGAGAACCGGCCCACGGTCTTGGCTGGAGAGCTGCCCTCCTGCTGTCCTGGCTGCTTCCGAGGGGACCCTGAGGCCAGAGCACTGTGCGTCTGGGGGCGGCTGGCCTGGCTGCCCTTGGTCAGCGTCCGGGGGCAGCGCTGCCCAGGCTCGGCTTCCCCGGGGACCCCGCCGCCGCGATCTGGGAGCTCCGGGCGAGCAGGGATGGTGGAAGCAGGAGCATCCTTGGAAAACAGGGGGAAGGAAATGACCCCATGCAAACACCAGCAGAGAGCAACCTCCGCCGACTGGCCAAGCACCTCGTTATCTCAGCTCGGAACTCCCTACCTGAGGGGCAGTGGGTGCCGCGGCGGAGCCCGCGGCCGCCCGTCCTCCATCCGAGCCCAGCGCGCTGCTGGAAGACGCTGCAGGAACAGGAAAATCATTACTCGGGCTGAGGCCAAGGACAAAGGAATGGCTCAAGGACAGCTGAGTCACGGGGAGGGCAGCTGGTGGGAACGAGGGGGCCACAGTGAGACACTGTCCTAACCTCCTGCCCCTGCTGCACAGGAGACACCCCAGAACCTGGGGAAGGGAGAAGGCGTCAGCCCAATTCCACCCGAGTCCTTGCAGGTACATGCTCCAGACCCTCAGCACAGCAAGGCCCACAACACACCTGATGGCGTCACCCTGTCTCCCCTGCCATCACTACACACTGATGGCGTCACCCTGTCTCCCCTGCAATCTCTACACCTGATGGCGTCACCCTTTCACCTGTCCTCTCTACACCTGATGGCGTCACCCTGTCTCCCCTGCCATCTCTACACCTGATGGCGTCACCCTGTCTCCCCTGCCACCTCTACACCTGATGGCGTCACCCTGTCTCCCCTGCCACCTCTACACCCTGATGGCGTCACCCTGTCTCCCCTGCCATCTCTACACCTGATGGCGTCACCCTGTCTCCCCTGTCATCTCTACACCTGATGGTGTCACCCTGTCTCCCCTGCCATCTCTACACCTGATGGCGTCACCCTGTCTCCCCTGCCATCTCTACACCTGATGGTGTCACCCTGTCTCCCCTGCCCTCTATACACCTGATGGCGTCACCCTGTCTCCCCTGCCATCTATACACCTGATGGCGTCACTCTGTCTCCCCTGCCATCTCTACACACTGATGGCGTCACCCTGTCTCCCCTGCCATCTCTACACCTGATGGCGTCACCCTGTCTCCCCTGCCATCTCTACACCTGATGGCGTCACCTTGTCTCCCCTGCCATCTCTACACCTGATGGCGTCACCCTGTCTCCCCTGCCCTCTATACACCTGATGGCGTCACCCTGTCTCCCCTGCCATCTATACACCTGATGGCGTCACTCTGTCTCCCCTGCCATCTCTACACACTGATGGCGTCACCCTGTCTCCCCTGCCATCTCTACACCTGATGGCGTCACTCTGTCTCCCCTGCCATCTCTACACACTGATGGCGTCACCCTGTCTCCCCTGCCATCTATACACCTGATGGTGTCACCCTGTCTCCCCTGCCATCTCTACACACTGATGGCGTCACTCTGTCTCCCCTGCCATCTCTACACCTGATGGCGTCACCCTGTCTCCCCTGCCATCTATACACCTGATGGCGTCACCCTGTCTCCCCTGCCATCTCTACACACTGATGGCGTCACCCTGTCTCCCCTGCCCTCTCTACACACTGATGGCGTCACCCTGTCTCCCCTGCCATCTCTACACCTGATGGCGTCACCCTGTCTCCCCTGCCATCTCTACACCTGATGGCGTCACTCTGTCTCCCCTGCCATCTCTACACACTGATGGCGTCACCCTGTCTCCCCTGCCATCACTACACCTGATGGCATCACCCTGTCTCCCCTGCCATCACTACACCTGATGGCATCACCCTGTCTCCCCTGCCATCACTACACCTGATGGCGTCACCCTGTCTCCCCTGCCATCTCTACACCTGATGGCATCACCCTGTCTCCCCTGCCATCACTACACCTGATGGCGTCACCCTGTCTCCCCTGCCCTCTATACACCTGATGGCATCACCCTGTCTCCCCTGCCATCACTACACCTGATGGCGTCACCCTGTCTCCCCTGCCATCTCTACACCTGATGGCATCACCCTGTCTCCCCTGCCATCACTACACCTGATGGCATCACCCTGTCTCCCCTGCCATCACTACACCTGATGGCATCACCCTGTCTCCCCTGCCATCACTACACCTGATGGCGTCACCCTGTCTCCCCTGCCATCTCTACACCTGATGGCATCACCCTGTCTCCCCTGCCATCACTACACCTGATGGCGTCACCCTGTCTCCCCTGCCATCTCTACACCTGATGGCGTCACCCTGTCTCCCCTGCCATCTACACACCTGATGGCGTCACCCTGTCTCCCCTGTCATCTATACACCTGATGGCGTCACCCTGTCTCCCCTGCCCTCTCTACACCTGATGGCGTCACCCTGTCTCCCCTGTCATCTATACACCTGATGGCGTCACCCTGTCTCCCCTGCCATCTATACACCTGATGGCGTCACCCTGTCTCCCCTGCCATCACTACACACCTGATGGCGTCACCCTGTCTCCCCTGCCATCACTACACACCTGATGGCGTCACCCTGTCTCCCCTGCCCTCTCTACACCTGATGGCATCACCCTGTCTCCACTGTCATCTATACACCTGATGGCGTCACCCTGTCTCCCCTGCCATCTCTACACCTGATGGCGTCACCCTTTCACCTGTCCTCTCTATCACCTGATGGTGTCACCCTTTCACCTGTCCTCTCTATCACCTGATGGCGTCACCTTCTCTCTCCCTGACATGTTCTGATGAGAAATGGGTCTCGTGAGGCCCTGGAAGGGTGTATCAGTTGGGTGGATCCCTAGCCCTCCGATGTAGGGAAAACCCACGTCATCCAAGGCCCTCGGTCTCCCCATCTACAAAAGGGGAACACAGTGTGTTGTTTCTGACCCGCCATCGCAGCGGTGCCGCAAAGTCTGAATGACAGAGCAGAACGAGCTGATGAGTGGGGACTGGACTGAGCCGAGACCCACATGCCACACAAGAGCGCCACGGCCGGCCGGAGCTGCGTTCCCCGAGCGGACTGACACGCTGCCGCTGGGTGGACGGGGCCGACAGAGCCTGCAGCCAGGCGGAGGGGGCTGTCATCCGCTTCCACAGACGCGGACGCTCTCCTCGGCACGTGAACGCACACTGAGGCATCACGAGGGACTCTGCCATATCTGGTCCCCACCCAGGATGCTGGGGGACGCGGGGTGGGGACACAGAGTGTTCTGCAGCAGGGAAGCGTGGGGACAGGGCCGTGACGTGGGGCTCATCACCTGTCCCCGGTGCGGACGTGGCCTGCTCCAGCACAGCCGTGAGCCCAGGGGCCAGTTCGGACTTGTCCAGCTGGAGGAAGAAACAGAAAGGAAGGAGCCAGGAGCCTCACTTGCCGACATCTCTGCAGCTCCACTGCAAATCCCCCTCCCAGCCAGGGCTGGGCTCCTCCTCGGGAGGCAGGAGCACGCCCCGTCCCAGGCGCTCTACACACACGGTGGTCCCGGCTGGGTCCTGACCCTGCACACGCACACCCGTGTCCCCAAACAGGACGTTTGTTGTAAAACACACAGACAGCTCGGGCTCAGAGGTGGGTCTCTGAGAGCGGGACAGCGGCTGGGGCGAGGCGCTCTGCATGTCAGACTGGAGCGGCCCCCGCCCCATCCCGACCCGCCACCTCTAGGCAGGACAGTACTCACCAGAAGCTGGGGTGGCGGGGCCTGGTCCCCCCTGGGGGCCTCTGTGGGGGGCAGATCCCCTCTCGGGGGCTCGAGGGCGAAGTCTCGGTCGCCCGTCTCCACAGGGGTCCCGGCTGAAGCGGACGAGGTGGGCACATGCTCCTGGTAGAGCAGATTCCGTAGCTTCTCGTCCAGGCTCTTGATGGTGCTGTCCACAAAGCCCACCCTGGGGGGCGGCCCTTCCCCGTCCGACTCCAAGGCCGACACGGGCTGGGGGAGGGTGCTGGACCCCAGTGGAGGGCTTGGGAGCTGGGGTGTAGCCAGGCCGACAGCCCCCGCCACAGTAGGGAGTGGAGGCAGGGACTGGCCCGGGGTGGGCTGGGGGGTCTCGCCGGAGGTACTGGGTGCAGGGGCCGGAGCTGGCAGGGTCTCCATCCGGGTGTTGGCCTCCCTGGCTGAGGCAGGCTCCCCGAGACCTGTGGGCTGATGGGGGGTCTCTGGAGGGGCCACATCCAAGGGCCTTGCAGCAAGTTGGGCATCGTGAGTCTCTGCCAGCAGCTGGGAAGCGTCACCCTCGCCGGCCGTCCCCTGAGAGGTCACTGGGCCCCCTGCCTGCGTGGCAGCCCCCCTGGCTGGCTCTGGCTTGGGGCTGGCCGGGGGCGCGGCCATCTCCTGGGGCACAGCAGTCACGGGAGGGGAGGATGGCACCAAAGGGGCGGGTGGGGCCCCAGGGGTGTCCCTGGAGCCTGCTTGGTTCAGAAGCTGCAAACCGGCCGGGATGCTGGGTTGTTCCTTCGAGGGCAACTGGTCTGTACAGGGCGCCGGATCTAGAAGAGGAAAAGTGTCTCTGTGCCGGCCTCCGCTGGCCCTACTCACCTGGCCCTGTGCTGGCCAGAAACAGGCCCTCAGCTGCAGCTCCCACACTCTGTCTCCTCTCCTCTCCTCTCCTCCTGACGCGCCGACTTCGCCACAGGGGAAGTTCTAACGAACACATTTCTTGGGAAGAACGATCATTTGCCCCAATATAATAGCAAGGACTATTTATAGCAAGGACTTCTCAGAATAAGACAGTTAAGAATAAGATAGTTGCCTGGCCGGTGTGGCTCAGTGGTTGAGCGTCGACCATGCACCAAGAGGTCGCCGGTTCGATTCCTGGTCACCGGTCAGGGCACATGCCCAGGTTGTGGGCCCGATCCCCAGTGGGGGGCATGCAGGAGGCGGCCAGTCGATGTTCTCTCTCATCGATGTTTCTATCTCTCTCTCCGTCTCCCTTTCTCTCTCTAAAATCAATAAAGGAATAAAAAAAGGATAAGATAGTTACCTTATTCTGTCTAAATTGGTAATAAAAAGCAGTAATGTTCAAAGGAACAGCACCTTTCATGCAGCACCAACCCAGAATTCCATGATGAAATCAGAGTCACAGTTCAGCTCCGAGCATCTCTCTACATGGTACGAATTACGTCTTTCTTTCCACTGGAGTCGTTCACATTGGAACAGATGACAGAACAATGGACACCTTAAGTTGGTACCAACCCACACAAGTAAAACTTTGCTTGGGAAAACCTTGCTTTGCAACGAATGGCATTTTCTTCGAATGACAAACACAGCGTCTGTGTGACCACCACAGTCCCCCTGAAACATGCACGGTGTGGACAGGGCTGCAGGACGGAGTCGCCTGGAAGGCACCAGGGGCGAGGTGGGTCCCACCCACACCGATCCTCTCTTTTCATGATTCCCCCCTTTTCTCCTCTCCCTCCCTGCCTTGTTTCCGACCTACTCTCTAGGACCTCCAGCAGGATACTGAAGATAAGGGCCGATGCTGTGTCCCCTCACACGCTCTCCCCGTCAAAGAGAAAGCATTCAGTATATCACCAAGTAAGAATATGTGCGCTGGTTTTTAAAATAAAAATCCTCGCCCTGGCCAGTTTGGCTCAGCGGTTGGAGCATCAGCCAGCGGACCAAAGAGTCGCGGGTTCGATTCCGGTCAAGGGCACGTACCTCGGTTACGGTTCGATCCCCGGCCCTGGTCAGGGTCATGCGGGAGGCAGCCAGTTGATGTGTCCCTCTCACATCGATGTTTCTCTCTCTCTCTCTTTCTCCCTCCCTCCCTTCTTCCCTCCCACTGTATCTGAAAATCAATGCAAAAATATCCTCCGGTGAGGACTAAAAATAAATAAAAGAGGTTTTAAAAAGAGTCCTTTACCTGATTAAACAAATGCACTTTTACACCTATGTTCCTGTTATTTAAAGTCACTAAAGGACACGCACACAGGGAGAAGCCCCCGCGACCAGAGGCAGAGGCTGGAGCGCTGCCCCTTCGAGCCAAGGGGCACCAGTGACAGCCAACACCGCCAGAAGCCAGAGAAAGGCAGGGACAGACCCCTCTGGAGCCTTCACGGTATTCCTCACACCTTGATGTGTCTTCTGGGTTCCAGAACTGTGAGAAAATACATTTCTGTGGTTCTAAGTCACCTCGTTTGGCATACCTTGTTATGGCAACCCTGGGAAGATAACACAGACTCCATAACAATGAAAGTATTCGCTCAGGGAAAAAAAATCAGCTCAGGTAAAAATTAAATGACTGAGTTCTAGCAATGGTGGGTGAAAAGACCGGCAAATCCCCCACCCCAAAAAACAACCATAACACTGGACAAAATACTTCCTGCAAAACAACAATTATTTCAGAACTTTGGAATACACCGAAGGCATACAACAAATTGAGGAGCATGTATTTAGTAAAAACTTGCTGAACTCTGGGCGAGAATGGTAGGAGTCTAGCTCGCTTTACCATGACAGCCAGAATGATCAGAGCGAACTTGAATACGTCTCCTGAGGCCTTTATCATTCGAAAAGTGCTCACTCCCCAAAAATGTAAACACACAGATAACACAGGAGGATATTCTCACGGCAAAATAGCAACACGAATCCAATAAAACCACCTTGATTCTCTTACTCTCCAACCTCCTCTCTCCCCTTCGGCATTCCTGTAGCTACAAAGAAACAAATAATTCAGTTTTGTGTTTGTTTTCTTCTTTAAATAAAGTCATACTGCCCTGTAAAAAATAATAAAGCCACGAATGAATGTTGAATTTCATCAAATGCTTTCCTCCTCCTACTGAGATGGTCAAATGCTTCTTCAGCCTGTGCCTCTGACAGCTGCCATGCCCCTCCTCGGTTGTGAGTTTTTGTTTTGTTTTTCCAGATTCCACATATAATTGAGATCATACAGTGTCTTTTTCTTTCGCTTATTTCCCTTAGATAATGACCTCCACGTTCATCTACGTTGTCACAAGGGGCAGGCTCTCCTTCTTTTTAAGGCTGAGTAATATCCCACTGTACATAGTTACATTTTCTGTATCCATTCAAGAGTTGACACTTAGTTTCCACATCCTGGCTATTGGAATAATGTTGCAATGAACATGTAGGTGACAGGTATCTCTTTGAGAGTGATTTCACTTCCTTTGGCTACATACCCGGAAGTGAATTGCTGGGTTATAAGGTAGTTGTGGGTTTTTTGGGGTTTTTTTTTGAGGAACTTCTATTGTGGCTGCACCAGTTTACATTCCCACCAACAGTATACAGGGTGCCCTTTCCTCCACAGCCTCGTCAACACTTGCTATCTATTGTCTTTTTTGAAAGAGCCATCCTCACAGGGGTCAGGTGATGTCTCATTGTGGTTTTGAATTGTCTTTCCCTGGCGATTAGTGATGGTCAGCACCTTCCCAGGCACCTGGTGGGAATCTGAATGTCTTCTTGGAGAAATGTCTCATGCCCTCTGCCCACTTTTCACCTGAATTATCTGTTGTCGTTGTTTTGCTATTGAGCTGTGTGAGGTCCTTACGTATTTTAGATAATAACTTCTTATCAGATGTATGATTTGCAAATGCGTTCTCCCATCCCAGGGGTTGCCTTTTCACTTTGTCGATGGCTTCTTCTGCCGGGCAGAAGCTTTTTAGTTTGATGTGGTCCACTTATAAGTTTTGCTTTTGTTGATTGTGTTTTTGGTGTCACATGCAAAAAAATCATTGCCACAACCAGTATCAAAGAGGTTTTCCTGTTTTTTTTTTTTTTTTCCTGGGAGTTTGATGGTATCAAGGTCTCACGTTTAAGTCTTTTGTCCATTTTGAACTGATTTTCCTTAATGGTGTGAGATAGGGACCCACTTTCGTTCTTCTGCATGTAGATATCCAGTTTTCCCAGCATCATTTATTGAAGAGACTATCTTTTCCCCATTGTGTGTGCTGGCAGCCTTGTCATAGGTTAATTGATCATATGTGCATGGCTCTCTATTCTGTCCTATTGGTCTGTCTGCTTTTACACCAGTACCACACTGTTTTGATTACTATGGCTTTGTAACATAGTTTAGAATTAGGATCTGAGATGCCTCCAGCTTTGTCTTTCTCAAGACTGCTTTGGCTATTTGGGGTCTTTTGTGAGTCATATGAACTTCAAGACTGTTTTTCCTGTTTCTGTGAAAAATGCAATTGGAAGTTTGACAGGGATTGCATTGACTCTGTTGATGGCTTTGGGTAGTATGGATATTTTAACAATATTAATTCTTCCAATCCAACAACACAGGATATTGTTCCATTTATTTCAGTCTTTTTCACGAATGCCTCACAGTTTTCAGTGTACAGGTCTTCATCTCTCTAGTGAAATTTATTCCCAAGTATGTTACTGTTTTTGATGCTGCTGGAAGTGGGGTTGCTTTTTTCATTTATGTCAGATAGTTCGCTGCTAGTGTATGGAAATACAACTGATCTTTGTATGTTGATTTTGTATCCTGGAACTTCACTGAGTTCATTTATTAGTTCTAACTGCTTTTAGTGGAGTCTTTACAATTTTTTTTATATATAAGACATGTCATCTGCAAACAGACAATTTTATTCTTCCTTTCTGATTATAATGCCTCTTATTTATTTTTCTTGCCTAACTGCTCTGGCTAGGACTTCCAGTACAATGTTCAATAGAAGTGCTAAGAATAGGCATCCTTGTCTTGTTCTTAACCTAAGAGGAAAACCTTTCAGCTTTTCACCATTGAGTATGATGTTGGCTGTGGGCTTGTATATATGGCCTTTATTATGTTGAGGTACATTTCTTTTATACCTCATTTGTTGAGAGTTTTTATCATGAAAGGATGTTGAATTTTATTAAGTGTTTTTTTCTGCATCTGTTGAAATGATCATGATTTTACCCTTCCTTCTGTTAATGTGGTATATCAATTTGTTGATTTGCTTATATTCAACCATCCTTGCATCTCCAGAATAAATCCCATGATCATAGTGTATGATTCTTTTAGTGTGCTGTTGAATTCCTATTGTTGAGAATTTTTGCATTTACTTTCATCAAGGATACTAGCCTATAACTGTTTTCTTCTTGTAGTGTCCTTGTCTGGCTTTGTTATCAGGGTAATGCTGGCCTGGTAAAATAAGTTTAGAAGTGTTCCCTCCTCTTCATTTTTTCTTTTTTTTGCAAGAGGTTGAGAAGGATTAGTATTAACTCTTCTTTAAATGTTTGGTAGAATTAACCAAATTTCTACCTGAAACTTATGGGATGCAGTAATTTAGTCCTAGACTTTCCACTGTTGCAATATTATTGATTACTGATTTAATCTCCTTATGAGGTATAGGTCCATTCAGGTTTTCTATTTCTTTTTTTTAAATTTCTTTTTCTTTATTGATTTTAGAGAGAGAGGAAGGGAGAGGGAGAGAGAAATAGAAACATCGATGAGAGAAAACATCGACTGGCCGTCTCCTGCATGCCCCCCACTGGGAATCGGGCCCACAACCTGGGCATATGCCCTGACCGGGAATCGAACCGGCAACCTCTTGGTGCATGGGTCGACGGCTCAACCACTGAGCCACACCGGCCGGGCCGGGTTTTCTATTTCTTCATGATTCAGTCTTAGTAGGTTGTATGCTTTTGGGAATTTATACAAGTCTTTCCCTAGGTTACCCAATATGTTGGAGTATAACTGTTCACAGTAGTCTCTTATGATATTCTTTGTATTACCGTGGTATCAGTTGTAATGTCTCCTCTTTCTATTCTAATTTTATTTTAGTGCTTTTTTTTTTTTAAGTCTAATTAGGGATCTGTCAATTTTAACTTTTCAGCAAACTAGCTCTTAGTTTCATTGATCTTTTCTACTGTTTTTATAGCCTTTATTTCATGTATTTTTGCTCCAATTTTTTTTTCTTTCTTCTGCTAACTTTAGGCTTAATTCTTCTTTTTCTAGTTCTTGAGGTGTGAAGTTGGGTTATTTTAGATCTTTCTTGTTTTTTAATGTAATATAAACTGTTTTTGCTGCATCCCATAAGTTTCAGTATGTTGTGTTTCTATTTCCATTTGTCTCAAGATATATTTTTATTCCCCTTTTGATTTCTCCTTTGACTCGCTGGTTATTCCACAGTGTGCTGTTTAATTTCCATGTATTTGTGCATTTTCCAGTTTTCCTCCTGTTGCTGATTTCCACTGTGGTTGGAAAAGATAACCTGATGTGACTTCAATCTTCTTAAGTTTGCTATTACTTCTGCCAATTAAAGTATTCTCGGATGTCAGTTTCATCCTTTCAGCTTTAATTGTATTATTTCCACTCTCTCCTGGCCTGCACGGTTTCTGCTGAGAAATCTGCTGAAAGCCTTTGAACATTCCCTAGTAAGAAATGAGTTGTTGGTTTTTTTCTCCTGCTGCTTTCAAAATACTCTTTGTCTTTGATGTTTTGATAGTTTTACTATAATGTGTCTTGATCAAGTCTTCTTTGGGTTAAATATGTGTGGGGACCTATGAGACTCATACACCTGGATATGTATACCTCTTCCTAGATTTAGGAATTTCTTAAATAAGCTTTCTGCCCTTTCTCCTTTTGGGATTCCATAATGTAAATAATACTTGCTTCATGGTGCCACATAATTCACACAGACTTTCTTCACGTTTTTTCTTTCTTTTTTCTTTTTCCTCCTATGACTGGATAATTTCAAATGAACTTGTCTTCAAGCTAACCAATTCTTTCCTCTGCTTAATCAAGTCTGCTGCTGATGCCCTCTATTGCATTTTTCTTTCATTTGTTGTATCTTCAGCTCCAGATTTTGTTTGGTTATCATTTCTATTTCTCTATTGAACTCATTTTGTTCACATACTGGTTTTCCTAATTTTGTGGCATTGTCTACACGTATTCTCTTGAAACTCACCAAACTTCCTTAAAGCAATTATTTTGAATTTTTTTCCAATTCATGGGTCTTCCATCCTCTGGGGGTCATTTATTGAAAAGCTATTGCTTATTTGGTGGTGTCATGTTTCCTTGCTTTTCTGTATTTCTTGTAGCCCTGTGTTGATATCTGTGCATTTGATGGGACAGTCAACCCTTCTAGTCAGTAGATTGATTTTGTTGGGTAAAGACCTTCACTCGCGAGTGGGTGCAGGAACACCAGCTGGGATGTGGTGGTTCCAGCTGCAGGGCAGACCCAGCAGTGTAGTCTCTGTGAAGCTCCATCACCTGGGATCAGCACTGGCAAAGACTGCGGGTATCCTCCACTGCAGGTGCCTTAGTAGCTGTGGGGGCTGTTGGGGTCTTCAGTGGTGAAGGCTGCTGGATACCTCCTGATCCCTTTTTCTCCCATGGGGATTTATGGCGAAGGGGATCCCTCTGGGCACCAAGTCTAGTTGTGGGCACTCTTGTGGCAGTGGTAGCACTGGTATCTGACGTGGAGGCACCCAAGGCGCAGAAACAGAGCAGAGGTCTAGAAGTGCAGGTGCTCACAGTGAAGTGACTCCAGATTCTGGTGTGCTGGCTAGCCCACAGCAGCGGTGACTCTAGTCCCTGAGGTACACGAGGGTGGAGCTACCATGGAGCTGGGGTATGGAGCATGGGTGCACCCAAAGCAGCCAGAGTTCTGGGGTCTGGGATATGCACAGGGCTGGGAAGGCATCTGGCAGGCCTGGTCCCAGGGTGGTCCAATGGCAGCTCCTTTCAGGGGAAAGTGCAATAGCATCTCCCTTGTTGGAGGGTCCATGCAGCAATGGCTGCTGCTTACCTTGATAGCAAAGGCTGCCAATGTTTTCTGCAAAGCAGGCCACTGGGCTCCATGCCAACTAACAATGTGGGGTCCTCTGCTCTGAAAGCTGTTCTGAGCCCATGGCTGTTATGGGGACTGTAGAGGTCCTCAGCGCAGAGGATGATGGGTCCTCTAAGAGCAGACCAGGGGGAACCGTGATGGCACCTGCCATGTGACTGATACAGATACCCATCATTCTTTGTTCCTAGCTGTCTCCTTGATAACGCAACTAAGGCCAGCTCCCCAGCAATCCTTTCTGTGCATTCTCTGTTTTCACCCTACTGTGTTCCCACAGGTTCTTAGTTGGACTCTTGATTCCTCCCAGGGATGTTTCCATCAATGGATAGATGTCTAATTGTTGTTTTAATGGGGAGATGAAGGCTGAGATCTCCTACTTTGCCATCTTGCAGATGTTACTCCTCCCTATTATCTTCTCAGGGGTCTCTTTCTCTCTCTGTCTTTTCCATCTGGGCAGAGTTCTCCACTCCTCAGATAAACTCCAGTTGTTCTGAAGATTATTTTCTCTGAATACAGAATTCTGGGTTGATAGTTTTCTTTTCAACATTTTAAAAATACAGTACCACTGTATTTTTTATTTAACGGTCATTATTTAAATGACCATTCCCCTAAAGGTAAAAGCATAATTTTTCTCTGGCCATTTTCATAATGTTTGTCTTCAGTTTTCAGCAGGTTATGATGTGTCCAGGTATGGATTTCTTCGGGTTAATCCTATTAAAATTCACTTGGCTTCTTAAATCTGTAGGTTTATGTCTTTCACCACACATAGGATGTTTCCAGCATTTAGGATGTTTTCAGCATTACTTTAACATTTCTCAGCACTGCACTTTTCTCCTCTCCTTCTAGGACCTAGACAACACGAATGTTATACCTATTTCCTTGTTCCACAAGTTCGGTTCATTTTTATTTTCTAAGTTCTGACTGGATAGTTTTAGGTATTTTAGTATCTAGTTTTAAAATTTCTATTTGTCCCTTCCTTGTATCTTTTATCTCTTTGCTGATACTTCCTGTTTTACATTTGTTTCAGGAATGTTTGTGATTGCTTGTTCAAGCCTCTTTACAACAGTTGCTTTGAAGCCTTTGTCGGATCATTCCAACATCTCTGTTATCTTGTCATTATGATGTGCTGGATGTCTTTTTCCACGTAAACTGACATTTTATGGTTCTTCATTTCACAAGTAATTTTAGATTGCATTGGTTGGATTGGATTAGACTGGATTCTGCATAATATCATGAGATTCTAAGTCTGTTTAAAGCCTATGGGGAATGTTGATATTTTTGCTTTTGCAGGCGACTGACCTGGTTAGGTTCAAGCTACAAAGTTGCAACCAGCCTTCTATGAGCTGTGGCTACACTATCAGTTCAGTCATCTGTGCCTCTGCTGTACTAATCTGATCTGAAACCCATGTGTATCACTCAGGGACCAGTCTGGAACCAAGGTGGTTTTGCATATGCTGATTAGGATCAGATCAATGCATGCACAGGTAAAAACAACTTTATCGGGTTGCTTTCCCAAGCTCCTCTCTTTCCATGATTTCCCTGGCACTTCCTGGTTCCCTGGGGCTCCCCTTACAGACCTCTGGAGAGAAACCATCCACTTCCACAATTGTGAGAAGCAGGGCCAAGTGACAGGAAGACGGAGAGAAAAAAAAAGTAATGGGTTTTGGTTATGAACTCTTTGAGCCCCGGCTCCACCCAACGGAGAGGACAGCTCTCCCCTCGCGCAGGTTTATCTCCTGTTACCTGTTGCTGTCCCTCAGAATTTTCTAAGGGCTGAGGACAAGAGAAGGAAAGGGAATGAAAAACAGGAGGGATCCATACTCTTCTCTCTGAGCTTGAAAAGTTCCCTTTCTCTGCACCCAGAGTTCACTCAGTCTTCACTATGCCCTGAGCTAAGGTCAGGAGACACCAGAGGGTAAACACTAAGATTGCTACCAGCTCAACAGCATCTGGAATTCTGGTGTGCCTCCCTAGCCTCCTGCTGCTGCTTCTTTCCTGAGTCCTCAAACAGCTGTGCCTCGCATCAAAAGGCCCACGTGTATCTTTAGGTTCAGTGGAAAAAGGGGGTGACAGGATGTGTATATACCATCTCACTCAGAGCCAGGACTTTCTGCCCAGTTATTCTTTATGATGTGCCAAATACTGTGTTCGCAAAATTGTTTGTACAAGTAATGTGAGGTCCAGAACGGTGTCACCTTTATGTAAAAAGAACGTCTATACTTCTGCCTGTGCACATAGCATTCTGAAATCGCCTTCCTGAGGGTACCATGCTCGGAAGTAGCTCCTCTCTCTGCCTGGCCTGCTTCCAGTGGTCCTTCCTTCTCCAGCAGGGCCAGCCTCCTGGCTGAGAGTTCTGAGCCTCTTTCTCCCTAGCTGGTAAACGAGTGAAGTGTCAATGCTCAGCCTCTCAGCCACCCTGCAAGAATGGAAAATGCCCCAGGGGAGCAAACCGATAGTGGGCTCACAGCCCAGGTCTCCATCCTCTTCTGGACCACAGCCTGGCAATTCCCCACAGTCTTCAGATTTCCCGAATACCTTCAAGCAGATGATCTCTGTATTTCATGCAACTTCTGTGGTCATCCTCAGTGCGCAGTTAATCCAAATGAACAGACCTGCCATCCCTGGGAGTAGCCACCTTCTTTTTTTTTTTAAGAGATAAAGAAACTGGCTCTGAAAGGTTTCCTGAGGTTGGTGCACAGATGAAGGACTAGAATTTAACTCAGGGCATGTCCCTTTCACCATTAAACCATACTGAAAATTAGATTTACTTTGTAAGGGTTTTTCTCCCCCAATTAATTGGCTGTATCAAAATGAAAAAGTAACACATGGACACAGTATTATTTTAAAACTAAGCAACTACAGCCCTGGCCGGTTTGGCTCAGCAGTTAGAGTGTCGGCCTACGGACCAGAGAGACCTGGGTTCAGTTCCCGCTAAGGGCATGTACCTCGGTTGCAGTTTGACCCCGGCCCCAGTTGGGGTCGTGTGGGTGGCAGCCACTCGATGTGTCTCTCTCACATCAATGTCTCTCTCTCTCTCTTCCTCTCTCCCTCCTGCTCTATCTGAAGATAATGCCAAAAAAAAAAAAAAAAATGTCTTCAGGTGAGGATTAAATAAATAAATAAATAAATAAAATAAATAAAACTGAGCAACTACAGACAACAATGCTGCTCCTCCCTTGGCCCCTCGGTCCAGTAGGGCCAGGCCCTTCACCAGGTCTGTTTGTGGCTCCATTAGGGGTTATTAGGCTGACCTTTTCTATGTGGGAATACATCTCCAAACATATAATGGAAGTCACTGGACACATATGATAAAAAATTCAAAATGATTAACAGAGATGTTTCTTAAATGCACAGCAGTTGCACTGCATGGAACATGTCACCAGCCCCCCAGTGCACGCCTGAATATGCAGAGAGTACCAAACCCCAGATTTACTGTGTTTTTCTTATATGCAACACACCTATGATAAAATGTAACTTATAATTAGGTGCACCAAGAGATGAAAAACAACCGCATCATAAAGTAGAATTAAAACAATATACTGTAATAAAAGTTACGGGAATGTGTTCTCAGCAAACTAGCACTAATGTCTTTCTCCTTCCTCACAATTGCTCGAATAGAAGATTTGTTCCTTCCAAAGACATTAGCAACCTAACCATATCATCCTCATTCGTTCCCCATTAAGTCGAGAATGTTCACCTTGTCACTTAAAGGACATTTACAGCTTTTCCTCAGAATACCTGAATCTGCAGTATCACTGTGCTCACAATCTGAGGCCGTTAGGAAGTAAAACGAGGGTCACTTGAACACAAGCACTGCGATACCCCAACAGTGGATCTGACCACCCAGACAGCTCAGGGACTAAGGGGCAGGGAGCACAGAAAGCATGGAGACACTGGACAAAGGGACGATTCATGCCCCAGATGGGATGGAGCAGGACAGTGCAAGATTTCATCACGCTACTAACAATGTCACGTAACTTAAAACTTACAGATTTTAGGGGAGCGCCATGATGACAGCTACACGGACCTCCTCCCAGGACTAAACAGGAATTACAAAATATAAAACAATCAACCTGAATAACCAACCAAAGACTAGCTGAGCAGAAGTCTTATAAAACCAAGGACTTCTAGAAGTAGCCACATCGAAACTGGTAAGAAGGGCGGACATGCGAAAAGAGCTGGCCCTGCTCCCGTGGGTCACACTAGGACATCCACGGTTCCCTGAGGAGCCCAGGGACTCAACCCCATGCTGGCCGGGCTCCCCATCCCAAAGCACAAGAACCAGGAAGAAGCACCCACATAACATCCGGCTGTGAAAATCAGTGGGAACTCTGTCCACTAGGGAGAGACAGGGACCTTCTAGACACTGGTGCCTTCCTAAAGGGCCAACGCAAAATATCTCAATTGCAGCCACTCACCCTGGGTTCCTGCAGAGGGAGGGCGGATCAGACTAGAGTCATGTGAGGAGACTGGGGTTTGTGACTCTGGGGAGAGAGCTGAAGGGACAGCTGCCAGGGTCCCTATGCCGAGTCCCTCCCACACTGCAGATGCCATCTTTCTTGGGTGGAACACTCCCCTCTTTCGGCATCAGCCTGAGGGAACAGAATAGTGCCAACCGCTGGACTCCCAGTCGCCCCACCCTGTGGAGCTCACACCTTGCTGAGGAGTCAGCTGCCTGGGCAGCAGTGTAGGTTCAGGTGGACTCAGGGTGTCAGTGACTGAGTTGTGTGGCTCTGGAGCACGGGCTGCCCCTCCCTCATTTCCCCATGTCTGAACAGCACTCCCCTTCACAGGAGATCCACTAGCCTCCCCATCCCGACTCTCAGCAGCTCCATCCAGCTGAGCTCAGACTCCTGACAAAGTCTGCAATAGACTGAGTTGTGTAGCTCCTGGATAGGGGACATTTTTCCCTCACACACCCGACCAATGCAGAGCCCTCCCTTTACAGGGCAAAATCTTGGTCTGTTTGGGCCGGATAAACTCTGCTGGTCTCACCCTGTTGATTTCCTGAGACCCTGAGCTACCATAAAGGTTTCCGGGCACCTGGAAAGTGGAAGCTAGACTTGGTATACCCTGGGACTTTTGCTGAGTAGCTTCAGACCCAGCACTGGCACCGAGATTGAACGTCTATCAATCCGGTGAATGCCACTCACTCCTGCCTGGTGGTGGGTCACTGAGAACCTTCCTCATGCAACCCAAGTACCACGAGAGGCTCTTTCAGTAACTGAGCCTCACAGGCAGCCAGCAGGTGGAGACAGAAAGAGGCAGATCTAGAGGAGCCTTGGGCCTTTTGCTGACCTGCCTCCAGACTCACTGCTGGTGGAAGCTGGACTTGGTGCACAGCTTGGTCCTTCACATCGCCCCAGGCCCAACAAAGGCAGCCACAAACTGTGGATTGCTTTGTAGCTCCAAACAGGTTGCCCAGGCCCAGTCACAGGCAGTGTCTGACACTGGACTGCACCACAGTCCCTCCCAAGAGTCCCCAGAACCAAGATGCCCAGTGGTGCGCTTCAGACAACATCACAGAGGGATCCAATTAGCTCCACAAGCATCATATCCAAAGGGAGATCTCGGCAGACACCAGACTGTGCTGGGGCGAATTCTGCTTTGTGTGGTCAGCATCTGCACAGCAGCTCACACTGTGGTCAGGGCTGATCCTCACAGTCAGCCAACTGGAGAATCGAACCCATACAAGAATGGGCCAATAGCAATCAAGGCTCAATTACAACAGGAGGGTTCACATAACCCACACAAGGGATATTCCTGGAGCACCCAGCTCCGGTGATCAAGGAGACTGTGCCACTAAATCCCACAGGACACCTACTACAGAAGGCCACACTACCCAGATCTACCTAACACAGAGAAACAAACACAAAGAGGGAGACAAAGAAATAGGCCCCAAAAGAAAAACAAAACAAAACAGGAGAAATCTCTAGAGAAAGCTAAATGAAATGGAGGCAAGCAATTTATCAGAAAAAGAGTTCAAAAAATGGTTATAAGGATAGTCAAGGAACTTAGTGAGAACTACAAGGAACTTAGTGAGAACTATGACAGCATGATAAAAAGACAAAGAAACCATAAAACAGAACCAGTCAGAAGTGGAGAATACAATATCTGAAATGAATACAGTAGAAGGAATAAACAGCAGGCTGGATGAAGCAAAAGACCAAATCAGTGATTTGGAAGGCAAGGTAGCAGAAAACACCCAATCAGAGCAGCAAAAAGAAAAAAGAATTTTAAAAAATGAGCAGAGTTTGCCATGGCCAGTTTTTCTCAGTGGTTAGAGCATCAGCTTGCAGACCAGAGAGTCCCAGGTTCGGTTCCCGCTAAGGGCGCGTACCTCGGTTGCAGTTTGTCCTCGTCCCGGTTGGGGTCATGCGGGTGGCAACCACTTGATGTGTCTCTCTCGCATCGATGTGTCTTTCTCTCTCTTCCTCCTGCTCTATCTGAAGATAAATGCAGAAATGTCCTTGGGTGAGGATTTAAAAAAAAGCATAGTTTAAGGAACTGTTGGGACAACATGAAACATAACAAAATCTTCAACACAGGGGTACCAGAGGAGAAGAGAGAGCAAGGGGTTAAGAACCTATTTGACAAAATAATGACAGAAAACTTCCCTAACCTGGTGAAGGAAAAAGACACACAAGTCCAGGAAGCACAGAGAGTCTCAAACAAGATGAACCCAAAGAGGTCCACACTAAGACACATCATTTTTAAAATGGCAAAGGTTAAGGACAAAGAGAGAATCTTAAAAGCATGGAGAGAAAGACAGTCACCTACAAGGGAGCTCCCATAAGACTGTCAGCTGATTTCTAAACAGAACCATTTCAGGCCAGAAGGGAATAGAGGGAGAAGGGGAAGAGGAGGAGGAAGAGGAACAAGAAGAGGAAGAAGGAAGAAAAGAAAGAGGAAGGAGGGAAAAGAGGAGAAAGAGAAAGAACAGCAACAACAAAGGAACATAAGTAAAAGAATAAAAGGGTAACAAATAAATATCTATCAATAATCACTTTAAATGTAAAAGGCTTAAATGCTTCAATCAAAAGACACAGGGCAGCGGAATGTATTAAAAAACAAGACCCATATATATGTAGTCAGAAAGAGACTCACTTCAGAACGAAAGACACATTCAAACTAAAAGGGATGAGAAAGGATATTTCACGCAAATGGAAATGAAAAAAAAGCTGGGGTAGCAATACTTATATCTCACTAAATACACTTTAAACAAAGGCTATAATAAGAGACAAAGAAGGACACAATGTAATGACAAAGGATCAATCCAACAAGAGGATATAACTCTTGTAAACGTTTACGCACTTAACATAGGAGCACCTAAATATACAAAGCAATTTTTTTTTAATTGATTTTTAGAGAGAGAGGAAGGAAGAGAAAGAGAGAGATAGAAACATTGATGAGAGAGAAACATTGATCAGTTGTGTCCTGTACACCCATACTGGGGATCAAGCCCGCTACCAAGGTGGGCATGTGCCCTTACTGGGCACTGAATCAGCAACCTTTGGGTGCATGGGTCAATGCTCAACCACTGAGCAACACCGGCCGGGCTACAAAGCAAATCTTGATGGATGTAAAGGGAGAGTCAACAGTAATTCAGTCATCATAGGAAATTTTCACATCCCACTGACATCAGTGGATAGATCTTCCAGACAGAACATCAACAAGGAGACAGCAGACGCACTAGATGAGATGGATTTGACTGACATCTTCAGTGCATCTCAACGGAAAGTAACAGAATGTACGTTCTTTTCAAGTACACATGGAACATTTTCTAGGATAGACCACATGCTTGGACACAAAACAAGTGTCAGTAAATTTAAGAAGATTGAAATCCTAATCTTCTCTATAATGACATGAAACTAGAAATCAATCACGAGAAAAAAACTGAAAGACAAAATCATGGAGGTTAAATAACATGTTACTAAACAATGAATGGGTTAACAATGAGAGCAAGGAAGAAATCAAAAAATATCTTGAAACAAACAAAAGTGAATACACAACAACCCAAAACCTATGGGACACAGCAAAAGCAGTCCTGAGAGGAAAGTTCATAGCATTACAGGCCTACCTGGAAAAAACAAGAAAAATCTCAAGTAAACAATCTAACTTTACACTTAAATAAAATAGAAATAGAACAAAAAACAAAGCCCAAATTGAATAGAAGAAAGGAAATAGCCCTGGCTGGTTTGGCTCAGAGGTTAAAGAGCTGGCCTGTGGATCAAAGAGTCACAGGTTTGATTCTGGTCAAGCGCATGTACCTCAATTGTGGTTCAGTCCCTGGCCCTGGTCAGGGTCGTGCAGGAGGAAACCAATCTCTCTCTCTCTCCCACTCTATCTGAAGATAAATGGAAAAATATCCTCGGGTGAAGATTGAAAAAAAAAAAAGGAAATAATAAAGATCATAGCAGAAATAAACAAAATAGTCTAAAAAAATAATACAAAGGATCAATGAAACCAAGAGCTGCTTCTTTGAAACAATAAACAAGGCTGACAAACCTTTAACGAGACTCATCAAGAAAAAGAGAGAACCCACATAAATAAAATCAGAAATGAAAGAGGAGAAGTAACAACTGACACCAAAGAAAATGGATAAATTCCTAGAAATATACAATCTTCCAAAACTAGATCAAGAAGAAACAGAAAATCTGAATTAGACTGATTACAACTAATGAAACCAAAGCAGTAATCAAAAAACATCCAACAAAGTCCTGCACTGGATGGCTTCACAGGTGAGTTTTACCAAATATTCAAAGAAGAACTAACACCTATCCTTCTCAAACTATTCCATAAAATTCAAGAGGAGGGAAGACTACCAAGCTCATTTGACAAGGCCAGCATTATCCTAATTCAAAAACCAGATAAAGACACTACAAAGAAAGAAAATTATAGGCCAATATCATTGATGAACATAGATGCTAAAACTCTCAACAAATATTAGCAAACTAGATCCAGCGACACATTAAAAAGAGCGTAGACAGTGATCAAGTGGGACTTATTTCAGGGATGCAAGGTTGGCACAATATCCGCAAATCAATAAACATGATACATCACATAAACAAACTGAAGGATAAAAGTCACATGCTCATATCCACAGACGAAGAAAAAGCATTTAATAAAACCCAACACCTATTTATGAAAAAAACTCTCAGCAAAGTAGGAATAAAGGAAACATAATAAAGGCCATATATGACAAACCCACAGCCAAAATCACATTCAATGGGCAAAAACTTAAAGCATTTCCCTTAAGATCGGAAACAAGACAGGGAAGTCTGCTTATTCAACATAGAACTGGAAGTCCTAACCACAGCAATCAGACAAAAAGAAGAAACAAAAGGCATCCAAACAGCAAAGGAAGAAGTAAAACTGTCACTGCTTGTGGATGACATGATACTGTATATAGAGAACCCTAAAGAATCCGCCAAAAAACTACTAGAACTGATAGATGAATTCAGTAAGGTAGCAGGACACAAGACAAATATCCAGAAATCACTTGCATTTTTATACACCAATAATGAACTACCAGAAAGGGAAACCAAGGAAACAATCCCAGTTACAATTGCATAAAAAAATACATAGGAATAAATTTAACCAAGAAGTTAAAAAACCTGTACTCAGCCCAGCCAGTGTTGCTCAGTGGTTGAGCATCGACCCATGCACCAAGAGGTCGCTGGTACGATTCCTGGTCAGGGCACATGCCCAGGTTGTGGGCCCAATCCCCAGTGGGGGACATGCAGGAGGCGGTCCATCGATGTTTTCTCTCATCGATGTTTCTATCTCTCCCTTCTCTCTCTCTAAAAATCAATAAAGAAAAAATAATTTAAAAACAAAACCTGTACTCAGGAAATTACAAGACTCTAAAAAAATTAAAGAAGATACGATTAAGTGGAAGCATACACCATGTTCATGGATAGGGAGAATTAACATCACTAAAATGTCCATACTACCCAAAGCAATGTGCAGATTCAACACAATTCCTATCAAGAGAGCAAGTGCATATTTCACAGAACTACAACAAATATTCCAAAAATGTATACGGAACCACAAAAGAGCCCGAATAACAATAGTAATCTTGGGGAGAAAAGAACAAAGTTGGAGGAATCATGCTACCTGATATCCAACTATACTACAAGGCCATAGTAATCAAAACAGCATGGTACTGGCATAAAAATAGACATATAGATCAATGGAACAGAATAGAGAGCCCAGAAATAAGCCCATTCCTTATGGTCAATTAACATATGACAAAGGAGGCAAGAACACACAATGGGGTAAAGACAGTCTATTCAATAAATGGTGTTGGGCCCTGGCCGGTTTGGCTCAGCAGTTAGAGCGTCGGCCCGAAGACCTGATGGACCTGGGTTCGGTTCCTGCTAAGGGCACGTACTTCAGTTGCAGTTTGTCCCTGGCCCCAGTTGGAGTTGTGTGGGTGGCGACCAGTTGATGTGTCTCTCTCACATCGATGTTTCTCTCTCTCTCTCCCTCCCTCTCTATCTGAAGATAAATGCAAAAATGTCCTCAGGTGAGGATTAAAAAAAAAAAAAAAAAAAGATAGAGCAAGAGCAGGAGGGAGAGAAGGAGGAAGAGAGAGAGAGAAACATGGACGTGAGAGAGACACATCAAGTGGTTGCCACCCACACGACCCCAACAGGGGCGGGGACAAACTGCAACCGAGGTACATGCCTTTAGTGGGAACCGAACCTGTGACTCTCTGGTCCGCGGGCTGACGTTCTAACCGCTGAGTCAAACCGGCCAGGGCCAATGAAAGGTTAATATCCAAAATTTATAAAGAACTTATACAACTCAACACCAAAACAATCCAATTAAGAAAGCAGCACAGGACCTGAATAGACACGTCGTCAAAGAGGACAGACAGATGGCCAACAGACACCTAAAAAGATGCTCAAGGTCACTAATCATCAGACAGATGCAAATCAAAACCACAGTGAGACATCACCCCCACCTGTCAGAATGGCTGCCGTTAATAAATCAACAAACAACACGTGTCAGTGAGGACGTGGAGAAAAGGGAACCCTCGTGCACTGTTGGTGGGGATGCAGATTGGAGGGTCCTCAAAAAATTAAAAATAGAATTGTCTTATGACCTAGAGATTCCATATTGGGAACAGATTCAAAGAAACCAGAAACACGAATTCAAAAGAATCTATGCACCCCTCTGTGTTCACTGCAGTGTTACTTATAATAGCCAAGATTTGGAAGCAGCACGAGTGCCCATCCGTGGATACGTGGATAAAAAAACCGTGGTCCATTTACACAGTGGAATCCTACTCGGCCATAAAGAAGGAGGAAATCTTACCTTTTGCAACAGCATGGATGGACCTGGAGAGTATTATGCTAAATGACGTAAGCCAATCAGAGAAAGACAAATACCGTAGGATCTCACTCATAAGTGGAATCTAATGAACAAAATAAACTAACAAACAAACTAGAAACAGACTCAGAACAGACGGACCGCCGTCAGAGGGGAGGGGGTTGGGGGTCTGGGTGAAAAAGGTGATGGGATTAAGCAAAGACAAACAAACTCACAGACACAGACAACAGTACGGTGACCACCAGAGGGAACCTGAGGTGGAGAGAAAAGGGTAAAGGGGGATCAACGGTGAGGGAAGACGGCTTTGGATGGTGAACATACAACACAACACACAGATGACGTATTATAATCGTACACTTGAAACCGATGTAATTTTATTAACTAGTGTCACCCCAGTGAATTCAATAAACATTCAAAACTTAAAAGAAGAAATAAAATAAAAACGTATGGACTGTTTGTGTCTGGGATCTTCCCGTCTGACATTCTGGACCACCGTCGACGACAGGTACCTGAGAACTCGGAACACGGAACTGGAGAAGGAGGACTATGGTACCACCCAGCTAGGTCAGGTTACATAATCAGCAACTTTGTCCTGCCGGCTTACAGGGAATTAAACCTTAAGTCTGCTTAAGTGATTATTTTCGGCCTCCCAAGGGACCACAAGAATCAGGACTTCACTGACAGCCCCAAGGGAAAGCTTGCTGGCACCCGTCCACACGGGACGATCAAGGCCCAGTGTCAGAGTCTCAGCATTTCAAGGGACGTTCCCACCCCACCCCAAACGAGCAGGGCCACACAGAGGGAGGGGCAGGGCGTTGGGAGCTGCAAGATGACACGGGTGAGAACAGGTACCAGCAGGGCCTTTCAGCACACACCTGTGCAGCTCAGGTGTGGCCCCCGCAGAGCGAAGGGGACCAGCAGCCCCGAGCCTGAGTGCCGCCCCGACCCGGCTCACTGGGCAGACGTTCCGGGGGGAACACAGCCCGCCCCAGGCGGCTGGGGCCTCAGGATGACAGTGCGAGCCCATCCCTTGCCCTGAGCTGGGCACGCAGCCCTGGCCGGTGAGCCTCGAGCACAAGTCACGCCAGGCGATGCCCGGGTCAGAGCCGTGCTGTTGCTGGGCAGGAGGACTGGCGTTCCGGCTGTTCCTACCTGGGCCGGCTTCGGGCTTCAGGGAGCTCGGAGGAAGTGGGGGCGAAGATTCGGGGGCCTCCGCAGCTGGGTGTTCGGCCACCGGACAGATGATAAACCACCTCTTCCCGGTGTGCAAGACTGCAGGGCAGGACAGGGGCAGCTGGTGAGGGCCACTCGTTTCTCTGCGGGGCCCTCGAGGCTGGCACCAGACTTGCCACAGACGCTCTGGGGGGATCTGTCTCACAGCGAGGGGTGTGCACCCACTCACGGAGCCCTAACAAGCCAGGAGCCCTCATAAGCACCCCCAACACTGGCTTAGCTCCCAGGCAGCGGGGGGTCCATGCCACGCTCAGGTGACACCTGGGCCAGATGGGGAGCACATCTGTGAGGGACGGGAGGTCACTACCCAGTCCAGCAACCCCCCGTGAGAGGGCCTAACCCCCCAACAAAACACTCAGTGGGGCTCTTATCAAATGCCTGCCGGGAGACGAGGGACAAGGACAGACATGCCTCCTCGAAGGTGAGTCTGGTGGGGAGTGGCCCAGGAGGCAGACCTACCGTTCTGCTGATACACTGGGGCGTTTGCTTGGGACTGGCGACTCTCCTGAGGGAGTAAAGGTCATAAGTGAGTGGACGGCGTGGACAGAGAGCTGGGGGCACACAGAGGCCCCAGAGCAGCCGAGGGCCGAAGGAACTGGAGGCGCCCTGCTCCCGGCCACCTCGCCCAACAGTGCGCACCCCGTGGCTCCCCCAGCAGGCAGGCAGCGTCCCAGAGCCGTCCTCGGGGCCTGGACCTGGGGGAGCCCTCCCAGGACCCAGCATCCCCGCTCACCTCCCCGGCACCCAGGCTGCAGGTGCTCAGGGGCGGCGGGCTTGCCCCGGGGTCGGAGCCGTGGTCCACGTCTGTGTCCTCACTGAGCATGTCCTCCGCCTTGTCCATGACGTCCTTCATCTGCTCGATGAACGTCTCCCGCTCGGCCGGCAGGATGAAGTCGTGCTCCACCTGCAGGGCACACAGCCAGGGGGCACTCGCGGGTCTGCTTGGTCTCTGCCCTGTCCTAAACCCCGGCGGGGGGGACGCGGCCCGGGGCCTGGCCCTGGGGCCCAGGGCTGCACAGTCAGCAAAAGGGGCCACGGTGAGAGCAGCAGCCCGCCAGGGGCCTGGTCCAGGCAATCGCCCGCCCTCCAGGGGCCTGGTCCAGGCAATCACCCGCCCGCCAGGGGCCTGGTCCGGGCAATCACCCGCCCTCCAGGGGCCTGGTCCGGGCAATCGCCCGCCCTCCAGGGGCCTGGTCCGGGCAATCGCCCGCCCTCCAGGGGCCTGGTCCGGGCAATCGCCCGCCCTCCAGGGGCCTGGTCCGGGCAATCGCCCGCCCTCCAGGGGCCTGGTCCGGGCAATCGCCCGCCCTCCAGGGGCCTGGTGCAGGCAATCCCCTGCTGGAGCTGCAGGACAGGAAGGGCTGGCAGCCAGGTGCCCGAAGGACACGGAGGAGACCGCCTTGCCAGCCCAGGAGAAGGCCGTCCAGTCCACCGGGCGGACACCCACTCACCATGTAGGTGGCGATCTCGTCGGGCGCATCCCCATCCAGGTCGAACTTGAACGTGACCATCTTATGGTTGTGGGTCTCCAGCTGGCACTCCACCATCTTGTCGCCCGTGTTGCACACCTGGGGACGCAGGTGGTGAGGGCGGGAGGAGACCAGCCCCGCGGCCTCGCGCCCGCCCGCCACACCTGTCGCTCACGTTCAGGATGGTTAGCCGGGGCCGGCTGGCCCGCTCCTGGCGGGAGCGCGCGCGCGTGGACCGGCGGTGGTGTCTGCGGGCGGGCTTGCCTTCCAGCCGGCCCCCCCCGAAGGCGCCCTCGCAGCTGTCACTCAGCTCCCTTCCAGAAGTGACATCGGATCCTCCGTAGCTGTTGGAAAACCAGGGATGTTCCCGCGCCCACGAAAACGACCTGCGAACTGTCGTCACCCGGGAAGCTCGGCTTTTCAGGAAACGGCGTGTGCTCAGCCAGAAAACCCCCAGGGTCTGCAGCCCCTCCCCCGTCCCAGGCGGCTCTGAGGCTGGGGGGCCGTGGGCTCTCGGGGCCAGCACCGTGGTCCTCGTGGCCTCGTGGCCTGTGAGGTCCCAGCCATCTCATGCTAAACGTTAAAATTAAGAAACAACCCTCACCGTGCCTCAGTTTCCCTTTCTGTTCACGAGGACATGCCAACCACAGGGGGCTGTTGCCAGGTCTGAGGACCCGCAGAGCAGCAAGCTTGTGGTGACGCACTGGGAGGGCAGGGCAGGGTCCCTGTCCACACTCTGTGCCCCAGGACTGGGAGACATAGGGAGACGGGGTGTGCCCTGGCCTCCTCGTCCCTCCCAGCCCAGGACCGGGAAAACCCTCAGCACACACCCGGCGCCGAGACCCAGCACGTGGCCTGGAGTGTCAGACAACCCATTCCAACGAGCGCTGACACAGATCCCGGGGGAGCTCCTTGAGGCTCCACCGGGTCACGTCAGGTCATGTCGGAACCACTGAGGTCGGGAGGAGCCGGGACGCAGGGCGGGAAGCGAGACAGGGTCCCCGTGACAAGGTCCCACCCCAGCTGGGCCATTACCTCTCACAGCTCTGCAGGGAGCCAGGCTGCTTGTCCTGGGGGGCCGGCTCCTGAAAGAGAACCGAGGAGAGGAGGCTGGGCCAGGTCCCCCCCCCCCACAGCATCCCGCAGGCAGGCAGCCCAGCGGCCTGACCCCTCCGCCTCTGCCAGCAGACCACACAGGGCAGCGGGCGTAGGCTTTTCGTCTGGCTGGAGCCAAGCGGATTCCTAAAAGCGGGGGCCCCCCCTTCCAGACACACGAACCCACTCTGATCGTCCTTACAAGGAAGCACAGGCCCGGGAAGGCTCGTCACAGGCCTTGCCGTCACTCCCAAGGGAAAGTACCCGAAATCTACGTGTAAAAGAAGTTATCACCCTTCCCCCTGGAAAGGCACTGAAGGGAAGTGACACGGGCCAGCGGAGGAAGAAGGCCCAGGTCTGTCCCGAGGCACACGACACACGTCCGCCTTCCCCAGGGCGGACACCCAGCGCAGGGCCAGGTAGCAAGGTGCCGAGCTGGGGGCCAAGCCCACACACCTCCGGGGCCAGCTCCACGGTCAGCTGGACGGCCGGGCAGAGGCCGGAGACCCCAGGCCCACTGGGCAGCGGCAGGTTAGCGGGCGGCAAGGCGGTGGTCTGGACGGGCAAGCCCTGAGCAGCAGCCGTCACCGTGGGGGCCAGGGAGCTGGGCAGCTGGGGCGGGGGCTCGGGGGTGGCAGGCGGCAGCACTTCCGGCAGAGGCGGGGAGAGGACGGCGGCGGGAGCGGGCACCGTGGGCACCTGGGCGGGGACCTCCACAGCGTAGGGGGGCGGGTGGCCGAGCAGGATCTGCGGGCACAGAAGACAGACGTGCAGGCTGAGGGGCCGGCGCCAGCCCCGGGGGCCCTGGCATCTGGGCACGGCGGGGGCTCCCCTGTCCGGGCGGGGGGCACATCTGGGGTGCTGTGTTGAGGTGTCCCTCCCTAAGGCACCCACTCCGGACGCAGGCAAGTCTCGGCCTGAGAACACGCGTGCAGACTTAGAAAAAACAAACACACACTAAGCAGTCTCGAGTCCCCAGCTGGGAAAACCTAACTGAAACCACACTTCCCTTACATACGTCTGACTGAGCGCCAAGCTCAGGGCCCGGACCCAGCACTGCCGGACCCCTGCCTCCTGGGAGGAGCTCGGGACCTTAGCCTTCCTGGGCGACCTGGGCGCCGGGCCTGATCCCGGTTCCCTCTCTCAAAGCTCTCAGTGGAGCCCGGCAGTGTGGCTCAGTGTTTGAGCATCGACCCTGCACCAAGAGGTCGCCGGTTCAATTCCCGGTCAGGACACATGCCCAGGTTGTGGGCCCGATCCCCAGTGGGGGGCGTGCAGGAGGCGGCCAGTCGATGTTCTCTCTCATCGATGTTTCTATCTCCCTCTCCCTCTCCCTTCCTCTCTCTCTAAAATCAATAAAGGAAAAAAAATTTTTTTTAAACTCTCAGTGGAAAAGCTAACGGGCGGACGCAGGGCCCCAACCTGCCAGGGCTGGAGACTCCCTCCTGCCCCAGCCCGGGGATGTGGTCAGAAAGGGAAGGCGCCCCCGCTGGCCTGCTGGCTGGAGGCTGACTGGCCACAGGGAAGGCCCAGCCCACCGATAAAACCCAGACCCGCTTGCCGCCAGGCAGTGGGGAGGCCGCCAGGCCCGGCGGGTGACCTCTGAGGGCACAGTTCCTGTTCCAACACGGAGCAGGCCAGCGTGGGCAGCAAGGTGCCAGTCTGGGCCCTCACCCCGCAGACCCCCAGGCCTCCACGCGGGCTTTGGCTCTCCCCAGACAGCCCTGACCGTGAGTGGACGTTCCTGAGTAAGGAGCTGTCCGGGCGCCTGCTGAGGTCAGTCCTGGACGGCTGGGCCTCCTCACACTCCCTCAGACACCCCCCTGCGGCCCAGCAGGAACCATCCTGCCCTGCTCCTGGCAAGCCCCCGGGACTACAACAGCAAGGAGCGCGTCCAGGAGACCGAGCACACTCAGGACTGGGGCTCCGCCCCGACCCAGGCAGTGCCCCTGAGCGTGCCCACGAGTGCACCTGGCAGGCCCCCGAGCTTCCGAGGGACCTTCCCGACAGAATCAGAAGGGGCATCGGCTCCCCCTTAGAGGGCAGGAGCCTGAGCTTTGAAAGGAAAGAACAGAGCCCAGCGGTGTGGCTCGTGGCTGAGCGTCGACCCTGCACCAAGAGGTCGCTGGTTTGATTCCTGGTCAGGGCACATGCCCAGGTTGTGGGCCCGATCCCCAGGGGGTGGCATGCAGGAGGCAGCCCATCGATGTTCTCTCTCATCAATGTTTCTATCTCTCTCTCCCTCTCCCTTCCTCTCTCTCAAAAATCAATAAAGGGGAAAATATGTTTTTAAAAAGGAAAGACTAGTACCCACAGGCACAGTGCTGTTGAGATTTAGGGTCAGGTGAGAGGAACCCCCAGGTGGGTGGGCGCCCAGGTGAGAGGAACGCCCAGGTGGGAGGGCGCCCAGCTGAGAGGAACGCCCAGGTGGGAGGGTACCCAGGTGAGAGGAACCCCCAGGTGGGCGGGCGCTCAGGTGAGAGGAATGCCCAGGTGAGAAGCCCCCGCAGCACCCCTCTCCTCACACAGGTTGCTAACAGCCGTGACACCCTAAAACATGCCAGGGCTGTGTGGGTTTGTGGGCTCCTGGGAGGCTCCCCAGCCAGCACGGTGCATCTCCCTGAGTCCCTCCACTGCAGCCGGGGAGCCGCCTGAGGTCCCCCCGACTCCGGGACATCACCCTCGTCTGCCACGACTACCTTGGGACCAGCAGCCACGTGCCTCCAGCCACTGCCTGGACCACAGCTGACAGACCCCCCGGAACCCTGGTGCCCACTTCCCCGCTGACCCTTATCCACCTACCTCACTTGACAGGTGACAAGATGGGAGTGTGGGCCCCCAGCGCCCACAGAGGGGCTGCCAGAGCTCCACGGAGGCTGCCAGGCCCCACCCAGGCATGGGCAGGTGCCGGGGCATCTGGCATGGCTGGGAACCCCCACAAGCAGCTGCTCCTGACCCCCGGGAAGGGCCCACGGTGGAACCTTTGGCTCCTGACATGGGCTGGGAGTGGGAGGAGGCAGCAGACACCCCACAAGGAGGAGAAGCCAAGCCTGCGGGTCGGCGCTGCCCGCCCGCCTGCCGCCCCTCTGCCCCCAGCCTGCAGCGGGTGCCGAGGAGGCGCAGAGCCCGCAGACCCTGGCACCTCCGGGGACGAAGGGCGCTTCCGGGGCCTGGAGAACGGGCCCTGCCGGGCCGGCGGGGGGATTACCTGGCTCCCCACCCTGGGGGCCGAAGCGGTCTGCTCAGGAAGGTGGGCCACGCTGGGCGGGTGGGGCTGCGGCAGCACAGGGGGGGCCGGCTGCAGAGGGGCGGCCCTCAAGGTCTGTGCCGTGTGCAGGGGAGAAGGCGGGATGTCGCCCGGCACCATCTGCGGGAAGGCGGCCTGGTACACGGGCTGGGCCGGCAGCGGGGCCATGGCGGGATGGAGGGACAGGGCGGCCACGCCCTGCGGGGCCACGGCCAGCAGAGGGATGGCGGTGGCGGCGGCCGCCACGTTTGGCACGATGGTCCGGCAGGGCACGGCCAGCGGCGCCCCGGCGGGGTGGGGCAGCTGGACCGTCTGCAGGGGCAGGCCTGGCGACGCGGGCAGGGGGGCGGCGGCACCGAGCGGGAGGCTCGGCAAGATGACGGCAGGAGAGAAATACTGAGAGGGGGGAGGCACCGCGGGCCCCCCGGCCGCCGGCAGGTCGGGGAGGGCGGAGGGGAGGCTGTCGACTGCGGCCAGCGGCGCGAGCGGCGGGATGACGGGAAGTGGAGGCATCTGAAAGAGACACAGCCTGTGAGCCCGGCTGGAGGTGCCCCTGCTGGCCGGACGGCAAGGCCCCCCGGGTTCTGCCAGAGACACTTCTGTGCGGCGGCTGCGGGGGACCCCAAAGGAAACCCGTTTCCCACGGACCCAGGACACGTCGGCCCGAGGAGGACGGGCAGAGGGTGCGGGAGGCGCTGGGGGCCTTTGGGCGCCACCGTGGAGGGCGGTCGCAGCTCAGGTGCCCGGGCCCCAGCAGCTCTGGTTTTCTTCACCACGGCTGGGGCGTCCTGGCCAGCGTGCTCAGCGGTTAGAGCGTCGGCCGGCAGACCAGAGTCTCGGGTTCGATTCCTGGTCAAGGGCACGTACCTCGGTTGCAGGTTCGATCCCCAGCCCCAGTCGGGGTCGTGCAGGAGGCAACCGATCGATGTGTCTCTCACATCGACGTTTCTCTCTCTCTCTCTCTCTCTCTCTCTCTCTCTCCCCCTTCCTACCTTCCACTCTGTCTAAAAATCAACGGAAAAGTATCCTCAGGTGAGGATTAAAAACAGAAAGGTCAGGATAGTCAGAGCCGCCAGACAGGCCCCCATATCTGAAATTACCGTGCCTGACTCCCCAGCCTGTACCAATTCTCACAGACCAATTCTTTGTCGGCTTGTTAGGGAAAGCACACGTCCGAGTCCCCCCGTCGGCCACGCCGTGAGGACTAGGGAGGACGGCGTCTCCCCACAGTGGGAGCCCCCAAGCCTCCTGGGCAGAGACCCCAATATCTGCCCTCGTGGAATCCACACCTTACACACTGAGATGCCCCCCGACGGCTTTCTCCCTGACACAGCCCCTTCCACCCGGCGTGCCACAGGTGTTTCAAACTACGCGGCACCTGCCGGTCCATCCAGGGGCCCTGACCTCTTTCCCCTTGGACTGTCCCATAAAACAGAATGACAACAGCCTAGACGACAATCGCCATCCGGTGTGAAAAAATCAAAATGATGACTGTTTTCTCCGTCAGTTCGGCAAAAAGTGTACTTTCTGACGTGTCGCGGTTGCACTAATCAGCTGGTGCGTGCCCCGGGACGAAGGGGTTTGAGGGAGGCACCAGGGCAAGGCCGTGCCGGCGGCGGGCACCCGGGCATCGGCAGCGCCTTGCGGTCCTAGGGCCGGGAGAGGGCCGACCGCCGTCCGTGTGTTTGGAAAGCAGCCACGTGGCCGTGACCACCACCAAGCGAGGCGGCGGTTTCGCCGGACGGTGAATCGACTCTGACATGACGTGACGAGGACGAGGGCGGGTGCGGGTGACAGCTGACAGGGGAGAACCTTCTGGGTGGAGGGGTGAACCTCGGGACACACACGCCTTCCAGGGGAAGCAGGACTTCCCACCGCAGCCCCGGGGACTTGGAGGGACACAGCGTGAGGTAGAATCTGCCCCCGTGACTGCAATGACACCAGCCGAGGCACCTGGGCACCAGCCACGCACTGTCAGGTGTCACAGGCCGCGTGATGCCCGCCCCCGCCCCCAAGGAGCCACGGTCAGCACGGCCTCAGATGGCTGGACGGACGGACAGCGGCCGCCGCTGCAGACTCACAGCACCGCCCTGCCTCCTCATCCAGATGCACCTGAGACCCACGCAGGCCGGCATGAAGGGAGGGGCCGAGGACAGGAGGGCGAGGTAGGTACCTGTGGAGGGACTTGGGCGAGTGGCTGCAGGGGCACCGGCGGCATCTGGACGGGCTTCGGCTGCACTGGGGCCACCTGGGAGGTCGGGGTCAGGTACGGAGGCAGGTGCGGGGGCGCCGGCTGGAGAGGGCCCACGGGCTTCGGGGCCAAGACCTGCGGCAGGGGTGCTGGCTGGGCCAGCGGAGGAGGCTGCGGGAGAGGGGCTTCTCTTAGACCAGGGTCCTTCCAAGAGATGCCCCAGCACTTAGACATGACAGAGAAAACCAGTGAGCACGAGCACATGCGAGCACATGCATGCATGCCCACCCACACATGTGCACACACATGCACACCCACACACATGTGCACGTGCACACAATGCACACATACACACACTGCACACGCACACACATGTGCACGTGCACACAATGCACACATACACATGTGCACACGCACACATACGCATGCACACACACACGTGCACAGACACATGCATGCATACACACATGCATACACACCCACACACGTGCACACATATATGCACACCCACACACATGTGCACATGCACACAATGCATACACACATGTGCACACGCACACACACGTATGCACACGCACATGCCTACACACACGTGCACACAGACACATGCATGCAAACACACACGCATGCATACACACCCACACACGTGCACACTCACACATATGCGTGCACACGCGTGCACACAGACACATGCATGCAAACACACACGCATGCATACACACCTGCACACTCACACATATGCATGCGCACACACGTGCACAGACACATGCATGCAAACACACACGTGCATACACACCCACACACGTGCACACATATGCATACACACATGCACACATACCCACACACGTGCACACATATGCATACACACATGCACGCATACCCACACACGTGCACAGACACATGCATGCACACACACCCACACACGTGCACATGTACACACGTGCATGCACACACATGCATGCATACACACATGCATACACACATGCACGCATACCCACACACGTGCACAGCCACATGCGCACACACACACGCACACGCGCACACACACACGCACACACACATGCACACCCAGCAGGGAGCCCAGGATGTGCAGGTCTTAGGAACTGCTGTGTGTGGATGAGGCCCTCCAAGTGCTGTGGGACTTCATTTCACAAACACAAGTGACCCACCCCCACCAGTACCCTGGGCCTGGGCCTGGCTAACAGGGGAGACTGAGGCCCCGAAGGCGGCCCGAGGAGGGGCAACCTGCACTCACCTGGTGGCCCGAGGGCATGGGCGGGGCGGGGCCAGTCAGCACAGGGGCAAAGCTGGTGGCCGGCTCCGGGAAATGCTGCGGTGGGAGTGAAGCTCGGGTGGGGGGCGGGACGGAGCCCACCGACAGGCCAGGCTGCAGAGAGCGCGGGGGCCACGCTCAGTGGCTGCCCCAGGACCCCCCCAGACACGAGCCTGACGGCCACAGGGCCCCATCTCACCCCCCGTGCCCATCGTCCTGCCAGGGACGGTTTCCTAGGAACAGACTCATAGGAGCAAGGAGTGGGGCCCTACACCGAGACCGGCCACAACGGCTCACCAAGGCACATTCTACCGTCAGTGCCGACTGCCACGCAACCACGAGAAAAGACCACTGCAACTTTGTGGCGTCGTGGAGAAACGTGTGTTCTGACACCAGTGCAAATGCTTGTGGTCCACAGGACTGTCTGACACACACACGTGTGTGCACACGGCACAGACACGGAGACAGAGACCACACCCACGCAGCGGAGTCTCCAGGGCTGGGCCAGGAAAATGGGGCCACAGGCAGAGCCCTCGCCGTGGGCCACGGCGGAGACAGGGACGGGAGAGTCAGAGACCCCTCCCCATCGGGTGCTAGTCAAAACCGCTGCTAATTGGCTCATTTCTAGGTGCCATCAGGGCGTTGGGCTTTGTTTCCAAAAGTCTCGATCTTGCAGAGATAGACTGACACACTCACGGGCAAAAGGTCTTTCTGTTTGGGGTTTACTTCGAAATAAGGGGGAGCGAGGGGCAGTGGGGGGATGGAGGGAACAGGCTGGACAAGCCCGGCTCTCAGCCAACGGGGAAGGCTCTCTCGCTGAGGTTTCCTGGATGGGCCACGGGACAGCCCCTGGTCATCTGAAACCTGTCACCAGTCATTCCCGTCGTCCGCAGTGAAGACACTGTGCCAGGCCACATGGTGGGACGACACCGTCTGGTGCATTCACCCGCCGCCAGGGTGAGACCCAGGGGCCATGCACCTGCTCCTCCAGCTGCAGCCCAAGTGGCTCTGCCCCAACCCCACCCTGTTCTCCTCCTTCACTGGGTTCCGGGGTGCATCACCACCATCACCCTCCCTAGGAGACCCGGGTACGCCCTGGGGGCCCCCTCCAGTCCCCACCTCTGTCCACGCTGTTTCTGCATAAACAGACAAGACCTGGGAGAGAATGCTCTGGCCGAGCCCTGGGGCTTGTCCTGGCCGGTCAGCCTCTGACCTCCCTGCGCTGGGCCTTCCCAGTCCGCAAGCAGAAGCTGGGACAGGCAGGGGCGGCCAGGACAGGGGGGTGCTCACGGAGCCAGGGAAGCCCTGACCCTGGGCCTGGAGGGCGGCTCAACTCCAGCAAGGCAAACTCTAAGCCCAGAACACACGCGTGGGGGCCACAGTCGCCTCTCCTGACGGCGCGGTCCCTGCCGTGTCCACGTTTCACTTCATTTCATGAAACCAGCAGAACTGCAAATGCGAACCGCCCAGGAGCCCTGGACCGTGGCCACGGGGCGGGTGCGTGGGTGAGAGCCCGCGTGAGAGCCGGGGCGCCAGACGCCAGGCAGGGGGCCGACCCCGACCCGCTCCTAGGCCCCGCAGCCCCTCCCCTCAGGGCACCATCACTGCCCCTCCAGGGGCCACTTCTCTGCCGGCTCAGGGCTGCGACGCGGGTATGCACTTCTCTTTCTTTAGCATCAAAATCAAAATCGAAAAATAAATGCCAACTGGGACCCCTCACCGGGCCATTTCCCCTTCCCCTGCTAGGCTTCCAAATGATTCCTGGGCCGTCAGCACGGCGCTCTCTCAACCCCACTTCCCAAACGTCCCTGAGGACGTTTCTCACGACAGCCGCGGCACACCCAGCAGAGAGGCGCGGCCCCGGGGACGCTGGACACGCTCAAAGGCTGCGTCGCTGTGCATGACGCCCGGCTGCCACTCGGCACCCGTCGGAGGGCGGGACCCCGCCAGCGACCGCAGCTTTGCCAGCCCTGGCTGTCCTGGGCTCTGTCCGCACGGTCTCCCCGGGCAGGCCCCCAGGGTAGGTCGCAGGCCACTCCAGCCCGCAGCCCGCAGCACTGACGCGGACGGACCGTCTGTGCACCTGCTTTCACACAGCGCAGCCTAGACAGCCCGTCGGACTCCCGGCGGTGGGGACAGGGTCTCTGGCGGCAGGACCGAGCGGACTCACCGTGGCGGGCTGCTGGTAGGCCCCCAGCGCGGGCAGGCTGTGCGACAGGACAGGCCCCTCGCCGGCGCTGACCGGGGGGCTGCACACGCTCTGGGCGGCGAGCGGGGCGGCGTCCGCCAGCGAGCCCAGCACCGCGCTCTGCTGGCTGCTCTGTGAGTCCGAGTACACGGTGGAGCCCTGGCCGCTGTCGAAGGTGCTGTCCGCTGCGGAGGACAAAGGCACGGCTCAGAGCGGGCCCCCGCGGCCCCCCGCGGCGTTCCCCACGAGGCCCGGGGGACGCCGGTGTGGGCCCACGCATGGACGCTCCGCCCGTCCGCGTGGTCTCTCCTGTAAAACAAAGGCTGGTTGTTTCCAGATCAGGAAAATAATAACAGTGCGTCACTCTACGCAGTCAGCTCCGGAGCAGGGAGGGGGCTCACCACCACCCAGACACGGCCCTGCCGCCCACACTGCCCGACACCCGGGGAGGCTGCCGCGGGCCACCCCGGACCCCGGGGGCTCCTCACAGCGTCTTCACCCGGCTTGGATGGGGGCCTCACACTGCACCCAACCTGGCCCTGAAAGTCAGCCCTCCCTCATGTCTTCAGAGGCGCAGGAGTCTTGGGGGGCTGGAACACCCAAGCTAGGAAAGGCTCCGGCCATGGTCACTGGTGTCTGATGATGGGGGAGGGGCCCTAAGACCCTGACCACCTTCAGTGGTAGAGTCTGTAGTGGGAGATCTGGGTCCATATCCGGCCTCTCAAGTCACAGGCCGGGTCCAACTGGGCTGGAGAACGGGGCTGACCATGCCCTCACCCCACACGGACGCGTGAGCGGGCACCGGGGCTCCGCGCCTCCCCGCACTCAGCCGCCCAGGGGACGAGCTGCCCGCACCTGGGGGGCGCCGAGGAGGGACCAGACAGGACCCACGTGGCCCACGGGCTCATGGGAGACAGGCACCCGTGGGCTGTGCCAGGAACAGGTGAACAGCAAGACCTGTTCAGAGGGCCCTTCCGGGGCACTGTTTCCAGATTCCAGAAGGGCGAGGTGTCCCCTCCGACCACCAAGCTGTGTCCACGGGGGGCCTGCTCTCAGACGGTCACCAGAGCGTCCCCTTGCAATTTAGACAGAGTAAAAGGGGACTCTTGTCAGCTCCGTAGGAAAAGGATCTTTCCCCAGGGTCGATGAGTACGAAAGCTGAGGTCTGAATACGCAAAACCAACTCCACAGGTGGCCCTGGGTTTAAAGAGGAGTCAGCAGTCACTGCCACTCACACAGGGAGGAGGGGGCGGAGTTTCCCGCCAGGAAGAGACAGAGACAGACACAGACAGAGACGACAGACGGAGACAGACAGGCACACGAGAGACCGTGGAAAGACCTGACAAATTTCACATAAAGCAACTCTAGCTGCATATGTAACTTCTAAAATTTTAACTTTTTTTTCTCGTTATTGATTTTAGAGAAAGAGGAAGGGAGAGGGAGAGAGAGAGAGAAACATGGATGAGAGAGAACATCGACTGGCCGCCTCCTGCATGCCCCCCACTGGGGATCGGGCCCACAACCTGGGCATGTGCCCTGACCGGGAATCGAACTGGCGACCTCTTGGTGCAGGGTCGACGCTCAACCACTGAGCCACACTAGCCGGGCAATAACTTCTAAAATTTTTAAATTGGACACGTTTATACTTTGTATAATTAAAAACTGGATTTTAAAAATAGTTTTAACCCTACTGACAAACTGCATTCTCGCAGTCCCTGGGGCCCGCCCCGCCCACTCACGGAGCGAGATCTGAAGCGGGCTGGGCACCGAGTCAACGCGTCCGATACGTCCACATGCGTGTTTGCACATCGTGTTACCTGGCACCAGGTCCCTTCTCTGGGCACCTCAGGAAGCACTGCGTGGCCCGGCCACCCGTGGGCACCGTGGCCACAGGCTCTGTTCTGACCTAGAGCGGGCTGCTGAGAGTGTGCGGGCTGCTGAGAGTGTGCGGGCTGCTGTGGGCTGTGAAACCCAGGGAGACGCGTGTGTGTGCGTGTGTGTACACGTGTGTGTGCGGGAGGGAAACCAACTTTAAAGTGTGCCAACGGGGGATTTTTTTATCCTCACCCGAGGACATTTTTGCATTTATCTTCATAGAGCAGGAGGGAGAGAGGAAGGAAGAGAGAGAGAGAAACATCGACATGAGAGAGACACATCGAGTGGCTGCCACCCACACGACCCCAACCAGGGCCGGGGACAAACTGCAACCGAGGTACGTGCCCTTAGCGGGAACCGAACCCGGGACTCTCTGGTCCGCGGCCGACGCTCTAACCGCTGAGCCAAACCGGCCAGGGCAAGGGGCGATTTCTTAATGCCTGTGCTAGCCACGGTTTGCCCAGCAACACACTCTTTTAAAGTGTGTGTAGTGCTTTTTCCCACAAAGAGCTCATGTGCTTCAATGAACTCTTTTGGTTTATCAGCAAGCGGGACGTGAGGCGATAGCAGTTTGAGTCTCCGAAACAAACAGGCGTGGGCTAGAAAAGGAGGAAACAGCAAGCGGCGTGTCTCCAAGGGCCCCCGGCCACGGGTTCCGTTTCAACAGCCTACTCTGCAAAACACCGGCTGCTGTTCTGGTGGTCAGTGCAGGCTGGGCCGAGCAAACGCATCAAACAGACGGCTTCAGCCTTTCCACTGGACGACCCGCAACAGCGGCCTGGGCCGGCTCTGCAGCTCTTGTGCTCCTTCAGACACAAAGGCCACGGCCCCCACCCTCGGCTGAGCTGCACCTTTGGGACACTGAGGGCAGCGGCGGACACGCTTCTGCCTGGGCGTGCAGACACTGGGCTCTCCTCCAGCTGTCTGAGACGAAGCCAGATACAGAGCAATGCACTGCCCACTGGCACACCCCTGGGACGGGGCAAAGGGTCTCAGAGGTTCGACACTAGGCGGCCAGTCCTCTGGGGGACGGGCGCTCCTAAGGACAACGTCACAGCAGCCTGACTCCTCGGCAGCCCCAGAGTGACACGTCCCAGCAGACGCCCCCCAGGCGCTGAGCCCAGGGTGAGAAGCAGCCCCCCGCTGCTGGGACCGGTGCCTCCGGGGTGGGTCAGTAGCCGACAGAGCTGCTACGTCCCCACGGACTCGGGGTCTCCCTGCACATTCGCCCCACCTGTCCTGAGAAGCGCCCCCTGGAAGAACACGCCTCGCGCCCCAGGCACGCGGGGAGCAGCACTCACAGGCGAGCGAGGTGGCGCTGGCAGGCAGCGCCGCAGGGAGCAGGTGCTGGTCCGCCTCGGGCTCCTCGGGCTCGGGAGGCCCGGCCTGCGCGTGGTAGGTCACCTGGACCTGCAGGGGCGCCTGCGGGCCCCGGGCCTTGTCGGGGCTGCCCGGGTCCGGCTGCTCCGGGGGCTGCAGCGCCGGCCAGATCCTCTCGCGCCGCCACTGGATCAAGGCCACGCGGTCGCGGATGGACTTGGCCACGATCTTCACGTCACTCTCGTGGAAGAAGCCCGACTCGATCTGCAAGGGAGTCGCCGTGGTTACGAGCATCCCCGCCTGCGCACCCCAGCGCCACCCCCCACCGTGGCGCCTCTGCCCCACGTCCGCCCTCGGGCCCCCTCCTCCCTCCTGCAGGGGTGCTCTCGTCATCCCGCGAGGACGTAACCTCCAGCCACGGCCACAAATCCGCAGGGAGAGGGCCCCCTGAGCCCGCACCGGCACGGTGGGCGGGTGAAGGAGAGGAGACCCTGACCTGCCTCCCACCCGACAGCCCATCGTCTGGGCGCTCAAGCCTCCGGGAGCCCCGCACCCAGGCTGCCCCCGGGTGGGAAGGCGTCCCGGCCGAGTGTGTGTGCTCGGGGACAGGGACGAGCATCCGTGGCTGGCGGCGTCCTCAGCACTCATTCTCTGCGGCGCCGAGGAGGCCGGGAGAGAGGCGTCCTGCAGCCTGGGACCAGGACGGTGTGCACCGCGCCTGGCGACGTCACGGACCCGATTTACCCCCGCGTGTTGGGCGGCGTCTGTGAAGGCGCCGAGGCCCCCAGGACACGTCACGGCTCTCTCCACGGAGGTGCGTGGCCCAACCACAGCACAGGGGAAGCCAGGCTCCTCGCCAGCACCGTGGGGTCCCCGTGTGGAAGGGGGAGAACCAGAGAAGAACCCCGACGGCGCTGGCCGGGAGCGTTGTGAACCCGCAGACTTCCACATACAACAGTCACACACACACATGTTGCCACGAGTACACGTGTGTGTGTGCGTGTGACTGACAGCACACGCGTGCCGGCTCTCGGCCACTGAGAGGGGGGCTTCCTCGAAACAGCGGGTCCAGGTCAGCAGCAGGAGGACAAAGAGGCCTGGGAGTCTCCCGCCGCCAGGGCTGCCCAGGGGCCGGATCTGGGACGCGCTGAGCCCCGAGAGGCACAGAGCCGCCGTGACAGGTCAAGGCCACATCCACAGACGCACGCCGGAGGGTCACAGGGACCCCACGGCAGGACTGTCCTGCTACACGGGTCCACGCCCCGGCGTTCCGTCTGTCTGTCCCTCTCCGTCTGTCTCCATCTCTCCCCCTCTGTGCCTGTCTGTTTCTGTGCCGGCCTGCCTCACTCTGTCTCCACCTCTCTGTCTCGTCTGTCTGTCTCTCAGCCCCTCGGTGTCTCTGTCCGTGTCGCTCTCCCTCCTGGAGGTCACCGGCTCCCGTGAAGCCACATCGTGAACCCACCTGTCTATAAACTCAGTGTCCTGCCAGCAGCAGGTGAGTGAGCTGAGCGGCTGACCCCCAGCCCGATGAGCCCCACCTGCCTGGCTCAGCCCTGGCCAACACCAGCCACGCCTCACGAGGGGCCCTGACCCCTCACGCCTGCTAAGCCTCTCCTGACCCCTGACCTTGGACACCGCAGGACAGTGTGAGCACAGCGCGAAGCTGGGTCACTTGCTGCACGGTGACAGGTACCTCGCCTACAGAGCCACAACCCACTGAAGGAAGCCAAACTGAGCCCACAGACACGGGAACAGACGAAAAACCTGGCGAAACCGGGACAACCGCATGGTCCCAAAGTCCCTCCCACGAAACAGTTATCAATGAGCACTGCATTCCCGACCCCTGGCAGATGCCCTCCGCCACGTGACCACAGGGGGAGCCCCTGGCGGGTGAGTGTGCCCAGGGTCACCAAGGAGCTGGGGGGCCCTGACGCGCGGGGGGCCGGGGGACGTGGCAGGCCGGCCGCACCCCCACCGCAGGCTCTGAAAACAGACACAGCCTTCGGGGGCCAGGCGCTGAGCGGGGCTGGGCTGCCCCCGGTTCTGGGGTCCGCATGTCCATCGCCCCGGGGGGCCCACGCGGCCGCCTGACCAGGGGCGGCTGGAAAGAGGGCGCATGATCTCCTGCCTCGGCTGCTGTCCGCCCGTGACCCACTTTCCCTCCGTCTCCACCGCCAGACGCCACCCCTCCCCCGGCCACCGGTCCTCTCCGGGGCGTTCTTCTATTTTTTCCCAATCAGGGGAGAATTTAGCCGCCCTGCATGTCCCCTGAACACCCCGTTCTCTGGAGGCCGGGAAGGCAGAGGGGCGGGTGCACGGCCTGGAGGCTCCCTCCCTCCCTGGGGTCCACACGGAGGGGACAGCTGCAGATCACAGCCAGCCGGGGCCCCCCCAGGCCCCCAGGGTGGGGATACCGCCGCTCGCACTGAGTCTCCCTGTGAAGTCACCTTTGCTGACGACAACCAACATGTTTCGTCCGCAAGCGTCTCCGTTCCCCTAAGCGTTGAAGAACTACGTATGCCGAGTTAGCGATGGACCAGTGACCGCCACACAGAGCAGCCAGGCGCCGCCCGGGGACGGCTCAGGAGGGGCCGGAGACGGCTAGAGGGCCCCGGACCCCGGTGTCCGCCCTGGTGTTTACGGTGGGGAGGTCAGAACCGGGCCAACAGCCACAGGACCCAGCGTCGACCACCAGGCCCAGCCGGAGCCCGGGCCAGGCTGGTGCTCGGCCAGACGAGACCCTGCAGGGACCGGGCGGTGCTTTGGGGCCAGGACAGCAGCTCCATCCAGGCACTGGGCTCCCGTCTCCTGCGCAGGGTGGCGGAGACACACTGTTCTGTGTTTATTTTGGAACCGAACACAGCGACACGCCTTCTTCTGCTGGATGCCACAGGGCTCGGAAGCAGTTCTAAGGGGGTGGGGGAGGGGAGCGGGGGGGAAGGGGAAACACTGGCCCAGGGGCCTCTGCTGGGAGCTGGCACAGACACGGCCTGCCCGCCCACTCAGCCCAGTGCTGGGACCGTGAGGAGGGGCCTGGGGGGGCCAGGCATTCCAGGTTGGGGAACATCCTCGGGGGGGGGGGCTGGTTCCAGGAAGAGCACTGGGTCCAGACCTGAGCGGGGGAGGAGGCCGGCGGGGCGAGGCCCAGAAGGCACTGGGAAGCACCCACGGGAGCACCCACATGGAGGCCCTCTGCACCGACCCCGGGCGTCCTCCCCCCTCTGCACACTTGGCCCAGCTGGGCTCCCACTGAGTCCCGAGACCCTCCTGGGCGGGAAGGCTCCCCTGGCGCAGAGGGACGCACCCTCCAGCTGTCCCAGGGACCCACCTCCTGTGCATCGGGGCCAGCCCCCCTCCTCCTGGTCAGTGTGCGATGCCAGCCAGGAAGGTCCTGCCACTCCTGACTCAGATCTCATGCGTACGCTTTATTTTTATTTTTATTTTTTATCCCCACCCGAGGACATTTTTGCATTTATCTTCAGATAGAGCAGGAAGGAGAGAGGGAGGAAGAGAGAGAGAGAAACATCGATGTGAGGGACACATCGACTGGTTGCCTCCTGCACGACCCCAACCGGGGCCGGGGACAAACTGCAAACGAGGTACGTGCCCTTAGCGGGAACCGAACCCGGGACTCCCTGGTCCACAGGCTGATGCGACACCCACAGGACAGCAGGCGGGTGACGACCTTAACGCAACTCAGCACAGCAGCTCAACGGCGCACCAGGCACAGAGCCGAGCGAGCCACTCAGCCTGCTCACAGAGTCTGTGTCTGGGACCAGGGACGGGCCTGGCACAGGGAAGGTGCAGAGGTCCCAACCTGGGCTCCAGGCCATCAACAAGATGTCACAGCCACTGCAAATGCGGGTGCAGTGGGACACAGGCCACTGTGCAGCAGAAGGAGGGGCCCTGGCTGGCCCTGCAGCGCCCGCTCTGTCCTGCACTGACCGACTGCACCACCGAGCCGGGCATGGGCCCCAGTGAGCTCACCGACCCCCCCGGGCTGTGGCTCCCACACCTCCCACGGCCTGTTTCCTCGTCTCAGTGGGGCCTGCTGCCCACGGGAGTCTGCTCAGGTGGGTTCCCTGCACGAGGAGGTCACCAGCTCGATTCCCGGTCAGGGCACATGCCCAGGTTGTGGGCCCGATCCCCAGTGTGGGGCATGCAGGAGGCGGCCAGTCGATGTTCTCTCTCATCCATGTTTCTATCTCTCTCTCTCCCTCTCCCTTCCTCTAAAATCAATAAAGGAAAAAAAATTTTTTTAAAGCGGAGAAGGGACACGCACTCTGGGTTCTGACGGGCGCAGCCCTGCACCAGCCCCCGCAGGGACCGGGCGCACCTTCACTGCTGCTCAGGTTTCCCAGCCAGAATCAGGCTCGTCGTGCCTCACGGGTACTTTTCCTCTCTCTGCGACACGGACACCCCTACGCTCCCGCCCCGCAGGGCCTTGGGCAAAGACGCGCTCGAAAACAAAACCAAACAAACATCCAAAGGCCCACATTTACGCAAAGTCAGCAAGAATCTGGTCAAAACAGGGCCTCTCCAATCCACGGGAGTCCCCGGCCCGGCTGCACCGTGTCTGAGCGGATGCCCCGCCTTTGTCTGCAGCGGGGATGCTCCCACGGCTCAGCACGCGGCCCTGGGTCCAGACTGGCTCGCGGCGGACACACGCGCCCTTCCTGACCGTGCGCATCTCTGGCTCGGCCGCACACAGGACTGGCCCCAGCCCGGCCGCCGCCCACGGCGTCACCTTACCATCTCCTGCGCCACGTCGTCCGGCGTCTCCCGCTCCAGGTCGAAGGTGAACTCGATGGCCCCGTTGTCCTTGGGCTTGCCCTTCAGCTTCTTGGGGTCCTCGACCCAGAGCCTCAGGGCGATGGTGGACTTCCGGCCGTGGTCCTCCTCGGCCAGCTCCACCCTCACGCCCGTGTCCTCTGCGAAGAAGGCGTGGCTAAGCAGGTCCTTGATCTCGTACCTGGGGAGGGAGCAGCTGACGGGCACACCTGCCGGCCCGAGACCCACCCAGCTCTCTCCAGACGCGCTCTGCCCTCCAGGGGCACACGCCAGGTGCATTCCCTAACTCCTGGGGAGGAGGAAAACGGACTCCGGGCACATCTCACTGCGTAGTGTTTGAGAGCTTGTCTCTGGTTATGAAAAGAAAACATGGCCGTCTGTGGCTGAGCGTCGACCCTGCACCAGGAGGTCGCCGGTTCGATTCCCAGTCAGGGCACATGCCCAGGTTGTGGGCCTGATCCCCAGTGGGGGGCGTGCAGGAGGCGGCCCATCGATGTTCTCTCTCATCGATATTTCTATCTCTCTCCCTCTCCCTTCCTCTCTCAATAAAACCAATAAAGGAAAAAGAAAAAAAAAAATAAATAAATAAAACACGCCCACGAGACTCCGGGAATCCCGAGACGGGCTGACACCAGGCTCTGCTGGACCAACACGGGCCTGCTGGGGGCGCTGGTGAGCTCAGGCGTCACAAAGATACCTGGCTCCAGCCACCACTGAACGGGACCTGGAAGAGTCCGCAAGCCCCTGTTCAGGGGGCTTTCTGGAAGCTCCTCGGGGCGGGGCAGGGCAGGTGCAGCCGTTGCCGTGGTAACCACTTGGCCCCCAAATCAGCATTCCAAACGCCAGTTCCTCCCGGGGTCAAATCTGCGGTCACCATGGGCTGCAGCCTCCAGTGGCCCTGTGGACGGCCACCACACAGGAAGAGGGGCGCAGGGTGAGGCCACCCTCAGTGAGGTCCACACACGCTGTGGGCCCCTGGGGAGGGCCGAGGTCACGGCCCCGGGCTCTGCGGGTCCTGATCCAGGAGGGGGTCTCACAGGGTCTGCCCTGCGGATTCTCTGACTCTGTAGGGTGTTCCTGCTCTTTCCTATAACGGGGTACAGTTCACAATTCCCTAGTGTTTTTCCTTAAAGAACGAAACATGATAACCTGCAGGGGGGTAGGAGAAAATGCCCAGGGACCAGGACGGGGCTGTCGCCTGAGAGGTGACGGCTGCGGAAAAGGACAGTGATCAACGCTGGGGACAGTGACTGGGTGGGCAGGGTGGAGAGAGAGGAGGGGGAGCGGGAGGGTGCGTCGGGGAGGGAGGGAGGAAGGGAGAGAGGGAGGAAGGAGGACACAGCCCAGACTCCTGGCCGACCAGCTGAGGAGGTGGGGCTGTTCTGGTGCCACCTCTGACTGACTGATCACCTGCAGGGGGCTGGGGACAGGTCCAACACAGGTGCATGGAATATGCACCCTGGAGGTAAGGAGAGAGGGCGAGATGAGACACTTCGGGGAGCCCGGGCCTCGGGGTGTCCTGCAAGCTGGGGGAATGGACGGGTCCACCCAGGACAACAGAGGAAAGGCAGGAGGGGCAGCGCGAGGCCCGCTCAGGCTGGGTGGGCAAGCAGAGCCAGCAGAGGACAGAAGGGGCTCCGGGACAGACCCCAAAGGCGAGAGGCGTGTTCCAGGGACTTCCCAGCCAGCGCGCTGGCACCTGGGCGCCCTCGGCATGAAGCGACCTGCCGGCGGGAGCCGTCTGCACGCCAGCCAGGGAGATCTCAGCGGGAGCGACACCCCAGGCCCAGCGCCCGGGAACTCACCTCTCCTCCTTGTTTTTGCAGATGCACTCCCCGATGATCTCCTTGATTTCTGGGTCGTGCACCTTCTCAAAGCTGGCCGGCTTGATGCCCTGGAGAGGAGAGGAGAGTCACCGGGCACGGAACTGGCCTCTGCAAAGGGTTCTGCTCAGCTCAGCTACCCCAAGAACAGAAAGGAACGCAGAGGCTTGGGGGTGGGAGGGCTGCAGCCGTGAGGTCTGAACACGGAGGGGACACTCGGGGGGGGGGGTGAGGGCACCTGCCCCAGGCTGGCCTCCAGGGCCACCCACAGGTCTTGGCAGCTGGAGGAGGACACGCCCCTCACAGGCCAGCCTTCCTCACCACACCCTGGCTCAAGGTGCTGAGGACAAGATCTGTAGTCACTGCGGCTGACCAAGGGCCACCGGACTCTGGCCCCCTGCGGCCACAGCAGGCTTGGCTTTGCAGGCCCGCTAGCTCACAGGTTTTGCAAACGACTGTGCCCGGCAGTTCCACCATTCAATCCGTGGGCAGCAACCAGGTCGGATGACTGTCAGGTACGGGGTGCCGGGGTGGCCGAGCATCCACACTGACCAGAGACCCAGCGGGGGGCAGCCATGGTGCGGGGGAGTGGGGACCAGACACGGGGTTTACCGGTCATCTGCTGGGACAGAGGGGCTGCCTGAGGGACACCTGGCTTTTAAACGTTGTGAACACACTGAGAGACTCCGCCTTCGAAGGCCTGTCCTAGTTTCTTTTTTTTTTTTTTTCTTTTTATCCTCACCCGAGGACATTTTTGCATTTATCTTCAGAGAGAGCAAAAGGGAGGGAGGGAGGAAGAGAGAGAGACACATCGAGTGGTCGCCACCCACACGACCCCAACCGGGGCCGGGGACAAACTGCAACCGAGGTACGTGCCCTTAGCGGGAACCGAACCCAGGACTCCCTGGTCCGCAGGTGGACGCTCTAACCGCTGAGCCAGACCGGCCAGGGCCTGGCTTCTTTCTTAATGTCCAGAATGGGAAGCATACATTTTCCCACAATAAGGGAGAGCACACCAGAAAGTGTGGGACCCCCAGCAACTCCCACGGCCCAGGTGAGGCCCCACTGTACCCGCCAACCCCCTGACCCCCAGGACGCAGGCCCATCACTGATGGGGGTCGTGTTGTGTCCGACAGCAGACACGGAACCCTGGGCTTTAGGGTCGATGGAGGGGTTCCCCTCGGAGGTGAGATCCCTGTGCATTCCCACTGAAAATGAGGCTCAATTACGCCAGGAGGAAGGGCCAGGGTCCCTGCGGGGCAGGGTCTGAGGAACCCAAGCCCAGCCACATGTGTGCACGCACGGTCATTTAAATCTCTGCAAAACGAGCCCTGGCCGGTTTGGCTCAGCATTTAGAGTGTCAGTCCGCGGACCAGAGAGTCCCGGGTTCGGTTCCCGCTAAAGGCACGTACCTCAGTTGCAGTTTGTCCCCGGCCCTGGTTGGGGTCGTGTGGGTGGCAACCAGTCGATGTGTCTCTCTCACATCGATGTTTCTCTCTCTCTCTTCCTCTCTCCCTCCCGCTCTATCTGAAGATAAATGCAAAAAATAAAAAATAAAATAAATACAAAATAAATCTCTGCAAAACGGAAGCCCCCAAAGCCAGTGAAGAATGTCCCAAAAGAACAAGGCATCGTTCTGAAGGGTTCGTATATCTGGGCTCGTTTGCACGGGGTCGGGGTAGCCGAAAGCCGAGGGCGCGGTGTCCCCGCGGGACCCTGGGTGAGGGCCACATGCTGGAGGCTGGGTCGGCGTGGGGCGCCGCGAGTGAGCCGCCGGCTGGAGCACAAGGGTCACTGAACAGAGGACACCTGGGGGTCAGGAGACACGCTCCCTGTCTGGGCTCCTCAGGGAGGAGGGCTTGGCTGTGCCCGGCTCGGCCCACACCAGCAGGACAGCAGAGAGCCCGGGGACCCTGGCCACGCCTTGTTTCCGGGGCCTAGACGGGCAGTGGGGGAGCCAGGAGGACCGGGGTGGCCGAGGAGCATGTGCGGCCTCAGTCCGTCTCCCCCAGGCCAGAGACCAGAACGAGCGTCCCAAGCTGCTCCTCCCACACCCGGCCAACACCCAGGCCAGGCCGTGAAGCCCTGACATCCTCAGGTCCCTCCACCCCTCCGAGGGCACTGCCCACAGCCCTCTCCTGCCAGCACCACGGGGGGCTGCACCCCCTCTGCGGGCCTCTGACCCACCCCACAGCGCCTCCACTCAGGGCCCCCCTCCTGCCTGGGAGCCTCAGGTGCACTCGGGAGGCACAGAGCAAACAACGCCACTAACTCAGAATCAGAGCCAGAGAGCGACGAGAGCTGTGACCTTCAGGGGGGCTCGGGGGAGCCCGGAAAGGGCATGGTACCGGGGGCGGCAAGAACCAGGCTCCTCGGCAGAAGCAATGAGGGTGCACCCAGGTCTGGGGAGACCGCCGAGGGCCTCAGGCACAGACAGTGACGGACGAGGGCCCCGAAGGGCCGTGGTCCGGTCACCCCACCTGGACACGCCCCGTGTTCCCCACCAAGCAGAACGGCCGCACAGGACGATCCGTCCGAATCAACCTGGGGACACCCCAGGAGACAGGACCCGGAACGGCCCAGAGGAGGGGTTCCAGGAACAGGCAGCCGGGCCCTGGCAGGGGCGCCAGCCTTGCAGCGCGGGGGCCCAGGGGCCGCACGGCACCCCCAGTGTTATCGGGGAGTGTTCCCATCTGGGAACGCCGCGGCCCCTCCTCGCCGGCGCTGGGACGTCTGGGGCACAGTCGCGGGGACGCAGCCGCAGGGCGGGGCACTCACACAGGTGACCTTGCGGTAGATCTGGGCGGCGTTCTGGCACTCCGAGTAGGGGTACTCCGAGGTGGCCATCTCCAGCATGCACATGCCGAAGGCGTAGACGTCCACCGACTCGTCGTAATGCTCCTCGTACATCTCGGGCGCCATGAACTCAGGGGTGCCTGGTGGGGGCGAGAGGAGCAGGGTCAGGGGCACCGGCCCAGAGCCTCCCCGCCTCCAGGGGCCGTGCCCCCGGTCCTGCCATCCTGATCCAAACAGGAACGTTCTGCAGACAGAAGTTCCCGAAAATCCACCTGGACCCAGCCAACTCGCGTGGATCAGGCCACAGAGCTGAGAGGTGCTCACTTCCCAGGAACAGGGGCGTCGGAAACGCTGACGGTGTCTCTCATCGAGGGGGCGGGACACGAAGCTCACCCTCCGTCCACAGGCCAGGTGACCCGGAACAGACAACACCTGTGGTCACCACAGAGCTGCCCGAATGGCGAAAGCCCAGAAAAGCCCCGAATACGCCCAGACAGGCTCACCGCACGGCGGCACAGACGGCCTGGGGCGGCCGGACAGGTGCCATTCACCTGGCAGGTCCCAGGCGGGGGCCAGGGGAGAAACAGCTCGTGCACGCTAAGCATGAAAGGTTTTAAAATAACATTCTCTCCGAGTAAAATACACAAAATGTACCACGTGTGTGCAGGCGGACCCCAAGCATAGCCCGCAGGACTCATCTGGCCGAGGCCGACAGCGGACTTCCCTTAGTGACACGGCTCTGGGTTGTTTAATTTTTTCTGTACAAACGTCTACTTGAAGAATCACGTGATCCTTTTACGAAAAGGGGTCCGACCTGGCGTCTGTTGAGCTACACGCAAAGGAGCACCCCCCGCAGTGGGGCTGCCGTGACCTCCCTGCGACAATTCCAGAACGTCCGCTCTCAGGGAGCAGAGGCAAACCGCACGAGCGAACCGTTGTGTTACAACGTCCCCAGCGGGTGGAGCGTCACCCGGCACACCGAAAGGTTGTGGGTTCGGTCCCTGGTTGAGGCTCGTGCGGGAGGCAACCGATCGATGTTTCTCTCTCACGTTAACGTTTCTCTGTCTCCCCCTTCTTCTCTCTAAAATCAATGGAAATGTGTCCTCAGGTGAGGATGAGAAAAATTCCTCTGGGATGCTGTCAAGCCCTGTAGCTCACGTCCTGAACCCCTAAAGAGCAGGCCGCAGCCCCTCCAGGCTCTCTCCTCGCAAAGCCAGGGGAGCCCACTGCCTGCAGCCCGGACCCCACGGACAAAGAGCGTCCGCAGTGCACTAGGACCCGCTCGGGCCACACACACACCAGTCGCCTGACCCCCCTCCCTGCAGCCGCGGGCCGAGGGTCCCCCTGGAAAGGCTGCAGAGCCCCGGACCCTGTCCACGCAAACACCTGCTCACTCCAGGCCCCAAGTACCTCGGGGGCTCCTTCTGCAGCCCCGCAGCCTGGGGGACACCTCCCCACCCGCCGAGGCCAGCTCCGGAGTCACCAGCCAGAGTCCCCGAGTCCCTGTGTGTTCGGGCCTCCTTCCTGCTCTGAGCGCCCACAGCCCACGGGCGCCAGCCAGGCTCCCCACGCGACCCACAGCCAGGGCCCCACGTGGACCAGGCCGGGCCAGGGTGGGTGGCGGGGCCTCGGGGAGCCGAGCTCACCTATCACGCTCTTGGCAAAGGACGCCCTCTTGAGGGTGGCCAGGCCCAGGTCGCCGATCTTCACGGAGCCGGTGGGGCCGGTGATGAAGATGTTGTCGCACTTGAGGTCCCGGTGGATGATGGGGGGCGTGCGGGTGTGCAGGAACAGCAGCCCCTTGAGGATCTGCCGGCACCAGCTCCGCAGCACCTTGGGCTTCATCACCTTGAAGCGCTTCAGGTACCTGCGGGGGCGCGGCTCGCTGGCTGCCCTGCCGTGCGGAGGGCGCCCCCTGCCGTGGGCCACGCACTCACCCCCCAGACCCAGCGCCCCGAGAGACAGGGGCACTGCCGAGCACCGGGCAGAACGCCCAGCCATCCCGGGCCCCGCACCCCGGCCGAGCCCACCCCGAGGCCCTGGCCGGCCAGGCGGGCGACGTGCTCACGTCTTCAGGGTCCCGGAGGTCATCAGCTCGGTCACCAGCACGATGCAGCGCTTGCCCTTGGCGCTGGACTCCCAGAAGTCGTAGAAGCGCACGATGTTCGGGTGCTGCAGGCCCTTGAGCATCTCGGCCTCCTCCTTGAACCGTTGCCGCTCCAGCTTGGTGAGCTTCCGGTCCTGGGGAGACACACACAGCTGAGAGGCGCAGGCGCGGCCTTCCACGGAGCCTGGGGTCCCCGGCGGGCCGCGGGGTGCTCCCGCACTTCCTCTGGCTCGGGGAGCATCACGGAGGGGAGGACCCCCTGAGGACCCCACCCTGCACAGGGAGCTGGCTTATCAAAAGATCTCTGGCCCTGGCCCGGCCGGCGTGGCTCAGTGGTTGAGCATCGACCCTGCACCAGGAGGTCGCTGGGTCGATTCCCGGTCAAGGCACATGCCCAGGTTGTGGGCCCGATCTCCAGTGGGGGGCATGCAGGAGGCGGCCGATCAACGTTTCTCTCTCTCATTGATGTTTCTATCTCTCTCTCCCTCTAAAATCAATAAAGAAAAAACTTTTTTAAAAAAGATCTGTAGCCCTGGCCCGGGTGGCTCGGTTGGCTGCAGCGTTGTCCCGTGCACCCAAGGGTCACACGTTCGACTCGCGGGTCAGGGCACGTAGCCAGGTAGCGGGCTCGGTGCCCAGTCAGGGTGCCAAAGAGGCAACCGATCGATGTTTCTCTCTCACGTCGATGTTTGTTTCTCTCTCTCCCTCCGTCTCCCTTTCCCTCTTTCTAGACTCAGGGGGCACATATCCTCGGTGAGGATTAGAAAGAAGAGGGAAGAAGGTCTCCCGGAGCCAGAGCAACCTGGAAACCCACGGCCAACACACTTCCTGCCGGAGCACCTGAGGCCTTGCTCCCGACACACCTGCTGGGCCCCTGCCGAGGACGTTACGAGAAAGAGCTGGCAGTGACTCTGAGGGCCTGTCCGTGACGGCAGCAATGACAACCAGAAACCTGGAGAACGGTCAGAGCCCAGGGCTGAGAAGGAAGACCAGGGTGCCGGCCGGGCCCACGTCAGGGCTGGGGACAAGGCGCCCTGCTTCTTGGGCCTGGGCCATCTGCGCCCGACACGCTCGGCAGGTCTGAGCACACTCCAGGCCCTAACCCGCAGGCTGCTCGCCGGCTCCTGCCCCCCAGCCCCCGCCGCGTCGGTCCCAGCAACCTGCTGCTTCCACTTCATCTCACAGATTAACCTCACCTCCACAGACCCCTGTGGCCTCCCCACATCCTGAGCACATGACCCCCAATGCCACCTCCAACCCGGAGCAGCAGCCCACCGAGCCCATGCAGCACGCGCCAGGCCCTCCCACCAGGACCCCAGGGGGACAGAAACCGCTGAGTGTGGGACGGGAGCTGTGAGGAGCTGCAGACAGCACAGGTGCATCTGGACGGATGGAGGGAGAGGCCAGAGCGGAGAGGAAACAGGCCAAGGCTGCCGGGGTCCTTCCAAAAGACCCCAGAGGACATCGGGCCGGATCCCAACCAATCCGGGGCGGGGGGGCCTGGGATCATGGCGGGGTCCTCTGGTCAAGGAGTTCTACCCCAAGAGGCGCTGTAACCTCTTCGGCACTCTCCCTCCACCAGGCCCAGCCCACAAACCCTCAGCCTCTCCACGCACAAGTGGGACCAGCGGCAGGGTCACCAGCAGAGCAAGGGAATACCCGGAGGGGGCCAAGGCAACTTCACCGTGCCCATCATGTCCTCACAGGGAGCCAGGAGGCGGACACACGTGAATAAGATCACGCTCCTACTTCCATTGAAAAGGGACCATCACGAGCTCTTGCAAATCAAAGCTCAACGTTTTATGTTTGTTTTTCAATCCTCACCTGAGAATATTTTCTATTTATCATCAGATAGAGTAGGAGGGAGAGAGAGAGAGAGAGAGAAACATCAATGTGAGAGGGACACATCGACTGGCTGCCTCCTGCACGACCCCAACCAGGGCCAGGGACGAACTGCAACCGAGGTACGTGCCCTTGACCGGAATCGAACCCGCAACTCTTTGGTCCGCGGGCCGACGCTCTAATCGCTGAGCCACACCGGCCAGGACAAAGCTCAACGTTTTACAAATAAGATATCCTGTAATCCAATGAAACATTAGGTACAAAGAGTCAATGTTTACTCTAGATAATAACATGGAAACGTGGACGACTCATCAAATATTTAAGAAAATGGAAGTCAAGCCACAGCCTGAGAGGAACTTCCCAACGCGTCTTTGACTTGGGCCTCGGATGCCGACGGCGGAGAGTCCTCTGACGCAGCAGGGACAACCGAGGACCAGACCTGCGTCACGAAGGAAGGCGCAGGCATCGCCACGAAGCGTAAGAAAAGGCGCTCGACATCCTGAGTCCTCAGGAAACTGCCGAGTGCAACCACGCCCACCAGCAGGGCAAAATCAAAGGGTCCTTCCAGCCGCCGGGCTGGGCTGACACTGAGCCTCTGGCCCCAGGCTGCCGGAAGTGCAGGAGGCACCCAGCTCTAGCCCCAGTCGCCCCCCGCCGGGTACCCACGCAAGACAAAGAAACAGGCAGCCACAGAAGACAGGTGCATGGGGTTCAGAGAGGCTCCACTCACAACAGCCCAAACTCCAGAAAAGGCAGAGCCAACCGTGGGGTGGAAAGCAGAACAGTGCTTGCCTCTGGGCAGGGGAGCTGCCGGGAAGGGGCCGCTGCACCCCACATACACCTGCTCGTCCACTTAAGATGTGTTTTAGCCCGGCCGGTGGGGCTCAGGGGTTGAGCGTCGACCCATGCACCAAGAGGTCGCCGGTTCGATTCCCGGTCAGGGCACATGTCCAGGTTGGGGGCCCCATCCCCAGTGGGGGGCATGCAGGAGGCGGCCAGTCCATGTTCTCTCTCATTGACATTTCCTTCTGTCTTTCCCTCTCCCTCTCTCTCTAAAATCAATAAAGACAAATAAATTTAAAAAAAAGAAAAAGGTGTTTTATTATACGCCCGCTGGTACGCGGTGTCTCCCATGTCAAAAACAGAGTGGAAACATCCGAAAACCACACTGAGAAACATGAGAGACGCATCGGACGCGGAGACCGGGCGAGCGCCCTGACGAGGTCACTGGAGTCCCCGAGCCCAGAGGGACCAGGAAGGAGCATTTCCCCGAGCTGGACGCAGAGCTGTTTAGAATAAAAGCGCGCACACTGAGCCGCGAAGACTGAATGAAAGATGACCCACCACCAGACCAGCTCCATTGAATTCAGGCTCCTGAGGGCTGAGAGCAAGCAGCCTCCTGAAGAGGCATGGGGTTTGTTTTTAATCTGCGGGGGGAGCCCCGCTGGCAAGCAAGGGCATAGCCAACGAGGCAGCCTCCTCAGTGCTGACTCGGACCCGGAACTCCACACCCAGCCAGAGGATGTCGAACCCGGGCCCCAGGACTGATCCTCAGAGGCGACTCTGGGCACCCCAGGTGAACAGTCCCTGGAAGGGGTGTTCCCCAAACACGCTGCACCTGCGGCCGGACTCGACGAGCCCAGCGAAGGGAGCCAGGACTTGGGGCGCCCCCGGCGCCTCCCCGCGGGGCGGCTGGACAATGACACTTCTGTTCCGATTCCCTCCCAAAGGTCTGGTCAGTGATTCCACAGGAAACTCGGAGACAGGCGTACAGGAGACATTGTCTCCGCTGTGCTCCAGCGCCGAGGGAAAGGTTCCCATGTCGTTTCAGAGCAAAAGGCTTGTGTTCTATAAATAACACACCCGAGGACAGCGAGGGGGGCGGGAGGAGCCCCGTGTGTGCCACGGTCTCGCTCTCTGTGACAGACACAGCGGGCGGTGACAGAGATGTCAGGATCACAGAGAAGTCGGACCTTGAATGGTGCCTCTGGGCTGGGGCGGGGGCGGGGCTGGACCCGGGAGGAAACAGGCCTGATCTCAAGTTCTGAGAGGCCAGGCTATTTTTAACTGCGCCACACGCCGCTTCATCATTCGAAAGGTCAGCGGTGTGTCCTCAGAGCGCTGCCCAGTGCCCCCTCGCGGAGCTGGCCCAAGTCCTTGCCAGTGCTTGTTGATGGCTGGTGGGCACCAGGACAGCAGTGACCACTTCAGGAGCTGGCCGTCGTCACCGCGTGGGACGGATTCACTGCCGGCCGTGCCAGGCGGGGGGAGCCCTGATCCTGCAGGACCCTGAACTCTGCCGGAGACGGGTTGTTCTGGTGCCGCGCGAGGGTCGGCCATGCCCCCAGACAGGGTGGGCAGCTCACCCAGACCCGCCTCCCTGCCAACAAGCCAGGGGCAGCCTCAGCCAGCGACTCCCATCCCCCAAAGACGGTGAGAGCCAATCAGATCCCAGAGGACGAGACATTCTGGGCAACACCAGTCTGGTCCCTACAGGAGGAAGTCCAGACAGGTGCAAATGTCACCCGGTCCCAAACATCACCCAGAGCAGAGGCAGCGAGGTAGGGCGGCGTGCTGGGGTCAGGGGGCCAAGGTGGTCCCCTGGGAGAACGACAACCCTGGAATGTAAGGGCGTCTCCCCCATGACCCAGGAGTCCCCAGCTCCACTGGCTGAAGGCCTCGGATCCAGACGGCCACCCTCCTGCTCTCGGGGGGTCTGCGGCCGTCTCCTCTCAGCAAAGCCCAACCAACCCCATGAGGACAGAACTGCCCGGGGACCCCAAGGCCAGCCTGGGGAAGGTGGGATCCACACCACAGGGCAGAAGAATAATAAGGAGCTGGAAGGAGAGGGCCCAGAATTCGCTCGGAGTCTGGGGTGACAACCTGGCCTGGGACCTCTGTCCGGCCCCATTAGGTCACAAGCCAAAACCAGAAAAGGAGACCGGTCAGAGGTGCAGGGAATCGGCCCAGGGCGGGGCTCCAGGTACGCCGTCAGCTCAGAAAGAAGGTGCAGCTCCAGGGACAGAGCTGGCCCAGGACAGGGGCTCCCCGGACCGGGTCAGCCCAGGAGCAGGGCCCTAGGCACGGGGTGGCCCGGCGGAGGAGGCACAGCTCCGTCCCTCCTGACCCTGCTCCTGGTGGCGTCCACAGGCCCAGCTCAGGTGCCAGGTGCTCTCAGGCTCGGGGCTGCAGGTGTGGGCTGCGGACAACCTCAGGGGGAGAAGACAACAGCCCAGGAAACAGATCAACATGCAATCACAGCACCCCTAAAAACAGGGTGAGAGAGCAGGTGGGCGGCGCCAGCCAGGGACACCCCTGGGCCAGGGGAAAGGTTCCCAGGGCCTGGCTTTGAGAAGGGCAGGGCAGGAACCCTGGGAGACAGTACCCCGTATGCAGGTGCGAGGTCGGGGAGCACGCCAAGCGTGCTGTACGCCCACACGGGGCCGGCACCACAGGGCCAGGGCCGTCCTGCCCCTCTCAGGGCTGAGCTCCACGCGGCCACCAGGGAGAGACCACAGCAGAGGGTGTGACATCTCACACTTTGGGGCTGGGACCTGCTCCCTCTAATAGTGCAGTTGTAACAATGACTCACTCCTTTCAAACCCAGGTGCTTTCCTTAACCTCACCTGAGCAACAGAATCTGTGAAATACAGGTGAGTGGTACATGCTTTTTCTAACTCACATTTAAAATAACGGCTCTGTTGCCCTGACTGGTTTGGCTCAGCGGGTAGAGCATCGGCCCGCAGACCAAAGAGTCTCAGGTTCGATTCCCGGTCAAGGGCACATACCTGGGTTGCAGGTTCGATCCCGGCCCTGGTCAGGGTTGTGCGGGAAGCAACCAATCGATGCGTCTCTCTCACATCAATGTCTCTCTCTCTCTCTCTCTCTCCCCCTCCCTTCTACTCAGTCTGGCAAAAAAAAAAAAAAAATCAGTGGAAAAATATCCTCCAGCAATGATTAAAAAAATAGTAAGATAAAACAAAGGCATCGTGCCCTGGCCAGTCTGGCTCAGTGGTAGAGCGTCAGCCCGCGAACCAATGAGTCGCGGGTTTGATTCTGGTCAAGGGCACGTACCTCGGTTGCGGTTCATCCCCGGCTCTGGTCGGGGTCATGCAGGAAGCAACCAGTCAATGTGTCCCTTTCACGTCAATGCTTCTCTCTCCCTCCCACTCTATCTGAAGATAAACAGAAAAATATCCTCGGGTAAGGATTAAAAAATTTTAAAAAAATAAAGTACAGGGATCGTTACTAAAACAAGCAGCTCCGGCTGCTGCCGCCACGTAAGACATGTCCCCCAGCCCTGCCGTGGGAGGCGTGCACCTGAGGGAGGGCCCCGCTGGGCGGGGGCTGGGGTAACACCTCCCGGACAGCAGCCCAGGGAGCGTAAGGCACTCACACACATATCTTCCCTGTCACCGGGGCCAACGAGGTTGTCATTCCCTGAGGAGGACACAGGTCATGTGGTTGGTTATCCAGCCCCTCACAGCTTTTACAAACACTCCCTGGAGAGGGGAGGCACACACACCACCGGGAGCCAGTGTCTTCAGGGGCCTTTGCTCTTTTTTTTTTATCCTCACCTGAGGACACTTTTTGCATTCATAGAGCTAGAAGGAGCGAGGGAGGAAGAGAGAGAGAGAAGAAACATCGATGTGGTAGAGACACATCGACTGGCCGCCACCCACACAACCCCAACCGGGGCCGGGGACAAACTGCAACGGAGGTACGTGCCCTTAGCAGGAACCGAACCCAGGTCTCTCCAGACTGCGGGCCGACACTCTAACTGCCGAGCCAAACCGGCCAGGGCCAGGGGCCTTTGCTTTTTGACGGCCACGCTGGGACCCAGCTCTCCCCTCGAAAGGCACAGCCACCAGCGGCCAGCCTGTCTGCCACCTACAGGAGACAGTAAACCCAGGCGCCCTGGCCCTGCGAGCTGGGATCGGACTACTTTGTCGTCAGCATGCTCGTTACACAGGGCATCGTCTCCAGCACGCTGTAAACACTGACAGTATGTCAATGCTCGGAAACGGTCCCCACGGCACTGGATGGTCCCTCTGGCCGTTCTACAGATACGTGACTAGAACTGAGGTCCGCTCCCACAGAGCTAATGGGACACAGTTTTCCGGAAAGTCTTCACTGACCACCTGGCCACACTTCTCTGCCATGAGACAACGCGTAGGGGAATTTCAGCTTCTTTCTATGATCACGCAGCTCGCAGGGTCAGCTTTTTCTGGACTGTTACCTCGACAAACTGCTAGTTTGCAGTTGATGGAAGAGATAACAAATGGGATGCATCTCTCCCAGCTGTTCTACACACCATCCACGGTGAATCATTACCCCCAGAACGAGGCCAGGCCAGCACGCGTCTCTGCACCGTGGGCTCCGTCAGCCGGCAGATGGGGCGAGGAGCCAGACGCCCCGTGGCAGAGCCCTCCAGGCTCGATCTGAGTGCGTTCCCAACCCAAGGAAGCACCACCCGGGCCTCCTCAGGTCCTATGAACACTGTGCTCTCTGTCATTTGGTCCATGGTGACCCCCATCCCCAGGTTTTCACTGGGGTCTGGATGGGGTCCCCTGTGAAATGAGGTTCGATGGGGGTGGGGATGCACCCTGCCTGCCTGTCAGAGAGACCCCGTCCCTGGCTTGAATGCAGTGGGTCAGTTTTGGGATAGGCCCTCTGTGCGGGACAGCCCTGGGATGAAGGCCTCTGCCCATCCCCCACCCAAGCCATAAGTCATGGGCAAACTGCAGGGCCCTGCCCACCACCCTCACGATGGGGCGCAGACAGGGCCGTTGTTGGAAGCCAACGGATGCTGCTTCCACAGTGGGGACAAGCCAAGAAGAAGCCAAGAGAAGGAAGAGGACTGAGTGGGCGGCAGGCTGCACGTGTAGGGGAGCAGGCAGCCCAGTGGGAGCAGCTGCTCACAGGCACGGCCACAAGCATCCCCAGGAGCGGGAGCAAGCTGGGCAGGCCCTCCACCCCACAAAACCTCCCCCAGGGACCTCAGGCCTCACACAGGCCATGGACAAACTGAACCAGCCCCAAAGGCAGTCTAGGGCAGGGACAGAGTCATGGCGGAGACAGGTTTCCTCCTGACCCGGGCCCTCCCAGGTGGGACAAGGGAACTGCGAGGCCAGGGCGACAGACACCACACAGATGTGGCACCAAGGAGGGCTTGGCTTTTCTCGGGGACACGTGTGCCCTAACCCCAAGTGGGCCAGAGAAGCAGGTCATCATGGTGTGACATGCCCACTGGCCATGCCCTCCTCAGACTACCAAGAGGACATCCAGGACCCCCAAGCAAGAGCATGGGCACTCACCCAAGGTGACCCCGAAGCCCAGCACACACAGGCTGGGCAGCGGCCACCCCTGCACTGATCACACCACATATCTGCTTTCTAGGAAGGGCCAGCTGCCCCACGGGGACCCCTAAAGATAGACGTGGACGCACCAAGGACATGGTCAGCCAAGACAAACACCCCAACCAAGGGTGACACCAGTGGGGAGAGGTGGGAAAGGACAGTCAATACCCCACACCCCCAGGGCCAGGCTGTTGACAGGTCAACCCCTTTGGGGTCGGGCCAGTCAAAAGGCATCACATGGGGTTCAAAGGCTGGGGCACCCCAGGGTAGCAAGGTCCTTGTGACACTCTGCTAAATTCTGTGGACCTTCCCCCAGAAAGCAGACCTCCCTCCCCCGCACACCTCCCACCCCAGAGAAAGCCCAGACCCGCAGCTCGGGGTGCTCAGGAACAGAGAGGTGGGGGACCCTGATGCCCCCTGCTGCGGAAGGCCCTGTCTGGCCAAGTCCTCTAAGTCCCACACCCAGAGAGAAGTTACCTAGACCTCACTGTTCTCCTGTCCAGAGCCCCAGGCAGCCTGAGCAATCCCACCCACAGAGAGCTAAGGGGACTTCCCAGGTCAGGCAGCAGGAGCTTGGCCACCGATGGCCTCGGGCCAGCATCTGCTGAGCAGAGATGCTGCCAGAACTGAACATCCATGATGTCCCCGTGGGGCAGGTATTGTACCAGAGTAAAAGACAGGGGAGTGTCTCTCTGGGCCAGGCACTGAGCCAGAGTGTGTGGGGGTGGGGGGCATTGACATAAACCAGCCCATGTGATCAGGGCCACAAAGGACCTGGGAGCCCAGGGCAGCCTGGGGCGAGGGAAGGCCCTGCGGCTCACATCCGCCCCAATCATGTGACTCCACTTCTTGGTTCGTCCCCAAGTTGGCAGCAAGAGCCCTGGTGGCCCAGTGAAGACTGCACAGCAAGCACACAGCGTACACACACGTGACGAGCCACCAGCTCCGGGTCTGGCTCCCCTGGAAAGAAGGGAGCCCCCACATTCGCACAGTCTCCCTTAGAGCTGTGTCGTCCGAGACAACAGCTATGAGCACTTAACGTGCGGCTAGTCCAAACTGAGATATACTCCAAGTGTGAGACACACTAGATTTCAACACGTCTGCAAGACAGTGCATTAGACTAGAAGCTGAGATGCTGGACAGTCTGACAGGGCCTGCTGAGGACGGGAGGCCGTGGGTAGCCCCCAGGCTTTTCCTCTAGACCAGGACACAAGACCAAACAGTAGAAAATCAAGAGGAAAAAACAGGCAATGGTAACAAACCTCTAGAGGATCCAAATATTGTCGTTTACAGACACAGACTTTAAATGACCAGGATTAGTGTGGTCAAGAAAACAGATGGCAAGACGGATAATTTCACCAGAACTGAAATCTGTGAAATAAGAATCAAATGAAAGCTAGAACGAAGAAATGAAATCAGGGACTTCAATATATGGGTTTGACAGTGGATTAGACGTAGCTAGAGACAGGATCAGCAAACTGGAAGATACGTCAGTAGAAAACACAGAGCGAAACACGCAGAGACAAATGCATGGAAAATAAGGGAACGAGGATAAAAAACTTATAGAACACAGTGAAAAGGTCCAACCTATGTGTAAATGGAGTTTTGTAAGAACAGGGCATAAAGAATAGAACAAATGCAATATTTAAAAATAATGTTCCAAAGTTTTGCAAAACGGAAACAAGAAATTCAGACATAGATTCAATTAGTACTCTACATTCCAAGCAAGTTAAATACAAAGAAAACCACACCAAGGCACGTTACAGTAAAACAAACAAAAAACCTCCTGAAAATTGAATACACAAAGGAAATATTAGAATCAAGATCTCAAAAGGCAGGCAGAGAGGGGGTGGGGGTAGATGGAGTTCAATGTTCTAAGACCTACGAGTTGATATCAAATTTTAATAACCAAGGAAACACGCTGCAATCTCTAGTGGAACCACTAGAAAAATCATAAAAGAATGCATAAGAAGCTTTCTATTTTTCCCCCTCTTTATTGATTTGAGAGAGAAAAGAGAGAGGGAGAGAGAGATAGAAATATTGATGAGAGAGAACATCGACTGGCCGCCTCCTGCATGCCCCACTGGGGATCGGGCCCACAACCTGGGCATGTGCCCTGACCGGGAATCGAACTGGCAACCTCTTGGTGCATGGGTCGACGCTCCACCACTGAGCCACACCGGCCGGGCATAAGAAGCTTTCTAAGTGCAAACCCTACACTGCCCAGAGCCTAGAGCTCCAGCAATGGTTCATCTAACTCCAGGGCAGAAGCACCTGAGACCACACCTCAGTGGTTAGGATTACTACTGCATGCACAGATGTGCAAGTACGTGATGAGATACTCACCCCAAATTACAAACACAGTAACATGAGCACGCACCCGTTACCCTGCAGCACCCCCCCCCCCCATGCCGCCCTGTCCTGCTGTCTAGCCGCACGTACGGCGTCCGGGTGTCCACGCAGAAGCACGACCCTCCTTGTTGCCCTGATCACCTATGGGGAGATGGCACGTCCGTCCTTCCCTGAGACCGGAACAGAACCCCACACCCCACACAGAGCCAGGGCCCAGCAGGGCTCCCTTCCTGCCCCAGGTGACGGTTAAGCCACCCCCTCTCTCATGACTGAGCCCTAGAACAGCTGTCTGGCATCTACAGGGCTTCTCCGCCTGTGATGTCTCACCTACAACAGATGGGAACAGCGCAAGGCCCAGAGCGTCTAGGTCTAACGCCTGTGAACTCACGCGTGGGGGAGCTGGGGCGGGGAGGCCCTCCTTGTGGCCACACACAGGCGGTGAGGCGTGCCCCTCCTCACACCCGCATCGTTCTCTCCCTCAGGCAAACATCCACGGAGGGCCGCTCGCCAAGTCCGCAGAGATGACCCTGAGACAGGACCTCTGCCCCTCGTGCTGCCCCGTGAGCCATGCCAGTGCGTGCGCCCACTCTCGGAGAGGACGCTGAAGCTCAGGGGGCATGCCGCAGGTGGCAGGTCACACGTGAGCCCAGCCCGCCCAGCTCTTGCTGCCTCCAGGTGTGTGCGGGCCTGAGTGTCCCAACCCGTAGGGGCGGGGCGGTGTGGGGGCCTGTCGGACACAAGCAGGCCTCCATCAGACAGTGACAGGGAGGAGCCAGCCCCTCTGGGACCCCGCCCTGCTGACCACACGCTCTGGCCACACTGGGCACGGCAACGGGATCAACTCCAGTGCCTAAAGCCAGCGCCCTGTTATCTCCCCTTCCAGCCGCTGGCGTGGCTGAAACCCAGCAGACCCAGAAGACAGGGAAGGAAATCCCGTTGCTTTGCGGTCCCCTGCAGGGTCTGGGGATGCCCCACCACAGAGCCTGTGAGCAAGGGAGTGAACGAATGAATGAACCATGATGGGGACTGAGAGTGAGATCAATCACTGAGATGAGGGAGGGACGGCAACCTGGCCCAATCCTGCCCAGCAGCCAGGGAGAACCAACCACTCAGGAAGGCCCGACCCAAACAAGCCCACCCACCACACGGCACACAGAACACCGTGTCATGGGCCACACGCCACAGACATCACACGTCATACGTCACCTCGTGCCACATCACACATGACCTGAACTCTGGCTGTGCCTCTCGCTTTCTTCTGTGAGATCAGGGTGACCTTTGTATTATCTTTTCCTGTCCACATCCAAATTCCCTCCCTAAAGAGGAAAGAGTCTTGACCAGCCACCAATGCAAAGAGCAGAGTCGGGCGTGTATCTTGTGTCCCTTTAACAGGCGACGATGCTCAGGCAAAAGGACCATCTGAGGGGCAGGCACCTGGGCGCCAGTGTGAGGCAAAGAGGACGGCCACCACCACAACCCACCAGGATGATATCCCCCTGGGACCAGTGGGCCCCAAAGCCCTCACGACACCCTCATGCATCGTGTGACCCCATAAACCCATCATCACAGAAGAACAGAGATCCTTTGTCCTGTCCCCACGGAGTTGAAACAGAAAAGGGACACACAAGTGTACTGGACTCCCTAAAATAGACAGGCACCCCCAGCTGTAGGGCCTGCCCCACGCAGCATCCCTGGAACACAGGGACACCCCCAGACATAGGGCCTGCCCCAATCAGCATTCCTGAAATACAGGGACACCCCCAGACATAAGGACTGCCCCACTCAGCATCCCTGGAATACAGGGACACCCCCACACATAGCGCCTGCCACCCTCAGCATCCCTAGAATACAGGGACACCCCCAGACATAAAGCCTGCCCCACTCTGCATCCCTGGAATACAGGGACACCCCCAGACATAAAGCCTGCCCCACTCAGCATCCCTGGAATACAGGGACACCCCCACACATAGGGCCTGCCCCACTCTGCATCCCTGGAATACAGGGACACCCCCACACATAGGGCCTGCCCCACTCTGCATCCCTGGAATACAGGGACACCCCCACACATAGGGCCTGCCCCACTCAGCATCCCTGGAATACAGGGACACCCCCACACATAGGGCCTGCCCCACTCAGCATCCCTGGAATACAGGGACACCCCCAGACATAGGGCCTGCCCCACTCAGCATCCCTGGAATACAGGGACACCCCCAGACATAAGGCCTGCCCCACTCAGCATCCCTGGAATACAGGGACACCCCCACACATAGGGCCTGCCCCACTCAGCATCCCTGGAATACAGGGACACCCCCACACATAGGGCCTGCCCCACTCAGCATCCCTAAAATACAGGGACACCCCCAGACATAGGGCCTGCCCCCCTCTGCACCCCCATAATGAGGGATCCTCCCTGGCACACAGCCTGCCTCCCAGCTGGCACCCCTGAGGCAGAGGGACCCCCCCACTGCAGGGCCTGCCTGCTGCCCCGCTCGGCTGCCCAGGGAGGTGACCTGTGGCCTGGCCCGCAGATCCCGGGAAGGTGGCTGGCGGGTGTGGCACTCCCGATGCCAGCGCGTCAGTCCGCGTGGGGCGCACCCATCACTCTGGGCCAGGAGGTCGAAGGGACAGAGAGCCCTGCACCGAGGAGAGTGCCCACCCTCCAGCTCCCCCCGCAGGGCAGCTGGGAGCCTGCACTCATGCCCTCGAAGGCACCCAGCTGGGAGCTGCCCGGGCAGGAGATGCCCTGTTGCCCCCCCAGCCCCTGCCTCACTCCAGAGCCTCTGCCCCCTGAGCACACACGCCGGCCTCCCCAGCACCCCTCCTCCTACCTGAAGCCACAGGCAGGAGCAGTGCAGCCTGGGGGGAAGGGAGAGCTGGGGACACCACTCCCACGAGGGACCCCGGGTGCAGCAGTGAGAGGGTCACCCCAGGCACGAGGGGCAGGAACACTGCCACCCTCACAGCACCCCCTAGCCACCTAGGAAAACCCCAGCATGTCGGCCTCCGACTGTCCTGGTCCCTCCGTGTGCCCGGGTACCCGTGACACCCCCACAAACTGGCGCCATCGCTTCCTCAGCACAGGGACCTTCCTTTCAGGGCCGGGTGCAGACTGGGGACCCATGTACACGTAGGACACAGCCGCTCACAGCCTCCTGGGCTGGGGCCCCCGGCACCCCCCTGACTCTTGGCAGAGCAGACAGGCGTCTGGGGGGGCGCCCTGCCGTCACCCCGCTGCACAGGTCCGGCTCCTCTGCCAGGTACAACTTGTCCTGGGAGCCGCCGCTCCTGGGCAACACCCCAGGAGCGCCACACCCCCAGCCTGCGGCGGCCGTGGCCCGGGGGCTCCACGCGTGGGAGCCGGCACGCAGGGGGGCAGGTGCGGACGGCCTGGGGCAGGGGTCCGTCCGCCCCACAGACACCTACTCCCGCTGCTGTTTCCAAAATGTTTCTCCGGAGACTACAGAGGGTGGCGGAGGGACGCAGAACGCGGTCTCCACGCGTCATCCGCACCCTGAGGCCCCCGTGGGGAGTCGTCCAAGCCTCGCGGACTGTGTGTCTGGAACTGCTCACTGGACGGCTATTTATAGCCGCGAGAAAGAACCGACGCCCCGAGACAGCCTGGGGGTGGGGGGCCTGCAGGCCCCAGGGCAGTCGGGAGCCGGGCTGGGGCTCAGTAAGTCACCCCTCCAGGGCCAAAGGGCAGAGCAGGGCTGTGTTCAGGGCGGAGCGGGAGTGTGTCGGGACCTGTCCTTCCTTCCCGGTGTCTCTGCTTAACGTCAGAAACTAGAAGCAGGAAGTGCAGCGGCCACATCCCCAGCCCGTGCCGGGCGGCAGCCAGGCTGACAGGCTCTCCTCCCGGAGCGGGGGACACGGCACCGACGCCCTCGAGGGCCGCCTTTGGTGTCTGTGCTGTCGTGGCTTCAGGGTCTGCACCCCACAGGCTCACTGCGCACAGAACCCCAGCTCTGCGAAACCCACAAACCCTGACCACACCGCCCACGCGGCTCCGAACAAACAGGGTGGCCGCCCCGACTGCGCAGAGTGGCAGAGCCGACGCCCTCAGGAGCTGGGCACCGGGGCCTCCGGGGCCAGCACCCAGGGCCCGAGGTCCGGGCAGGTGTCCTCAGGTGTGCCTGTCGGGGCTTTTCCAGGTCTGAGGACTCGGAAAGAACACGGGAGACTCCTGACGGCACCTGGGGTGTCGAGGGGGGTTAGGCGTGTTTGGAACGGCCACCCCGGGGAGTCCCGGCCCTCAGCAAGCTCCCAGCACAGCCGGCCCTGCCCCCAACGGGGACGCACCAGGAGTGACCCGATGGGGCAGCCGGGCCGGGCGCAGGCACCATGGGCAGCCCTATGGACCCCTGCAAGATGGCATCGCCCCCACCTCAGCAGACGAAGAGACAGGGCAGGGGGCGGCTCTCGGGGACCCCCAGGAACCGCACGCCCAGTTGCCTCCACAGCATCACCCAAGAAAACTCAGGAGAGGGTACGATGGGAGCCACGCCAGGCCGAACGTCCTCCCTCCCTCCCTGACGGCGCAGGTGCGTCGGGGGCCAGCCGCAGCACCCACTCCCCGAGGGCAGGTGGGCGCACATCGGCCCCAACGCTGGCTCACAGGACAACCCACCCCTGGACCCTGCCAAGCAGCCGCCACCCTCCCTGGTGTCCCAATTTCAGGACACCTAGAAAGTCACCCCCTCCCAGCCAAGTGTGCCGAGCCAAGCAGTGTCTCCTGGGCATGCCGGTGGCATCCCTGGCAAGGGTGAAGCCGGGTCACAGTAGGTGCCAAACCCTGGGATGACTTGCTCACGGCCGCCAGGACAAGACTGAGTAGGGTGAACAGCCCTGACGTCCAAAGAAACGGGGCCCCACACAGCAGGGACAGAAGCGGTCCACGTGGCCTTGAGGGAGCAGAAGAAGCCACCAGGTTGAAATGCCCGGGACCATTCAGTGTCCTCATTTACATAACGCTGTGTGAGGCTCCACACGGGGTCTGGGGTCTCGCTGTGGTGGGTACCCAAGAGGCACGAGGCCTGGGTGCTGCAGATGACCTGTTACTCTGACCACAGGCTTGAGCTCAGCGGCTTCAGTCAGCCGCTCATGTCCAGGCTCACTGCCCTGGGACTCTCCTGTCACCCCATCACTGCCTGACACCCACATGCAACCTGTCACCCACTTTATCGGCCGCCCGGACGCTGCACAAAGTCATCATGTCTCTGCCCTGGCCACGGGACCCCGCCAGGAAGGGCCGTGTCTACCGGACCCCACGGGAAGGTCGTGGCTGCAGGGTCCCACAGGGAAGGATCCACGCACACAGGACCCCACGGGGAGGCCCGCAGGCGAGGTGGCCCCCGGAGCGAGGCCTCCTTGCATGCTGCCCTGAGCCGCTTCTGGGCAGTGCTCACTCAAAGAGTACAAGTCAACACCAAAGATAAAATAAAATAAAATCTGCGCAGGGCCAAAAATACCTCCCCACGGGACCAGGGAGCAGGTGCCAGCTTCCACAACAGCGGTGGTTGCTATGGATATGGGGCTCCCGCCGGCAGAGGGCTGGGGACAGGGATGGGAGACAGGTGAGGGAGAAGGGACAGAAATGGGAAGGAAATGCAGAGAGGGAGAGAGGCAGAGATTGGGGAGAAGTGACAGAGACAGGGTGATGGGGAATGACACTGAGGCAGAGACAGGGGAGGAACATGGATGGGGCCAGACATGGGGGAAGGAGACAGAGATGGGGAGAATGGCTGGGATGTGGGCTGAATGTGGGCACAGATACATACAGAGATGGTGGGGGAGGGACACCGATGGGGAGGGACACCGATGGGGAGGGACACACATGGGCAGGGACACACATGGGGAGGGACACCGATGGGGAGGGACACACATGGGCAGGGACACACATGGGGAAGGGACACACATGGGGAGGGACACCGATGGGGAGGGACACACATGGGCAGGGACACACATGGGGAAGGGACACACATGGGGAAGGGACACACATGGGGAGGAACACACATGGGGAGGGACACCGATGGGGGAGGGACACCGATGGGGAGGGACACACATGGGGAGGGACACACATGGGGAGGGACACCGATGGGGGAGGGACACCGATGGGGAGGGACACACATGGGGAGGGACACACATGGGGAGGGACACCAATGGGGAGGGACGCACATGGGCAGGGACACACATGGGGAAGGGACACACATGGGGAAGGGACACACATGGGGAGGGACACACATGGGGGAGGGATACTGATGGGGGAGGGACACCGATGGGGAGGGACACACATGGGGAGGGACACACATGGGGAGGGACACACATGGGGAGGGACACACATGGGGGAGGGACACCGATGGGGAGGGACACACATGGGCAGGGACACACATGGGGAAGGGACACACATGGGGAAGGGACACACATGGGGAAGGGACACACATGGGGAGGGACACACATGGGGGAGGGACACTGATGGGGGAGGGACACCGATGGGGAGGGACACACATGGGGAGGGACACACATGGGGAGGGACACACATGGGGAGGGACACACATGGGGAGGGACACACATGGGGAGGGACACACATGGGGAGGGACACCGATGGGGAGGGACACTGATGGGGAGGGACACACATGGGGAGGGACACACATGGGGAGGGACACACATGGGGAGGGACACCGATGGGGAGGGACACCCATGGGGAGGGACACACATGGGGAGGGACACACATGGGGAGGGACACACATGGGGAGGGACACCGATGGGGAGGGACACCCATGGGGAGGGACACACATGGGGAGGGACACACATGGGGAGGGACACCGATGGGGAGGGACACTGATGGGGAGGGACACACATGGGGAGGGACACACATGGGGAGGGACACACATGGGGGAGGGACACAAGGGGAGGGGTCAAAGCAGTGATGGGAAGGACAGAAGGGGGTGGGACACAGGGGGTGGGACACAGAGGTGCTGCCAGGGGCAGGAGAGACCCCCTGTCAGGGGGCAGAGAGAAGTGTCACCGAAGCACCCATTGAGCCCTGTCCCTCATGCCCTGGCTCCCTGGCAAATGACCTACAAACACAGACTCCGGGGAGAGGGGGTGCGGAACAATCCCATCTGCACCAGGAGGAAACAGTCTCCCACAAAGGTGGACACGTTTCTGACTGAGCACCGAAGTCATTCTAATACTCCCTGACTCCCCTCACTAAAACTGTCCCCGGCCTGCTGGCTGGGTCACTCTCCATCTGCCGGGAGCAGGACAGCCCTCCAGCCCTGCCCACCCCGGGACACTACCACGATGGCAACGGTGCCCAAGGGAAGGGCCAGGAGGACGCAGGCCCCCTCTCCTCCCTCCCTGCCATGGAGACGCAGCCCTGGCAGGTGAGGGCCCCTCAGCCCCAGCCCTGGCACACATGGCTCTGTGAGGGGTGGACAGGGTCCGTGCACCCCTCCTCCCCAACCCCCAGGGGCCAGGCCTCAGGCAGGAGCTTTTAGGACAGAACCCTGAGTCCTCCTGCACCCCAATCCCGGCCCAGCGACACCTGCCCAGAGCTTCAGCTCGGGGTGCTCAGGCCTCTGAGGCTCTCCCCAGAGCCCCCTCCCCTCCGAAGCCCCCCTCCAGGGCCATGGGGTGCAGCCCATGGAGGCCTCGCTTCCTGCCGCCAGCCCAGGCAGGCATGGGAGCCAGGAGGCTGCCTGCATGGATGGGACCCGAGAGGGACACGGCCAACCTCTGGGTTCATGCTCCTGGCACCTTCCACACAGCCACCAGGTCCCTGAATGCTCTTTTCATGTCACCCCCTCCCCCGCCAAGGGCCTGCAATGGCCCTCAGAGCCGCTGACCAGGCCAGGAGGTCAGTGCACCCCAGTGTGGCTGCAGGTACGCCCTTCCTCTCCAGCACTCACTCAGACACCCCCACCCCAGCCAGCTGCCCCAGAAATCTGACCTGGAGGAGCTCCAAGCCAGGGTGCCACCCGTGAGTCCCCACCATCCCTCACACAGGCAGCCTCTCCTTCTGGCCCTGGGCTGCGCTCGGGGAGGCAGGACGCTTTCCTGTGACTCCTCCAGCAGGCCCCCAGTGCGCCAGCGTGGGTGCCTCCTCCGCGGGCTCTGTGGGGAACCGGCCCCTTGTCCAGCTTCTAGACTACCAAGGCCTCGGTAGTTTCCGCCTCTACATCTCCCTGAGACCCTCTTGTGAAGACCCAGGTGCTGACACCAGGCTCACGGAGGAACTCGGGGTCATCTTCCGCCTCAAAGTCCTCAAGTCAACGGCATCTGCAAAGTCCCTCCGGCCCATAAGCTGCTCGGGCCCAAGCTGGGGCAAGCGGCCACGGGCACCTCATCACCCAGCCTCCTGCAGCCTGACCATTCACCCGCCCCGGGCCTGGACACGACAGCTGCCACGCGGGCTCCCGCGGCCTTCCCTGGGCCAGACAGCGCCAGGCTTCACGCCATATGTCAAGGCAGCGTTGCCAACTCTTTTATTTTGCTTGTTCCTTCTGTAAGGGGAGAAGGAAGGACCGAGTGGGCCAATGTGATCTGCACCCCTCCGCTGCTGCCCACCCAGGCCCCTTGTCCACTGGGCCACACCCCGACCGCCAGCTGGTGTCTGTCCCAGCCCCGCTTGGAACCCCAGCTGCCAAGTTCACCAAGCACGCCCAAGGCTGCAGACAGCGCCTCCCCCAGGCCGGCCCCCTAGCACCCGCGTCACGGGGGCTCTGAGCTCCCAGGGAACCGGCGAAGGGCCGACCAGCAAGCGCAGCCTGCGTGGCCCTCGGGCCCCCACGGCCCAGGCCGCCGCAGGGCTCCGTGAGACACGCCAGCGAGGACCTGGATGAGCTTTCAGGAAATCTCTGCGGCTGTCATCGCGGCCATCAGTAATTATGCTCCGAGTCAAAGGTCTTTTGAAAGGGGCCCGCTTCAACCCCCGCCAAACTGCACCTGCACCGCCCCACCCACAGCACCTCCCTCCCCCAAAGAGAAAACACAACAGACACCTTTTTTTGAAAGGCCACCAGCCACAGAACATCCGCCCTCCCGGTTCCTGCTCTGTCCGAGGAGAAAGCCTTCCCTGCCAGGCAGGGCCCGGCCACACTGCCAGGACCCCGGGCAGTACCCACGGGGCAGGCGGGCCTCCTGCCCGGCAATCAAACCCAGGGCAACACGCAGGCCCACGCAGGCCAGCACAGCCTGTGCGTGTAACCGCCGTGGGCGGGGAGCCAGGGTCAGGCTGCACACTGCCCGCACAGCCCGGGGCAGCCAGACCACGCCGTGTGCCCGGGCAGCCCAGCCGAGCCCACCGGGCCCCGCCTGAGCTCTGAGCCCTCTGCTGTGCAGACCCTACACCCCTGCCTCCTCTGAGACCCTCGCAAGACCCGGGGCCCAGGGTGTGTCCCGATTCCAGCCTGAAGGGCGCGACCCCACTGTGACCTCTGGCCAGCAGCACACCTGAGGCCCAGCCCAGTGACAAGTGGAAAGTTGGCAGGGCGGACTCTGCTCCCCCCGCCAGGCCTCGAGGGGCCCCGCTCTGCTCGGACACGAGGGGCAGGAAGCGGCCAGCAGGCCGGAATGCCGGAGTCACAGTCTCCCTCCAGGAACAGAGCAGGCCTTTGTGTGTTATCATCACCGTCTCAGGTATCGACGGGGCGGGCAGGCCGTCTCAGGCCGACCGACGTGAGCCAAACACCACGCTTCCCGGGACCGCGGAGGGGCAGGGGGCAGGCGGGCTGTGGGGGGCGAGGGTCTGTGTCCCTGTCATCTGGACGCGGAGCCCCAGGCAGGCTGCCCGGCACCAGCTCACCACAAGGACGCAGGCGCAGATCGACGCTCTGGGAAGCCGAGAGCAGGGGTCTCGTGCTGCCCTGAACCCCACATCGACCTCAGCCACCCCTGTCCCTCCACCAGGGACACCAGAGCGGAAACCGCCCAAGAATCCAACAGCAGGTGGATGGACAACAGACTCTAGAGGACCGCGTGGTGGACGAGGGGCCCACTGCAAGCGCCCAGGGGATCCACAGGGCAGACAGGGCGTGGGAGGGAAGCGGGGGTCAGGGGTCGCACCCACCCACCGCCTCAGCTCGGGCAGCTTCACCCCTCAGCAGTAAAGTGACGCCCTTTGTCCTTCAGTGTCATTTTTATAAAACACCATCTATCCATTTCTTTTTTTTTTAATTTTTTTTTCTTTATTGCTTTGAGAGAGAGAGGAAGGGAGAGGGAGAGAGAGATAAAAACATCGATGAGAGAGAACATCGACTGGCCGCCTCCTGCATGCCCCCCACTGGGGATCGGGCCCACCACCTGGGCATGTGCCCTGACCGGGAATCGAACCGGCGACCTCTTGATGCAGGGTCAATGCCCAACCACTGAGCCACATCGGCCGGACTACCCATTTCTTTTTAAAGACTCTCACTATCTCTGTTCATCTGCTTTTTGTGCGTTTGCCACTCCCCCTCAACGCATCCTGTCCTCTGTCCCTGAGGTTAACACTCTGGCCTCTCTGCTAACCACCTTTCCACACACGGCGAAGGCAGGCGTCTGTGGAGAGCCCCCTCTCCCGGGCCCTCCGGGCACCAGGGACGCCACACAGCACACCTGAACCTCACACCTGCAAAGCAGCTACCCGACGAGACCGGAGGAGCAGACGAGCCTCCAAGGCCCCACACCCAGGAGGTGCTGCCCCTGCTGGGTCCATCAGCACCTGGAGACAGACAGCCCCCCAGTCAGCCAGGAGACGGGGGGAGCAGGCCCAGGAGGCCCCAGGCTCACACCCCTACCACTCCCTCCCAGGGGGCTCTGCCCCCCTCTGCACGACTCCGGACCACTCATGGCAGTACCCACGCACAAACAGAGAAGCCACAAGGTTCTCCTTCACCCCGAGGTCAAACCAGACCCCTCAGCTGCCCCCCCACAGCACAGCTCCTGCCCAGCCCCAGGGGACTAACCCTTCCCACCAGGAACTGTCCCTCCCCGGAGTGGAACTAGTGTCGGGTCTGCTCGATGTCCGTGAGAGGCCCAGTCCAGCCTCCACGCCTTCACCCCGAGGCCTGACCTGAACCCCGAAACACCAGCTCACGCAGCTATCCCAAGGAAAACCCACTGGGCTCGGAGAACGTCTGCAAGCCTGAGGAAGGACAACAGCTACCACGAGGGCAGACTTTGTCCTCGCAGGAGCCCAAATGACAAGCCAACCCCCTACCCCATGTCAGGGGTCAAACCATCCAAAGCAGCCCACACCTCAGAAGCAGGTCGCAGGTCCAGTGCCAGCCAGGGCCAGGTGGGGTGCTGTGTACCCCCAGGGCCCAAGAATATGCAGCCACCTAGACCATCCCACGGGGGTCCCTTAGAACTGGCCTGCTCTGCCTACAGCTGTGGCTGTCCTGCCCCAGACCCCAAGTGCCTGCTCCCTGACCGGGAGGAGCGCAGGCTGGCCCACGACACCCGGAGGGGATGAGAAAAGGGCCCCCCTCCGAGGGTCTGTCGGCAGCCGCGGGGAAACCTCGTGCTGATAACCGATCACCCTGTTACATCGCTGACCGCTCACGAGTTAACTCGTGTTTGTTCTTGCATTAGCTGTTTCAATTTTTGAAACTCAGGGTAATATAGGACTATTGTATTTGTGACTCTTCGCCCTGAGGGTCGAAGATGGAAAAGCAGCACAGCGGTCTGTATTCCTGAAGCAGCGAGGGATGGACATCTGCTGGTTCACGAGTGCAGCTCAGCACCCAGCTCTTCCTCTGGTCCTTCTAAGAGCTCCTTACATCGATCCACCTCTTAGGCTTTCAGGGCAACTAGAAGACCACGTTTTAGAAAAAACAGTCACTGGTATAAAAAAAAAACCCAACTAGAACGTGTAAAGTGTGTGTTTCAAAAGGTGGTTGCTATACAGTATACCACGCCAAAAAAATTACTAACCCATATAACATGTATCAAATAGAATATGTAGCAAATGCGTACAAAGTTTCCCTTAAATTCATTACGTATAAAGTATCCTGAAGTTTATTGAGACTGTTTCACTTTCACAAGCGATTACGAAAAAATAGCCGCTGACACGAGATAACTTCTGCGCGGAAATGCCGCTCAGCAATGTGTCAAGTCCCCTTCGGTCGGCCACGGGTGTTGGTAAAAAGGCTTCACGGTGACAGTCCTCCCAGATCCAAGCACACGGAGCCCCTCTGGACCCAGCAGGAGTCCCAGCGTGGAACCCCTGCCCTGCTCCCACCTCTCGCTGCTCTTCACGTTGCAGCGATTCTTCCGAGAGATGAACTCACTCTCCTGCTGGCAGCTCCTCATTAAACAGACTAACTCCTCGGAACCTGCCCGGGCAGGTGTCAGCGTTTGCTGCTGGCCCCTCTGGCAAGACGGCTCTCGGGCTTGAAGCAGCAGCACCGTGCCCACCCTCCCTGAGGGCCCCTGGGCCCTGGCAGCCAGGCTGAGAAGACACACCCCACGGTCTCAGCCCCACATGTCTCGGCCTGAGGGTCATGCTGGAGCCTGGGGGCCTCACTCACCCCCCACGTGGGCTCAGGACGAAGCCGGGGCAGGGGGGGCCACAATAGGACTTGGAAAACAGACAGGAAGGCTGGTACCACGGTGGAGACTGCTGTGTCTCAGGGAGACTGGGGGCACTTTTCTTTGTCAGGTTGTCAGCATCTGTCATGCCCATCATGTTCCTAGGAACTTATGTCGCTGAAAAGGTCCCTCATGAAGTGGCCTCCCCATCCATTGCCCCCCCACTACCATCCTCACAGCCCCCACTCAGTGGGGGGGTCCAGGGCCGGCACATGAGGGGACCTGGCCCTCTCCTCACCCACTGCCCCCATCCTGGGATGAACAGGGGAGAGGTGCCCCTTACAGGCAGCAAGGCCTGAGGACAGCCCCCTGGAGGTCAGGGTCCTCCCGACTGCAAGTCCCACTGCAGGGCCCCTTCTGCAGAAATCCAGGCGGCCGGCCCCAGGAGCTCCGGGGCACAGCGTCGGGGTTTCAGCGTCATACAGGCAGGAAGGACTATTCTGTGCAGGCGCTCAGGCTCAGGAAGGCAGGAGGCATGAGCTCCAGGGGGGCCACAGCTGCAGTCCGGCCTCCTAGCAGCACCCCAAAGTGGCCCAGGTCAGGTCCCGGCTCTGCCACTGACTGTCCACTGGGAGGGCGCCCGACGCGATTAGATCTGTCCTTCCACAAAGCCTGGGTGATTCCAACAGGATCATCCCCAGATGCGGAGGTCCAAGGCGAGACTCCAGCCAGCATTGTCTGCAGGGGGCCAGCCCGGCATCTGTGACCCTAACCGGCACCACCCCAGCACCCCTGCAGAACGCAGCCCGAGCGTGCTTGTTCTGGAACCCAGACAGCCCAGGACGTGGCACCCGCAGGAGAAAAAGGCCGCAAAAGGTTCACAAATCACGACTGGGGAAGGGCGGCTGTTCAGATTAAAACTGACCTGAGCCCAGCCGGTGTGGCTCAGTGGTTGAGCGTCGACCCTGCACCAAGAGGTCATGAGTTCGATTCCCGGTCAGGGCACATGCCCAGGTTGTGGGCCCGATCCCCAGTGGGGGGCATGCAGGAGGCGGCCCATCGATGTTCTCTCTCATTGGTGTTTCTATCTCTCTCTCCTTCACCCTTCCTCTCTCTCTAAAATCAATAAAGAAAAAATATTTTAAAAAAATAAAAATAAATAAAAACTGACCTGAGAGGCAGATGCATGGATACAATGTATCGCTGCTGACTGGGCCCTGGACCCACAAGGGGGCACAGTCCTGGTCAGACGTGTGGCTGGCAGCCGGCGCGCCCTGTGGTTTCGTGGGAAGACACCCTGGTTCCTACAGGAGGCGCTGCAGGCGTGCTCAGGGCGAGGTGTCGATGGACCAGAGCAAAGCACATGCGGGCAGAGACGAAGTGAAGGTGGCAAAATGTTACAAACCGGTGAGGCCAACTTTCCGTTTTTCAAAACAGAAAGTTTGTTGAGAAATAAAAAGTGGACTGCTGGCAGAGGAGACAGCTTCGATGAGGAGAGAGGAGAGGGTGGGGAGGCAGGGTCGCAGGATGGGAAGGGGATCCCCTCCACAGCCTGGAGAGGGGAGGGGCAGGGCGGAGGGGCAGCGGCCCCTGGCGCTACCAGAAGCCGAGGCAGAGAAGGGCCTCACGGGACACTGGCACCGGCAAGACCTTGGGAGGATGAGTTAACCAAGACAGAGGTAGGCAGGCCACTCACCCTCCCAACAAAACCCGCTATGCCCCACTCCAGAGAACAGCCCATAACCTACCTGTGCCTTTCCCAGGGCCCCTGGCAACCCCTAACCAGACAGACCGAGAGGATTACCAGTAAACATTTTCCTTTATAGATTAAAACATGGACACCTCCACCTAACCTACCCACTTACTTCCTGTTTGTGAATGTGGGTGTGATGCCTGGAACCCTGGCAGCCTGTCTGTGCCCTGAGGCAGTAAGACTGGGGACAACCCCAAGAGGCTGAGAAAGGAAAGAGCTGTTTGTCTGCGACACTGTAGGGGCACCAGGGCCCTCGGCGGGCCATCTCCAAGTCTCTGATTCTGGGGATAATCAGTTGTGCTTTGCTTAGTCACACTTGGCTCGTCGCTAAGAATCTTCCCTGCACACTGGCTCCGGAGCAAGCATACAGAGCCAGAGAAGCAGGGGCCTCGGGAAAGAGCGTACACTGGAGGGCGGATGGGGCCTTCCAGGGCGGCTTCCGGCCTGAGACAAGCCGGCAGTCTCAAGGGCAGGGCTCGATTTCCACGTCTAGCTCCAAGCACTGCCAACTCCAGCCGTACTTGCGACAGAGCCAAGGCATGCCCTGGGGACATCTGTACCTCTACCTCCAGTCAGCTGACACGCCACTCCCCAGAGCCCATCCTGGTCCCATGAGACTGGGAAAGAAAAGGAAAGGTGGAGGGGTGCCTCCCACACCCACCCCTTCAAAAGCGTCACAACACAGCAGGTGTTTCACAGCCTCGGAGAACTCCCACAACAGCCCCGCCTGCCTGCCCCAGCCCTCCCTCGGCTTTATGCAGCGGCCCTTTGAACACACCTGAAAGGTGACAATCCAGGGGAGAGGCCTGGGGCATGCCACCAGCTGCTGTCTTGCTCTCAGCTTCAATATGACCTGCCTCACCTGAGCCTCCTCATCGGGGAAGAGTCCCGAAACCTCTGCAGGTGGTTCTGGGGACCTGATGAGCTCAGCGCATCCTTCCTGCCTTCCCCACCTGCGTCCTGCCCAGGCCGGCTGGTGGTCACGCAGGACAGCCCTCTGCAAACTGCCGGGACTCGGAGGCGCCAAATCCCTCGCCCAGCGCCCCCACCACCCGCTGGCTCCTCTGCCACGTGTCTGGGCAGGGCTCATGGCACATCTCTCATTTCTAAAGCCACGGTGGAGACCTCACTGCCGAGCACTTTGGGACATACACCAAGCTCGAGGCGAGGTGGGCGGGAGGGGACCACCTTCCCCGGGCCCACCCGGCACCGAGACCCCTGGAAGCAGACACTCTAGAACCAAAAAAAAAAAAAAAAAGATTTTAAAAGCAGTGACACCCTTAGACTACAGCTGTGCTTATAAAAAAGATAAATGTGTGTATGAACAGTCTTCAAGGTAATATACAAAAGTAGTAAGTTGTATTCACCTGGATGACGGGTGTGTGGTTTTTTTTTTCATTTCTGCAAACTTCTTTTTTTTTTTTTTTTTTTTATCCTCACCCGAGGACATTTTTTCATTTTTTGTTCAGATAGAGTAGGAGGGAGAGAGGAAGAGAGAGAGAGAGAAACATCGATGTAAAAGGGCCACATCGAGTGGCTGCCACCCGCACAACCAACCAGGGCCGGGGACAAACTGCAACCGAGGTACATGCCCTTAGCGGAAACCGAACCCGGGTCTCTCCGGACCGCAGGCCGACGCTCTAACCGCTGAGCCAAACCGGCCAGGGCTCTGCAAACTTCTTAATGGAGCCGTTACACTGTTTGTTTTTTAGCAGACTATTTCTCAGAGCAGTTTTAGGTGTATGGGAAGACCGAGCAGAAAGTACAGTTGCCACAAATTCCCTCACACACACACACACAGCCTCCCCTATCAGTAACATCTCCCATTAATGTGATACATTTGTTACAACCGATGTGCCAATATTGATACATTGTTACAAACTAAGCTCCACAGTTTACATTACGGTGCTGTACCTTCTCCGGGTTTTGACTGGTGTAGGACACGTACGCACCATTATTTTCAGGGCCAGCCAAACCCCTGACAACCATTATTTACTGTCTCCCATAGCTGTGCCTTTTCCAAAATGCCACAGGATGTAGGCTGCTCAGACGTGCTTTTCACTCAGCAGGTGCACGTAAGGTTCACCCGTGTCTTTTCGTGGTTTGACAGCTTTTTTTTTTTTTTTTAATCACAGAATAATATTCCACTGTCTGGGGGCAGCAGTCTGTTGAGCGAGTCACCTACCGAAGGACATCTTGGTTGGATCTGAGTTTTGGCAGTTGGGAATAAAGCTGCTAGCAACATCCGTGTGCAGCGTTTTGTGTGGACATAAGTTTCCAAGTCCTCTGGGTCGACGCCAAGGAGCGTGACTGCTGGATCGCATGGTGTTTGTTTTGTTATATAAGGAGAAACTTTCAAGCTGCCTCCCAAACTGGCCGCACCATTTTCATTCCCACCAGCCGTGAGACTTCCTATTGTCCCCGTCCTCGTCCGTGGTCGGGGTTCGCACCCTCCTGATAGGTGCGCAGTGGTGCTGTTCCAACCTGCAAATCCCCGGGGATGTGCGAGGGGAGCACCCATTCATGTGTCTACTTGCCGTCTGAATATCTTCTTTAATGAGGTGTCTGTTAAGGTCTTTGGCCCACTTTTCTCATCAAGCTGTGTTTTCTCGTTGAGTGTTAAGAGTTCTTTGTCTGTTCGGGGTAGCAGTCCGTGACCAGGCATGTGTTTGGCAAAGATTTCCCCCAGTCTGTGTTTCTGTTCACCCCCCGCGTGCCAGCACACTTCATCATCTTCCCCAAGCTCAACGTAGGGTTGTGCTTTCGGGCCTGTCTCCTGCAGTGCTGGACCGAAGGCCTCCCTGCACCCCAGGCCGCCTCGGTTTCTCCTGTGTTCTCCTGAGAGGGTCACAGTTTCGCAGTTAGGTCTGTGATCCATCGGGAGCTAACCGCTTGTTGGCGTGACCGTCCCTCCCCGCGGCACTGCCCTTGCTCCTTTGTCCAAAGTCGGTCGGCTACAGGATGGGGGTCTGTCCGACTGTCCCAGCACCGCTTGTTGGCGTGACCGTCCCTCCCGCGGCACTGCCCTTGCTCCTTTGTCCAAAGTCGGTCGGCTACAGGATGGGGCCCTGGGCTCTCCGGGCTGTTCCGGGGATCTGTCTCTTCTCTCACCAACACACAGTCCTGATCCCTTTTCTTTTATTCTTTTCCAAAAACACTGAGTGTACGTTATTAAAATGCTGACATAACGTAGGAATCAAGTCTCCGGGGTAATCTCAGAATCCAGCCGTCCCAGGAACAGAGCAGATCTGGAAACTCTGGAGCAAGAACACACGCTGCCACCCCTCCGACGGGCCGTGCTCCGCTCTGAGCCCACCTCCTCGGGGCCCTCCGCCCAGCCCACAGCGCCCACGTCCTCTGGGCCACGGCGGAGCCTCACCTGCTTCCTGACCCGGCTTTCACACGCCCTCGCCTCACCTGCAGCGAAGAGGACTGGGCCAGGTGCTCGGCACCTGCAGGGGGGCCGCACCCCAGGGAGCCTGCAGGGAGGCCCTGCACCCTGGTTCAGCTTGTCCGCTCCAACCTCTGCCTCTTAAAACTGTACAGGGGGAGGAGCCTGGGGCGAGAAAAGGTCCCTGTGCTCTGTGCCAGTGCCAGACACACTCCTCGGCAGTCTCCACGGCCCCTCCGAGGCTGGCTGGCACGATGCTCGCTGCAGACGGGTAAACCGAGGCTCACAAAGGCAGGCGCCTCCCGCACCCTCCCTGCTGGGACGCTGCGGGGCGGGGGTCTGCATGCAGCAGGCCTCCTGCTTCTCGGGTGTCTGCGTGCCCGGCTGCAAGGCCCCCAAAGCCCTCACCGTCACCGCAGGCCGATGCCCGCACCCCCTGCCACTCGGCCAGGGTGGACCACAGAGGAGACCCAGGCAGGCGGCCCAAACCTCTGCCGGACCAGGTCACATTCCCGTCCACCAGTGACACCGGGGCTCCGTGTCATCACCGGGTGTCATCCAGCTCAGGCCTGAAGCCGGCCACAGGCCCCGAGATATGGCTACGGTCACAGAGGGCCACGCGTCCGCCGTTCAGCAAGCTGGTGGCAGCGGCGGGCGAGCCCACCAGCCCGGGACCGCAGGGCAGGCTCCCCACGCGCGTGCCCCTGCCCCCCTCCCGCGGCGCCCCCCCCTCTCCGTGAGGGGTCCAGCTCGCTGTGGTTCCCTGGATGAAACCAGAGACACATCAACACTGCTGGCTGAGTCAATGAACCATCCCACCCGCACTGCTGAACTCCGAGCACGGGACCCGGCCTCCAGAACCTTCTGGAACACCCGCCCTCTCTCTTCTTAGCAATTCTTTTCTCACCGCCATCGTGTTCTGACCCACAACCGTCCAGCAAGCTCCCCCACCTCAGAGTGAGCCCCAGCCACCGCCTGGAAATGGCACGGGGGTGGGGAGATGCCCACGAGCCCTCCCAGGGAGTAAGGCTGTCTGGGCCCTAGTCACCTGGCGATTTGGCCCTGAATACGGCTCAGCTGTCGCCCCAAAATCAGGGCCTCCGAGGACGCCCAGAGAGGCACGCAGTCGTTCTCAGCGGTGCCTGCTTCCAACAGGGAAGAGCCCAGAGCACCTGGTGTGCCCACAATGGGACCCACAGCTCGGGCTGCTCGTCCATCACCACTGACCACGCCCACCTCGCCAACACCCCTCGGGCAGCGGCACCCCCGTTTCTGCGCTGGCAGGGGCGCGGGAAGCGGTCTTCACAGGCCTCTGGGTGGCGGTGCCAACCCTTCTCACCCCCAGACCAGAACGGTGGTGCCCACGTCATGGGAAACAGGCTCAGTGTTGGCATCCAGCTCTTCAGGGATCAATCAGAACAACAAAGCAGGGCAACCACCTGCCAAACCGACGAGCCCTTCTAAGTGCCCTGCCACACACGCCAAGTACCATCCCCTCCACCAACCCCGCCCCCCTACAACAGCTCCTCGGGCTCCCGGGAAACCAGGCGAGGCCCTTGGGGCCCTCTCAGCCTGGCCGAGGCGCCTGGCACCGTGGGGCGTGCACCAGGCCTAGGAAAGGCCGTGCTGCAGGGGCACGAGCAGGTGCGTGAACTCGGTGGCACCCACACCAACGACAGGCAGACCTGGCCATCCCCTGAGGACCATGCGTGGACCAGTGCAGTCAGCAGGACCACACACAGCAGCCCCCAGGTGCATCACCCACCTCCAAGGCAGATAGGCGAAGGACACAGGCGTTTGGCGGGGGGCAGGCAGGCTGGGAACACGGTGCCCTGTGGCCACACCACGGAGACACCAGCAGGTCACACATCATCAGGTCCCATGGTCCCCACATCTGCAAGCTGCTCCCCAGCCTGGAGCCCAGGGCATCACCATCCCAGGGGAGCCCGGCCACCTCCAGGCAGCAAAGGACAAGCAGGCTGGTTTCATGGCGGCATTTGGGAGACCCAGGGCCTGAGTGGTGGGGCTCAGCCCCCGGGGCACCCTGAGAGGGCCTACAGTGCTTGGGTGGGAGGTCAAGGACTGACCCCTCCGTCATGACGTAAAATGACCCTCGCCCTGGGCGTGAGCCCGGACACCCCCATGGGAAACAGAGGTTCCAGGTGGGAGCCCTCAGGAACAGCGCCCAGCCCTGCAACAGCAGCTCACAGCAGCCTTCCGGAGAGGAGGGAGCCGAGAGGGCTGAGACCCCGGAGGCAAGGGGCCCCTGGCAGGACGGGCAGCATCAGCGGGGGGACTGAAAACAAGGCTCTCCAAGAGGGGAGACAGTGACCGGAGCCGCCCGGACCGGCGGCATCGGTGCTGCAGACTCAGGGCCGAGGAGCCCAGGGCCACGGACAAGCCCCACCTGCCTGAGCACTGCGGGACAGGACGGGGCCTGCGCGGCACCAGCCGTCCGAAGAAGGACACAGAGACGTGGGAAACACACGCCAGAGCGAGGGCGGCGATTCTGGGTGCGCCCGCACTTCTCGCGCTCTCGAAACATGGACTGATGCCAGGAAGCGAAGTTCGTTCCAAAGAAGAGACAGGAAGTACTACTTTAAAATGGCTCCCCCAAAATATCAGTGTCATCTCCGGACGTCTGGAGAACTCAGCAGGCGACGCAGCTCGTCGCGACGAGGTGAACACGCATGGCTGTCTCTGCAAGGCCCTGTCAAGACTCGCGGGGAAGGAAACTGGAAGTCATGGGGAGCCGATGTCCTCCAAGCCAGACGTACTACATCCAGAAATGTGGCTTGGCCTCCCCTTGGCAGGAAACCCCAGCAAAAGTGAGCAGGTGGTACTGTCTGTTCCGGGGGAAGCCAGCAGGTGCCAACGCCCCCCGCATCCAGAGGGTGAGAGAATTAAACAGACTTTGGAGGGTGGGATTTCCGGGCATCCCCAAGCTGCTGGCCAAGGCCCTGCTGCAGACAGGGAAAGGGTCCACGGGTGGAGGGATCCTGCATGACGCTCCCTGCCCTGAAGGCAGTGCTCCAGGCGACCCGCCCTCCACTGGGCGGGAGCCCGACACCCAGGCCTCCTGGGGTCCCCGGGGGGCAGGGGAGACACCTCCACACTGTGAAGCCCTCCCCAGGCACAAAGCCACACCACCACCCATCACGCTCTCCCGATGCACAGTGGTCCCAGACACCCAAACCAGCTTCCGACCCTCCACACCCCTCTCCTATCCCAACGGCCACGCTGGGCTGGGGCCTCCTCCCACGATACTGCAGTCTCCCTCTTCCACCTATGTCCTCACCGCTGGCCTTGCGGGGGGGGGGGGGGTCCTCAACAATGAAGTGGGGGAAACAGCAGCCTCCTGGTAGGTGAGGAAGAGGCTGAACACACAGCAGGTTCTCAGCTGTCCTGAGCGGACTGCTCTCAGCCCACCGAGAAGAAGGCAGCTGACCCCCAGTGCCCGAGGCCCATGCTAACAGCACCCTGTTACTGGGAGGAGATACAGGGACGGTTTCCCTGCTGCCTTGCGACTCCCTGTAACTCCTGGTCGAGGAACGTCACCAGACAGAAAGCCATCTCCAGTCTTTCCGCGACCACCCAAAGCCCAGGACAAAAGACCCCTGGACTTGAGCAGCCTATACCTCTGTGAGCTCTGCTCTGGGACCTGGAGGCAGAACCAATTTCCTGGCCTCAGAGAACCTCCTCCTCCAAAGGTCACAGCACCTGCAATGCCTCAACCAGGTCACCAGAGTTCTGCTGCTGAGGTCTAACCCAGTTCCTGCCTGCTGCAGCAACCCCACTCCCGCCCTCCCCCCCGCACAGGCATTTCCCAGGGGAGCACCAGTGGGTGCTCGGGCCGCCTTGCCAGATCACTTGGCAAGAGCGAGAAGGTGGGACAGCATGGCTACTCTCTAGAAGCAGGAATCCTCCTCCCCCGATTGCTCCTCCCCAGATCTCTCCTCTGTGCATCTCAGGCAGCAGTGATGCCACTTACTCCCATGCCTTCCCCAGCACACAGCAGGGACCCCAGGCCCCCTCTCAGCAGGGCCATGAGGAGGGGAGCTATCCTCCTGAAGTATTCCCTGGGACACCGACAACCAAATCCCTCTTCTGAGCCAAACAGGCAGGCGGCCCGCAGTGTGGCCAGCAGCCCTGCGTCAAGCCTGGAAGGCCCGGCTAACTTTACAGGGTGCTGAGGTAGGCTTACACCCCTGAGGCCAGCCCCATGCTGGACAGCTGCCCCCACCGAAGACGGAGGCCAGTAAACACCCGCTGTGACAGGCATGGCCTGGGCTTGCACGGCTGGCCGGGGCGGCTCGGGTTACGTTTTATATAATCTTCCAGGACCAGGACTGACACAGCCAGCAAAGGGCACGGTTATGAAAAATGCATGTCCAGAGCCTTTGCATCTCAAAAAAAAAAAAAAAAAAAAATAGCCACCACCTGTATTTTGCATGATTTGGTTTTAAGACCTCGCTCCCCACTTTGGGAGCAAATGGGCTTTGGGAGCTCCAAGAGGCCACCTCCAGGCCTCTCCCACAGGCCCCAGGGCCCACCAGGCCTCACCTTAAACAGACCCTGGGCAGAAGAAGCCCCTTAGGAACCCCAGGCCAGCGCACCTCCACCTTGCAAGACATGGGAAGGTGCTCCTTTAAGAGCAGCTCAGAGTCCCCAAGCCCAGGACACAGGGCCCTGCTTCTGCAAAGACACCAGGATCCCAGCAGCCTGGGTCAGGACAGCCTCAGAATTAGGAGTTAGGAAGGAGGGGCACTGACAGACACACCCTCCAAGTGCTCACTCTGCCCTCTCCAGCATGAGCCGTGCTGTGCCACACTCAGATGCCACACACCGGGAGACCCCATCTCCATCACCCAATCTGCACCACACAGAGCCAGCCCTCACCCCGCCCCCACACAGCCGGCCCCCCACACAAAGGTGACACACCGCTGGCCACCGGCTGTCTAAGACCGGGTAAGGCAAGTACAGGAACACCGACACGCAGGCGCGAGGACGCGCTCCCCCACCGCCCACCTGCAGCGCGCGCACCCCTCACCTGCAGCTCGCACCAGGCCACCTCCACCCAGGTCTCGGTGTCCAACCCCTTGTACACCGTCTTGAAGGAGCCGCGGCCCAGCTCGATGTCGAACTTAAGGAAGCGGCCGTCCAGGGAGGTGGCCACGGCCTTGAGGTCATCCTCGTCGTCCTCCTCCTCCTCGGGCTCGTCCCGGCGCACCCGCCCGGGCTCCGGCCTAGCCTCGGGCGCCCCCGCGTCCTCCTTCCTCTCTGCTGCCGCCTCCTCCCGAGGCCCGCCGTCCGGGGCGGGCGCCAGCACCGGGTCCAGGCCGGGCTCCTGCGCACCCGCGGGCTCGGGGCCAGGGTCGCTGGGGGCGCCGGGCGGTGCGGCGGGCGCGGCGGGTGCCGCAGGCGCGGCGGGCGCTGGGGCAGCGGGGCGGCCGCGGGCGCGCTCGGCGATGAGGCGGCGCGTCTTGCAAAGCAGCAGCACCCGGCGCTGCAGCGGCTGCGGGGGCTGCGCGCCCGGCGCCTCGGCAGCCTCCAGGCCCGGCGGCTCCTCCTGGTCCGACTCCACCACGCTGCGCCGCAGGAAGCGCTGCGGCCCGGGCCGCGCCGCCCGCGCCCGCGGCGCCCCCGCCGGTTCCGCCATGCCCGCGGGCCCCGGGCCGCGCCCGGCCTCCGTCAGCGCTCCGGGGGCGTCTAGGCGGCAGCCATCGCCGTCCATCTCTGCGGGCAAGGACACACAGGCCCGCGTGAGCGCCCCGCCGCACCTGTCCCGGCCGCGGGATGAGACAGCGCCGCCGCAGGGCCCGCGCCCTGCCCGCCCTGCCCGCCCCGGCCGCGGAGGGGCCTGCTGGGCTGTCGCTGGGGAGGGGGCTGCATACGTGCCCGCGAGGCCCGCGTAGGGGAAGGAGGCCGTGCCCGGCTCAGCCCTGGGAAGGGCCTGCCGCGCTGTCCCTAGGGGCCCCGGGGCAGGCTGCAGGGGGGACTGGGAGGCTGGGGGAGAGGGAGGAACCGGCCAGGCAGCGGCTCCACAAAGGACGTGCCCGGGGCGCAGGAGGGGCGCATGAGGAGGGGGCTGCGGCGCGGCGCGCACACAAAGGAGGCGGGCGGGGGGGCTCAGAACTCACAGGGCGAGCGGGCGCCGTCCATGCCCACGGCCTGGCGGCTGGGGCGGCCAAGGCCGCGCTTCGGGCCGGGGTCCGCGCTAGGGGCCGGGGTCGCTCTCGGGGTCGGGTGGTGACGCGCTCCCTGGTGCCGCCAGCTGCGGGGCCGCGCTCCCGCGTGCTGCTCCGGTTCCGCGCGGCTGCGCTCCGCACCGCTCCGACCGGCGCGCTAGGAGGGCGGGGCATCTGCTGCCGGCCCCAAGCCGCGGGGCGGGGCCTGGCACGCCCACCTGGCCTCTGCGCTCGCGGCCACCTGCGGGCCTGCTCCCAGGGCCCCTCACAGGCCTCTGCCGCGCCACCGCCGCCCGCGGGCCCGCAGTATTCCTCAGCTCCCGCTCCCGCGACCCTCCTGGCCCCCGAGGCTCCTTGGACTCTCTTGCGGGGCTGCTGACCGCGGAGGGCCCCTGTGTCCCCAAGAAGAGGCACCGGCTCACCGCCTCACCTAGCATAGCAAGGGTGCCAGACCTCTGAGCCCTGTGCCAGGGCAGAGTGGGCAGGCTAGAAGGCGAAGGTCCGGCGCCAGTGGCCCCCCCGCCCTGCCCCGCCCTTAGGAAGAGCTCAAGAAGATGCCTAAGCCCCATCCCCACCCCATCAGGGCCTGAGCCTGGCTGAGGGGTGGAGTACCCTTCTCTCGCTTCACCAGGATCCGTCAGGACCTCACCACCTCACCAGGAGGGCGAGCACTGGAGTCGTAATTCCCATTTTGCAACTGAACAAACCGAGACCCCAAAGCTAGAACTTGTCTGCCCTAAATCCCAGAGCTCCTAAGACGGGCTGAACTGAAATGTCAGTGGGGAGGGGCAGGGCCCCTTGGCCTACAGCGTTCTTCCTCACCCACCCCTGTTAAATGGCACCTCCCCCTCTTTCCAGATCTCCCCCTCCCCCTTCGTCCTCTGGACTGCCACAGACATGTCCTTCTCTTGGGCATCTTGAACCTGATTGCAGAGAAACTGCATGCAGCAAAGGCTACGCGCCTAGTCTCCCAGCCCCACTCACCTGTCCTCCTTCTGCCTGTGATGTGTCGTCACCCGCCACCTTCCAGGGCAGGAACGGAGGCAAGGGAAGCAGCTGGCCCAGGGGAGATGCCGGGCTGTTCTCACGCTGGTCCCTGCCCCTGGCCTGACACACTGTCGGGCACACAGAACCGTTCAGACATGCGCTGTACCAGGGCTGCTGGACCTGGCGCCTTTGGCACAAAGGAACTCAAGCAACATCAGACCCTCACAATGAGAGTGGGATTGGGGTGCCAAGCTGAATTAACCGAGCAGCAGGACTGTCCAGGGTCCCGCGGGGTGCTGGGGGGCGCTGGAGCCAGCAGAGACCCACGTGTGAGGGCCAACATCTCTTCCGAGCTCTGCTCAGTGACACCAGGCAGAGCGGGGAGAAATGACACCACGGACATGGGCGGGGGTCGCAGATCCGACTTCTCCTCCCGGAGACCCGTGGTTCCAGAGTGCTGGCACTGGGCGGGGCATTCGGCACACACCTGCTACACAGACTTCAGTCCTTCCATCTGCTCTGGGACAGGCGCCAAGCTAGAGTCCAGGTGCCTAGGCCTGTCCCGGGGAAACCGAGAAGGGGCGGAGCCACACACGTCCCAGACGGACTCACCGGTGCAGCCTCCCCTCTGCTCTCACTGGGCCCCGCTGGGGGGTGAGGGGCAAGCACATGGGGTGGACACCGTACCCGCCCAGTGATGGAGGAGACGGCGGGCCAGCCACGTCATTGACTGTGGCCGCTGTCCCCCACAGCTGGCAAAGGTACAAAGTATGGCAGCAGTACGCCCACACAGCACAGGGCAGCTCAGAACCTGGCAGAGCAGGGAGAACCGGAACCCGCCCTGACAGTGCTCCGTGTACGCTCAGCCCTCCGGCGTGAGTTCAGGCACCCTGCTTACATGCCTCCCGCGACAGAGAGCTCACCTCCTCTGCTGACCCGTGACCACTGGAGTCCACAGCTAAGCAAGTGGAGAAGTCCCAGTCCCCTTTGCAATACACCTTGGACTGGGCTCTGGTACAGGTCCTAGGATCCCGGGAGGGGAAGCCCGAGGCATCCTTGGGCAGACCTTGGGACTGGAACTTTGCCAGGATTGCTGTGTGTCCTCAGGCAAGTCGCTTGACACCTCTGAGCTGCCGTCTCCCTGGCTCTGACAGGGAGAATGGGCACTGCCTGTCTGCTTTGCTCGTTGTCTGAGGCTTCTGTGAGCTGACCCTGCAGAAGACACTCTACAAACCGCCTGCCCCAGGCCCGTGATGACCGCACCTCTCTGCTGCCTGGAGCGGCCATCTCAATGGCTGTCAGGCCGAGTCACAGATGAGTACATTGAGGCCCAGCCCAGAGACTTGTCAACTTTAAGTAGCTTGTTCAAGGCTACCCTCCTACCCCCAAGAGTTGTCACCCTGGCTACCTAAGACTCCAGTGCCAGGGAGCCCCCAGTCACCCCAAGTCCAGTCTGCCCTGGTGCCCAGCCTGGTCATGACACGGGCACTTCCGGGGCCGGAACCCAGCCATGTTCTTACTTTGCTCATCTGTGAGATGGGCGTAACGGTCGCGATCAGCAGTGTTGGGGTGCAGTCAATGTCGGGGTGCAGTCAGTGTTTGGCAGTGTCGGGGTGCAGTCAGTTTTCGGCAGTGTCGGGGTGCAGTCAGTGTTTGGCAGTGTTGGGGTGCAGTCAACGTTGGGGTGCAGTCAGTGTTCGGCAGTGTTGGGGTGCAGTCAGTTTTCAGCAGTGTCGGGGTGCAGTCAGTGTTTGGCAGTGTCGGGGTGCAGTCAGTGATCGGCAGTGTCAGGGTGCAGTCAGTGATCGGCAGTGTCGGGGTGCAGTCAGTGATCGGCAGTGTTGGTGTGCAGTGTTCGGCAGTGTTGGGTGCAGTCAGTGTTCGGCAGTGTGGGGTGCAGTCAGTGTTCGGCAGTGTGGGGTGCAGTCAGTGTTCGGCAGTGTCGGGGTGCAGTCAGTGATCGGCAGTGTCGGGGTGCAGTCAGTGTTCGGCAGTGTCGGGGTGCAGTCAGTGTTCGGCAGTGTCGGGGTGCAGTCAGTGATCGGCAGTGTCGGGGTGCAGTCAGTGTTCGGCAGTGTCGGGGTGCGGTCAGTGTTCGGCAGTGTCGGGGTGCGGTCAGTGATCGGCAGTATCAGGGTGCGGTCAGTGTTCGGCAGTGTTGGGGTATAGTCAGTGTTTGGCAGTGTTGGGTGCAGTCAGTGATCGGCAGTGTCGGGGTGCAGTCAGTGTTCGGCAGTGTCGGGGTGCGGTCAGTGTTCGGCAGTGTCGGGGTGCGGTCAGTGATCGGCAGTATCAGGGTGCGGTCAGTGTTTGGCAGTGTTGGGGTATAGTCAGTGTTTGGCAGTGTTGGGTGCAGTCAGTGATCGGCAGTGTTGGGGTATAGTCAGTGTTTGGCAGTTTTGGGGTACAGTCAGTGATCGGCAGTGTTGGGGTGCAGTCAGTGATCGGCAGTGTTGGGGTACAGTCAGTGTTCAACCAAAGTTCACTCACGGAGGCAGAGAGGGAGGGGACAGCCCCCGCCTGTGCTCACACCAGGCCCCAGAAGGCTCGCCAGTAGGAAGGGTGAGGTTTGGCCTTGCCCAAGGGGTCCAGTGTCAGGTTCCTCCTCTGAGTGAGCGGGCAGCCCAGGACAGGCTAGTGGTCAGACCCAGCGCAGCCGGGCCACCTCCTTGAGCCCTCCCACAGGCTGGCTCACTGGACCACCGTGTGGCGCTTACCCCAGTCAAGGCAGGGAGCCCATGTCCTCTGGGTGCTCAGGTCCCACAGGGGTGAGGGGTGGTACCAGGGGGGCAGAGTGGGAGGTGGCAGGAGTGTCCTAGGGGACAGCCTCTCAGGGACCCAAAGGAAGGATGTAGTGGGGGCGAGGGGACAAGCACAGGGGTGGGGGTTGTGTGTGGCTGGGAGGGCAGTTCTGGGCCCTTCCACTCTGACCACCTCCCCTGCCCAGTGGGGCCACAGTGCTCTAGACAGTCCCCACTCTGTTGTTCTTTATAAGTAATACGCTGATGTAACATTTTCTCTACTCCACAACTTTTTTTTTTAATTTTGATTTTTAAAATAACATCGTTACACCTGGCCGGTGTGGCTCGGTGGTTGAGCATCGACCCATGCACCAAGAAGTCGCCTGTTCGATTCCCGGTCAGGGCACATGCCCAGGTTGTGGGCCCGATCCCCAGTGGGGGGCATGCAGGAGGCGGCCAGTCAATGTTCTCTCTCATCGATGTTTCTATCTCTCTCCCCCTCTCCCTTCCTCTCTCTCTAAAATCAATAAAGAAAAATGAATAAATAGAAATAACAGTAACATCTTTATTGAAGCATAACTCACATACCATAGAATTCACTCTGTTAAAGTGTACAACTTGGTGGCTGTTAGTGTCTTCACAGAGTCATAGGACCGTCACCACTCTGGTTCCAGAACGTTTCCGTCAATCCAAACAGACACCTGTCCCCGTCCGCGGTCCCTTCCCACCCCTCAGCCCCAGGCGGCCGGCAGTCTCCTTCCTGTCTCTGAGTATTCGCCTCTCCTGGACTTTCCTCAGTGGGATCTTCAGTGTGTGGTCCTTTGTGACCGAGTTCTTCCACTCCGCATGCTGCCAAGGTTGCAGCTGGTGCCAGTACTTCCTTTTTTTTTTTTTTTTAATCCTCGCCCAAGGGCATTTTTGCAACCGAGGTACGTGCCCTTAGCGGGAACCGAACCTGCGTCTCTCTGGTCTGTGGGTGGACGCTCCAACCGCTGAGCCAAACCAGCCAGGGCACTTCCTTCCTTTTAATGGCTGAGTAATATTCACTGAACGGATAGACACTGATTTTTTAAAAGCATGTCCTCACGATAGAGAACGTATCAGACAGAAAAGGCGGAAATAAAGTTTTTCGGGGGTCCTTGTGTTGCCATCCGAGTGTGGCTCCCAGGGCACGCCCTGCAGCCGGCTGCGTCTGTGGCTGGCAGCAGTCCCCTCGGGAGGGTCTCAGCAGGCTCGCCGCAAATATGTGAACTGCAATTCGAACCGTTTTCTCTTATGCATAGTTATTATTTAATTTTACTCAAATAGGTTCACACCACATGCAAAATCATAATCCTGTTTGGCTCGGTCCAGAGAACACGGCTTCAGCCCTCAGGTGTCCTGGGATGCACAGGTGTTTGACACCCCTCCCAGCATCCTGCTGGGGCAGCGGGTGGGGGGCAGGAGAGGGGGTTGCCATCAGCCCCCAGCCTCCACTGAGGCTCAGCTCCAGGCCCCCAGAATTGTTTTTAATCGACACAAGTCTTAAACATGTTTTATTTTTCACCCTGGCCAGTTTGGCTCAGTGGTTAGAGTGTCAGCCTGCGGACCAGAGAGTCCCGGGTTCGGTTTCCGCTAAGAGCACATACCTCGGTTACGGTTCCTCCTCGGCCCCAGTTGGGGTCGTGTGGGTGGCAACCAGTCGATGTGTCCCTCTCACATCGCTGTTTCTCTCTCTCTCTTCCCCCCTCTTTCCCTCCTGCTCTATCTGAAGATAAACGCAAAAATGTCCTCGGGTGAGGATAAAAAAAAAAACACCTGTTTTATTTTTGCCCTGGCTGGTTTGGCTCAGCAGTTAGAGCGTTGGCCCGAGGACCAAAGAGTCGCGGGTTCGATTCCAGTCAAGGGTACATACCTCGGTTGTGGTTCAATCCCCGGCCCTGACTGGGGTCGTGCAGGAGGCAACCAATCGATGTGTCTCTCTCACATCAATGTTTCTCTCTCTCTCCCTCCCTTCCGCTCTATCTGAAAATCAAAATTAAAAAAATGTTGTATTTTCATTTTCTGCTGAAGAGTTTTAGGAAGAACCACTAAGACCACTCAGCGGTCATTCCAAGCCGGCCAGCGGCCTGAGTCGTGGGGGCTGCAGCCCAGTCTCCCCTGGGAACAGCTGGGGGCACCAAGGTCGCCTGCATGCCTCACACCAGCCTGGGACCCTGAGGCAACAGCAGTCGGCCCAGGAGCTGGAGCGGTTCACTCGCCCTGATGTCCTCTGTGGTCACGCCGGCCCTGGCTGCCCGGTCTCTTCTGGACTCGGACAAGAGATGGGGCGCGGCCTCTGCGGTGCTCACAGGGGGAGGTGCCGGCGTCACCACCCGAGACCCGCTGGCGAGCCCCTCTCAGCATCCCAAAGCCAGATTCAGGTCGGTGTGCACACAGAGGGTCATGTGGCCCAAGGGGCGTGCATCGCATCATGAAATCGGGGGACGAGCGGAAGAAAGCACGAACCATTGTCCACATTTTAACCTCCCCTTAAAGCCCCAGGAATTTGGCCCAAGGCTCCTGAGAACCTGCTGGCCGTCCACAACGGGAGCGGGGTGCTGCGCCCCGTGGGTGGTGCCGATCCCCAAGTCGAGCTGCTGAGATAAAGACAATGAGCCCAGCTGGTGTGGCTCCGTGGTTGAGCGTCGACCCATGCACCCAGAGGCTGCCGGTTCGATTCCCGGTCAGGGCACATGCCCAGGTTGTGGGCCCGATCCCCAGTGGGGGGCATGCAGGAGGCGGCCATCGATGTTCTTTTTCATCAATGTTTCCATCTCTCTCTCCTTCTCCCTTCCTCTCTCTCTAAAATCAATAAGGGAAAAAAAATGTTTTTAAAGACAATGATGGTGATGGTGTGTGCCCAGCACTGAGCATGTCATCATAGGGACTTCGTGCTCACCCTGCACTGTCTTGGAGGTGGCCCTGTCATCAGGTGGAAAGGAGCAGAAACCTCAGCAGCCAGGACAGTGGGCCCGGAGAGGAAGAGGCCAGCTCACCCTCAGCCCACTTGCAGGCCCGGCTGTCCAACCTTCTTCAGGCCCTCAAGGCCGGTCCCTGCCCCTCAGCTTCATTAACGCCAGGGGCAGGTCCTTGGCCAAGCTGGGACGCGCCCCTCCCCCAGCACCGGCTAATCAACATCTCCACGTGCGGCCAGGGGGCCATGGAGGTGCTGGGAGGAGACCGAGCGGAGAGAAGGGGTCTCTTCCTGTGTCTGGTCACCATCCACATCCACTGGACAGAGGGCACAGAGCGCCCAGCATCCCTGGCCCCACGCTGGCACACAGAGCCTCAGAGAGGAGTGTGCCGAGCCGCCACCCCCCACCCACTGGGCCCGAGCACCCCCTGAGGCGGCCACCCCGGACGCTGCAGGCTTCCTCCGCCCCCGCCCACGTGCAAGCTGCTGCCCGGGCCCCACAGTGCCCGCTGTGCTCCCTGGCTCGCCGGCCCGCAGCTGTGCCTGGTGTGTGCCCCCCACTGGAAGTGCCGCAGGGGTCCTCGCTGCCGAGTGGACGCTGTGCCCGTCTCAGCTCTGGCTCTCCTCTTGATTCCAAACTCCTTCCTCTTTGGGGTTCCACCTTCATGGACAGGGAAGGGGTCAGGATCCCCCTTAATTCTAGTCTGACCTCAGGCCCGACATGTCCCCGCACTGCCCTGCACGGCAGCCCCCACCCGCGAGGCCCCGAATCCGGGGCCGTGTTCTCTTCTTGGCCCTGACGGCTCACACCCCTCCCCCTGGCGCCACTGCCCTCCATAGATCCCATGGGCAGACGGGCACCGGCTTCCTGGAAAGCAATTCAAGGTTGGAGGAGTCTGAACACACGTCCCTACCCTTGGCCTCAGCAATCCCCCTTTGGAGACTTGTGCACTGAGTGGCCCGCTCGGCGACCAGAGGTGCGCACAGGTGTTCGCGGAAGGGCTGTTTGTAAGAGCACGAAGGACGCGAATTCTAACTGGAAAACGCTTCCGTCAATGACGCTGCTCCCGCACAGTCCATCGTGGCGAAGGCCTTCCCATGCCACGCACGGCGTCGTGCCATCCACGGGAGCAGCGGAGACCACGGAAGGCGACAGCGATGGAGGAAAACAGAAGGAGATGCACCGGAATGTTGGGTGGAAGCTGCTGCTTTTGTGCATTTTCCTGCATTTGGGGCAAGAGGTGGCTACGCCTGGCTCGTGGCCCGCGTCTTTGGGAAAGGGGTGCGCTGACAGACACGGGCGATGAGACGAGGACGCCTCGGGGAGCAGTCTGGAGGCACGGGCCCCGCTCAGGTCCTGGTGCTACCCACTGTCCATGCCCCTTGACCTGTTAGTTACTTTTACTGTTGTGATTTTTTTTTTAAATCCTCACCCGAGGACACTTTTATATTAATCTTCAGGTAGAGCGGGAGGGAGAGAGGGAGGAAGAAGAGAGAGAGAGAAACATCCATGTGAGAGAGACACATCGACTGGTTGCCACCCACACAACCCCAACCGGGGCCGGGGACGAACCGCAACCGAGGTACATGCCCGTGGCCGGAACCGAACCCGGGACTCCGCTCTGTGGGCCGACGCTCTAACCGCTGAGCCACACCGGCCCAGACTGCTTTTACTCTTTCTGAACTCCAGCTCCTGACTAGTCCCTGGGCAGCGGCGGCACCCCCTCCCGAGGGCTGTGAGAGACTCTCCGAGGGATGCCGGGGTTCAGCAGCCAGCAGGCGGACGCCCGGTGGCCGTCCTGCACTCTGGCCAGCTCTTGCCTCAGGGTCTGCCTCCTGGCTGGTGGGACCCACCGTGAGAAGAAATGGCCCCTGATTCAGGAGAGCTGTCCAATCCCCGTTTCCCCAGGGACGGGGAGCTTTGGGGGTCTTGGTGACATGTTCAGGATCACAGAGCCAGCGGGAGGGGTGGCAGGCCTGGGGGTTACGTGGGCAGAGCAGACAGAAGGCGCGTGGGAGCTGGGCTTGGCCGGGGGTCCTCGGACCTGAGCCCATCCCACAGGCAGGGCAGGCTCTGACCAGCTGGCGGCTTGGGGCTCGCAGGGGTCTCTCTGTGGTCTGTGCAGCCTGGCGTGGTGGTGAGAGCCACAGAGGTGCCCTGTCGCTCTGAGTCACGGCCAGCAGGAGCGGCTTTCCCACGGCCTGGAACACCTTGCCCGACGGTGGGGCTCTCTAGCGGGCTCAGCCCGAATTGCCGTGCCAGCCCCTGAGGGCACCTCCTCACTCAGGCTAAAGAGGTGCCCGCATGACATAGCGTCATCGACACCTGCCAGGCCCGCGGAGCCCTGGCCCGGAGCACACAGGGAGGCACGGCACAGCCCACCCGGGCAGCACAGAGGCCCCCGGGGGAGGGAGACCAAAGGTGTTATTTCTACGGGGAGACACAGTCCGCAGGCTCAGTCTACTGTATGCATCGTATACACTCACAGTGGCGCTGTCTGAAAAGTGACCGAACAGGGGATGTGGGAGGTGAGCCACTGCACTCGGGTGAACACAAGGCCTTTCCTCAACCAACCAGCACACAACCTGCTCTGTATGTTTCCGTTTGCAGACAGCTTAGTTGAGATACATTGTTAACTCATTAGCATGGAGCTCTGGTGCGGGGCTGGGACTCCGGCGCTGGGGAACTCGGCTGTGGGTTTCCCAGCCAGCCCATCCCGCTCTCGGTGCTCGGGAACACCAGACGGGACTTCAGGTCTGCAGCTGGGGCCCTGTTAACCCGCAAAATCGCTAACAAAGGCCAACAGATGCAAAAACGGTGATGCAAAGAGATTGTGAAAGGGATACCTGTCCACCGTCTGGGAGCTGGGACCAGAGGCGGTGAGCGTCATCTCGGCCACCCCCGCTGGGAACACGCAGGGCGGGCGACTCAGCTGTTCCTCGCTCCCTGCATGTCCCCCAGTGACCTTGAAAGTGCAGCAACGACGGATTATGGGGTCACAAATAAATGTCAGTGAGTAGGTGAGTTCCCACCAATAACGAGCATCAACTGTGTACACACCCATATAAGAGATGGATGAATTCAATTATATGAGACAAAGGACACATTTTTTTAATTCATAAATTGCCCCCACAGCCCTGGTCAGTTTGGCTCAGCAGTTAGAGCGTCGGCCCACGGTCCAGAGAGACCGGGGTTCAGTTCCTGCTAAGGGCACGTACCTCGGTTGCGGTGTGTCCCCGGCCCCGGTTGGGGTCGTGTGGAGGGCGGCCAGTCGATGTGTCTCTCTCACATTGCTGTTTCTCTCTCTCTTCCTCTCTCCTTCTCGCTCTATCTGAAGATGAATGCAGAAATGTCCTCAGGTGAGAATAAAAAAAAATTGTCCGCACAAATCAGTAAGTAAAGACCAACAACCGAATAGAAAATGGATAAGCCATGGAAGCAGAGAATTAACAGAAAAAAAATACAAATGCCTCATAAATACCAAAAAGAGGCAACTTTGCTCGTAATAAGAAAACGCCCAGTTAAAACTATGAAAATCTTCATGATACCACATTTCACTATCAGATTAGCAAAATGAGAAACTCTGAGAGCGCCAGGGGACGGCAGGGGCAGCGGTCCACCATTCATACAGACAACAGTCACAGATGCACCTGCCCATTGTCAAACAAACTAAAAACATCTAGAGGCTTTGCTAGAAATAAATGACAAAGATTTATTCAGCCAGCCGGTGTGGTTCCATGGTTGAGCATCGACCCATGCACCAAGAGGTTGCTGGTTCGATTCCTGGTCAGGGCACATGCCCAGGTTGTGGGCCCGATCCCCAGTGGGGGGCATGCAGGAGGCGGCCAATCGATGTTTCTACCTCTCTCTCCTTTCTTCTCTCTCTAAAACCAATAAAGGGAAAAATATCTTTTTTTAAAGTTCTTATAGTAAAAAGCATATTCTTGCGAATATCAGTTCTACAGTCTTAGCCCTGGGATCAGCCCAGGACGGTTATCAGCCAGGTGCCAGGGGCTCCGTCTGGTCACGTCTGTGGTCTGGGGGGCAGATGTCAGGTGGAGGTCCGGGTGAGTCCTTCCGGGGACAATTAGAGGGTTCCCTGGAGGTCCAGAGGTATGTCCAGACATTGACCAGGACTGGAAATTCAGAAGAGTTCAAGTTCCCTGGCTACTCAGACTAGAGGGAAGCCTCTCCTCCAGCCTCGACCTTCACGATGTGACTAATCGCACAGCTGGGCTCAAGTGGTTCCATTTCACGGATTCTGTCTTCGCTCTTTCCTGACCGTGACCATGAGGAGCCACCCCGGGAATTCACCCAAGCGTTCCACACCCACACTCAGGGACAGAGCGGTGTGCTGTCCGTGACTCCTTCACCCTGTGCTGCTGGACAGCCCCTCTGTATCCTTCCGTTACGTGGCTAAAGGTGGCATCATCTCCACATCCCACTTCCCCCAATGTCGGAGTGAGGCCCTTCGTGTGTCTGGTGGTGACCAGTTTGCAGACAGACATGCCAGCCTCGGGCATGCCCCCGGGGGAGGGGCTGTGCATTGGCCCCTGGGCCAAGGTCCCTGGACGGGCCAGGCCCAGTTGGAGGTTCTCAGCTCATTCCCACCGAGACCACCCCACACTGTCCCACCCCGCAGGGCAAAGACCCCTCCTGCACAGGGCCAGCGGCTGGGGACACCATGTGCCATGTGGACACAGGGGGCCCTCACACAACACGGACAGCCCTCCATGCCGTCTCGGGGGGTGGCCCCACACCCTGCCACACTGACAGTCACTCTCTGGGCTGGGGTGGTCCAAGCCCTACACACAAGTCCTGAGGTTAGGTCCCAAGACCACCCTATGAAGCAGGAATTGTGAGTTAATCCTCACCCGAGGATATTTTTTCCATTAATTTTTATTTATATTTTTTAATATTTTATTATTTATTGATTTTAGAGAGAGAGGAAGGGGGAGGGCGAGAGAGATAGAAACATCCATGAGAGAGAACACTGATTGGCCGCCTCCTGCATGCTCCCCACTGGGGATCGGGCCCACAACCTGGGCATGTGCCCTGACCAGGAATCCAACCGGGGACCTCTTGGTGCAGGGTCGATGCCCAGCCACTGAGCCACATCGGACGGGCATGTGGGCATTTACTTGAGAAAAAAGATCCCAGCAGCTGTGGGAGGCGAGGGGCTCGTCATTAATATGAAAAGGCTCACGTGAGTCCATGTAGATGGAAAAGCCCAAATCTCCCCCAAAAAGAATGCCAAGGACACGCTCAGACAGAAGGTCGCGGAATGCGCCGAGCCACTCGGTCTCGCGGGGGCATCTCCACGTGGCGTGAGCCGCCCTGGTTTTCCCAGTGGGGCCTGGAGCGGGCAGAGGGGTGCGGCAGGGCTGCGGGCGCGTCGCTCACACTGACTTCTCCCCTGGACTGCATTTGGGGCTCCACCCCAAGGAAGGCAAAGATTCAGGCCCAGCGTCGCTTACCTCGGAGTTACTAAAATGCCCACGTGGGGAACAGTCCAGTGCCGGCAGCAGGACCGGGTCCCCCTCCGCATCCTCCGCCGTGGGCGGGACACCACGGCTGCGGCGGACTCGGACCCTCAGCGCCGGGGCCCAGGCCCAGGAGAGCGTGCGTGGCTGTCACGGAAACTCAAGGAACAATGGTTAGAACAGCGGAGAGAGAGTGAAGTCGGAAAGGGTGCTGTGAATCCCGGGCTGCAGCAGCGCACGTCTGGGCGAGTCACACATTTCCTCTGCGCCTTCGCGTTTCCGACGGCAGCCACCGCAGCCCCACGCAGCCCCACGCAGCCCCACGCCAGCCCCACGCAGCCCCACGCCAGCCACGGCCGCCCCACAGCATCCCCACGCCAGCCCCAGGCAGCCCCACGCCGCCCCACGCCAGCCCCACGGCCAGCCCCACGCCAGCCACGCCAGCCCCACGCAGCCCCACGGAGGCCCCACGCCAGCCACGCCAGCCCCACGCCAGCCCCATGGCAGCCTCACAGCAGCCACGGCAGCCCCACGCCGCCCCACGCCAGCCCCACGGCCAGCCCCACGCCAGCCCCACGGCAGCCCCACACAGCCCCACGCCAGCCCCATGGCAGCCTCACAGCAGCCACGGCAGCCCCACGCCAGCCACGCCAGCCCCACGGCCAGCCCCACGCCAGCCCCACGCAGCCCCACGCCAGCCCTGAGCCAGCTGCTGGAGCGGAAGCTTATGCCTTTGTCATTGTGATAGATTTTGCCAAAGGGTCCTGGGGGGGTGGCACCCATCTGCCCGTCAGCCAAGCAGCCTTGCCCACGCAGCTCGTCCCTCCCCAGCCCCTGGGGCGCGTCCGTGTCTCCGTCAGGCTGAGCTCAGCCGCCCAGCGCCCCTGCCAAGGCTCCGCCTGGGGTCCTGGGTCTGCGATGCAGTGCAGGACCCTCGGTCACCGGAACGAGGCCTCCCAGCCTCCGATGACGTGACCAAGCACTGCCCTTACCTTGCACAGGACAGGTGCAGACGACACCTCCCCACAGAGCAGACAGGCTGGCCACGTCCTGTCTCAAACCTGGCCTCGGCCATCCCTGCAAATCAGGGACAGCATGTGTGCTCACTTTCGGGCTGTGGGGGCTTCAACAAGCCAGACGCCTTGGTCCTTCTGTTCTCAGCGTCACCTCTGCTCACCCTGGAGGTACCAGTGGCTTGTCCGAGCCCACAGTCACCCGTGTCCCTGAAACCACCACCGTCATCCCTGCGTCTGCCTCTCCCCTGCCCCCTCCTTCCAGCACCTCCTTCACTGCGCCGGGGCCTGGCTGGTCGGAAGGGCACGGGCTGGGCAGCACCCACCTCCGTCCTGCAGGGACCCCACCGAGCTAAGTCTTAGTCTCAAGACCGCGGTGCGGGAGTTACTTGTCACCTGGTGGAATAAATGAATCTACTGGGAGGTACTGTTTGCAACTCTGGGGATACTTTGAGTGAGCCCCCCCCCCCCCGGCCTGAAGCCCGAGGGCTGGGAGCACAAAGCCTGGGAGATACTCAGGCTCATCCTGCTGCGGACCCAAGCCCCTTCCCGAGTCGCTGCCCCGGGACCACACAGCAGGGTCCAGAGGGACACCCCGACTTAGCCTGCACGGCCCTGCCCCAGCACGCACCCCACTCTCTTGTGCGCCACATTGCAGTTTTTCATCATGCCCACCCCCCTACCCCGAGAAAGAATCACAGGAAGAAATGAACAAGAACATGAATTCAACAGAAAGCCGGGATGTCTGGAAACTGTGCAGAAGTGTTTCACAATACGCAGGCCCCAGGGGAGGGGGTGGGGGGATGGGGGGGCGTGGGGAGTGGGGGTGCAGGGCCAGCATTTTACAAACGTGAGCACCACATTTTGACACCAACCAACAAAGTCTTTTTTTTTTTTTAATTGAGACATAATCCACATACCATAAAACTCCCGTTTGAAAACACACAGCCCAGCCCTGGCCAGTTTGGCTCAGTGGTTAGAGCGTCGGCCTGTGGACCAATGAGTCGCGGGTTCAATTCTGGTCAAGGGCACGTACTTCGGTTGCGGTTTGTCCCCAGCCCTGGTCGGGGTCATGTGGGTGGCAGCCACTCGATGTGTCTCTCTCACGTCGATGTTTCTCTCTCTTTCTTCCCCCCTCTCTTCCTCCTGCTCTATCTGAAGATACATGCAAAAATGTCCTCGGGTGAGGGTAAAAAATAATGGAAGAACGTCCTCGGGTGAGAATTTAAAAAAATAATAAAAAAACATAAAAAATAAAACAGACAGCCCAGCCCTGGCCAGTTTGGCTCGGTGGTTAGAGTGTCAGCCCACAGACCGAAGGGTCACGGGTTCGATTCCCGGCCAGGGGCACGGGACCCAGTGGAAGCCCGGGGACCACGCTCCCATGGAGTGGAGGGCTGACCCCCAAGTCGTGCTGCTTCAACTTCAAAGATGCAACAGAATTTAGAAACTCCCTGGTTCAGCTTGAAGACCAGAAGACTAGACCCGACGAGACGGAAGACAGAGGTCATTTCAGACATACCCACAGCGGTGACTGGCCCAAGGTGACTGGCCCACGTTCCTTGGACAGCATCTCAGAGATCTTAGCTGTCCTTCCAGGATTCGAGAAGCTGGAGAACATGGAGAGAACGCTGAAAATAGAAGGAAACGGCCCTGACCACACAGAAACACCGACCCTGCAGCTGCAAAGGCAGGGCTCGATCCTTTTGGATGCAAACGACCCTGCTTTGGAAGCTGGTGGCGCTCTGCTCCCCTCAGTCTGTCAGGACAGCTCTCGCTGTGGCCCAGGAGCTCGGACACAGGGCCGGTTGCTACGGGAATCCGGCGGGGGAGGGCTGGCCTCTGCTTTCCACGCCGTCCTGGCCTTTGGCACAGGAACTGGGGCTCACCATGGAGTTGCTCCCATTCTGCGATGGCACAGGGAAGAGTCCAGAGAGCTACGGACGGAGGTGAGTGACGCCACAGGGCACGCAAGGACACACCACGGACGGGACAGTCGGGAGACGGACCGTCCAGGGCCTCAGTTTCGCACCTGCTTGGTACACCCTGGCATGTGTCTGGAAATCAAACGCCATGTTTGCTAGGGCGCAATCCCAAAGCTGACCGTCTTCTAGAGATGTACCATCGATTGTTTCTTTATTTCATCGAGTTTGGGCCCTGGTTGGGTGGCTCCATTGGCTGGAATGTCACCCTGTACACCAAAAGGTTGCAGGTTTTTTTTATCCTCACCCGAGGACATTTTTGCATTCATCTTCAGATAGAGCAGGAGGGAGAGAGGGAGGAAGAGAGAGAAACATCGATGTGAGAGACACATCGACTGGCTGCCACCCACACGACCCCAACTGAGGCCGGGGACAAACTGCAACCGAGGTTCGTGCCCTGAGCAGGAACCGAACCCGGACTCTCTGGTCTGCGGGCCGACCACTGAGCCAAACCGGCCACGGCAGGCTGCAGGTTTGACTCCCGGTCAGGGCACATACTTAGGTTTCGGGTTCAATTGCTAGTCAAGGTGTGTACGGGAGACAACCGACTGATGTTTCTCCCCCTTCCTCTCTCTTAAAGAAGAAAACACACCACAGAACATATCCGTTAGGGTTTGGGCTGGTGACAAGGGCTTGTGAAAGAATCACAACTAAGAGAAGAGAGAGAGAGAGAACACTTATTTTACTTTCCAAGGCAGGAAAGGACCGGGTGTCTCAGGCCACAGGAGGCAGGGGAGAAGGACGGGCCTGTGTTGCTGTTGCCAAGCGACAAGGAAGGGAGGGGGGTTGTCTTGAAAAGTTATAGTTTGTTTGCTTTTCAGAAGACACTCTGGGCAGATGCACCCAGCATGTTCCTCAGGTCTGGAAAACAGCCTCAGAGCAAGTTACAGAGTTCCAAAGGGAGAGGCCAGCCTGCAGGGGAGGGGGACACAGAGGAGGAATTCTTGCTGACCAGCCTAAAGCTGTTAAGGGGGGTGGGGGGGGGGCTGCCGCTTAGAGCACAGCCCTTATCTGTCCGGCTGTGTGACTGGAGCTGTGCCTTGAGTCCAAGGAGCCAGCAACCTCCTTGTTTAATTACCAGGTGCTCCTCATAAATGGCGGAATGACCATAACAAAGAAAAGAAGGGCCTGTTCTCTGTCCTCACTGAAGACTGAAAAAAAAAAAAAGCTAAATAAAGTTTGGGCGAGTTGGGGGAAAGCCTTATCTGGGAGTCACTCCTCACTTCCCACCCTCCCCCAGACCCTGACCACCGCTAGTCCACCTCCTGTCTTTAGATCTGCCTATTCAGGACATTTTATTTTATTTATTTTGTTGTTTATCCTCTCCTGAGGATATTTTTCCATTGATTTTTAGATAGAGTGGGAGGGAGGGAGAGAGAGAAACATCGATGTGAGGGAGACACATTGAATGGTTGCCTCCTGCACGACCCCAACCAGGGATGGAACCTGCAACCCAGGTGCGTGCCCTTGACGGTGACTCGAACCCGAGACCCACACCGGCCAGGGCAGGACGTTGTATATAAATAGAACCGTGCACCCCGTGGCCTTGGTGTCTGGCTTCTTTCACTCACGTGTCCTCCACTTCGTCCGCGTGACCCCCGTGGCAGCTCGGGTCACAGCTCCGTCCGTTCCTGGCTGAACACCATTCTGTTGCGTGGAGAGACCACGATTCCTGTATCCATCACCCGCGGAGGACACTTGAGCTGCTTCCAGTTTGGCTGCTAGTTAGCTTCCTGGGCACGTTTTTGCACGTATGCGGAGTGGCGGGCCACAAGGTGTTAGCCACCAGAGGAGTGCCACACTGGCACAGCAGCGTTTCACCCCCCACCGGTGCGGGGAGCGGGGGGCCGCCCAGTGTCTCCACGTGCTCGCCCACATTGCTTCCCAGGCGTGTGATTCCAACCATCCCAGGGGGTGTGAGGTGGTTTTGATTTGCGTTCTTTTCGTGTGTTTATGGGTTTTTGCGTATCTTTTGGGGAGAAATATCTATTCCGGTCCTGTGCCTACTTCTGAATCCAGCTGTCTGTCCGTTTGCTGTTGAGTGGCCGGGGTTCTCTGTATATTCTGGACAGCAGACTCTGGTCAGATCTGATTTGCACACCTTCTCTCCCATTCTGTGGGTGGTCTTTGTGCTCCCTTGGCCGTGTCCTTTGGCGCCCAGAAGTGTTTAATTTTGATCAAGTCTTTTTTCCTTGGTTGCCTGTGCCCGACAAAATCTTGAACTACAAAAATAAATTAATAAAAATTGGGGAAAAAAATACACCCCCCCCCAAAAAAAATTCTTGAACTAAATTCTCCGCACTCCCCTGGCCAGGTCCTGGGCCCTCTCCTGGCTCTGTCCCCAGGAGCGTAGGCCTTTTTCCAGCCCGGGGTGTGCGGCGCCCTCTGCTGGCCCGCGCCTGGCACAGCATGGGAAGGAAATGGGCTGTGAGTTCATTGGGTTCCTGGAGCCTGGAATGCTCAGCCGTGCTCAGAGCTGTTTTCCTCTTCTGAGAAGGAGGGGAGGCCGTGGTTTCTGCTTCCCCAGTCCCGTGGCTGTCTCAGTGCCTCCTGTGCACAGCACCGTGAGGTGAAGATCGCTGTCCCCCTCGTGCTCCGGAAAGGAAACTGAGGCTCCGGAAAGTGCAGTGAATGCCTGAGGTCTGGGGTTACTGGTGTGGCTGCAGGGACACAAGGACTCATTTATTCATTCAACAAACATTTGTGAGGACACACCCCACACAGACCCAGCTGAGCCCCGCCAGCTCACAGACCCCAGTGGGACGGACTTAACGGATCAGCGCCCTGGCGCAGTGCAGGCCAGGGCCCCCAGGCGCCCAGCCTGGGCTCCGGATTTGGGGACAGGAGTGCAGGAGAAGGGATGCCGTTATCCCCCACCTAGGGGGCAGCCTAGAGCTGGCCACTGAGCAAAGAAACCCTGGGAAGGGGTGTCTCATTGGTCCCACTCTGCTATGAGTGAGCCTGTCACCCTCAGAACCTCTGAGACCCCAGGGGGCTGGCCAGGTGTCACCAAACAGGAGAGTTGGGGAACGGTGCAAAGCACAGGACGGTTCGAGTCGCTGCTTACCAATGGGAGAGTCCAGAAGGAAACACAAACCCTGAAGACAGTGGGGGCCCCTAAGGGGGGGCGTGGGGGAGAGGCCTTCTTAAAATGCTCGAGCCACTTAAATATGACTGTGAAACTGGGTACAGTGGGTCCGAGGCCGCCTGTGACTACTTGAGCCAAATTAAGCAGAGATGGGGTTGAATCACGTATGAGTGTTTATTCCAATAATGCCGGCCGTGTGGGGAGAGCAGCAGGTCACCCTGGAAATTCTTCTCTAACCTCCCCTATTAGTCATCCGGTTATATCGGGATAAGTAAGAAGGGGCTGTGTGCAAGGGGGGCAGGGGCAGGAGAAGGGCTGCCGCGTCCGTGGTCCTGTGTCTCCTTCCAGGATCTTGAAGTCAGGTAACAAGGTAGTTAATCTTCTGTGATGTTAAAACAGCTCCGTGTGTTCCTGGGACCAGAGAGTAGTCAGCCTTCCTGAAGCAAACTCTTATAGGGGGTCAGGGTCCAGGCACGGCAGCCAAGTCAGAGTGTGCCCTGTCCTTTGTCCTTTCTCACAATGTATTCTCTTTTCTGAGTGATGGACCACCCAGGCTCTGGGGCATCTCATCTCTCTACAGCCCTGTTTGTCTTCTTCCAGCACCTCCTCCAGTGTCCCAGGGTGTGTAAGAAACCTCGTATCCATAGTTAGCAAGGTGGACAGTCATTAGATAACTGGGGTCCTATTCCTGTTAAGTGCCCTTCCCCTGTCAACTATTCAAAAATTAAGTTAAAAATAAAAAAGAATGGCCCTGGCCGGTTTGGCTCGGCGGTTAGAGCGTCAGCCCGCAGACCAGAGAGACCCGGGTTCGGTTCCCGCTAGGGGCACGTACCTCGGTTGCAGTTTGTCCCCGGCCCCGGTTGGGTTCATGTGGGTGGCAACCACTCGATGTGTCTCTGTCACATCGATGTTTCTCTCTCTCTCTTCCTCCCTCTCTCCCTCCCACTCTGTCTGGAGATAAATGCAAAAATGTCCTTGGGTGAGGATAAAAAAGAGAAATAAAAAAGAATGATCAAAGTGTCAGAACTGGTTATGGGGAGAGACACACACGTCGCGAACATCTAGTGGGTGAGAGGAGGGTGTGATGACACCCAGCCGAGCTGTTCACGAAGGGGTTGTCTGTGGTCCGAGCTGCTCAGTGAAGCAGCAGGAAGGCGTGAGTGTCAGTGGTGCCTCCAGGCCACACGCGTTTGCTCCCAGACCTTAGCTGACCCGGCAACCCTGAGGGCTGGCTGAAAGGTGGACTCCAGGCCTCACCCCCAGACAGGGCCAGGGGCCTAGAAGTCTGCATTTCTGAAAATCCCCCATGATGCTGGGCCTATCCAAGGACCCCTTTGAGAACTGCTGGCCCAGAGGTCCTCTGCCGCCCCAATGGGGGCAGGAGAGAGAGGGACAGGTGTCGCCCCTTTGAATCTCATACTGTGTAATCAGGCTACTTAACAAAAAACATGTAGATAAGATTTAAACCTTAGAAATTATTCTTATTATTTTCTTTAATTAAAAAAAATGTATTGACTTTTAGAGAGAGGAAGGGAGAGAGAGAGAGAAACATCAATTGACTGCCTCCCAAGCCCCAAGCGGGGATCAAGCCTGCAACCCAGGTATATGCCCTGACCAGGAATCAAACCTTTCGGTGTACTGGACAATGCTCCAAACAACTGAGCCACACTGGCCGGGGCAAACTTTAGACGTTGTTAGAACGTATTGGAATCAGGTGTGTGTCACAGAGGTGGCTAAGTGCCCCCCACTGTCCATTCTCTCTTCCTCCACCATAGAAACCCTGAACTTCAGTTGGGAACATAGGTGCCTGGAATAGAAAGTCCATCTCTCCATGTCCCTTGCATCCAGATACGGACACGTGGATGAGTTCTGGCCACAGACGTGAGTGATTGTGTCCAGAAACTTCTGAGAAATGTCTTGGGGTATGGGGTGCACCCCTGTTTTTCTCTTCCTCCTTCCCACTGGCTGGGATGCAAGGTCGAGGGCTGGAATTCATGCAGCTATCTGAGAGCGCTAGGTGGAGGCTGTGATGAGTATGGCAGAGGAGGAGGGTAGGAGGACACTGGGCGTCTGACTGCAGCCCTGTCTTGCTTGGCTCAGGCATTACTGAAGTAAGAAAGAAGCATCTTTCTTGTTTAAGCAACTGGGACTTTGAATTTGTGTCACAGGTAGTCACACTTGTCATAGGTGACACAGCATATAACGTCCCTGGTTCATGGACTGGAAGAGTTAATATTGCTAAAATGACCATATTCCCCAAAGAAATTTACAAATTCAATGCAATCCCTATCAAAATACCAATGATATTCTTCTCAGAATTAGAGCGAATAATCCTAAAATTTATATGGAATTACAAAAAAAAACCCTAACAGACAAATCTTGAGAAAGAACGAAGTGAGGGGTATCCCGCTCCCTGATCTCGAACTATACTGCAAAGCTATCGTGATCCAAAGGGCACGGCATTGGCGCAAAAGCAGAGGCAGAGATCAGTGGGACCGAAGAGAGAGCCCAGAAATAAACCCACACCTATATGGTCGATTGACCCACGAGAAAGGAGACAAGAACATACAATGGGGAAAAGATAGTCTATTTGACAGGGGTGTAGGGAAAACTGGACAGATATGTGCAAAGAAATGAAACTGGACCACTCACTTATATCGTATACAAAAATAAACTCAAAATGAATTAGACTTAAATTTAAGACCTGGAACCCCAAACCCCTAGAAGAAAGCCTAGGTAGTAAACTATTTTATATTAGTCTAAGTGATATCTTTTTGGCTACGTCCTCTCAAGCCAAGGAAACAAAAGTAAAAGTAAACAAATGAGAATTCGTCCAATTAAAAAGCTTCTGTGCTCTGGCTGGTGTGGCTCAGTGGTTATAGCGTCGGCCCACACACCAAAGGGTTGCAGGTTTGATCCCTGGCCCCAACTGGGGTCGTGCGGAAGGAAACCAATCAATGTGTCTCTCTCACATCGATGTTTCTGTCTCTCTCACACTCTATCCTTTCCACTCTATCTAAAAAAAATCAGTGGAAAAATATCCTTGGGTTAGGATTAACAACAACAAAAATAAATAAATAAAAAATAAAATAAAATAAAAATCAGTGGAAAAAATATCCTCGGGCAAGAATTAACAACAACAAAAGAAGCTTCTGCACAGCGAAGAAAACCAACCACAAACAAAACAAAAGACAACCTACTGAATGGGAGAAGATGTTCACAAATGATACATCCAATAAGGGGGTTAATATCTAAAATGTATAAGGAAATTATACTGCTCAATAATAAAAAAAATCAACAATCCGATCAAAAAACAGGCAGAGGACATGAAGAGACTCCAGAGAGGACATACAGATGGCCAACAGACATATGAAAAGATATTCACCCAAACCAGCTGGTGTGGCTCAGTGGTTGAGCGTTGCCCCATGGACTGTGAGGTCCCGGTTCAATTCCTGGTCAGGGCACATGCTGGGGTTGGGGGCTCGATCCCCAGTGGGGGGCGTGCAGGAGGCAGCCGATTGATGTTTCTCTCTCACATGGATGTTTCCATCTCGCTCTCCCTTTCTCTCTCTCGAAAAAAAATCAATAAAAATATATTTAAAAAGAAAAAAGAAAAGATGTTCACCGTCAGTAATCATCAGAGAGATGCAAATCAAAACCACAGTGAGACACCACCTCACACCACTGTGGAAAACAGTATGAAGGTTCCTCAAAAAATGAAAAATGGAATGACCCGATGACCCAGCAATTCCACTCCTGGGCATATATCCAAAGGAACTCAAAACACTGATTTAAAAAGGAACAGCCCTGGCTGGTTTGGCTCAGCTGTTAGAGTGTCAGCCTGCGGACCAGAGTCTCTGGTTCGATTCCAGCCAAGGGCACACCTCGGTTGCGGTTTGGTCCCCAGCCCTGGTCGGGGTCCTGAGGGAGGCAACCAGTTGATGTGTCTCTCTCACATCAATGTTTCTCTCTCTGTCTCTCTTCCTCCCTCCCTCCCACTCTATGTAAAAAAAAAAAAAAAAAATCAATGGAAAATATCCTCGGGTAAGGATTAAAAAGACATCTGCAGCCCTATGTTCACTGAACGATTATTCAAGCAGCCAAGATATGGATATATGGAAGCACCCTAGGTGTCCATCGACAGACGATTGGATATATGTGGTACGTACATCCGAGGAATATTACTCAGCAGTGAAAAAGAACGAACTCTCGCCATTTGTGACAGCATGGGTGGACCTAGAGGGTTATGCTAACTGAATAAGTCAGAGAAAGACAAATGCTGTATGACCTCACTTATATGTGGAATCTGAAATCAAAACAAAAACAGACTCATGGAAACAGACCAAAGGGATGGTTACCAGAAGGGCGGGGGTGGGAGGACGGGTGGGAAAGGTGAAGGGGAATATCGTCCATCATATGTAGTCACTTTGTGTCGTGACAGACGGTTACTGGACTTAGTGTGGTCACATTGTGAGGTATAAAAGTGTCAAAGCAGCCTGGCCGGTGTGGCTCAGTGGTTGAGCGTCAACCCTGCACCAGGAGGTCGCCGGTTCGATTCCCGGTCAGGGCACATGCCCAGGTTGTGGGCCCGATCCCCAGTGGGGGGCATGCAGGAGGCAGCCCATCGATGGATATTCTCTCTCACCGATGTTTCTATGTCTCTCTCCTTCTCCCTTCCTCTCTCTCTAAAATCAATAAAGAAAAAAAAAATTTTTTTTTTTAAAGAAGTGAAAATAAAACACCTGGCAGAGCTGCTGGCCCGTCACAGACAGCCATCTGGGAGCCGGCCCGGCACGGCTCTGACGGGGTGGGTAGAAACGAGCCCAGGCTGAGCTGGGAGCGCAGCTGACGGCAGGAGGGCACGACCCCACTGCCCGACCCCACTGCCCGGCCCGGCTGTGGATGCCGACACCTCGTACGTCGACACCTGTCAAGCCACGTGCTTTTCTGACCACACGTTTTGCCGACTGAGTGAGACTTCCCTCTGGTTGATACTTCCTGACCACCTCTGTCGCTGTTGTGGAAGTGCTCTTGGTGCCAGAGGAGAAGCAGCCCAGAGATGAAAACGCTCCGTGGGCGTCCCAGCACCAGAGGGGTCGATGGCACTGTTCCCAGGGGGCCCTGAGGGTCACGCCGCACCCAGACAGTCAGGGGCTGCCGCAGGGTGCCAAGCCCCGGTCCCAAGTCCTTCCCATCCTGGACGCTCGTAAGAGTAGATGAAAGTCAGCTGAGAGCGAAGGTGTGCGTGTGAGGTTAGGGTTAGGGTTAGGGCATGTCTGTGTGTGAATGAGAGTGTGTGCAAGCGTGTGCATGTGTGAGAGTGTGTAAGCATGTAATTTGTATGTGTGAGAGACTGCGAGAGTGCAGGGGGAGGGGCAAACAGTGCTCGCCCCCTCGGGCCACCGGTGCCACTCAGGTCAATTGTCTTCTAGGGCCAGGGGCTGGGTGCAGCTTTGGGGGCTCCACCCAAGCCTTCCCACACGGCCTGTCTTTTTTTTTAATGTCATTTATTTATTCATTCATTTATTTATTAGAGTCAGAGGAAGAGAGAGAGAGATGGAAACATGGATGTGAAAGAAAAACATCCATCGGCTGCCTCCTGCACACCCCCTACTGGGGAATGAGCCTGCAACCTGGGCGTGTGCTCAGACCAGGAATCGAACCTACGACCTGTCGGTGTATGGGACAATGCTTCAACCCACTGTCAACCCGCCCAGGGCTGGTTTTTCTTCTTTTTTTTTATCCTCACTCGAGGACATTTTTGCATTTATCTTCAGATAGAGCGAGAGGGAGAGAGGGAGGAAGAGAGAGACACATCGAGTGGCTGCCACCCACACGACCCCAACAGGGGCCGGGGACAAACTGCAACCGAGGTACGTGCCCTTAGCGGGAACCGAACCCGGGACTCTCTGGTCTGCGGGCCGATGTTCTAACTGCTGAGCCAAACCGGCCAGGGCCAGGGCAGGTTTTTCTTTATCTTTCAAGTAATCTGCCTAGAACACACAGATGCCATATATTAGCAAATCAGTTTCCTGTGCCCCCTGGTTGCCTTGGTCAGAGGTTCGCTTATTTAACAAAACTGAGTTCTCTCAGCATTGAAAGAGCTAACTTTTCATACAACTACATAACTCTCTGCATTTGCCCTTGAAGTCTTTAACTGTCTCTTTGGTTAAATGGATAGCTAAATATTGTTTCACAGTGACCTATGAAGTGTTTTAAATCTTTGGATATTTTGGACAAACTTCCCCAAAACCAAATTCTAAATGAAGTCTTGTTGTCGCTGAACTAACTAGGAGGTTTTTCAGAAGGCCCCTGGTACACCTCACACGATGTGTTCTCTCTCCTTATAAAAGAGACATTACACTCATTAGGCTTATTTGGTATGTTACATCGCATAAAAAGCAGTATCAAATAAAATGAAACTTCAACTTTCTTTAGGGTATATTCCTATGACATTCTTAAAATTTTGATATTTCCTGGTATAAACTGTTATCAGTCATAATTCTAGTTATTAGTTTAAAACTTACGTCACAGCCCTGCCCTGGCCGGTTTGGCTCAGCAGTTAGAGTGTTGGCCCGCGGATCGGAGAGTCCCGGGTTCGGTTCCCGCTAAGGGCGCGTACCTCAGTTGCAGTTTGTCCCTGGCCTCGGTTGGGATCGTGTGGGTGGCAACCACTCGATGTGTCTCTCTCATGTCAATGTTTCTCTCTCTCTCTTCCCCCCTCTCTCCCTCCCGCTCTATCTGAAGATAAATGCAAAAATATCCTCAGGTGAGGATAATAAATACATAAATAAATAAATAAATAAATAAATAAATAAATAAATAAATATTGATGGAAAAATATCCTCAGGTGAGGATTAACAAAAAAATAATTTAAAAAGACAACGGATGTCACAGAGGTAACCACATTTTCTCAGTTGCAATAGATCTTTGACCACGGCCATTTTACGCCTTCTGTCACTTGCAGAGTTTTTGTTTTATTCACTTCTGCCAAAGTGCGTCCTCTTCAAGGAGATTCATGGAAACGCCCTGACAAGTACAGGCTTCTGGTCTCTAAGATCACTGGGCTCCAGGTCGGAGGGGCCACCGTGGGCCTTGCAGGCGCTTCCCCGAGGCTCCCCGCTCAGCCCACAGCATGCACAGGGGTGGTGCAACGTCTGGCCCTGCTCCCTTCCCCGCCGGTACCATGGGCACATGGTCCTGAGGGCAGGACGCCGCAGGTGGGGACCTGCCTGGCACAGGAGGCTCTGCAGATTCCGCGGGACCTCTCCAGGCTCAGGCGGGCGTGAACCCACTGAGCACTCACGGCCCAGGCACACCACACGGTCTCGGGCGCTGTGCAGTCGGATGAGACGTGTGACATCTTGGAAGTCCCTAAGGAGAGAGAAAAGGTGGACTTGGGGGGTTGGAGGACCTTCATCTTGCACCTGGCGTAGTGCTTCCGCCCCTTATACTTCCTGGTGAGAAAAGGGCACGTGTGGGCCTGGGGATCAGAGCGGCTAGCCACCTCTGAGAGGGCAAATGTGCCGATAGAGCAGATTGGAGCTCTGGGCATCTCCCGGGCAGGGCTGCCGTTCAGGCGGATGTGCCCGTGACCGGGAAGGCCTGGGCACTGCAGCAGAGCCGGCAGAAGGGGAGCTGCCCGGCTGTGGGAGGGGCAGAAGCCCCCTGAGCCTCCAGGGCTGCAGTGCACACAGTGCTCCTCCAGGGGGAGCCGCTCAGGAAGGAATGAACCAGGGACCCAGCAGGCTGGATGCAGAGTGGTTTGGCTGGTGGCCGCTCCTGAGCCCTGGCTGGTGACCCTTTGCACGGACAGCAGTTGTTCTAAATGGATTCATCCCGTGGCGGGGACAATGGGAAGCTAGGGGGTGAATGATCACGAAGGTGACTTGTGGGGTCAGGATGCGTGGGGGGACATTTGGGTGTGCCTGCAAGGGCCCGAGGCAGTCCTCACTGTTTTCCACATCCTGGCTCGGGAGGCACAGACGCCCCTGGCCACGAGGAAGCTGATGCCCCAGGCTGGATTTGACACCTAGCGACCAAGTCTTCAGTCAGTGCAGCAGACTGGGTGAGTGGAAAGAACAGTCCCCACCCCGCCCAGGTGGGACGGCGTATTGTCAAGGATGCTGATTGCCCTGGAAGTGTAGTGACTTGTTCATGCAGCAACAGCATGTCCTGTGTGCTGTAAACAAGGCCCAGGCAACTGCCAAAGGAGTCCAGGGCCACCCACCGCCGTCCCCAGCCAGTGAGAGTGGCCCGTGGATTCTGTCAGCCCTTCTCTCCGTGTGAGACCTCTAAACATGTCCCGGTGTTGTGACAGAGTCTGGCCCAACCCAAGCTTCCCCGTCCCCTTGCAAACTGGGCTGCATCACCAGGGGATTAGAGGAGCGGATGCCATGTATGGATACCCTCATCGCGTAGATGGTGCTCGGGGTCACATTTCAGAAGTCACGATGTGCAAGACTGGGCAGAGAACATGACGCCAAGTGGAGGAGGTCCCATCTCCTGTGCAACCCTCAAGCAGCAGGGTTGCTAGGAAGAAACAATGGACTATTAAGGTAGCACATTAGGAGAAACATCAATTAGCTGCCTCCGGCATGCCCCCTGGTGGAGATCAAGCCCATAACCCAGCATGTGCCCTGACCGGGAATTGAACCGGGACCTCTCAGTCCACGGGACAACACTCAATCCACTGAGCCACACCGGCTGGGCTATTAAGATTTTTTAAATACTGATTCGGTATAAGAAGTATTCATCTTGTATACTATACAAGGATGATCATTTCCTTAAGTATAAAAGTAACTCAACAGGCAGAAAATGGTGGTAGAGTAAATGGAAGCTACACAGACCGTCTCCCAGGACCAAATTGGAATTACAACTAAAATAAAGACAAATAATCAGGAAAAACCAACTGAAAAGCAGCTGGAGAGAACCCTTGTACCCAGGGACAGAACAAGAACAACAAATCGAGCCTGGTCGGAAGAACGGAGGTGCGAGAGAGTGGGCTGGGAGCCCACAGACAGCAGCTGAGGGCTGTTTTAGCTGTGAGCAGTTCCCTCTGAGAAGTCGGGGGTTAAAACCCTAAGCCGGCTCCACAGCACAGAGTGGCGACACCCCCAGCATAGATTGGCAGGAAAGAGAAACGCACCCGCAAAACACCAGGCTGAGATCACCAGAGCTGAGGCTTTGTCTGGCAGGGAGAGGCACAGGGAAAAAAAGGCACTTCCCTGAAGGGCCAGAGCACTAAATCAGCTACGGCCACTCACCTTGGGCTCCAGCGGAGGGAGGGCAGACTGGACTGGAACTGTGTGAAGAGAGTCAGGGGTTCGTGGCTCAGGGGAAAGAGCTGGGAAGGAGGACCCTGGGAGTTTTATGCTGAATCACTCCCTCTTAGGACAGTAGCCACCTTACTCAAAAAGCCCCTTCCCAGAGCTCTGTGAAGAAGCAACGGCCCCTCCCTCAGGAATTTAGCACCACCAGGCCAGGCCAGGCCAGAGCAATGCAAATCGAGGCTCATTAACAGCTAGAGACTACCAGCAAGCAAGGAGGGGGGAAAAAAAGCCATTGCCTCACCCGCTTAAAATCCTCTTACCCTGTACACCTGAGGGGTTTTTCATTCAGCTGAGGGCTACAACCTGAGGCTCATCAAGTAACTGAAAACCAATAGCCTGCAGGAAAAAGCTAGAGGATAACTAATCCCTTTCATGGACTGCAAATCTACCGAGGAAAGTAAGACTTGACAGTGGAGTTTAACGTGTGTCCTCCCACAATCATCCAAACCCAGCAGAGGGAGCCACAATCAGTGGAACACCAACACCCACAGAGAAAATATGGTAGGCTTCAAAACCCACTGAGACAGCCAAAATGGTGAAACAAAGAAACAAATCCCAAATGAAAGAACAAGAGAGTTTTACAGAAAAAGAGATACATGAAATGGAATTAAGCAAGATATCAGAGGTAGAGTTCAGAGTAATGATTATGAGGAAGCTCAACAGCATGAGTAAAGATATAGAAACATTGAAAACCAACCAATTAGAAATGAAAAATGACCAAGTGGAAATGAAGAATGACATAGCAGAAATAAAGAACACATTGGAAGGACTAATCAGCAGAGTAGACGAAGTCTAGGATTGGATCAGTGAATTAGAAGACAGGTAGAAAAATCACCCAATCAGAGAACCAAAAAGAAAAAACAATTAAAAAACAGGAAGACAGCTTAAGAGAACTGCGGGACAATATGAAATGTAACAACATCTGCATCGTAGGAGTACCAGAAGAAGAAGAAAATGAGCAAGGGTTAGACAACATATTTGAAGAAATAGTGACAGAAAACTTCCTTAACTTGGTGAAGGAAAAAGGCATACTATTCAAGAAGCACAGAAAGCCCCAAGTAAGAAGAACCCAAAGAGGTCCACACCAAGACACATCATAATTGAAATGCTAAAAATTAAAGACAGAGAGAATCCTAAAGGCAGAAAGAGATAAGCAACAGGTTACCTACAAAGGAACCCCCATAAGGCTATGAGCTGACTTCTCAATAGAAACACTACAGGTCAGAAGGGAATGGCATGAAGTAATCAAGGTAATGAAAAACGAGGATCTGATTCCAAGACTACTCTATCCAGCAAAGCTATCATTCAAAATAGAAGGTGAAATAAGAGCTTCCCAGACCCCCCCCTCCCCCAAAAAAGGCTAAGGGAATATGTTAGCACCAAACCAGCAGAGCAAGAAATGCTAAAAGGACTGCTGTAATAAGCAGAAGATATAGGAAGAGAATCATAACCAAAATAAACAAAAATTGCAATAAATAAGTGCATATCAATAATAACCTTAAATGTAAATGGATTAAATACTCCGATCAAAAAGACTCACATAGGTTGAAAGTGAAGGGTTGGGAAAAAATCTTCCAAGCAAACAGAAAGGGAAAAAAAAAAAAAAAAAAAAAAGCTGAGGTAGCAATACTCATATTTGATAAAATAGACTTCCAAATGAAGGCCATAACTAGAGACAAAGAAGGCCACTACATAATATTGAAAGGATCTATCCAACAGGAAAATATAACCTTGGTAAACATATATGCATCCAATATAGGAGCGGCAAAATACATTTAAAAACTTCTGGAGGACTTCAAAGGAGAAATTGACAGCAATACAATCATAGCAGGGGACTGCAACACCCCGCTGACATCACTGGATAGATCCTCTAGACAAAAAATTAACAAGGAAACAGAGACTCTAATTGATGCCCTAGATCAGTGGTTCTCAACCTTCCTAATGCCGCGACCCTTTAATACAGTTCCTCATGTCGTATGTGGGCATATCTGCATGTGGGTGGACCCGCCTGGAGACAGATAGATGAGCGGTGTCTCGGCTCCTAAGACCATCGGAAATATGTGTTCTCCAATGGTCTTAGGCAATCCCTGTGAAAGGGTCATTCGACCCCCAAAGGGGTCATGACCCACAGGTTGAGAACCGCTGCCCTAGATCAAATGGATTTAACAGATATCTACAGAGAATTACACCCCATAGCTGCAGAATTCACATTCTTCTAAAGTGCACATGGGACATTTTCAAAGACAGATTAGATGTTAGGACACAAACTAAGTCTCTATAAGTTCAAGAAGATTGAAGTCATATCAAGCATCTTCTCAGATCACAATGGCATGAAACTAGAACTCAGTTACAATAAAAACACGCAAAAACATTTAAACACATCGAGGCTAAATAGCATGTTATGAAACAATGAATGGGTTACCAAGGAGATCAAGGAAGAAATTAAAAACTTCCTGGAAACCAATCAAAATGAACACACAACAATACAAAATCTATGGGACGCAGTGAAAGCAGTCCTGAGAGGGAAGTTCACAGCACTACAGGCCTGCCTCAAGAAACAGGAAATTCTCAATCTGACCCTACACCTAAAAAAAAATAGAGAAAGAATAACAAATCCCAGAGTAAGTAAAAAAATAAAGAAAAGAGCCCTGGCCGGTTTGGCTCAGCGGTTGGAGCGTCGGCCTGCGGTCCAGAGAGACCCGGGTTCGGTTCCCGCTGAGGGCATGTACTTCGGTTGCAGTTTGTCCCCGGCCCTGGTTGGTCGTGCGGGTGGCAACTACTCGATGTGTCCCTTTCACGTCGATGTTTCTCTCTCTCTCTCTTCCTCTCTCTCCCTCCCACTCTATCTGAACAAAAAATGAAAGAATGTCCTCGGGTGAGGATAAAAAAAAAATAAAAATAAAGAAAAGAAAAGAAATGATAAAGAGCAGAGCAGAAATAAATGACATAGGATCTAAAAAATAGTTTCAAAAGAGCAATGAAATCAAGAGCTGGTTCTTTGAAAAGATAAACCAGGTTGATGAACCTTTAGCCAGACTCATCAAGAAACAAAGAGAGAGGTCCCGAATAAATAAAGTCAGAAATGAAAGAAGTGAAGCAACAACTGACATCACAGAAATACAAAGGATTGTAAGAAAATACTATGAACAACTATATGCCAACAAATTAGACAACCTGGGTGAAATGGACAAATTCTTAGAAACATACAATCTTTCAAAACTCAATCTGGAAGAATACGAAAATCTGAATAGACCAATAACAACTAATGAAATTGAAGTAGTAATAATAATAATAATTAAAACTCCCAGCAAACAAAAGTCCTGGACCAGATGGCTTCACAGGTTAATTTTACCAAACATTCAAAGAAGAACTAACACTTTTTCTTCTCAAGCTATTCCAAAAAATTCAAGAGCAAGGAAGTCTTCCAAGCTCTTTTTACAAGGCCAGTATTATTATCCTAATTCCAAAACCAGACAGAGACACTACTCAAAAAAAAAGTTGTAGGCCAATATTCCTGACGAACATAGATGCTAAAATCCTTAACAAAATATTAGAAAATTGGATCCAGCAATACATTAAAAAGATCATACACCAGGACCAAGTGGGATTTATTCCAGGGATGCAAGGTTGGTACAATATTCACAAATCAATAAATATGATACATCACATTAAAAAAAATGAAGGATAAAAATCAAATGATCATATAAATATATGCAGAAAATACATTCTACAAAATCCAGCACCCATTTATGATAAATACTTTCAGCAAAGTAGGAATAGAGGGATCATACTTCAATATAATAAAAGCCATATATGAAAAACCTACAACCAACATCATACTCAATGGGAAAAAACTAAAAGTATTTACCTTAAGATCGAGAAAGACAGGGATGTCCGCTTTCACCACTCTTATTCAACATAGTGCCAGAAGCCCTAGCCACAGTGATCAGACAAGAAGAAAAAAGACATCCCATTGGAAAGGAGGAAGGAAAACTGTCATTATTTGCAGATGACATGATATTATATATAGAAAACCCTAAAGATTCCACCAATAAACTACTAGACTTAATAAATGAATTTTGCAAAGCAGCAGAATACAAAATCAATATCAGAAATCAGTGGCATTTTTACACACCAATAATGAACTCTCAGAAGAGAAACCAAGAAAACAATCCCATCTACCATTGCAATGAAAAAAATTAGTTACCTAGGAATAAACTTAACCGAGGTAAAAGACCTGTATTCAGAAAACTATAAGTCACTGACAAAAGAAATAAAGGAAGATACAAACAAGTGGAAGCATATACTGTGTTCATGGATTGGAAGAATTAACATCATTAAAATGTCCACACTACCCAAAGCAATTTATAGATTCAACACAATCCCTATTAAAATACCAATGGCATATTTCACAGATGTAGAACAAATGTTGCAAAAATTTATATGGAACTAAAAAAGATTCCAAATAGCCTTAGTTCTTGAGAAAGAACAAAGTAGGAGGGATCACAATACCGGATATCAGGTATACTACAAAGCCATTGTAATCAAAGCAGCCTGGTACTGGCACAAGAACAGGCATATAGACCAATGGAACAGAACAGAGAACTCAGAAATCGACCCAAGACGTTACGTTCAATTAATATTTGATGAAGGAGGCAAGAGCATACAATGGAGTAAAGACAGTCTATTTAATAAATGGTGTTGGGAAAATTGAACAGCTACATGCAAAAAAAATGAAACCAGACCACCAACTTACACCATACACAAGAATAAACTCAAAATGGATAAAAGACTTAAATGTAAGTCATGAAACCATAAAAATCCTTGAGAAAATGTAGGTGGTAAAATCTCAGACATCACATGTAGCAGAATTTTCACTGACACATTGCCTCGGGCAAGAGAAACAAAGGAAAAAATAAACACATGGGACTACATCAAACTAAAAAGCTTCTGCACAGCAAAAGAAGCCAGCATCAAAATGAAAAGGGAGCCCACTGTATGGGAGAACGTATTTGCCAGTGATACACTTGATAAGGGGTTAATTTCTAAAATATGTAAAATACTCATACAACTCAACAAAAGGAAGACAAACAACCCAATTTAAAAATGGGCAGAGGACCTGAATAGACACCTCTCCAAACATGACATACAAATGGCCAAGAAATATATGAAAAAATGCTCAATGTCACTAATCATCAGAGAGATGCAAATTAAAATGACTATGAGGTATGACCTCACACTTGCCAGAATGGCCGCCATCAACAAATCATCAAACAACAAGTGCTGGCGAGGGTGTGGAGAAAAGGGGACTCTAGTACACTGCTGGTGGGAATGCAGACTGGTGCAGCCACTATGGAAAACAATATGGTGTTTCCTCAAAAAATTAAAAACGGAACTGCCTTTTGACCCAACGATCCCACTAGTGGGTATATATTCTAAGAATCCGGAAACGCCAGTCAGAAAGAATATATGCACCCCTATGTTCATAGCAGCACTATTTGCAATACTCAAGCTCTGGAAACAGCCCAAGTGCCCATCAGTAGATGAGAGGATAAAAGAGCTGTGGTACATTTACACAATGGAACACTATGCAGCTGTAAGAAAGATCTCGTATCCTTTGAGACGACATGGAGGGACCTGGAGAGTATTCTGTTGAGTGAAATAAGCCAGTCAGAGAAAGACAAATACCACATGATCTCACTCATTTGTGGAATCTAAAGAACAAAATAAATTGATAAACAAAACAGGCCCCAAGGCATGGACGCCTAGGACAGACTGGCAGATCTCAGAGGGAAGGAGGGAGGATGGGAAGAGATCAACCAGAGAATATATCTGCATAGCTCATGGACATAGACAGTAATGTGGTGAAGGCCCAGGAGGGGTGTGATCAGGGTGGCGGGAGGCAAAGGGGTTGGAAAATGGGGGACATCTGTTATAGAGTCAACAATAACAAAGAAAGAGGGGAGAAGGTGGGGGTCCTTGCCTGACGTGGTCTGCCACCAGCGTCTCCTCACCCTGACAAACGTGTGGTTGGTCCAATCATGCTAGGTTCCTAAAGCTGCCAACCTCCAGGTCCTCAAGGTCCTCTGTCCCCCACTGGTATGGTCATTTGGCCGCCATCTTTGTCCCCTCCGTTGGCCTGGAGGATGTTCCAGCCCACATAGAAGCCCTGACTAAATTCACCCACAAGCCTTAAATGACACCCAACAATGCCTGTTCTTTTTTTTCTTTATTGACTTTAGAGAGAGAGGGGAAGTGAGAAGGAGCGAGAGAGATAGAAACGTCGATGAGAGAGAACATTGACTGGCCGCCTCCTGCATGCCCCCCACTGGGGATTGGGCCCACAACCACGCGCCCTGACCGGGAATCGAACCGGTGACTTCTTGGTAACAATGCCTGTTCTTACTGAACTCTGAAATGTCTCTAATGAGAAAAGCTATCCTCCGAAATAGAATGACCCTGGGCCCGTGCCGCGATCCAGAGTGTTGTGTGCTCAGACCCGATGAGTCTGTGAACGCATCATCTTTATTAAATCACACGAGGACACAGGTGAATGCCCAGAGGGATCCAACCCCTAGCCTGGGGGGCTTCGTGAATCGGTGGTTCCGGTCCTGGGGCTCTTGGTGGACAGAATGGTCTGGGGACTCATTACCTTCATCTTACACGTGCCTGTGCTGTGCGACGGCTCTGCTGCCAGTGCAGCCAGATGGCGGCCCGACGGGACACCTCCGTGCCAGCGACGACCTGGGGCACGATGCAGAAGGGACGCACCGGATCTTGAGAGCTGGCAAAATGTGGAGGAGGTCAGGTCATCAAGAGGACACGACTCCTGGTTGACCCATGAGCTGGCCCTTGGCAATCAAAGGCTCCTCCCCCTCCTCTGTCCTTGGAACGAACACTCTGCCCACCGTGCCCACCGGAACCGGTAGACGGGACCGCACCCCGGGCAGGCCTCTGTATACACGTAAGGTAACTGGCGGGTGGGTGTCCTGAGGCACCCAAGACAAGCCTTGGACAGAAGTCCCCCACTTGCTAAAGCCGCCACCTACGATCTGGGGCGGTCTGCCTCTGTCTTTCATTTCTTCTGTGCCCGCTGGGCACAGGGCCAGTGTACCAACAAGCACCATTAAAATGGCTAAAATTTAAAACAGAAGAAGCCCAGTGTTAGGAAGGAAACGGAGCAGCTGGGACTTGTCCGTCGCCGTTATAAAATGGTCCAGAGTCTTTGAAAACGGTCTGGCCCTTTCTTATTCAATTAATTACACACTTACCATAGACTCCCCTCTGTTATGCCAGGAGAGGTGAGAACACAGGCTTACACAGTCCTCACACACAGCGCTGAGAACAACTCGGTGTACCACAGCCCCGAACGGGAACCACGGCAGGTGCATGTGTGGGTGTGCCGGTGCCCCCACCGTGGGTGCAGCCAGGGGTGGAGAGGGTGCTGCTGAGACAGAAAAAACAGCCCTGAATCTCAAAATCAGCTGGCGAATCAAGACGCCAGATCTGCCCCGGCTGGTTTGGCTCAGTGGTTAGAGCGTCAGCCTGTGGACCAAAGAGTCTCGGGTTCGATTCCAGCCAAGGGCACGTACCTCGGTTGTGGTTTGTCCCCAGCCCTGGTCGGGATCGTGCGGGAGGCAGCCAGTCAATGTGTCCCTCTCACATCGATGTTTCTCTCTCTCTGCCTTTCCCTCTCTCTCTACCTGAAGATAAATAGAAAAATATCTTCGGGTGAGGATTAAAAATATATATATATGTTTTGATTAATTGATTGATTGATTGATTGATTGATTGATTTTTTTAGAGAGAGAGGAAGGGAGAGATAGAAACATCGACGTGAGAGAGAAATATTGATCAGCTCCTCCTGCACGCCCCCTACTGGGGATCGAGCCCACGACCTGGGCATGTGCCCTGACCGGGAATCAAACCAGGACCTCTCTGTCCATGGGACGACGCTCAATCCACTGAGCCACACTGGCCAGATTTTGGATGTTTTTTTTGCACAGATAACAAGAGAGTGGATTTTGTGACTACTGGACTAAGAAAGACTGTTTAGAACGAGCATCACTGTGCCATGTTATCTGCGCCAACAGAAATGCCTTCCTTCTGCCGATGGACCGCCCCCTCCCTTTTTCATGAACGCCCCTCGCCTGGTTCCCAGCACAATCTGGGTCTCTGCCTGAACTACCGATTCCCATATAGCTGTTCTTAGGAATCTCAAGTGCTTGTTTCCCTCTCACGTTAAAAGGCTTTACAATGTTCAAGTTGACGCATGTCAGTCTGCAGGTCCCCAGATAACAGAACTTGAAGGACAGAGAAGCTGTTTGACGGGTGTGGGGTCTGGCCACCGTGAGCCGGGCAGAGCCCAGGTCCCTTCCTCCTGTAGCTCTACATCCTCCACACACAGCTTGCAGGTGCTCATCCAGGCGGCTGCCCGCATCCCGCCGTGGCATCGCCGTGCCCGCCAGCACGGGGACAGGGGACACCTCCCCTCGCCATTTGATCCAATAGTCGTGCTCATCATCTCACTTACATCTCCCTGGGCAGAATCCGGTCACCTGGACACGCCTGGCTGGAGAGGGCACAGGGAGATGGGGTCTTTATTTAAAACTTGGGGCTCGGTTATTAAAAATCAAGAAGGAAAGAGTAGATATTGGGTGGCAATCTCTGCCCTAGGGGACAGACCACGTAACAGGTCAAGACTGGCCCGATTCTCTTCCATATTTCTCAGCCCCCCTTGCAACTAGGAGTGGCTCTGAGACCTAGAGGGCAGTCTGCTGAGGACATTCTGGACTTCGCTTGCGGGACTAAAGGGAGCTGATAGGGCTGGTGGGCTTCTCCCTGTTTTCCCTGGCCCTCACAGACACGATGCCCGGAGCGGTGGCAGCCACACTGTGATAAAGAGGCAGGAGCCCTGGGGACATAAGAGCATCCCTGAGCTGCTGCTCAGAAAACATCCATCCTCAAGGGGTGAACACATTTAAATTATACGTCAGCTCTGACAGCTGCCCCCCAAGCGTGAGTGCTGAGGATTTGGTGAGAGCTCTGGTTGCTGTCTCCTAGGTCGGGCTGCAGACCAGCGTGGGAGACACTCGCTTGCTGCTACAACTCACCACGTTGCCTTAAAAACCAGCTCCTTGCTCCTTGGAAGACATCTGGATTTCTCCTTTCCTTTCTTCCTTCCTCCCTCCCCCCCTCCTTCTTTCCCTCCCTCCCTCCCTCCCTCCCTCCCTCCCTCTCTCGTTTCCTTCCTTCCTTCCTTCCTTCCTTCCTACCTTCCACTTTTTAGCTATTAAGAAACCTGCTAAAAAAACAAAAAAAACCAGCTCCTGCGCCTTCACTGTTTCTCCTGATGCCCGGACCTCAGAGTGAAGGTGAGCATCTCACCGGCCTGATGTTTCCATGACCACAGGCGGGTGTTGCTCCTGGATGCCATCTCCAGCTGAGGCGGGTCCCTCCGCCATCCCTGGCCGGGCTGGGCCTGAGTCCAGGGTGACGGGAGGGAGGGGAAAAGGTCATGGAATGGGCATGTGTTTTTGTAAGCACTTCTGGAAAACATAAAAGAGAAGTAAGGCAGAAAAACAAATGCTGTCATTTTCAAACACGGTTGGAATTTTTAAAAGGGAAACGAGCTTCAGAGTCCTTAGTCCTAATGTCGTTTGGATACCTGGGGCCTCAGGCGACACCACAGGCAGATCCAGAGCCTGAAATCGCTTCCTGTCCCTCACCACACATAGCCCGGGCAGCAGGGAGCCCAAGGGCCAGAGGACAGCTGCTGGGACCTATGGCTGTGGGGGGGTGCTCGGGGTGAGGGTGGGTGTGGGTCCAGGAAACCGTCTAGTCCCGGGGCCACCTGCAGCAGACCCTCCTGTCACTGAGGTCAGACGACCTTGCCCACGCACCCCAAGCAGCTGTGGCAAGGCGGTGCCCTCTGGGGGAGCTCAGGGCCTCCATGCCCCTCAGCACAGTCAGGCCAGCAGCGTCCAGGGGCAACCAGACCATGCACATGAGTCTGGGGACAGTGAGGGACTCTCAGCCTCCTCCTACTCCCTGAGATTGTTCTCTCTCCTTCCCTTTCTTTCTCCCTTTCTCTCTCTCTCCCCCCTCCCTCTCTTTCTTCCTGTCTCTTCCATCAGTGGGGTGAGCAGTGACGGGCTGAGAGCTGTGTTCTGTGTCGGAAGGACCCCCTTCCTGGCTGTGACCCTGAGGGAAGCCTCCCGTGAGCCTCAGGTCCCGTCTGTGAACGGAACCGGGCTGGGGTTCCTCTGCTCTTGGTACTCACACCGCATCACGGTGTGGGGCCCACGTGAGTCATCTGTCCTCAGTCCTGCAGCACCTGGTTCCCCCCAGGCCCCGAGCCGAGGCCAGTGCCCCTGGGAACCTGGGCACACGTGGCCAGCACCCTCCTCTCCCCCCACTCAGGCCCCCACAGCTCCCACGGCTGAGGCTGCGACCCTCACTGCCTCACTCCTTCTCCTTCCAGCAAATCAGCCACCACCACTGCCTCCCCCGCTCCCTGGGAGGCGCCCGCCACAGCTCCCAGCCTGGCAGAGGAATTTCTGGCCGCCACTGCGCTCTGAGCTCTGATGGTGGCATTGATCGTGGTCAGGGCCTGAGCCCAGTCCTGTGTCCCTGTCCCCATGAGCTGGCCTGTGCCGGTGTGGAGCTGGGGACCACTCACCACAGAGGGGCCACCCCCCCTCAGCCATCGTGCGAGAGCACTGGAGGGGGCCTCTCTCAAGCCCTGACCTCAGCCTGTTAGCTCAGCCACCCTCTGGGCCTGTCTCCTCGTCTATAAACAGGTTAGTAATACCGATTGCTCAGCTGTTGTAAGGGATACATGGGGGCTAGTACCTCCCACTCCGGGACACTGAGCACAGGGCCACAGTGTGCCCTGCTCAGAACCTGGGCCTGGGAGGGGGCTCCCACACAGGCTCTCCCCGTGGGTTCCAGAAAGTGAGGCCCTGGCTGAGGGTGGGGACCAGCACGGACGCATCCAGTTCCCACCCTGCTCTGGGTCCAGCGGCTCCTGTCGACTGAAAAAATATCAACTAGGTGTTTCATCAGCAAAAAGGATCAATGTGGGGAAAAAGAAAGGCGTGGAACGCAGTGCACACACACACGGCGGCCACATGCACACGGACTCGGGGACGCGCCAGCCTGCGCGCCAACCTGGAGGGCAGGTGCAGACGGAACAGGGAGCTCAGGGCAGGGAGGTTAGGACCAGAGCTGAGTGGAGACAGTCATCCTCAGGGTGCTCTCCACTGGGTAGTGTGGGAGAACACCTGTACGCCCAGCTCCGCCCACAGACTCCCAGCTGGTGTGTTCATGGTAGAGAGCCCAGGCCTCAGTACCCAGGCCTCAGCACTCAGTGCCTCCCTGCCGGGTTGGACCTTCCCGAGGGGTGGGGGACAGAGCGGGCACTCGGTGGGAGGTGGGCTGAGAGCAGAGGCCACCGTTGGAAGCCCACTCAGTGCCATCATTGTGCCAACAGCATGTAGGAGCTGTGGGCATCATGGTGGATATAGATATAACGGGGGCGGTGGGCATTAAGTGGGCATTGTGGGGATAGGGGCATTATGGGGGTGTGGGCATGAAGGGGGAGGTGGGCATCATGGGAGATGTGGGCATCATGGGGGAGGTGGGCATCATGGGGAGGTGGGCATCATGGGGAGGTGGGCATCTGCAGGATTATGGGTATTATATGGCAGGAGTCAAGTAGGCACCAGGGGCCAGTGAAGCGGGGATGTCCCCAGCCTAGGCCTGGCTGTCACTTGGACCTGAATGGCAGTACCCAGGAGCCCATCATGGCCCCACCTGGTTCCTGTGGATCCAGACCAGCTCCCTGGTTCTCTCCAAAGCATCCCGTTTCCTGCCTGGCCTGCACCCCCACCTGCCTCCACTCCTGGGGGAGCTTCCTAGAGTCCTGGGGAGATGTCACCTTAGAGAGGACCGTGAAATCAGCAATCTGCCTCTGATTAGGGGTCAAAACGCCAGGATCCCTCTTTAAATCTCTTCTTTTTCCTTTTTTGTCTTGGTATAAAATAGTGAATGAAGTTGTACACACAGAACTGAACCCGACTGAGCCAAGTCTTCTAAAGAAAGCAGGTTATGTTCTAAGAAAGGAACAAATGGATGGACAAGGAGGCCAGCAGGCTTACGAGGTGCCTGGCGCTCCTGGACAGAGCTTGTCCAGCCTGCAGAGGCATGAAGGAGGACGGCCTCATCCCCTCACCCAGGGGAGACCCTGGTCAGCATCTCGGTGCTTCTTTTCCAGGCAAGTGTGTTTGCATCACTGCAGTCACTTAATTGTGCAGCCTGTCCCCATAACAGGGCAGCGCCGGCTGTGAGGGGCTCCTGCGCGCGCCCCTGTACGGTCTCGCGGTGTCCTAGCCCGGCGGTGCCACGCCCCTATTTAATTGTCTAATTTCCCATCACCTCACATAACACTGTGGTGAATTATATACGTAAAGCTTGACCATATTACCGAATGCTTCTTTGGGTTTGCAGAAGCAAAATGGTTTGGGTCAGAACAAATAGATCATTTAGTTTGTGGATACATATTATCACATTTTTGTGAAGAAGAGTTACTTTGTTCGCAGATGTCTGTCTTGTAGCCCCCCTGGAAGTGTGGACGCTCTCAGGTTTAAAATGGAAAGGATTTCTGTTTAGTCCACAGGAAGTGAGGAATTGTGTATCGTAATTTCTAAACGAATGTCTTTAGATCTGAGGGTATTTTTTTTTTTTTTTGTCTTTATTGATTTGAGAGAGAGAGGAAGGGAGAGGGAGAGGGAGAGAGAGATAGAAACATCGATGAGAGAGAACATTGATTGGCCGCTTCCTGCATGCCCCCACTGGGGATCGGGCCCACAACCTGGGCATGTGCCCTGACCGGGAATCAAACCGGCAACCTCTTGGTGCATGGTCGATGCTCAGCCACTGAGCCACACTGGCCGGGCTTTTTTTTTTTTTTTTTTTTTTTTAATAGGTAGTAGGCCTTTGTAGTTCTTTTAATATCTACGGACGAGACCATGCTCAAAGTTTACCCAGTCACTTTCCTGGCTCCGTGTGTTGGGTATGACCACATGACCTATTCTCACCCTCTGCATGTGACAGGAAGTGACCTGCTACCAGATCCACATTCCCTGAGTCCCTGGGGGACACCTGGGCGTCCAGCAGGGACCCCTTCACGCCTCAGACAGGCATGAGTGGGAAACAAACCTGGTGTGAGAGCCACCAGGACGCTAGGGTTTGAAAGGGTTAATAACGTTTTAACAAAAGTAAACTCCACTCTGACCCTCAGTTACTGCACGTACGCACCCTGGCAGTTTCTTTTTTGTCAACATAAGGGCCTTGAGAAACCCAAAGGTAAGGGGTTAATGAAGGCCTTGAGAAACTCAGAGGAACCATGAGAAGAAAGAGATTAACGATGGCCCTGACCTCTGCCGGAGCAGACGCCTTACCTCTGAGACAACTCGTACCAACCCAGACACCAATTACGCGGTGCCAAGAGAATGTGGGGGTTTTTGAATGTAGCTTTTTTTTCTTCTGTAGTTTGTGCCTATATAAACATAGAACAAAGGAAGCTCGGGGCTGAGGATTTGGGGAAGCTGTACCCCCCCAGCCCGCCGGTGTAACAGCCCACCGGGGTAATAAAATGCTCCTTTTTCCACACTGGCCTTATGTTGAGGATATGATCTCCCACCGGCTCAGACCTTTTAGGGCTTCCCTGGTGCCGCAGCAGGACCTGGCCTCTGGACCAAAACAGTCACCTGTCACTGTGAGACACTCTGCCCTAAAGCTCAGTGGCTTTAAAAAGAAATCGTTTAGTGTCTCTCTTCGTTTCTGTGGGCCAATTTAGGAGAGACTGCTGGGCTGCTCTGGCTCGGAGTCTCTTGTGAGGCTGGGGTCAGACATCGGCCGGGGCTGTGGTCTCACCCGAAGGCTTGGCTGGGGCTGGGGCTCCACTTCCACTGATTCACTCCCCCTGGCTGGTGTGGCCGCTGGCTGGGGCCTCGGCTCCTCTCCGAGACAAGGTGGCTGCTCCCCAGAGGGAGGGACTCAGGAAGCCCCACACCATCTCCTTGCTGTGATGTGTTGGCACAGAGAGGGGCCCCGACTTACTGGGAGGGAGACTGGACAGGGTGCACACGGGAAAGTGAAGGTCTCCATGACAAGCAACCGAGCTACTTCGTAAATTTCCAAAACACCAGTGACACTGGTTTAGCACATTGAAATGTTATTAGGACAGGTGTCAGCTCGGGCTTCCTTGTGCGTTTTGGAGGGACAGTCTAGGCAGCTGGGGGGACAGGCATCTTTGGGGGACACAGAAGTCACTTCCGGGAGTGTGACCTGCTCTCAGCTTACGGAGAGGGTGTCAGGTGAGACACGGATTCACATCAGGGGCACCGCTGAGTCAGAGCATCCCAAGGGAGACTTAACCTGTTTCCATGTTTCTCTCTCTCTCTCCCCCTCCCTCTCTCTGTCTCTCTCCCCCTCCCTCTCTCTGTCTCTCCCCCTCTTTGTCCCTCCACCATGCCCTCTGTCCATCCATCTCACTCTGTTTTCCCCTCTCCCCTTTCCCCTTCCCTAACAGTTTCTGAGAAGAGGGACCAGGCCGGCCCCTGCCAGGACAGAGTGAGTAATCACCATGAATACGGACAGAGGCGCAGCTTGGAGAGGGCGCTGGAAAACTGACACCCTCCAGAGAGGAGAGCCCAGCCCTGCCGCTTCTACGTGAAAGGCTGTTTCTGTCCTCCCCGAGCCCAGATGGAGACCCGCCATCCCGCTGATCAATGCCCCTTTGTGCTGGGTGGGTTGCCATCGACTTGGGAGTTGCCCTTAACGACAGCCGGCTGCCCTGGGCTCTGCCCGCTCAGGTGCCCTTGGGGAGCTGCAGACGACAACCACGAGCTGGACGGCAGCTGCCCCCCAGAGACCAGGGTCACACACAGGTCCTGGCTGTTGGGCTTGCTTTGACCATGTGGCCGGGGGCCTTGTGGCTCGGCCCTGAGCCCCTGGCGTCAGCCAGCACCCCCCCCACCTTAGACTGGAGGCCTCGCTCCCAAATTCCTGCGGCCAGCCTCAGCTGATAGCAGGAAGGAAACCAGGGCCGGGCCACCGTGCAGAACTCAAGGGAACTTGGCTGCTGAAGGCAGTGTTTTCAGACCGAGACGCAGACAACGGGGTACGGCCTGTGGCAGCAGCCGGAGGGCACGCTCCCTGGCATGGCTGCCCGGCAGGGTTCTCAGCAAACAAGGCCCCCGGTCCCTGCTGTTCACAGCCGCTGCGGGGGCGAGGGCGGCTTGCCCGTCCGCTGGACTGAATCTGCTAGCTGTGACAGGTGACAGGACATCACCAGGTCGTCGGGAACCCAACCGGCTGGGAATCCGTGTCAGCTTGTGCCCACATGTTTATGACCCCATAACTGATGGTTGGTAAATTACTGTGCTAACTTGTCTAGAGCCCCGTAATTGGTGATTGGGAAGGTCACTGTGTGCCCTCCAGCTGAACCTGTCTTGTGAGGAATTGAATCAACAGGATGGAGATAAAAAATAACCTTAGTAGTTTACAGTGCCCCCTGAACCGAGAAATGTCTAAGATATGACCAAGAAATGTCCGGTTCCCAGGCACTGGACCGAGACGTGTGCGGTTCCCAGAACAGCCGGGTTAGCCGATTTCCTAACTGCATACTTTCGCGTGCGTGCCTGCTCGCCGTGCCCCAGTGCACACCGGAATGTGTGAGTAAGGAGGTCGGGCTGATCCCCAAAGACTCTGTCCCAGGGGTGTTCGGAATCAGACGCCGTCGGCTAATAAACGGCTCCCATTTGGACTTCGGTTCTCTAGTGGCCTTCCCTGACTCTGTCGCGCCTCACAAGCGGACTCTGGGCAGGATGTCTTTGCGGGCCTCTTCCCTCCGGGGATTTGTGCCGGCGAGACAGCGAACACCGGTGTCTTGGCAGTCCGCTCAGGACAGGTGCCACGCTGACAAGCCAGCACCTCCCACGGCGGAGGGATGCGTGATCCGGGCTGGGGGACGATGAGTGAGGGCATCTGTGTGGAGAAACACCCTTGGCATGTGCTCAGAAGTGGGTCCCCTCCGTCAAACCCAAGAGTTGACCCGAATTCCCACCTCAGGGCTCACAGTGAGGTCCCCAGGCCAGTCTCCCCGGCCTCCTGGGACCTGGACAGAAATGCGGGGGCTGGGCTGGCAGGCCATGTCCTCAGTGGTTCTGATGCTGGCCCGACGGGGCCTCACGGTGTCCCCTCCCCGCCTCAGGAGCCACACCCGGGCCTGAAGCCCCGCCCAGCACAGTCCCTGGGGCGCTGTTTGCCTGGGTCTGAGGTGGGCCACGCTTCTCCAGGGGAAAGAGGAGAGTCCTCAGGTAGCCAAGGCCTCACTAGGACCTCGAGTTGCCCTCAGCACCCATCTCAGGGGTGGGGAGGGCTCAGGAGACCTGTATTCGATCTCAGCTCTGGGAGCCTCAGTTTCCCCACCTGGAGAGTGAGCACACCCCACAGTGAGATAGTGCACCTCAAGGCCCCAGCCTGGGCCTCTGGGTGACAGTGTCTCCGCTTGGTCATACCTACGGGATCATGGTCATAACTCACAGCCTTCGGACAAACCCCAACAGCAGGGTGCAAAGCATCCTGGAAGCTATGGGGGCCAAAGTAGGTTTGCTCCCCGAGCCTCAGTGGGTGGGTGGGGGGGAGTCCCAAGGAGGAGACGGGAAAATTCCTCAGGGTACACAGAGGATACCTCAGGGGCATCTGGGCGTCTTCCTGGAGGAGGCAGCCCAGACCTGGAGAATAAAGAGGCCTGGGCCCTGGACAAGGGAAGGCGGGCAGGGAGAAATTAGGGCTAGGTGTGCGCAGGTCCCACGGGCCACTCCGCAGCCGTCCGCTGAGCCCCTGGGCCAGGTGTGAAGCTCTCAGACCTGATTCCCTGAGGAGAAGCCATGGCCGGCACACAGGGCTCCCACACAGCCTGGGGTGGGGCCTGGCCCGCTGGCCTCCTGGACGGCCCCAGCCAGCAACCGGCCTTTGGAAGAGGAGGGGACCCAGACCAGACCTGACCCGTCAGGACGGCTCTTCCACAGATCGCAGACGACGGCCCCGGGGTTCCGGAGGTCTGTCCTCCTTTCCATGCTCACCTGTGGCCCAACGGCTTCCTGGCCTGAGCCAGCTGTTAATGTCAGGGCCAAGAAGATGGAGCCCGGTGGCTGTCATTAGTGGTTTGTGGAGCACAGGCTATGCCCAGCCGGCTGACCAGAGCAAACATGGCCAGGTCATGCCCCGGGCAGCCACCGGGCGGGGCTGAGGGGCAGCAGTGCCCGGGCTCTGTGTCTGGGGCTAGGAGGGCACTGTCTACAGGCCCACACACCAGAGCAGTGCCTTTAGGTGCTGACCCAGGGCACGGGGGGAGGGGGCCAGGGCCACTGCAGACAGGGGTCTGCAAGCAGGTGACAAGAAGGAGTCTGCCACTAGGAGGCCTGGGGGCAGGTGGGAAGAATGCAAAGGCCCTGGGGGAAGCAGGAGTCCCTGGGTCAGGGAAGGGCAGCGGGGAGGGAGACGGGACGGGTAACAGAGCGCCCAGAGCGGGGATTTCCTAAAGAAGTCTTCAGAGGGATTCCAGCTGACCAGTGACAGAGCTGATTTACTTTTCAAAATAGGATTGAGAGGGGAGGGGGAAGTGTTCACTCTGTTGCATGTTTCGCATTTAAAGAAGAAACCGATTTATTGATGAAAAATATAACAGGAAAAAATAGGATTGAGATCAGCTGTAGCTATAGAAAAAAATCACAATGCCGTCAATACAAGGTAGATTTTTTTTTTTTTTATCCTCACTTGAGGACATTTTTTCATTTTTTGTTCAGATAGAGTGGGAGGGAGAGAGAGGAAGACAGAGAGAGAGAAACATCGACGTGAAAGGGACACATCGAGTGGCTGCCACCCGCACGACCAACCAGGGCCGGGGACAAACTGCAACCAAAGTACATGCCCTTAGCGGGAACCGAACCCGGGTCTCTCTGGACCGCAGGCTGACGCTCTAACCGCTGAGCCAAACCGGCCAGGGCAAGATTTTTTTTTTCTTGCTCATCCTAGGAAGTCTGGAGGAGGGCAACCCAGGGAAGGCCTGGGCCTGGAGCTCCAGCCCTGAGGAACAGGCTCCTCTGGCTTTGGCTCTCTGTGTGCGACCCCCATGCCACGTTCTCCTCCTGGCCCAGCAGAGCTGCTGGAGCTCTGGCCGTTACGTCCACATTCCAGGCAGCAGGAAGGAGGAAGCAATGAAGAATGGCATAGCCCCTCCCCCGGTCAGGACGCAGCCACACAGGAGACCAGCAGCGGGCGGAGCACGGTCCCTGCCACCTTTGCCCTGACTGCTGGGGACAGGGGCTTTGCTGGGCACAGACGCCAGCGGATGACAAGGGGAGTCAGCCCTACCTCTCCCCAGGGAGAGATGGATGCAAGAAGGAGCAGGGCAGACCTGTGGACTAGGACTCCCCACTTTTCTGTCTCCACGGTACCGGGTGGGTTCCTCCAAGCCAGCCGGACGCCTCACCTGCTCTGTAGATGGCTGCGAGACATTTCAGAGTATGATGGGCATAGCTCAGCGACTCCCTCGCGGGGGGCACCCACTTTGTGTCTGGGGTTCAGGGCCTCCTGGGGCCAGCTGCTCCTTCCCAAGCGGCCTTGGGCGTGTCACGTTTTGTGGGGGGACCGTGTGAGGCGGTGCACACACCTACAAAGGTATCCACATCACGTCCCCTGGGCTGTGACGGTGCTTGCTCCGGGCATGCCTGTGTGGCCTTGGCCTCCTCTCCTGTCTTTAAAGTCGGGGCGATGGCACAGCACCTCCTCGTAGGACTGGCCTCCTTCTTCGGGGGTGGCAGCCCTCCCCGACCTCCCACTCTGCACCCACTCGGTGGGAGCTGCGGTTCCTGGAGGTACCCGACGGACGTGAAGAGCACTGGGCCCCTCCCACTGCCATGCAGCGGTGTCCGGGGTGGGGCTACCTGGTGGGCAGCCACCAGCTCCTAGGGAGTGTCCGCTGCTGTCTCCCTGGGGTGGCATTGTGGGCAGGCCAGGCCCGGAGTGGCACAATGCAGCCGCACAGCTGGCCTCCTGGGCCAGGACCTGGCACGGTCTGCCGCACGGGCCCAGGGTGCCAGGCCAGCCCGGGTCTCATCCCGCGCCACTACCACCACTCAGAGACGGAGAGGGACAGGAGCCAGGCCACGTTCCCAGGCTCCGTCCTGTTCACAAACACGGGCCGTGGAAACGCACATCCTCCCAGGCCCAAGATGCCCGCCCCTTCCCCAGGGCAATGCTCCTTCCGGGCGCCTGGCCAGCGAGGAGAGGCGAGTGATGCCCCCGGGACGAAGCTGCCTCCATGTGAGGAGGGGCTGGGCCTGAGGCCTCGTCGCCCTCCCACAGGCTGGGTGACTTCATCTTCGCGGCACCCCCATTTTACAGACTGGAAGCATGTCCCAGTCACGCCGCTCGATGGGGCAAGTGGACTCGAGAGCTCTGCAGACACACGCTCAGTCTGCGTGTCTGTGTGTGTGCACACGTGTCCTCCACCATGTCCCGTGTCTCTCTGCTGGGACACCCCTGGCCCACACCCCTCCTGGGACACTCCCCGTGGGCACTTCCCCACGGACCCTCACTATTTCAGTATCTGGAACTGGGAGCCTTGGAGGCTCATGCCAGTCTCCCCAGGACAATGTGAAGTGTGGGCACACACGGTGGGCACTGGCCCTTTCATGCTGTCCTGGAAACAGTCTGGGAAGCAGACCGTCATAGGCAAATGAGGATGACACAGGAGAGGGAAAGTCCCTCCCCGAGGACACACGTCAGTCTGGCCGGCTGGAGGATGAGGCCCTGCCAAGGGCTGACCATACCCAGACCCCAGGAAGGTGGCGTGCCCCCCAGCCCCCACAGCCAGCACAGAGCAGAGTGATAGAGCCAGATCTGAATGCCCAGTCATTCTGCTACGACCTTCCCTGGCTTTCTCCTTCTGAACACAGGGAGTAAGGCAGACACCCTCGGGGTGGGAGACCAGCAGGGACACGGAGGCTCCTCAGCCCCTCTTCTCCCCAACCCCCCACCCCACTCACCCTCAGGGACCTCCTTCCTGGTGCCCTCTCCCTGGCCTCCAGGGCCAGCACTGCCCAGGGGGGGAGTTAGTCCCCCGTGGCTGGGGGCCGGTGCGTGCTTCCCGTGTGGACGGTGCTGACCCCTGACCATCTGCGCTCCCCGCTGCTCGTGAACAGTGTGGGTGATTCGAGAATAACGGGAACCACTGCTTAAGGGGCCAGCACGCCCAGGCCTGTCCAGACTCCCAGGCACCACTGTGGGCTGTGAGACTTCGGGGCTCCCAGGGCAGCCCCCACACACCCCGGACCTCAGACCCCCCAGATGAGCAGAGTGCTGAGGGGTCAGAACCAAATGTCTCTGGAGCCGATGAGGAAACGAGTCCTGTCAGAGCAGCGGGGGGCGGCTGGGGTGTGGCCCCACCCGGGGGCACGGATGTGCCTTCAGGTCAGAGGAGGCCAGACCAGGGTCTAGTGGGTGACGCTTCCCTGGTAATCCCCAGGGTGACTTGCACTTTCCAGGCCTTCAGTTTCACTTACTAAACACCGCCCCTGCCAGCAGCTGGGCCTGGGCAGGGGGAGGAGAGGAGTCCCCGTCTGGAGTGGGAGAGCAGCCGTGGGCAAGGCCAGCAGGCCAGGCAGACCGCAGGGGGACGCGGACACCACACAGCCACACAGCCTCCCGGGAGTTCTGAGCTCGGCCTCCGGGGCCTCTCTCCAGCTGTACCTCAGTTTCCTCCTCTGTCAAGTGAGGGGGGAACACCTGCTCCCCGGGAAAGAGAAGCGATGCAGCTGGGTTCAGGAGCGCTACCTCACAAGGCCTCCCCTTTGCCTTGTGGCACCCCCAAAGCCTAGAACAGGGCCTGGCACACAGCAGGCGCCCCGCGATCACAGGGTGCATGAAAGCGCATTGCTGCTTACCCCTTCTGCTCTTCCGTTTATGGGGGGGGGGGACAAGACCACCCCCCTGGCCCTGAGCTAAGAGCACCACCTTTCCCCTCGCAGGTGGGGAAGCTGACCCGGAGAGGTCAAGGCCCCTTCCGGAGCCCACACTGCACTGGCAGTGGCTCAGGGTCACAGGGTCCACAGCCTGACACTTGGCCCTGAGAGGGACCATGGTACCTCCCCAGGGTGGCTGGGAGGATCAAGGGGGTTGGTCGGTAGCTCTGCTCAGGGCACACTGGGGGAGGGGGGCTTCAGTGCAGACATCAGCAGACACCGGGACAGAAAGCAGAAGTCGGGGTCTCCACCTGGAAGGGGTCAGAAGCAGCTGTGCCTGGGAGCCCAGGCAGGTCAGGACAGGAGACACAGGGCCCTCACTTGGAGTACCAGCCCTGGGAGATAACACCAGGCCCCGCCCACAGCACATGCCTGGAGGCGCGAGTGCTGGGACGCGGGACAACTGAGCTGGGGCTGGGGGAGGCCAAGGCTCTGGCTGCCCCCAACCGCTGGACAGGCGCCAGGTGCCCCCCCAGGCAAGGGGTCCTGCCTCCCGCCTGGGGACACGAGGCTGTTCCGGGGCGGGGGGCACTGAGCGGGAGGCCTTCGTGTTCGGTTTCCCCGGGGGTGGGGAGAGGCCAAGGCTCAGAGCGGGGAGGCGCAGAGTCGGGGTGCGCAGACCCACCCGTGGGCGCACTGTGTGCCGCGCGGGACCCCGGGTTTGCCGTGACGGAGGCGCCCGCTCGCCTTCCTACTCCCGGCAGTTTGCGAAGTAGCCAGGTTCTCGGCCTCATTTAACAGATTAAAAGTGTCCACGACGGGGGCGCAGAGGGGCACGTGCGTCCCCCCAGACCCCCGGGCCGGCGCTGAGGAGGCAGGGCGCAGGGAGGGGTCCTCCCGGGAAAGGGCGGAGTCACTGTTGTCCCGGGAGCGCGGCCTCGGGGCCGGGCCTGCCGGCGGGCGGAGCCTAGGACGCTGCGCAGTGGGGCGGTCGCGGGCGGTCCCGGGCGGTCCCGGGCGGGCTGGGCGGCGCGCACCCGGGGACCCGCGGAGACGGAGCGGGGCGGCCGCGGCGGCCGCGCCATGGACTCAACCCCCGAGGACTACGAGCTCAACGGCGACCTGCGCCTGGACTCGCCCGGCTCCCCGGACCCCTCGGTAAGCCCCTTCCCCCGCACCCGTGCGACCTTGGCCGGTGCCCGCCTCTGGGCTTCGCGCCCACGGCTCCCGGGCACCTATGGGCGCCTGCCAGCTGCGCGCCGCGTCCCACTGCGGGCTGGCGGGGGTCGCCGTGCCCCGTGCGCCCCGCAACTCACCCACACCCGCAGGAGCCCGCGCGGTGGCCCCGGGACCCCGGCAACTCCCGCAGGTGAGCGGGGCGCAGGGCGGGCTGGCGGGCTGCCGTCTGGGCCGGGCCAGGGGTGCCCAAGCCTCCCCACGACCCGGCCTTCCTTCCCCACCCCCGTGCCACCCTCTAACTTCCAGTGGCCTTATCTCCCGCTGCTCGCCGGGGGTGGGCGGGGAGTCCCCCAGCCTCTGGGCCCCGGGCCAGCGGCGGGCAGACAGTTACGTCACGCGCGGTGTCCACGGCGACCGCACGGTCTGGTGCGTGCCTGGATGGGGAACTCGGGGCCGCTGTGGCCCGCTTTCTCTTCCCGCAGCCCCCGGCGGCCTGTGCCCTGCCAGTCAAGGAGCGTGGTGGGCACGGGGCAACCACTGGCAGTGGTCCCGCCCCCACAGTAGAGCTGGTGCCCGCCCGCCCCTGGGTCCCCTGTGCCGCTGGGCAGGCCTGAGCGGTGGACTGTGCCACCCGAGGCCCAGCCCTTCCCCAGCCCTGTTTGCGAAGCAGTCCGTGGGGCACAGACTTCTGTGGGTGGTTGACTTCGGACATTCTTTCAGTTTCTGACCCCCTGGGGAGGGGGCAGGGCCAGTGGTTTGTGTGCTGGGTGAACCTTACTGGGGCAGAGATGACCGTGCCCACGTGGGGTGACAAGACAGGCCGTGTCGGGGCAGATGGCAGTGTCCAGCTGAGTGGGGGTGACCAGACAGGTGGGGTTGGGGTTGGGGAAGGGGGAGGACAGTGTGGACTGGACGGCGGGCTGTGAGCCCTGGTCCCACACAATAATCATCTCCGTCCTTCTCCGTTGCAAACCTTCCCAGGGCCCCGGCCACCTTGCCAGCCCTTCAGTAAAGCCTGGCAGCCCTGGGGTGGCCCAGGATGTTTGTCCTGGGTTCGAGGTGAGGAAACTGAGGACGGAGAGGCGCCCGCACACGGCCCTGCCCTGGCATGTGAGCGCTTTGGACAGTGGCCCGCGTGCCTGGGAGGCTGCTTGCCTTCCCTGGGCCTTCTGTCCAGGGTCCGAGAAAGGAGAACGAATGCCCTCGGAACTGTGGGGAGCACAGCAGGGAACAGGGCAGGTGGGCGGGGAGGAGGTTCCGGAGGGGGGGACCCTGCTCACCTCCCAGCGCGGCTGCACCCTTCGGTTCAAGCCTGCCCTGCCCACCTCACCTTGGGAGCACGGCTCGGCTCTGGGACGGGGTTGGGGGAGGGCACCACGTCCCGAAAGCAGAGCAGAGAAGCCCCAGGGGCTGGTGTGATGGCGGTGGGAGTGTGACATTGGTGCTGGGCCCTGGAGGACGGGAGTGGGGTACAGGTGTCCCCCCCATGATATGAGGGAGGGCATCCCAAGTAGAGGGAATAGGGAGAAAGGCCAGTACGGCCACCAAGCACATTGGGGAGGAGGTGTGACGGAAGGTCAGGCGTTGCTGGGGCCTGAGAGAGTGGACACAGTCCTCCAGGGTCTTCGGCCACAGGCAGGGAGACTGCTGGAGGAGGCTAGCCAGAGGCCACGGGCTTGCCCAGGTCCAGCCAACGCTCACCCCGGCCCCTTCGCTCCCCTTCCCGCCCTTGAGACCTGCCTTGATGTGTTCAAGGCACTCACTCTGTGCCTCAGTTTCTCATCTGTGAAATGGGTGGGAGCAGGCACCCCTCAGGGGTCATTGTGAGGAGTAAAGGCGCTCACGTGTGAAGTGCTGCAGCCAGCCAGACACACGCACGTGTCATTGACACCCCCGCCTGCCACACGAGACCCTCTCCTGGTGGTGACACCTGGCAGCATCGCCCCCAGGCGGGATCCCTGGACACGCATGACCCTCCCCTGCGCCTCTCCTGGCTCTTCTTAGGCCTTCCCCTAGGTCGCCCTGCCAGAATCTGAGCCTCGGGCACCTGCGTGGGGGCAGGAAGAAAGGCTTGCTGGGAGGAGGGGCAAACCAGGGAATCCTGGGCAGCGGTGGGTGGGCTGTGTCCCCAGCATGCCCCTGGCCATGGGAGGACAAGCTGGGGGGCCTGGCCTTACCGTGCAACCGTGGGCAGGTGCAGACCCAACCCAGCCTCAGTTTCCTCTTCTGTGAAGTGGGGCAGTGCGGCTCACCTCCCCAGGTGGCCGGGCCTGCAGAGGAGTCACACATGTAACCACTGGGCCAGGGCAGTTGGGGAGATTGTCGATGTCCCCCTCTGTGTGCTCGAGCCCCCAGGGCCCCCACCTAGGCCCCCCCGCCCAGGGCGCCCCGCCGGAAGTGACTTGGCGTCTTTAAGTCAACCCCCTTGGCTGCTGCAGGAGGAGTGGTGTCAACGTCACTGTGAAAGCGCCCCCAGCTGTCCACGCCCAGGTGGCCGGGTTCGGGGGCAGCTGTGTGGGACCCTGCGGCCGAGGCTGGGATGTGGCAGCTGAGGGCACAGCAGGGAGGTGGGGGGACAGGGCAGACAAGGCGCCCGGGCTCCTCTGGGCCGTGCTCAGCCTGAGCTGCAGGGGGAACTTGGCTCTTCTCGTTTCTGCTCTCCAGGCGGACCCCCAGGCGACAGGGTCCTGGCCAAGTTCTCAAAGGTGATTGTGATGAGGCTGCAGGGTCACTGAAGGCCAGTGCTGAGCCCACAGGAAGTGGGTGTGCCCAGCCCGCAGCCCAGCTGCCACCGGAAACACCCCCGCCGCCCCCCGCCAGACTTCCTGCATGGAGCTGGTGACCTCGCGCTGGCTGCGTGGGGACAGTGGGCGGCGTGGACCCGTGTGGCCCCGGCCGTGCCTTCACACAGCCCGTGCCAGTTTGGGTCCCAGTTCCTGCCCCCATGTACCTGGGCGCTGACCGAGCCCAAGGCGGGTCCCTGCGCGGAGGGGCTTAGGTGGCCAGCGGCAGGAGCCGGGCCCCGAGGACCTCCAGGGCCGCTCGGCCCACAGCCCTCTCTCCCGGGCTTGTTCTGTGTCTTCCCTGTTACAGGGCTTGTTTATGGAGTCAGTTAAGTGCTGTAGTCCATCTGGGAGGCAGCCTGTCAAAGCCCTGAGGGCTGGGCAGCCAGGACCGGCCACAGGACTCCGAGCCCCTCATTCCGTCCCCGTCCCCCAGCTCAGTCGTGAGACAACCGAGGCCCGGGGCGGCCACCCCTCCGTCTGTGGTGCACACACGGTGCGGAGTACACTGGGGTGCTGGGGAGGTGCCCACCCCGCTCCTAGCTGATGAGCCCTGTAGATTTGTTGGGGTCCTTGGTCCCTCACTCAGCGGATGTGAAAATGGGCTCTGGGAGGACAGGGGGTTCTGCGGGGTTCCTTGTTCTATACTGTACTCAGGATTTGGGGGCCCTGGCAGAGTGGAGGTCAGGCAGGATTGCAGGGTGTCAGTAACCAAACCCTGCAGGTTCAGTGGGCCTGGCCCTGTCCTGGTCTCCGAGGAAAGCGGGGGGCCTGGGGCACAAGGCGTGGGGTAAGCCAGCCCTCCCTCTCTTCCTGTTCAAGCCTGGGGCAGACCGGAATGTCCCTTATACTGTGACCAAACCCGGCACCCAGGGTGCCTCAGACCTGGGTTCACATCCTGGGTTCAAATCAAGTCCCGATTCCCCTCCCCCTGAGCTGAGGATGCCCAGCTGCGTGGCCTGGGCCGAGTGGCCTGGGCCACCGTGAGCTGCTTTTTTAAAAAAAATATGTTTTTATTGATTTTTTTAGAGAGAGAGGAAGGGAGAGAAAGAGAGAAACATCCATGGGCTGCCTCCTGCACACCCCCTACTGGGAATCGAGCCTGCAACCCGGGCATGTCCAAGCCTGTGCCCTGAGCGGGAATTGAAGCGGGACCTCTCAGTCCACGGGACGATGCTCCATCCACTGAGCCCCACGGGCCGGGCCACCGTGAGCTGCCTTTGGAGAGCTCCCACGAGCCCCTGTCCGCAGAGGCCAGCCCTGCACGATCCGCCCCCTCCCCACGGGGCCCCTTCTGGTCTGTCAGGGGAGACAGTCCAGCAGCCCTGAGGTCACCCCGCTCCGGGACCACAGGTGAGGTTTGGGAGTCTCGTTGGCGCCAGGAGCACACTAGCCAGTGTCTGTCCCTGCCCCGCCCGGGTCCAGGCAGAGGTCTTGGTCGGAGGCTCACAGGGTGGCTCCTGGCAGCTGGGCCGGCGGGCGGCCCGTCCAGGCCCAGGGGCTGCCAACCTGTAGCAGGAGGTCTGCCAGGCTCACCGTGCGGGGGTCACGCCCAGGGCCCAGGGCTCCCCGCAGCTCAGAGCCCCCAGGAGGCCTGGAGCACCGAGGCCGGGCGTGGGGAGTGGACCAGCCCGCTGGGCAGCCCTAGGCTTTGGGGCAGAGGGGCCGGTTTTGAATTCCGACCTGCCCCTCCCTCTCAGGGGCCTGGCCGGTCCCGAGCCTCAGTGTCCCACTCTGCAGAAGGGGGAATCTCAATTCCTCTCCCAGTCAGTGGAGAGCGCCCGGAGTGCGCCCAGCGAGCACAGATGTGGAGACCAGGCACCAGGGGCACGTGGTCGAGGCCGCACAGCCGGGCTGTGGTGAGCCAGGCTTGCCCGGGCCCCCAGCCCCAGCCTGTGCTGCCCTGAACACTGCGGGTCGAACAGGAAGCAGGCGGCCCAGTGGGCAGGAAGTGCCCAGCACCTTGAGCCCCCCCGGCACCTGCTCACGTGTGAGACTGAGGACGAGGGGACAGGCAGTGGACCCTGGGCAAGGGCACTTTGAGTGCTCAGCCCCCACAGGGTGACCCCTGACCCTCGCCCCCTCCACAGAGCCTGAGGAGACCATAGAGTCAGCCACCAGGGCTTCTGAGCCCAGGGCCTGGGTTCAAATCCCCGTGCAGCCCTCCCTGGCTGTTGGCAAGGGCCTCGGTGCACCCACGGTTGGGGGCGAGAGGGTGAAAGGGGAATTCGACGGTCGCTGGGCCCAGGGCTCCCAGGACGGAGGACAGCGGGGGCACTGCCATGGACAGTGTCGGTCTGTTGGCCGGTGCGTGTGGCCACGGGCTGTCGAGTGTTTACATGGCTCAGGAGGGCTCAGGGTGAAAAGGAGTCCTTCCTCCCGCCCAGAGGCCACCACAGTCAGCCTGGGCATGTGCGTGTGTGTGTGTGTGTGCTTATGTATGTGTGCATATGTCTGTGTTGTGTATATATGTGTGCGTATGTGTGTATGCTAATACATGTGTCCACATGGGTACACTGATGTTATGTTTGTGTATAGGCTGCGTGTCACTGTGTGTATACACGTCTGGGTGTGTTTATACATGTGTACACATATTGCTTATGTGTATACATGTGGTGTGTGTGTGGTTGTGTGTGTGTATGTGTGTGCGTGTGTGTGCAAGTGCATGTGTGTATGGTCATGTGTGTATATGTTTGTTTATGTGTGCATGTGTGTATAAGCGTGTGTGTGTATATGGTCACGTGTGTATGTGTTTATGTGTGTGTGTATGTGCATGTGTGCATGTGTGTGCATATATGGCCATGTGTGTATATGTTTGTTTATATGTGTGTGTATATATGGCCATGTGTGTATGTGTTTGTTTATATGTGTGTGTGCATATATGGCCATGTGTGTATATGTTTGTTTATGTGTGTGTGTATATATGGCCATGTGTGTATATGTTTGTTTATATGTGTGTGTGTATATATGGCCATGTGTGTATGTGTTTGTTTATGTGTGCGTGTATGTGCATGTGTGCATGTGTGTGTGCATATATGGCCATGCATGTATATGTTTGTGTGTGTGTGTGTGTATAAGCATGTGTGTGTGTATAAGCATGTGTGTGTGTATAAGCATGTGTGTGTGTGTATATGGCCATGCATGTATATGTTTGTTTATGTGTGTGTGTAAGCATGTGTGTGTATAAGCATGTGTGTGTGTGTGTGTATAAGCATGTGTGTGTGTATAAGCATGTGTGTGTGTGTGTAAGCATGTGTGTGTGTGTATATGGTGCACAGAAGCTGGGAGCCCTTTGCAAAGTCTGCTCTGCACCTGTCTTCTCGGGCTGGAGATGGGGATGAGCCCCGGGATGTCTTCCAGGGAGGGCACTGTGGCACTCTGCTGGGAGATGGAGGAGCACACACGTGACTGGGTGTGGAGCTCGGGGGCAGCCTCGTGCGGTGGGGGACACAGGCCCTTGGGCAGGGGCAGCCTGTGCCCAGACCCTGGGGGGCAGCCCTGGTGGTGTGGGGCCTGAGCAACAGCCCACCCAGCTGTGAGTGCAGCTGAGACCCGGCGTGGGGAGGCCGAGGGGCGACCCCACACTGAGGTGCAGGGGAGACCCGGCGGGGCTCGGCTGTGGGGGGACATCCCAGGGAGCCGGCCGGGACCTGCGTGTGCAGAGGAGGCCTCCCCTGTGTGTCTCGGGTCTAGAATTTTAAAGCAGGTGGATTTGCTACCTTAGAGCCACCCACGTGAGGGAAAGTGGGCAGGTGTCCAGGCCACCTCTGTTCCGTGCCCATCCTCCCTCCCTCCCGCCCTCCGGGGCGTGTTATTCCAGATTAAATTTAAACTTAAAGACACACCGGAGACGCGGGGCCCGCCTTTCTGCAGGGCTGTCTTTTCCGGGGTGAAGTTCCGGCTGCAGAAAGTGGGGGGACTGAGCCCTCCCAGCTCCTGCCTCCCGGTCCCCCTCCAGGGAGTCCAGAAACAGGAGCTCCCAGGCGGCCCCAGGAGGCCTCCTGCTGACCGGTCCCCCAGGAGGCCCCAGTTTCCGCCTGGCAGCTCCGGCTCCCAGGGACAATGGCCAGGCCTGGGGAACATACTTGTCCTGGAGGGTGGGGAGGGGCCCAGCCAGGGGCAGTTTGAGGTCGCCTTGAGGTGGGCCGACGGCAGGGTGGGCACCAGGAGAGGCAGGGTGTCCTCAGGCGGAGGTGAGGGAGGGCGTCAGGACTGGTCCGGCGTTGTGGGGTGAGCAGGACGGCGGAGCGTGTGCGGGGTCCTCCATGGGCGGGCTGGCTGTCCCAGCACCTCCTGCTGGGTGCTCACAGGGAAGTAAACGGGCCGGAGGGAGGTGCCGAGGCCGCAGGGTGGCGGTGGTCACACACGGACACAGCTCCAAACGTGTCAACGTCCTTGTTCGCTGTGTACAGCATTTTTTTTTAATACTCACCTGAGGACATTTTTGCATTCATCTTCAGATAGAGCAGGAGGGAGAGAGAGAGAGAAACATCGATGTGAGAGAGACATATCGAGTGGTTGCCACCCACACGACCCCAACCAGGGCCAGGGACAAACTGCAACCGAGGTACGTGCCCTTAGCAGGAACCACCCGGGTCTCTCTGGTCCGTGGGCCGATGCTCTCACCGCTGAGCCAAACCGGCCAGGGCTGTGTACAGCTTTGTGTGTGTCCATCAAACCTCAATAACGTGGCTAAAATATTTCAATGAAAATCAAGGCAGATCTGAGCTCAGCCACAGCCTGGAGGCCTCTGGGAGTCTGCGCTGTCCCCCTCAGCTGGCAGGCGGTCTGAATGGGGTCAGCCGTCCCGGGAAGGCTTGTCGCACCGCTGGGCGTGTGTGTGGGGATCGGGGTCCAGCTCCCACCCTGGCACCACCCACTCACCCAGACCTGGAGGACAGGGTGGGAGGGCACCACTGGCAGGGGCGTCCCGGGACGGGACAGAGCCCGTGGCTGGCAGTCGCCTCTGCAGTTCTAGTGTGAACCCGAGGGTGCCAGGCTGTCTGTGCCCTGCTCTTCCGGATCGATTCCTAGGGAGGGCTGCACAGCTGTCTCTGGGCCTCTGGTTCTGTTAATAAGCCTTTCCCTGTCGGCCGGTGTGGCTCAGTGGTTGAGCGTCCACCCATGCACCAAGAGGTCGCCGGTTCGATTCCCGGTCAGGGCACATGCCCACTTGTGGGCCCGATCCCCAGTGGGGGGCATGCAGGAGGCGGCCCGTCGATGTTCTCTCTCATCGATGTTTCTATCTCTCTCTCCCTCTCCCTTCTTCTCTCTCTAAAATCAATAAAGGAAAATAAATAAGTAAGCCTTTCCCTCACCTGGGCCCACACTGCAGCCCCTCAGCGCCCACTTTCCCACAGCCCCTGCCTGCTCCCGCGGCCAGCCCACTGACCGCCCTCTCCCACAGCCGTCGCGCTGGGGCAGGCACAGGCCCATCAACGTGAACCACTACGCCAACAAGAAGAGCGTGGCGGAGAGCATGCTGGACGTCGCCCTGCTGATGGCCAACGCCTCGCAGCTGAAGGCCGTCATCGACCAGGGCTCCAGCTTCAGCTTCTTCCTGCCCATGGTGGTCCTCATCTCCATCTCCCTGGTGCTGCAGATCTGTGTGGGGGTGCTGCTCATCTTCCTGGGTACGTGCCCGGGGGGTCCCGGGGGGGGCCCGCCGCAGCCCTGCCCCGTGGCTGCCCTTGCAGCCCTCCCGGGACAGGGTGCTTCCATCTGACACCCTCTGAGCACGAGCCCCGCAGGGCGGCGGGGGCGGGGGGGGCTCCGCTCTGGCCGGGACGTTCAGGATGTAGCCCCCGGAGAGCCCCTCCAGGGCTCTGTCCTTCCGCACCCCGCCCTCCTGGCTGTCCCCGTGAGGCTCGCGGCCTCAGCACCGGCGCCCGGGAAGGCGCTTGCCTGTGGGACAGCCTGGGCAGTGCCCCTCCCTCTCGCCCGCAGTCAGGTACGACCTCAACAACCCGGCCAAGCACGCCAAGCTGGACTTCCTCAACAACCTGGCCACCGGCCTCGTCTTCCTCATCGTCGTGGTCAACGTGTTCATCACCGCCTTCGGCGTCCAGAAGCCCACGCTGGGCTTGGCGCCCCAGCAGTAGGGCGCAGGTGGGTCACGAGGGCCGGCCCGGGCCCCCCCACCCTGCTGGCCGCTGACCCGTGAGCAGGAGCCGGGGTCAGACAGGGGCACCCCGAGTGTCCTGAGAGCAGACACTAGGTCGGCAGAATTCAACACTCTGCTGGGTTTGGTGTCAGCGACCAGGCCACGGGCACAGGGTCCATGTGACCTGGGGCCCCGTGGCCATGAGCCCCGAGGGGAAACTGAGGCTTGCCCAGGTCGGAATCGGGCCCTCTGGAGTCGGGTGGTCCCGACACTTGTGGACTGGTTGCCAGACTCCCCGCTAAGGCAGGGTGAGCAGGGTGGCAGGGCACCCGGCCCGAGCACCCCTCACACCTGTCTCCCTTGCAGATGCCCAGACTGTGCCCAGCCACAGCCACACACCCCAGAAGCTTCCTCGCCCCTGGGGCCCACCTGCCGGCGCGGCATCCCCTAAACCTGCCGGAGCCCGGGACTGGACTGGAGGACCCTCGGGCCAGGGTGAGGCCAGCTCCGTCCTTGGCCGTCTGCCTCCCCGAGCACCGGGCAGCGAGTCCCAGAAGGCAGAACTAAAGATCCCCAAGAAGGGTCCTGGCCGCCACAGACATGCAGCAGGCCTGAGGGTGGGCAGCGAGGGGCCGGGGCCAGCCTTGGTCTCGGGACATTCCCGGAAGGACAAGGAGATGCCCCCCCACTCAGCCAACACCCCCCTTGGGGGATTCGTGGCCTCTGCCCTTCCTGACCTGGGACACTGGACCACCAGCTCCTCCCGTGGCTGCCTGCCGTGGCTGTGGGCCCTGCACGCACCTGCCACCAGCGGTGGGGCCCACGCCCCCACTCTCCTAAGCACGAAGGACCAATAAAGCTGACGCTCTTCCGCCGTGGCGTCCGGCACCTTCTCCCCCCCTCGGCCTGGCCCCTGCGCCTCCCCGGCCTGGCCTGTGCCGGCCTCCCTCCCACTCAGGGTCCCCTCCCACTCAGGCGTGGGACATGGGCTGAACCTCAGGTGCCTTCTCCAGAACCATGAGCTTGGGCAGCTCCTTGGCGCCTGACATCTCGGGTCCGAGTTTCAGGCGGAGAGCAGGGTCTGGGTGCCCAGTGCCCAGGGCACAGAAGGAACCGGCCCAGACACTGCGTGGTGGGGGTCCCACCAGGGTCGTCACTCGCTCTTTGGAGCCCTCCTGCCGCTGTACCCCATCCAGCGGGGCACAGGGAGTGACAGACACGCTGTGCTGACTGCCGCAGGCTTCAGCTGTGACCCTGGCCCGTGGCCATTGGTCAGAGTGTGGTCCCGATACACCAAGGTTGCAGGTTCGATTCCCGGTCCGGGTGCGTACGGAAGGCACCCGATCGTGTTTCTCTCACATTGACGTTTCTGTCTCTCTCACTTCCTCTCTCTAAAATCAATAAACATAACCTCTGGTGAGGACTGAAAAAAGAAAAAACTCTAGTTGCAACATCCCAGAAATGGGTCCACTGACTGACCACGCTGCATGACCAGGTCAGGAGACCACCTCGACTGTCCATGTGGCCCACCCACCGAGGCCTGGCCAGGCTGCCCACCAGCTCATTTACAGCAGAGCAAACCCCAAGGCCCCGCCCCGGCGCCGGTTTGGGGGTCCCAGGCACTTCCTCAGATCCAGCTCAGGGGGGCACCTTTAAGGTGACTGGCCTGGGGTGCCTGTGTCGGGGCTGGGGAGCGCAGCTGGTCCCTACATGAACTTTGGGGGCATTTGGGGTCAGAAGCCGAGACAGAACCCTCCTCAGGGGTTGGGGAAGATTGGCAGGAGAATGGCCTTGCGGGGGAGCCTCCTCCATTGGCATTTTCAGTCGTCACCCCTCCTGTCCTCAGGGCACTCTGCCTAGGTGGCCCCTGACTGGCCCCTAGTGAAAAGTCCCAGCACTCTCACCATTTCCTGCAGCTTGTATGCCGCCCATCTTCCCCCCATACCCACAGTCGTGACCACCCCACGTGGTGCCCAGCACTGTCCTTAGTCATGCCTAGTGGGCCAAGGAGAGCAGGTCTGGTGCCAGGCAGGCTGAGACCCTGCAGAGACCCCCAGCAAGGCCCCGTGCTGTCTCTGGGGGTCTGGCCTGTCTTGAGGGTTCTCATCTCACCTGGCCGGAGTCCCCAGCTCCTTCCAATCCCCCCCCCAAGACCTCCAGGGCCCGGGCCCTCGCTCTCTGCCCGTGTCCCCTCCACCATGACCCCTGCTGCCCTGCCCCAGGTGCCTGGGCTACCTGGGAACCCCGGCGGCCTTTGCCCTCCACCCCTCTCCCCGTCACTTCTCTTCCCCACACCCACCTGACCTAGGGTGGCTCCAACACCCTGATCCCTTCCGATGGTCAGGTGACCCTGCCATCTGGTCTGTGGGGCTGAAGGGTCAGCTTGGCACAAAGTGATGGATAGACAGAGGGCTGTGGGCGAGACCTCCAGTCCTGGGTTCTGCTTTAAAACACCCGGGATGCCCTGGCCCTGGCCCTGGCCGGCGTGGCTCAGCGGTTGGAGCATCAGCCCTCAGACCAAAGGGTCGTGGGTTCGAGTTCCGGTCAAGGGCACATAGCTGGGTTGCAGGTTCAATCCCTGGCCCTGGTCAGGGTTGTGTGGGAGGCAACCAATTGATGTGTCTCTCTCACATCGATGTTTCTCTCTCTCCCTCCTTCCCTTCCACTCTGTCTAAAAATCAATGAAAAAATATCCTCGAGTGAGGATTAACAGAAAAAAAATAGAGGTTTTTTTAAGGTGATCCCCCTGTGGGATGAGGTCCAGGAAGAAGTGAGCAGAGCGGGCAGTGGACAGACACATACCCCTGGCTGGGAGGGGCGGGGGTGGTTGTGCAGTGCTGGCCCTGGGGTGGGGGGTCCCGACTCACAGCGTCTCCCCTGCTCCACACTGAGCACCCCTCAGTCCCTGGATTCGACAGGGAGCAGCAGGTGGCCAGGCTCACAGCTGTGACCTGTCTCCGCACCCGGCCCTGGTGCCAGCCCGTCTGAACTGTCCTGTTGCCTCCTCCTCCCCGCTCCTGGCCATCCCCGTGTGTCCAGGACAGTGATTATCCCCATGTGTCCGGGGCGGTGTCCATCCCCGTGTGTCCAGGACAGTGATTATCCCTGTGTGTCTGGGGCGGTGTCCGTCCCCGTGTGTCCGGGGCGGTGTCCGGGCCACTCCCCCAGGCCCAGCAGTACCCAGGGCTGGCACAGGCAGACGCCACCCACACCTTGTTCCGGGGGTGGCCTGCAGGGGCTTGGGGGCTGCAGTGTGTCTGGCCAGCAGCCACGAGGGAGGACCGCCAGCCTGGGTGCTGGTCTGATGAGGCAACACCCCAGATGTGGCCAGCAGATGGCTTGGTTCCTTCTTTGGTCAAGACCGGAAGTCTGCCGGACGCAGCCAGAGGGGGACAGATGGATGGACTGAGCACTGGGCCACCCAGCCAGGCCGGCTTGCATGGGTGCGAGGGCACTGGGGACAGGTGGGGGTGTGCTTCCGGCCCCAACAGCCCACCCGAAGGTGCCCCCACCAGGCACACACGATGGCCCTCACCTCCCCGCCAGTAGCTCCCAGGCCCCGACCTCAACGGCCCCTCCACCCCCCTGACCCTCACTCCAGATTGTCCCTGTCTTGGGCCCTGGAACGTGCTGCCACTTTCTGGGGACAGTGTTCAGCCCTGAGGTCCTCCCCACAGGCCCTGTGGCCCCTCTCCTGGTCGCTGTCGCAGGGGGCCTTGGCGGTTACTTGGCATTTAGTGCTGTGGGCTGGCCTCCCTGAGCACCGTCCCTCCCAGGAGCCCTGGGGTGTCTGCTCGTGGCTCAGGTCCCCTGCACGCACCCAGGACAGGATTCCCTCCGGCTCTTCGTCCTCACCATCCACACCTGAGGCCCTCGCCCACCTGGCAGGAGCAGAGGAGGGACCGGGCAGGCCCCTGACCCCCAGGAGGTGCCCGCTGGACAGGGTGGGGCCAGCGGACAGAGAAGGTGGCCGTTTGCTCCGGCACCTGCCACACTCTCGTTTTCCTCAGCCGGCCCTCAGGGGCCTTCCACCCCTTTGGTCGACTCTAATTCCTGTCCTCGTGGACTCACTTGGAAAAACTGGGAGCTGAACGTCTGCCTGCTCGTCTCTTTCTCAAGGGCACTGGTTTCAGGAGGACGCCAACTCAGGGACCTGCGGGAACAGGAAGCTGCCCAGGGCAGCGGGTCCTCCCCAGACCAGTGGCCCCTGCCCTTGGGGTCCACTCGGCGGGGAGGTGGGGCTCAGTCTTGCCCCGGATGGGATAAAAATAGGGTCCCAGCTGCCACCTGGCCAGGGCTGAGGGAGGGCCCCCAATCCCCAAAGGAGATCCCTGTCGTGCCCCGCTGCACAGGTGAGCTGACCGAGGCTTCGGCCGCGGCCCAGGGGCAGGCCAGGCCCGCCCAGCTCTTCACCTCCTGAGCCCCTCCAGGCCTGACCCATCACGGATGCTCATCTGTGAGACTGGGGGTCCCGGGGCCCACCTGGCAGGGGCCGGACCCGGGGCCTCGGCAGGCCTGGGGTTTGTGCAGAGGTTTGGGGGACACGGGGAGCACGGTGGGCAGAGCCCCTCGGCCCTGCCTCAGAGTGCTGACTGGGTGGGAGCCGCAGACACCACCCCGATTCCCGCCATGTCAGCGCCCTCGCCGGGACCATGCTCACAGAGTCAACATGCCCTCTCGCCAAGGGGAACCCTGTGTTGTGCAAGACTGGGCTTCATTTCGGGCTCTGAAAACAAGCCTTGTGTCACACAGCTCGTGACCACATCCCCCCTGGGCGGGCGAGAGCCGCTAGGACCCAAACCCCCTCCCTCTCAGGGACCTCCATGACCAGACACACGCCTGAGTCACTGCGCCCCGCTCCCAGCACCCACACCAGCTGCCTCCTAGCCCACTCCTCACTGGCAACCAATGGCACATGGCCGTGGGCATCACCACGGGAGCTGGGAGAGCTCGGGGCTGTGGGCATCACCACAGGAGGTGGGCCAGCTCAGGGCTGTGGGCATCACCACGGGAGCTGGGAGAGCTCGGGGCTGTGGGCCAGCTCGGGGCTGTGGAGAGCTCGGGGCTGCGGGAGAGCTCGGGGCTGTGGGAGAGCTCAGGGCTGCGAGAGAGCTCAGGGCTGTGGGCCAGCTCGGGGCTGTGGAGAGCTCGGGGCTGTGGGAGAGCTCGGGGCTGTGGAGAGCTGGGGGCTGTGGAGAGCTCGGGGCTGTGGGAGAGCTCGGGGCTGTGGGCCAGCTCGGGGCTGTGGGAGAGCTCAGGGCTGTGGGCCAGCTCGGGGCTGTGGAGAGCTCAGGGCTGTGGGAAAGCTCAGGGCTGTGGAGAGCTCGGGGCTGCGGGAGAGCTCAGGGCTGTGGGAGAGCTCAGGGCTGTGGAGAGCTCGGGGCTGTGGAGAGCTCAGGGCTGTGGAGAGCTCGGGGCTGTGGGCCAGCTCGGGGCTGTGGAGAGCTGGGGGCTGTGGAGAGCTCGGGGCTGTGGGCCAGCTCGGGGCTGCAGGAGAGCTCGGGGCTGTGGGAGAGCTCGGGGCTGTGGAGAGCTCGGGGCTGTGGGCCAGCTCGGGGCTGTGGGCCAGCTCGGGGCTGTGGAGAGCTCGGGGCTGCGGGAGAGCTCAGGGCTGTGGAGAGCTCGGGGCTGTGGGCCAGCTCGGGGCTGTGGAGAGCTGGGGGCTGTGGAGAGCTCGGGGCTGTGGGCCAGCTCGGGGCTGTGGAGAGCTGGGGGCTGTGGAGAGCTCGGGGCTGTGGAGAGCTCGGGGCTGTGGGCCAGCTCGGGGCTGTGGAGAGCTCGGGGCTGTGGGCCAGCTCGGGGCTGTGGAGAGCTGGGGGCTGTGGAGAGCTCGGGGCTGCGGGAGAGCTCAGGGCTGTGGAGAGCTCGGGGCTGTGGAGAGCTCGGGGCTGTGGGCCAGCTCGGGGCTGTGGAGAGCTGGGGGCTGTGGAGAGCTGGGGGCTGTGGGAGAGCTCAGGGCTGTGGAGAGCTCAGGGCTGTGGAGAGCTCGGGGCTGTGGAGAGCTCGGGGCTGCAGGAGAGCTCGGGGCTGTGGAGAGCTGGGGGCTGTGGAGAGCTCGGGGCTGTGGAGAGCTCAGGGCTGTGGAGAGCTCGGGGCTGTGGGGAAGCAGGGCTGAGGCCCTGGTGAGGAGGCCCTGGGGGAACAGCTCTGTCTCCACTCTGGTCCACGACATGGGTGTTTCATCCCCGTGTCTCAGCTCGGCCAGGGAAGAGCGGTCCCCAGGTGGAGGCTGCTCTCTGGGAGCGCCCTGCCCTGTCCCTGATGGTCCAGCCTCATACAACTGGAACTCGAAATCTTCACCTTTGATGGGTCCAGAAATCACTGTTCTGATTGGTCAGAGTGGAGCTGCTCTGATTGGCCAGTGAAGATGTGGGACTGTAGGTGCAAAGATCCGAGCGGTGGGGAGCCCCGACCTGTGGGCTGAGACAGGATCCCAGGAGCTGCTCCATGGGGCCGGTCAGTGGGCAGGGGCCATGCAGGAGGGCAGGGCAGGTGGGCAGGGCAGGTGGGCAGGGCAGGCGGCCAGTGGGGTGCAGCCTTCTCCCTGGAGTGTGGTTTGCAAGAGGCCCCGTGTGGGAATGGCTGCAGGCTCTGTTTTTTTGTTTTTGTTAATCCTCACCTGAGAATCTTTTTCCATTCATGTCCTCAGAGAGTGGAAAGGAGGGAGAGAGAGAGAGACTCATCGGCTGGTTGCCTCCTGCACAGCCCCAACGCAGGCTGGGATCGAACCTGTGACCCAAGTACGTGCCCTTGACCAGGAATCAAACCCGTGACCCTTTGGTCTGTGGGCCAACGCTCTAACGGCTGAGCCAAACCAGCCAGTTCTAGGCTGTTTTTAAATTTTTTTTTCCTTTACTGATTTTAGAGAGAGAGGAAGGGAGAGGGAGAGATAGAAACATCGATGAGGGAGAACATCGATTGGCTGCCTCCTGCATGCCCCCCACGGGGGATCCGGCGCACTACCTGGGCATGTGCCCTGACCGGGAATGGAACCAGCGACCTCTTGGTGCATGGGTCACGCTCAACCACTGAGCCACACCAGCCGGGCTAGGCTGTTTTTTAAATTTGAGCCCAGTTAGCCACCAGGGGTTCCTCTTAGGTGTCGTCTTTCTCGGGGCCCACAACACCCTCCCTCACAAACACACCCTCCCCAGCTCCTGCCCTCACATCCTGTCTCCCTCCTTCCTACCCTCCACCGCGCACGCCCTCACTCTCCACACACCTGGTGAGGCCGCTCTCCCCCAGCCCCGCACGGCTCTGGGGCGGGACACCCCAGCACTGCGGTAGCCCAGTGAGGATCTCCAGGCGGGGCCCCTTCAGGATGGTCGTGTTCTGAGACACGTGCTGCTGGGTGACTTCGTCCCTGTGTGCACATCCCCGAGCGCACGCACCCAAACCCTGGCAGGACACCAAGTGCACACCTGGGCGTAGGGTGCAGCCTGCAGCTCCCGGACCTGCCCCCGGGCCGTACTCCTGGGACCTCCCCTAAAATCTCCACCTTTAAAACCCTTAGGACAGAGGACCCAGCCAGCTCTCCTTCCTGGGAGCATGCCCGAGCCTTTCCCCTCCCCCTGCATGTCACCTTTACCTTCCTCACGCCTGAGCTCCAAGGGCCCTTTGCCTCTATACCTTATTTCCTAAGCCCATTTCTTCTACGAATTACTTCTACCTCTGATTTTCCAAATAAATGTTCTCTTATAGTTTGAGTCTTGGCTCTGAGTTCTTTCCTAGCCAGAATTCAAGTACTGAGGTTGCTGAACTCAGGTCCGGTCTGACCCCAGGGGTGTGCCCTGGTCTGGCCCCACCGCCCACAGGAAGGGCAGGTGCCACAGGTGGGGCCGTTCTGGGTGGGTGGTGGGTGGTGGGGAGCGGGTGCACCCTGGTAGGTGTTACAGACACTGCACACCTAGGCCACCCCACATTCATAAACAATCGTTTTCTTTCTTCAGTAATAAATTAACCTTTGCTTGCCATAACTTTTTTACTTTATAAACTTTTAAATTTAAAAAAATTTTAAACGTGTGTAATAACACTTAGCTTACAACACACACTGCACAGCTGTACAAACATTTTCTTTTTATTCTTGTTCTGTAAGCTTTTTTTTATTTAAAATTTTTAAAATTCGCTTTACTTTTAAAACTTTTTTTGTTTAAAACCAGGACACGCACACACTAGCCGAGGCCTCCACAGGGCAGGGTCACGTGCCCCGTCTCCCCCTCACCTTGTCCCAGGGAAGGTGTCTGGGGCAGGAGCACCCACGGAGCCACCGTCGCCTGCAGAGGGCTCTTCCGGAGCCTCCCGAAAGCCCTGCAGAGCCTCTTCTGGAGAGGCCTGGTCTGCTCGGATTGTTTCTTCTTTCATCGTGGATTTGGTTACTCGCGGATGACGACCCGTGAACGTTCTCTGTCCGTGAAAACCTTCCGGTGGGTGCCGGGGTTTACGGTTCGAGCTTTCTAAGGAGCGTGCTGAGGTCTGCAAAAGCTTCGCTAAACTCGTCACTGAATTTCCTTGGGGGTTTTCTTCTTCCCTTCTCCACAGAGCCCTTTCCTCTGGCCTCTTCTCCTGCTGCGTCCCTGCTCCGGTCCCAACAGCTCCCAGGGGTCAGCCCCCAGAACCCCGCGAGGGGCTCCTCGGGGCCCTCCTCACCCCACCAGGGCAGGTCGCTCGCCATCTCGACCACAGCGTGTTGATTTCTGCAGCCTCGGCAAGTCCTCTGAAGTCACGGACGCACCCCTTAAGGGTCTTCTTCTGGATGACATCATCGGCTACTTGGTGACATCGCCCCACGTCAAACAAGGGTCTGGATGTGGTCACGGACGGTGTGGTCCTTCCGGAGCCGCATCGGTGCCTCTTCAGCTGCAGCAACAGCCAGGGCGAAGGTCCTCCTGGAAAGCGGGTCCTGTCCAGACAGCACGCCCCCACTTCGCGGGCACAGCGCTCGGGAGGGCACCTGGGGAGAGCGGGGTCCTCGGGCCCTCTGCGTCGCGGCTCACTGGCCGTGCGTGCCTCTGGGACGCCCAAGGCCCTGGGTTCTCTGCCACGTCACCCCGGTCTCCCCATGCACCTGGGACGCTGCCCCAGCATGGACTCTGCCCACCAGGGCCTCGGAGCCTGGCACTGACCTGCTCCTGATGGACGCACGTCCCTCCAGGCACCGCTTCCAGAGGGGGAGGTTCATCCGTACTGACTGTTTCCTCTGGCAGCTGCTGTCTCCACAGTCAGTGTCTCTGGAGTTTCCAGAACGTCTTCGGCTGCCCTCACACCAGCCTCTGTAGACTCACCCTCACTTTCACATTGTGGGGTGAACAGTGGTTCTTGAACTGTTCACACCACCCAGCGCTAGCGGCCAAGTCAACATCCCCGTCAGGCCGGCCTGTTCTTCCAGCACCACAGACCTTCTCCTGGGCTGTGGGCGTCACGGTGCCGAGAGGCCACACGCCTGCGTCTGGTCTTCAGTCCAGGCCATGAGAAGTCTCTCCTTGTCTGGTCTTCAGTCCAGGCCATGAGAAGTCTCTCCTTGTCTGGTCTTCAGTCCAGGCCATCAGAAGTCTCTCCTTGTCTGGTCTTCAGTCCGGGCCATCAGAAGTCGCTCCTTGTCTGGTCTTCAGTCCAGGCCATCAGAAGTCTCTCCTTGTCTGGTCTTCAGTCCAGGCCGTCAGAAGTCTCTCCTTGTCTGGTCTTCAGTCCAGGCCATGAGAAGTCTCTCCTTGTCTGGTCTTCAGTCCAGGCCATCAGAAGTCGCTCCTTGTCTGGTCTTCATTCCAGGCCGTCAGAAGTCTCTCCTTGTCTGGTCTTCAGTCCAGGCCATCAGCAGTCGCTCCTTGTCTGGTCTTCAGTCCAGGTCATCAGAAGTCTCTCCTTGTCTGGTCTTCAGTCCGGGCCGTCAGATGTCTCTCCTTGTCTGGTCTTCAGTCCAGGCCATCAGAAGTCTCTCCTTGTCTGGTCTTCAGTCCAAGCCATCAGAAGTCTCTCCTTGTCTGGTCTTCAGCCCAGGTCATCAGAAGTCTCTCCTTGTCTGGTCTTCAGTCCAGGCCATGAGAAGTCTCTCCTTGTCTGGTCTTCAGTCCAGGCCATCAGAAGTCGCTCCTTGCTGACACAGGCCTTCTGGAATCTTCGTCTCTCGTGGCTTCAGTGGAGAGGACCCTTGAACAGCTTCCATCACTTGTTCTTGTTCTTCAAGATCACAGCCGAGGTGGACGCCTGGCCGGAGAGCAGGAACCTCAGACTCTCACCCTCGTCATCATCCATCACTTTCCATCTCGTCTCCAGGTCAATCCCCCGACAGGGCTCTCCCTGACACCAGCAGTGGTCTGTCTGCTCAGTGGCCACGATGGACCAAACAGCAGGAGAATAAACAAGCCCCAGAGGAAATGACGTGTCCCGGGACGGACGCGGCTGCTGCAGGCTTGACTCGGCACACTATTTCACAGCGGACTCGGGTTTGCGGGTGGAAAGAGCACGCCAGTGACAATGTAGCACAGTGAGCATGCACACCGGTGACAGTCCCTTGCTGCCATCACCAGATGCGACGCCTCGCACACAACTGTAGGCGCTGCACTCTATGACGGGCAGCGCGGGCTGGCTGACAGCAGCCTCGCCACGAACGTGGGAGTGACGTGTGGCACGATGTCCCAGTAGCTGTGACACCGCTGGCTGATGGGAAGTCAGCGGCTGCGTCACAGTCTACGGGGCCACTGGCGTGTATGTGGTCCATTGCTGACAGTATTCTTACTGGAACGTCAGGAAGGGCTTCCTGGAGGAGATGGCGTTTTACCCACGACCTGAAGTGTGAGTAGATGGGGCGGGGGGGGGGGGGGGTAAGGAGTGTTCCAGCCAAGGGAACAGCATGTTCAAAGCCACAGAAGCACGAATCGTGAGCAGTGACCGTCCCTGGGGGGTGGAGGTGGGAAGCTGGGACAAGGAGGTCCTGAGGGAAGGGTCCACAGGAGAGGCTGTGGCCTGTGGTGCCTTCCATGCCCTGATGGACTTAGTTTGTTCCAGGTCACAAGCACAGACTGACCAGGTGGTCGGCAGGGCCTCATGGAGGAGGGCTGAGCCGGCAGGGCTGCGACGTCTCTCCCTCCCCAGTCCCGGCGAGGAGGAAGGCCTTGCCGGGCTCTGCCCAGCTGGAGAGAGGGCTGGCCGGTGGCCTGGGCCGCCGCAGGTCTCAGCTCCAGGCAGAGTCCAGGCAGGTCAGGGAAGGGGCCGTCAAGGCTGAGCGCTGAGGAGGGTCCAAGAACAGCCTGGGCTCGAGGGCAGGGCCTCAGGGGTCGTGGGTAAAAGGAAAGTCAGCCATCACAGGAAGGGGTCCAGCTCCAGCCAGAGACCAGGCCCTGGACCAGCACAGCTCACCCGATGGGTCCTGAGGCCTTGGGATAGGCACTGAGCATGCCTTACTTGGGGGGGGGGGGCCCTGCCACAGGGCCCTAGAGTCGTGGCCTTGCTAGTCTCAGGTGACAGACACCTGGGCCCACTTGTCTGCCGGACACTTCCCCAAAAGCACAGTCTGTCTTTCCAGGCTGCCAGGACATCCGCTGGCTGGGCAGCTTACCTCAAGGGCATTGTTTCTCAGCCTGGAGCCTGCAAGTGTGAGATCAAGGAGCCAGCAGGTCTGGTGTCTGTCCCCTCCCCCGGGCTTTTGTCACCTGCACCCAGGCATCTCACCCGTCACCTTTCCCCAGCTGTCTCTGAGAGAGTAGGGCCAGCATGGAGGACACCCCAGAGCTCTGTCCCTGAGACCGTCACCCAGGACCTTGCCTGCTCATGGGGGGGGGGGGCTGCAGACAGGACAGGACATGCCAGGCCGAGCCACAGCCGTCTGCTGGCCTTGAGAACTGCTGCTGTGCCCACCACCCTCACCCAGGAGTGGACTAGTACCCAGTCTCCCCGCAGCAATGGAGACGGTTCACAGGGATGAGCCTCGGTGGCTGCACCGGGTGCAGCGCCATGCCCACGCCCCAGGGCTGGAGGGAAGTGGGCCGGTTCACAGCGCCCACACCCCAGACCTGAGCCAGACCCAGAGGGTTCGCTGCTGCAGGGCCCGCCCAGCTGGGGGGGGGGGGGCTGCTCTCGCCTGCGGAAACCTGCAAGGCGGCCCGTCAGTGGACCGTCCCGGGCGGCGCCCCTGCTGAGCAGCTACGTCGAGCTGTGCTCCAGCAGTTCCCAGACCAGGCGCCATGGCAGAGACTCGAGGCCTGCAGCCCGGGTGGTGCCGTGCGCGGTCAGACCCTGTCCTCACACCCGCAGGCGGGGGCTCCTGCAGGGACCTCTCGCCCACACCCACTTCCTGAGGGCACAGGAGGCTGGAGCGACACCATGTGCGGAGCTGGCTCCCGGCACTTGCCGTGTCTCCCAGCCTTGTGCCCAGAGCCCCACGGCATCACTGCTGGTGCCAGCCTGCCCAGCACCTCTGAGACCTCTGTGGAAAACGCAAACTCATGATTCTCAGGTTGACAAACAAGCTTCTGTTTCCCCAAAAACAGGCTTGGGAGAGAGCTGACGGAGGCAATCGAAAGAGGAACCCACCGGGGACCAGGCTGAGGTCCAGCAGCTTGCTCTTCATGCTTCTGCGTGTGTACGGAGAGCTGTGCACGTGTGTGCATGTGTGTACGGAAGAGCTGTGCATGTGTGTACAGAAGACCTGTGCATGTGTGTGCACGTGTGTGCATGTGTGTACGGAGAGCTATGCACGTGTGTGCACGTGTGCCTGAGAGCATGTGTGGGGGCGGGGGGAGCCCCTCCAGGCTGCTGTGTGGTCCTGGGTCGGGGCCTCAGGTCACCTGTGATGGGGACGGGTCCCGGAAGGGGAAGGGTTCCGCCCACCCGGCGGGCAGGACTGCCGCGGGTGTCCACACCAGGGTGGGGGCCCGGTCAGCGCCCCGGCCCCGCCCACAGTGCGCAAACACCGGAGCAGCCGCAGACCCCAGGCCGTGTGCTCGCCCCGCCCACGGGCGCCACCCGCACAGCGGGAGGGCTGCGACCCCTGCAGCGAGGCCGTGGGTGCTGACACGGGGCAGGAAGAGGAAGAGCCCCAGGATGGAGGGCTCGAGGAGCCAGGGCTCAGGACCTGGGAAAGCACAAAGGTGTTTTTCACCTCTAACATTTCTAGAATGTTCCTTGAACTGCTTTCCGGCTGGATTCCCCTTCTCCCGGTCCCGCCGAGACTGTGTTTGTGCCAGGCTCTGAACTAGGGCGGGACCTGCGTCACCTCCTGTGCGGGCGGGGCAGGAAGGGGCTCTGCCACAGGGGATCTGGGGCCAGGCAGGGGACGAAGGCCGAGGGGTCTCCTCAGGGCAGGCCACGGCCGGGGAGGGTGTGGAGCTTGCACCCCGCCCAGGGCGGGCTCCCCTTTCCTGGCTGAATGACCTCCGCCCTGGCGCTCTGCTCATCAGGACAGCAGGACACAGCGCCCTCTGCTGGGGCGGCCACACGGCACTGGTGAATCCCGTCCTCCCCTCCTGGGGCCTGGGCTGGGGGCCGGGAGGCAGAGGGGAGAGGCAGGGTGGGTGCGGGAGGGGGGAGCCCTGAAGAGCAACGGGGGGCATGGAGGGAGGGGGGCCGCAGCAGGGGACAGCAGGGGCAGTGAGGCGGGGTGTCTGGGGGGCAGAGCAGGCAGCCCAGGTGGGGGGGGAGGCCAGGCCCGCCTGATGGGGCGTGTGGCCTGAGCATGACCTGGGCCCCAGGCTGGAGGAGGAACCCCAAGAGCCCTGAGGGTCAGCTTCTGCCAGCAGAGTCTCAGTCGGAATCATCCAGAAACACTCCTGAGAGGAGGGAGAGGCTCCCATTTAATCCACGGAGCACCTGTGAGGCGAGGGCCTGCCTCTCCGAGACGGGGTGGACAGTGATTGCGGAGTGGAATACAGCGTTTGGAGAGGAGGCGGCCCCGGCGGAAGGCGAGGGCTCTTTGGTGTGCGGCGGGCAGCGGGGGTCCCTCAGAGACCCCCCGGGCTGTCGGTCAGGAAGGCCAGCAGGAAGCGGCTGACGTGCCTGTCCAGGATGAGGGGGGAGAAGCCCAGCACGCGCCGGGCCCTCGGCAGCACCTTGGGGTCTGCAACACAAAGGGGTCTCAGGACCCACCGACGTGCCTCCTCTCGGCCTACGGCACTGCCAGCCCCACCCCCGAGGGACGCGGGGCCACCGCCACCCGTGGGCCTGCCGGGCACTGCCCACACGACCTCGGCCACCTCCGCACGGCCAGAAAAGGGTGGCAGGGATGCCATGCTCGGCCCCGAGGGGCTCAGCCATGGGCTTCCGGTCCATTCGTAACGGCCACGACACTGGAGGGGACCCCAGATGGCGGGGGACACTCCGCTGCAGGGCCCCCAGGTGGGGCTCTCTAACCCCTGAGCCTGCTGCAGCCCCCCTCCCACAGGGCCATGGTTCTCTAACCCCTGGGGGTCACTGAGGACCAAGCGGAGGAATTGGCGCCCACCACCACTGGGCCTGGGGGCCTGGGGGGCTCAAGCCCACACGCCCTGCTGCTCCTGAGCCCGGCCCGTCCCACTTGGGTGAGAACACGGAGACTGGGACTGCCTTCCTGCGGAGCTGAGCGGGCAGTGCCGACTGCGCGGGGGGCCCCTCCCCCCGAGGTGGCTGAGGCCGGCAGCACCCACCTGGAGGGCAGCAGTAGAGTAGCAGGGCCAGCCCCGCAGCCAGGCCGAGGCAGGCCAGGAAGGCCATGGGTCCTGGGGAGAAGCAAGGGTCAGGTGCACCTCAGAGGGTGGGGAGGGGTCCTCGGGCCATGAGGAACAGGCCAGGGCCCCACGCGGGGGTCAGCTGGGTGAGGACACCCCCAGTGACCACCCTGGGGGGTCTGTCCATGGGAAGCCAGGAACAGAGCCCACGGGGAGTGGAGAGCCCAGGGGGAGGGGAGCCCCGGGGGACGGGGCAGGAGGCGGTTACCCCTGTCACTGAGCTCATGGATGGCGATGCCCGAGTCTAGCTCTGTGCAATCTGAGTTCCCTGGAAACAAAACCACAGGGTGCGGTTAGTCGTGGGTGGGCCCGAGGGACGTGGCCGCCAGCCCTCAGGAAAGGAAGGGTGCGAAGCCCCTCGATCCCAGGACCGTCCCGGCTGAGCTGGGCCAGGCTGTGCTGTCAGCCCTCGGCCCCGCCTGGGAGTCAGCGCTGGGGAGACACCTTGCACCGGTTTTGGGTCCTCTCCTTCTGCCCACTTCCGGGACCTGGAGGGTCAGGGGGGCTGTTCCCTGGTGGCCACGAGGCACCAAAGGCAGCGGGTGCCCATCAAAGGCCTGACGCGGCCCGAGCGCTAGCTGGGTGCTTCCTCTCCCAGGCCTCCCCAAGCAGCCACTGGCCTGACGGCCCTCAAGGGCACCCGTGAGCTGGGATGGTGCCTGACCCCCACAGGGCTGCAGGGCCATGACGGCTGGCATGGCAGGACGTCCGTGCCAGAGCTCAGAGCCAGTCCTATAGACCTCTCTTTGGGGTCAGAGACTCCAGCCCCGGGTCACGGCTGAGTGGCCTAGGCGAGCCACTCCATCCCTTGGGGCCTCTGACCTCTTCGAAGAATCGGGGGGTGGGGGGGTGGGGAGCAGCCACTCCTCCTGGGGACGGGGCGCAGCAGCCCCAGGGCTGAGCTGCCGTCCCTGCCTGCGCCGTCCCCCTCCTGGCCCCGTGGACCACAGGGACCCTCGCACACCCCCTGAGGACACAGGACCACAGGGACCCTCGCACACCCTGAGGACACAGGACCACAGGGACCCTCGCACACCTCGAGGACACAGGACCACAGGGACCCTCACACACCCCGAGGACACAGGACCACAGGGACCCTCACACACCTCGAGGACACATGAACCGGGCGTCTGGGCCCGAGACTGTTCTGCAGAAACACCCGCTGGGGACCCCCCGGATGGAGCATGGACACAGCTCAGTGTCCACCATGGGGACAGTTCACTCAGGCTGGGACAACCTGGGCCGTTGGGGTCAGAAAAGGAAGGGCTCCCACAGTGCACTGGGTTCCAGAGGGAAGAGGCGGCTGTCACCTTTTGTGTAAAAAACGGCACGAGAGAGAGACAGAGACAGGGACACAGAGGCATCTGCGTTGCCAGAAACATTCCCCTGCACTGGGGGCCACAGGAGGTGGCCCGGGCTCGGTACGGGCAGCAGGTGCCGCTGGGCCGGGACGCACGGGGACGCACACTCACGCAAGGACTGCCGGCTGGGCAGGCGGCGGTGCAGGGGCTGGGCGTGCATGTACAGCGCTCGGTAGAACTCCTGGCAGTCCCGCTCGCTGCTCCGCTGCAGGTGGCCCAAGAGGTCGCAGAGCCGCAGGCGCAGGGACGCTTTGGGGTTCCGGAACTGGGGGCGCGAGGGACACAAAGGGGGTCAGGCCAAGGGGGCTGTGGGAGGGGGCAGTGGCTCCAGGGGCAGCCCTCCACCCCGCTGGCCCCAGCTGTCTCGGGAGGGTGACTGCGACCAGGTGCTCCGGACACCCCTGTGGAGGTAGTGACTGTGCACCACGGCCTCATGGCGCCAAGGATGTGCTGGGGTCACAGGGCGCTGGGCGACCCTCCCGCTGCCTGCGCTCAGGGCCTGCTGTGCTGCAGAGTCTCCACTGGGGGCGCTCCTTTGGGAGGGAGGAGCCGCTGCAGGGTGCGGAGACCCTCGATGAGGTGATGGGGACAACTCCTGGCAGTTTACACTCTACAGGAATGTGACTCAAGTACTTGAAAATAAATCAAGGTTAAGGAGAAAAGAATGGGCTCTTCTGATGTGTCTGATGGAGACGGGTGGTCAGTGGACAGGGCACGGGCCTTGACCGGCAGGACCTGGAGGCTGTGTGCTGGTGCTGCCCCCTAGTGGCGACACGCCATTCTGCCCAGAGGACAGGGACTGTGATGTGAGCTCGGGTGCTAAGCAGTTTCCTTCTTCTTGTGCAAATGTGGGAAACTTCTCAAACTGTTTTCACAATGAATGTATATTAGACTTTTAATTACAACAGTAACATACAAATTCGAGCTCCTACTGTCTAACTTCCTGTACTACTTTCATAACTCAAGAAGTGTCTGAGCCAGTGGCAGGTCCATACATCCCGATTCTGTTGGGGATCAACCTCGCCTGTCCCCAGGGGAGGTCCCAACCCCGCACACAGCCCTGCACGCGGCCGCACTGCCCGGGGCCAAGGCTGCAGCTGCGACTCCAGGACCAGGGCCCACTCGGGCACCTCGCCAGGAGGTGGGCTACACCCCCAAGCCCCGGCTGGTCTCTGGCGCCCACCCGCGGCCCTGCAGGGCTGCTGGAGAGGCAGGTATAGCAGGCCAGGTCACCCTCTCTTACCACCCGTGTCCACAGACAGGGCGGGCCGGGTTACATCTAAAGTGTCTGCCCATTTCGACGTTCAGAGGAGGCAGAGTGAGGAGCCCTGCCGCCCGGGTGTGGCCCGGCCAGCACCTCTGCCCCCGTCCCCCTGCCACTCCCAGGCCTTCACACTGGGCGTGTTGTCACACGTCTCCTGGGATACTCCCAGCATTTCTGGAAGGGGCGGCAAGCACAATGACATGTGAAGAGACAGACTGAAGAGCTGATGCTCCGGGCCCACGGTCGCCCCAGAGAGAGGCTTCCACGTCCAAGGATGGCAGCAGGACGCCTTCCTCCCCGTCCCACACCAAGAGGCAGGAACAGGACCCACACGCCAGGCTGCCCCGCACCTTCTCCGCGTCCTTGTTGCTGAGGATCTGGGGGTAGTAGCGGTTCAGCTGCAGGATGATCCTGTCCACCTGCTGCTCGCTCAAGCGCCCGTGGCCCATCAGGAAAGGTGTGTCCTGGACCAGCCGGTCACAGTAGGTCTGCTCTGAAACAGGCAGAGAGCAGAGGGCACCAGTCAGCACGGCAAGGAGGGGCAGCCGGCACCGACCCCCCAGCAAGGCCCCGTGTCCGCGGCAGCACAGCGGCGGTCAGCACCTGACACCCAGCCTGTGCGGGCCTCGTGCACAGCCCACCCCTCGGCCCCAAGGCGGGCGGGTGTGGTGGGAGCTGTCCAGGGTGCTGAGAGCGGGACCGCGCCTCCGCTTCCTTTCTTCTGTGGAAATAAACTCGAGGGGCTGAGCCTGCAGTCCGCGCCCACAGCGCCCTCTGGAGATGGCCAGGCCTGGGGAAGTGCGCAGGCGGACTGGGAAAGGCCCAGCCCCCCACTTCCACGGCCCACTGCCCTGGGGACAGAGCTCAGGGCGCCTGTGACGGTGTGGGCCAGGACCCTGTGAATCACAGGGCTCAGGGCGCCTGTGTCGGCGCAGGCCAGGACCCTGTGAATCACAGAGCTCAGGGCGCCTGTGACGGCATGGGCCAGGACCCTGTGAATCACAGGCAGGCAGGCCCACCCCTCAGCCTGCCTGCCAACAGTGTGCAGACCAGTGTGCCTGCCCGGGGTGCGAGGGAAGGGTTTTTCTTTGTCTTTCCTTTCAGAATCACCATTAACACATCACTGTTGCGCCTTCTTTCTCATTAAGAACCTGCTTTAGAATGACAAGCCTTTAAAGACGAAGGGTGGGGCACAGGCTGGCTGTTGGGGGACATGGGTCTCAGGGGAGGATCCTGGGTCCCTGTGGCCCAGCTGCCTGCATAGTACACGGCCTTACTTACCCACCTGTGGCTGCTTGTCCCGTTTCCCAGAGGACACAGGGGCTGGGGGTGGGGGCGGGCAGAGCTGTATAGGAGAAGAGTTTTTGTATGTAATTGGAGTTAAGTTGGTATCGATTCAAATTAGATTATTATCTTTAGAAGGTTATGTGTAAGCTCATGGCAACCACAAATATCCACACAATATACTCAAAATGTGTCACTACAAGAAATCAACTAAACACAAAAGGCAGTAATAGAAAAAAATTAAGGACAAAAAAATTACAAGACATACAGAAAAGAAATAGCAAAAGGCAGAAATAAGTTATTCCTATCAGTAATTACTTTAAACATAAATGAATTAAATTCTCCAATCAAAAGACAGAGATTGGCAAAATGGATCTGTGATGCTGTGATTTATAAGAAATATGTATTTTGCCCTGGCCGATTTGGCTCAGTGGTTAGAGCATTGGCCCGTGGACCAAAGAGTCGAGGGTTTGATTCCCATCAAGGGCACATACGTCAGTTGTGGTTCAGTCCCCGGCCCTGGTCGGGGTCATGCAGGAAGCAGCCAATCGATGTGTCTCTCTCTCATCGATGTTTCTCTCTCTCTCTTTCTCCCTCCCTCCCACTCTATCTAAAGACAAACGGAAAAGTGTCCTTGGGTGAGGATTTATAAAAAAAATTATATATATATATATATATATTTGGTCTTGGTCTCGCTTCCTAGCACACAGCTCCTGAAACTGGGATTTCTCCAATGACGAGCCGTGGAGTCTTTTGTTACTCATAACAAGTCCCTTTCCACCTCACCCGAGTCTGCATCGATGAGGTGACTTCGGGAAAGCCCCCGAGGAACCGAGGGTGGGAGCTGGCTGCCAGGAGAACCAACCAAGTGATAGAGGATTGGCACTCTCAACCCCCACCTTCTGGGAGGAGAGAGGGGCTGGGAGGGTGCCCGCGGGCAGGGGCACGGACGCTCTGCCCCCTTCCCACGCGCGCTGCCCTACGTCTCTCCTCCATCTGACTGTTCCCTTGTATCCTTTCAAATGCCCTTTGTAACTAATTGGCAGTAGTAAGCTTCCCCCAAGTTCTGTGAGCCAATCTAACAAATGATCGAACCCAAGAAGGGGTTGTGGAAAATCCTATTTATACTAGTTGGTCAGAAGCGCAGGAGAAAACCTGGCCTCGAGGCTGGCATCTGAACTGGGCAGTTATCTGGGACTGAGCCCGTGACCCGTGGGATCTGATACTGTCTCCGGGTGGATGGTGTGAGAATTGGTTAAATTGCAGGACACCGAGAGAAGCTGAGGGTTTTGTGCAGAAGCAGAGAAGACACTGTGTTTCCCTCCAGATTAAAAACATACATGACGCAGCCACATGCTGTCTTCAGAAGACTCACTTTCGATCTAACGACGCAAGCAGGGTTCAGCTGGAATGGAAAGAGATACTCCACGCAAACAGTAACCAAGAGAAATGAGGTGGCTACACTAATATGAGAAAAAGAGACTGAAGTAAAAATTATCATGAGACAAAGAAGTACATGATATAAAAGGGTTACTCATCAAGAAGACATGACAAACATATGTGCACCAAATAAATGTAAGAGCCCCAAACACATGAAGCAGACATTGCCAGAACTGAAGGAACAGACAGCTTTATAAACATAGCTTGAGACTTCAATATACCACTTTTTTTTTTTAATTTTTTTTTTTATCCTCACCTGAGGACATTTTTCCATTTTTTGTTCAGACAGAGTGGGAGGGGGAGAGAGGGAGAGAGAGAGAGAGAGAAACATCGACATGAAAGGGACACATCGAGTGGCTGCCTCCCACATGACCAACCAGGGCCGGGGACAAACTGCAACCGAGGTACGTGCCCTTAGCGGGAACCGAACCCGGGTCTCTCTGGACCGCAGGCTTACGCTCTAACCGCTGAGCCAAACCGGCCAGGGCTTCACTTTCAATAACAGACACAACAACCAGACAGAAGATCAACGAGTAAACAGAGGCTGAGAATCGCTCCAGAAACCGATGATACCTGACAGACATATACACAGTACCCCACCCAACAAGAACAGAGCACACATTCTTCTCAAGGGCAAGTGGGACATTCTCCAGGACAGACCTCGAAACATTGGGCCACAAACAAGTCTTAACTGATTTAAAAATATTGAAATTATACAAAGAATCTTTTATGATCACTCAGAATAAAGCTAGAAATCAATCACAGAACACTGAAAAATTCACAAGTGTGTGAAAATTTAACGAGCGGATCAAAGGAGAAGTCACAAGGGAAACTAGAAAACACCTTGAGACAAATGGAAATGAAAACAATCGAACCTGAGGGATGCAGGGAAAGCAGTGCTGAGGGCAGTGTATCACTGCACATGCACACAGTAAAACAGTACCTTAAACCAATAACCTAATGTTACACCTCAGGGATGCAGGGAAAGCAGTGCTGAGGGCAGTGTATCACTGCACATGCACACAGTAAAACAGTACCTAAACCAATAACCTAATGTTACACCTCAGGGATGCAGGGAAAGCAGTGCTGAGGGCAGTGTATCACTGCAAATGCACACAGTAAAACAGTACCTAAACCAATAACCTAATGTTACACCTCAGGGATGCAGGGAAAGCAGTGCTGAGGGCAGTGTATCACTGCACATGCACACAGTAAAACAGTACCTAAACCAATAACCTAATGTTACACCTCAGGGATGCAGGGAAAGCAGTGCTGAGGGCAGTGTATCACTGCACATGCACACAGTAAAACAGTACCTAAACCAATAACCTAATGTTACACCTCAGGGATGCAGGGAAAGCAGTGCTGCGGGCAGTGTATCACTGCAAATGCACACAGTAAAACAGTATCTTAAACCAATAACCTAATGTTACACCTGAGGGATGCAGGGAAAGCAGTGCTGAGGGCAGTGTATCACTGCACATGCACACAATAAAACAGTACCTAAACCAATAACCTAATGTTACACCTCAGGGATGCAGTGAAAGCAGTGCTGAGGGCAGTGTATCACTGCATGCACACAATAAAACAGTACCTTAAACCAATAACCTAATGTTACACCTCAGGGGACTAAAAAGGAGCAAACTAAACCCAAAGCAGCAGGAGAAAGGAAATAATAAAGATTAGAGTGCAGGTAAATGAAATAAAGAAAAAAATCGTAGAAATAAATAAACAAAACCGTAAGTTGGTTCTGGAAAAGATCAACGGACCTTTAGCTAGACTGACAAAAAAAAAAAAAGACTAACATTACAAAGATCAGAATTTAAAGTGGGCACATTACTACCAATTTTACAGAAATAAAAAGGATGATAAGAGGACGATGAACATTTGTATGGCAACAAATTGGACAACCTAGATGAAAAGAACCAGTTCCTAAAAATATACAATCTACCAAAGCTGAATCATGAAAAAATAGAAAATCTGAATAGATATATAGCTAGTAAGAAAATAAGATCAGTAATCAAAATTGTCCCAGCAAATAAAAGCCCAGGACCAGATGGCGTCACTAGTGAATTCTACCAACATTTAAAGAACTAACACCAACCCTTCTCAAACTCTTCCAAACAACTGGAGAGGAGGGAATACTTTGTAACTCACTCTTTGAATCCAATATTACCTTGCTACCAAAACCAAAGACAGCGCTAGACAAACACTGCTTATGAATACCGATGCAAAATCCTCCACAAAATATTAGCAAACTGAATTCAGCCGCCCATTAAAAGGGTTTATTCCCAGAATGCAAGGATGGTTCAACATATGAGAAAACCCATTAGTATAATAGGTCACATTAATAGAAGAAGAAGAAAAAAAGATCATCTCAAATGATGCAAAAAAGCATTTGACAAAATATAATACTCTTTCTTGATTAAAAAAAAAAAAATTAATAGCCCTAGCTGATTTGGCTTAGTGGTTAGAATGTCGGCCCACGGACCAAAGGGTCATGGGTTCAATTCTCAGTCAAGGGCATGTACCTGGGTTGCAGGTTCACTCCCCAGCCCCAGTCAGGGCACATGTGGGAGGCAACCAATTGCTGTGTCTCTCTTGCATGGATGTCTCGGTCCCTCACTCCCTCCCTCCCTCCCTCCCACTCTATCTGAAAGAATCAATGGAAAAATATCCTCGGGTGAGGATTAAAAAACAAACCAAGCCCTGGCCAGTTTGGCTCAGCGGTTAGAGCGTCGGCCTGCGGTCCAGAGAGACCCGGGTTCGGTTCCCGCTAAGGGCATGTACCTCGGTTGCAGTTTGTCCCTGGCCCTGGTTGGTTGTGCGGGTGGCAGCCACTCGATGTGTTCCTTTCACGTCGATGTTTCTCTCTCTCTCCCTCTCTCTCCCTCCCACTCTATCTGAACAAAAAATGAAAAAATGTCCTCGAGTGAGGATAAAAAAAAACAAAACACAAAAAAAATAGGCAAAATATTTGAATAGACACTTCTCCAAAGATATACAAATGGCTACTAAGCACATGAAAAGATGCTCGTATCATTAGTCATTAGGGAAATGCAAATCAAACAACTATGAGATTTCACTTCATACTCATTAGGGCAGTCATATATATATATACACATACACACACACACACACATATGTGTGTGTATATATATATATACACACACACACATATACATACATATATATGTACACACATATGTATATACACATATATACACATATATGTATATATACACACATACACATATATGTATACACACATATACATATATGTATATACACACATATATGTATATATATTTAATATTACTAATGTGATCTCTTATACTGATGGATTTTCATACGTTGAACTATCCTTGCATTCTGGGGATAAATCCTTTTAATGTGTTTCTGAGTTCAGTTTGATATGTACATATGGAGAATGACGATGTAAAAACTGGAATTCTTGTGCATTGCTGGTGGGCATGTAAAATGGTGCGGCCACTGTGGAAAAACAGTATGATAGTTACTCAAAAAGCTAAACATAGTGTTGTCATATAATTGAGCAATTCCACTTCTAGGTATATACCAAAAAGAACTGAGCTCTGGCCAGGTAGCTGTTGGTTAGAGTGTTACCCTCATACACCAAGGTTGCGGGTTCAGTCTCCAGTCAGAGTACATACAAGAATCAACCAATAAATACATAAATAGCCCTGGCCGGTTTGGCTCAGCGGTTAGAGTGTCGGCCTGCGGTCCAGAGAGACCCGGGTTTGGTTCCCGCTAGGGGCACGTACCTCGGTTGCAGTTTGTCCCTGGCCCTGGTTGGTCATGTGGGAGGCAGCTACTCGATGTGTCCCTTTCACGTCGATGTTTCTCTCTCTCTCTCTCTCTCTTCCTCTCTCTCCCTCCCACTTTATCTGAACAAAAAATGGAATAATGTCCTTGGGTGAGGATTAAAAAAAAAATACATAAATAAGTAGAACAACCAATTGATGTTTTTTTCTCTCTCTCTCCCCACCTCTCTCTCTCAAATCAATAAATAAATACAAAGAAAAAAAAAAAGAACTGAAAGCAGAGACTCAAACAGATACTTGCACACACATCAATGTTGAGAGTAGCATTATTCACAATAGCCAGAAGGTGGAAACAACCAATGAATGAATGAGTAAACAAAATGTGGTGTATATACATACAAGGGAATGTTATTCAGCCTTAAAAAGGAAGGAGATTCTGACATATGCTATGGGTGGACACTGAAAACATTAAGCTAAGCTGAAATAAGTCAGACACAAAAGGACAACTACTGCACGAGTCCACTTATATGCTATATCCAGAACAGGCGAACTCTAGAAACAGAAGGTAGAATGGCAATTACCAGGAGCTGGGGGCATGGAAGAAAGGGGTGTTGTTGTTTACTGGGGATGGAGTTTCTGTTTGAGAGGACACAGAAGTTCTGGAAATAGATAGTGGTGATGGCTTCACAACAATGTGCATGTATTTAGTGCCACTGAAATAGTTAAAATGGTACCACACACACACAAAAAGGTGAACGGACAATTAAACTGTGGTTCACCCACACGATGAAATAGAATTCAGTGATGAAAAGACCTATGAAGTCACGGACATGGAGGAAACCTAAATGAGTATTCCTAAAAGTGAAAGACGCTCATGTGAAACAGCTACATACTGTACGAGTTCAGCAGAAAAGGCAAAACTACGGTGACAGTAAAAAGATCAGCGTTGCCAGGGGTTAGGGAAAGGGAAGGGCAGAGGACTCTCAGGGCAGAGAAATGACTGCAGGACCCTGTGACGGTGAATACAGGACATTACACATCTTCAAAACTCACAGAATGAACAACACATGGAGTGAACCACAATGTACACTACAGTTAGTACTAACCTATCCAACTGGTTTATCAAGCGCAAAGAATGTCCCACACGAATGTAAGATGTCAATAACATGGGGAACTGGAGTGGGGCTTTCTGTACTATTTGCTCAATTTTCTATAAACTAAAATTGCTCTAAAATAAAATCTAGTAATTAAAAAGAAATCCTATTTGGAAATGTCAGTGTTGAATTTTGAGGAAGAAAGGGGCTCACAGAAAGCAGATGGATCCCTGAGGGGGTGGGGTTACCTGGGAAGGAGCCCAGAGAAGCTCCCTGGAGTGACGGGAATGTTCTGACATGATCATGATCGGGTCTGAGCTGCTAGTCCCATGGTGTATACACTTGCCCAAACTTATCTCATTACTCACTAAAAATGAGTGAGCCCAGCTGGTGTGGCCCAGCCAATGTCAGTGTGGCTCAGTGGATTGAGCGTCGTCCCATGGACTGAGAGGTCCCCATTTGATTCTGGTCAGGGCACGTGCCCGGGTTTCGGGCTAGATCCCCAGTGGGGGGGGGGGTGTACAGGAGGCAGCCAATCAATGTATCTCTCTCACATTAATGTTTCTATCTCTCTCCCTTCCTCTCTCTAAAAAAATCAATTAAAAACACATTTTTTAAAATATCAGTGCATTTGCTTGTAAGTAGTTTATACCTCAGTAAAACTGATTTTTAAAAATGAGGTCATCGTGTTGGAACAAAAGGGCCTCCTTCTCAATTTCCTCTGTGGGGCCGACTAAACAGACCATTTGTCTTCCTCGTCTCCCTCTCCCAATGCCAGCCTATACTGGTTGCCCTTTTTACCCTAGAATACCCATTTCTAACTTCTAAATTCTCCCAGCCCCTGGCAATCTCCCTGGCAGACAGACGTGTCGGCAGCCCCGTCAGGGTGAGAAGGCCACGCACAGGACGCTGAGGGACCTGCCACAGCCACAGGAGCAGGGCCCTCCGCTACCTGACTGCAGCCCTCCCTGATGGCAGGTGAAGGAACCAGCCAGTCCACCCCACAGCTGGGCATGCTGTGGGCCCTATGGAACAGATCATCTTCATCCTTCCATCAGCGCAAGCACAACCACACCCGCATTTCAGACAGGGAAACCGAGGCACGGAGAGTACACCTCAGCCTGCTAGGGAGTGATGGGTCAAGGTTGAGATCCAGGCACAGTGCGGGGGACACCTCTTGACATCCAGACTTTCTGCCCCCCTAATTGACGTGCTAATTAACTGTGCACTTTGCTGCCTCCTGTCTGCTCCTGGCCAGGCGCACAAGGGCAGGCCCGAGGCTGTCCTGTCCAGTCTGTGCAGCTGTGCCCGGGGCCAGCCAAAGTGGGCACTAAAGAGTTCTGGAATGAAAGGATGTAGGTCTGAGACCCAAGGGTGGGCTGTTGGGTTCCTAGGCCAGCCGCCTGCAGCAGCTCCTCCAGCCCTGCGGGCTTGTGGGGCTCCGGCTGCTGCCGCTGTGAATCACCTGGTAAGTGGCACAGCCGTGGGATGAGGCTCCAGGCTGCTGCGCCCGGTGCTTCCTGTGGCCGCTGGCTGTGAACTGTGCACGCAAACCACACCCAGGCGGCCACTCAGAGGCACGAAAGGCACAGGAAAAGGAAACCACTTGGGTGCCAGGTCCTGATAAACAGTCCCGGATGGTTTTTACAGGATAAAGGGAGGAAAACGCTCTGGCACAAAATCCACCAGGACTTTGCCGGCTCCCTCTGCCAAGCCCCACCTTCCCCACCATTGTGCCCAGCTGCTGCCAGGACTACAGACTCCCAACTCATTGCTCCTGCCTGCACAACTGGCCTGGTGGGAGCTGGCCCCACCTGCTCTCCCTTGGCCCCCCAGGCCCTGAGCCTTCCCACAGGCAGCCCCCCACTGCACCGTACTGCCCAGGAACCCCACCCCAGGCCAGGAGCACTGTCCCTGTGGTTTCTGCTCTGCTCACTGTCCTCCCCACAGAGGCCCTCCTGAGTTCCCCTGGCCCCGCCCCACCCAAGTTCAGATGTTTGGGCTTCAATCTCCCCTCCTGAATGGAATCTCCCAGAATTCCCTCCAGTCTCAGAGTCCGACCTGGCCTTGGGCATGGAGGAGCTGAGACTGCTCACTCTCCAGCACACCACAGGCAGGGACTGGCCCCACAGAAACAGTAACAGCTGCAGTAACATTATGCCAGTCCCGGCCCTGTGCAGACACAGCGTGTCCCACACACTCGCTCCACAGCCCGTCAGAGGCCCCAGAACCAGCATGTATGCGGCAGGGCTGTCAGTGCACAGGGGCCATGAGCCATGGATGACAGGCCTACAGCCTCGCAGGGCTGCCCCTTTGACGCTCCCAGGCCCGTGCTCTCCGGGCCGCAGTTCCCCTTCCCAACAATGAAGGGCTGTGGCGAAGGGTCTCTAGAAGTCCGGCATACAGAGATGGCAGAGAGAGGGGGAACCGGGGGCCTAGAAGGACACGGGTCTAGTCCCAGCTCTGCCACTGCCCATCAGCGGGGCCTGGCACTTGGCACCTGCACAATCTGAGCTTTTGTTTCCTTGTCCACACGTAAATATAACAGTCCACATGTGCCCACATGGTGCTGCTGCGTGGGAAGTGCCCACTGCAGGGCCCAGAGCACGTCAGGTGCTCAGAAGTGGCAGCCACAAATAAAAAGGGCTCGGAGGAATGACACGAGGAATGACGGGGGCGGGGGGCAGCTGGAGTCTCTTCTGGCCGAGACTGGGACACTGGTGTCCTGGAAGTCACCAGGTTCCAGCCCATGAAATTCTGTGTGCAGGATCCATTCTGAGACTCCAGAGAGTTTTGGGGGGAAAAGGACAGGGACTTCTGGGGCCCACCTGACCCCTTGGTGCACCCCTAGGTGACTTCTGTCCCATGAGGCAGAGGAGTGGCCTCCTCTGGGATGGGGTGTGGCTTCGAGGAGCCCCCACATTCCCTGACCATTCGGCTTCTCCAGCAGAGGGCGGTCCACAGAGCAGTGCGACCCCACTTGGCTGGGGTCAGGAGGGGAGGGGACAGCCCCAGTTCTGAGAGGCACTGGGGGGACTGCTGGGCCCAGCACGGAGCACAAAGCCTTGGGGGACTCAGTATGTGTCCCCAGTTCCCCTGGGCCTGTCTCTGGGCTAGGGGTGCAGCGCAGGAGGCCTCAGAGCCCGCGGGTTCCACAGACAGCGCCTGTGTGGTCAGGGGCTGCGAGGATGGAGCGTCTGCACCGCCCACTGAACGCAGGGCAGGACCCCGGCACCCCGGCACCCCGGCACCGTCTGCTTTCACCTCCCGCTCGGGCAGGCGCCACCCCACCCCAGCACGGCGCACCCCGGATGCCTTTGTGCCCCCAGAGCCCTCCGGGGCCTGACCACACCCCGACCAAGGAGGTCCCGCCGACCAAGGAGGCGGTCACGGGCGTGGCCACGGGCAAGGTCACGGCCCACGCAGCGAGGAGCGGCCCCGGGGACCACCGGGGTCGCGTGCCCGACCCGAGACTGCAGGCACGGCCGCAGCCAGGCCCACGCTCACCTGTCATGGTGGCGGCACGGGTGCACCCGGCGGGCCCCGGCCTGTCCCCCCGCCGCCGGCCGCCAGTCCGCCGTCAGCCCGCAGCAGCCTGGCCCGGTGACCTCCGCCCACCCGCCGGCGCGGCCCGCCCCATCTCGTAAGGCCCCGCCCCAGCGTCGGGACGTCGCCGCCACAACCTTAACCCCGCCCCCACGGAGGGCCCGCCTTCTCGTGAGGCCCCGCCCCAGGGCCCCACAATCCCCGCCCCTTTCCGGAAGGCCCCTCCCCAGCGTCGCGGCGTCGCCCCCACAACCCTAACCCCGCCCTCACAGAGGGCCCGCCTTCTCGTGAGGCCCCGCCCCAGCGCCCATAAGCCCCGCCCCTTCCCGAGCCCAGCGCCCTCTAGAGTCCCCTACGGGGCGCCAGGAGCCCTTAGCCCGCCCCCAGCTGAAAAACGGCCCGTAGCGCTGGGCCAAGTCCCCACCAAAGCTCCAAGTCCCACTACTCTTCGAGCCCCGCCCCTCCCTCTAGGCCCCGCCCCCGACGACGGCGACGTCGCGGCCAGAGCCTTGGAACCGGCCCTCCCTGGGCCCCACCCCTATCGACGTCGTTGCCACTGCCCGGAACCGCGCCTATCACTGAACCCCGCCCTCGCCAGCCAGGAAGCGTCCTGGAATCCGGAGCCGCAATCCTGCCGGCGTAGGGTGCGGTCTCCTCAGAGGCCCTTAGCTCCGCCCCCACTCGAGCCCCGCCCCCAATCCCGAGTCATCCTCCACATGAGCCGGGGGGCGCCTTCCTGGCCCCGCCCCGTCCCTGGATTGGCCCCGCCCCCGCCCCCGGATTGGCTTCGTCTGGGTTGGCCCCGCCCCCGCCCCCGGATTGGCTTCGTCCCGGATTAGCCCCGCCCCGCCCCCGGATTGGCTTCGTCCCAGGTTGGCCCCGCCCCCGTCCCCACCCGCGCTGCCTGGAGGGGACCGCCCTGCTAAACACTGCTGGGCCCAGGTAGCCTAGGCCGGCGCCACCAAGCTCTGCTCCCGGGAGGGGAAAGCTGAGGCTCGGAGAGAGGAAGTGACTTACCTAAGGTCATGCAGAAGGTCAGGTCGTGGGGGGCACAGGCGTCCAGGGCCCTAAAGGGATCCGCCACGGAGGGCAGTGCCTGCAGAGTGGCGCCCCCCAGTCCAGGGAGAGGTCAACTCAACCCTGTGACTTGAGTGGGGCACTCCCCTCTCCGGGGCCCCCTCTGCAAAAGGTCACACCTGTCAGTGTGACCCTGACTAGGAGGTCGTTTCAGTGGCCTGAACCTCAGTTTTCCAGTCTGTAAACGGGTGGCCTTGAGCCAGTACCGCCTTCGCTGGGGTCACTGCCCTGTCCCAGGCCTGGCCTTTGCGGCTCCAGCCCCAGGCTGTGCGAGTGCGCGGGGCTCCCACCACGGACGGAGAGCGGTGGCCGATGGGGAATCGGGGCCTTCGCAGCCGCCCCTGCGGACAGAGTTCTGGTTCCACACCTGGTTCCTTCTCTGCTTGTGCGGCTGTTCCCCTTAGCATGCTCTAATCTAATGGGACGCGCTGGGGCTGGACCTGGAGTGCCAACCTCAGCTCAGTCTTGCTTCTTGGACAGCACAGGATGCTCAGGGCCCCAAGTCCGTGAGCCGCCCCCGCGTCTGTGCCTCGGTAGTCCCCTGTGTGCTACATGTCTGAGCAGAGGCCTGGCGAAAGGAGGGGCTGCAAGCCACATGATAGTTGGGGAAAGTATCCCAGAGAAAATGTGCACACGGGAGCCCCAGGCATGGATGACCTTTCTGTGCTTGAGGGACAGACAGGGCGGATGGAGTGCAGTGTACAGGGGGATGCAGTCAGGTGGTCACCGGTGGGTCATGCAGGCCAGGCAGCCAGGAGCACACAGTCTGAGGGGTATGAGCCGAGGGGAAGCGTGATCTGCTCTGATTTATGGGTTTTTTTCCCCCTCTATTGATTTTAGAGAGAGAGGAAGTGAGAGGGAGAAAAAGATAGAAACATCGATGAGAGAGAACATCGATTGGCTGCCTCCTGCACGCCCTCCACTTGGGATTTGGCCCACAACCTGGGCATGTGCCCTGACCGGGAATCGAACCGGCGACCTCTTGGTGCAGGGTCAACGCTCAGCCACTGAGCCACACCAGCTGGACTGATTTATGTTTTTAAAACAACCTTCTGTCTACACAAAGGAATTGAAAGCATGGTCTCAAAAGGATATTTGCCCACCCGTGTTCATAGCAGCACTGTTCCCAGTCGCCAAGAGCTGGGAACAACCCGAGTGTCCATCAACACTGAATGGATGAATTGTGGTATATCGATGCAGTGAAATATTATTCAGCCTTAAAAAAGGAAGGAAATCCTGACGCGTGCTGCAACAAGGATCAACCTAAGGACAGCATACTCAGTAAAACAATCAAGTCAGAAAAGGACAAATACTGTGCGATTCCACTCACTCATAGGCGGTTCCGAGCTGTCAAATTCGCAGAGACAGAGAGTAGACTGTGGTTGCAGGAGCTCGGGGAGGGAGAATGGAGAGTTACTGCTTAACTCTTACTGCCTTTAGGGCCCTGGACGCCTGTGCCCCCCACGACCTGACCTTAAAGGACAGAGTTTCTGTCTGGGAAGCTGAACATGTTCTGGAAATGGATGGTGGGGATGTTTGTACAACAGTCAGAATGTACTTAATGCCACTGAACTTTACACTAAAAAATGGTTAAGAGGGTACATTTTATGTTATATATATTTTATCACAATTAAAAAAAAAAAAAAGCAACCCTTTGATAGCTGTGTGGGAATTGACTCGGGGTGTGGGGGGAGGGCTTGAATGGAGTCAGGGATACCAAGGGGAGAGCAGGAGGCCACTAAAATGATCCAGGCGAGTGGTGATTGTGGAGGAGGGGAGACTGGGTGGGTTCCAGGTGAATTTTGAGGTTGAGCCAGAAGGACTGGCTTCAGGATTGGAAGTGGGATCTGACAGCAATGGAGTCAGGGTGTTTGGCCTGGAGGTAGCATCTCTAGGTCTTCTCTGGCGGGCTGGATTCGGAAGTCTGAGTGCATCCACATCTCTGACTGCTCGGCCGATCGGGTCCTAGTCTGGGCTCAGGCCTTAGGAAGCCTACAGCCCCCACTTCCTGTTTCTTGGGACACTTATCCTCGAATCCCAGCCACCATGCAGGAAGGATGCTCGGCCACATGTGTTCCTGCTGAGCACCCCAGCTGAGGTCCCAGAGAGCTCGTGTCCTGCCAGGCGTGTGCGTGGAGATGCCATGGAGGAGTCCAGCCCCAGCCTCTGCTAGCTGCACTCGTGGGGGAGAAGTACAGACAAGAACAGATGGAAACAGGAGGGAAAACGGTAACCGTGGCAGCTGTAGTTTTAAGCCGCTAAGTCAGGTTGGGGAACACTTAGGTAAGCAGCTGCTGAGGCATCAGCTCAGGCGGTACAATCTTTCCTAACCACTGTCCCCCAACTGAGGACGTTCTGCCTGGTAACGAGGTCTCCGTTGGGACATCTTAGCCTGATTCTTCTCAGCTTCTTCTGGGGGTGAGAATGACACCGCTCCACTATCTGAGGCTGACTGGTGTTCCTCTGATAGCAGCTGTCATGGCCACTGAAAAGTGTGGGTCTCACCAGCACTGTATGTAGAAGAGCAGGTGCAGGCCTCAAGGGTGACATGGTCGTCATGGTGTTGCTCTTCCTGGCTGTCCCTCTCCCCACACCAGGGAGAGTCACCCTCCTGGCCCTTGAGGTCAATGCAGTCAGTGCATCCTGCACACACATGAGGTGTGTCCCCTGCAGACCAGACCATGGTGTTGCTGGTGCAAGCCCCTGGGCATGCCTTCCCCTCCCAGAGATCTTGGAGGTGGAACCACGTGGAAACTTCATTTCTTTAATATGACCTTTCTCCTTTCTTTCCTTTTGATTCAAACTGGCCTCCTCCAGCACACTGACTCACCCGCCTCCTTCTCCCTTGCACGTCCACTGTCCACTCCCTTAATCATCTGAAGCCTCAGGACAAGGAGGTTCTTTTTTTATTTTTATCTTTTAACTTATCTTTATTGTTGAATGTATTACAGATGTTCCTCATTTTTCCCCCATTGCCCCCCTCCTCCCCATTCCTGCCCCCCTCCTGCCTTTCCCCACGCTGTTGTCTGTGTCCATTGGTTATGCATATATACATATAAGTTCTTTGGTTTATTTCTTCCCACCCCCCACCCCCCTTCCCTTTGAGGTTTGTCAGTCTAACAAGCAATTTGTACTTCTTAATCCCTTCACCTTTTTCACCCATCCCCCCAGCCCCCACCTATCTGGTAACCAACAAAAGTTCTCTGTTATCTATGAGAATGTTTCTGTTCTGCTTGTTCATTTTGTTTGTAGATTCAATTGTTGATACATATATATTTATTGCCATTTTGTTTATTCATATTTTTTTATCTTTTTCTTCAAGAAGACCCTTCAACATTTCATATAATAATGATTTGGTGGTGATGAACTCCTTTAGCTTTTCCTTGTCTGGGAAACTATATGGCCATCGATTATAAATGACAGCTTTGCAGGATAGAGTAATCTTGGTTGTAGGTTCTTGCTTTTCATCACTCTGAATATTTCTTGCCACTCCCTTCTGGCCTGAAAAGTTTCTTTTGAGAAATCAGCTGACAGTCTCATGGGAGCTCCCTTGTAGGTAACTAACTGCTTTTCTCTTGCTGCTTTTAAGATTCTCTCTTTGTCTTGAACCTTTTGCATTTTGATGATGATGATGTGTCTTGGTGTGGGCCTCTTGGGGTTCTTCTTGTTTGGGACTCTCTGTGCTTCCTGGACTTGTATGTCTGTTTCCTTCACCAAGTTAGGGAAGTTTTCTGCCATTATTGTTTCAAATAGGTTTTCGATTTCTTGTTCTCTTTTCTCCTTCTGGCACCCCCAAGATGTGAATGTTGGCACGCTTGAAGTTGTCCTAGAGGCTCCTTACACTATCCTCATTTCTTTGGATTCTTTTTTCTTTTTGCTGTTTTGATTGGGTGTTTTTTTGCTTCCTTATATTCCAAATCGATGGTTTGCTTCTTGGCTTTACCTACTCTATTATTGCATCTGTGTAAACTATTCTTTATTTCAGTTAGTGCCTCCTTCATTTCTGACTGGTCCTTTTTTATGCTCTTGAGGCCCTCACTAAGTTCACTGAGGTTCTCACTGAGTCCATTGAGCATCCTTATAAGCAGTGTTTTGAACTCAGCATCTGTTAGGTTGCTTAACTCCATTTCACTTAGTTCTTTTCCTGGAGTTTTGTCTGTTCTTTCATTTGGGACCTGTTTCTTTGTTTCCTCATTTTGGCTGCCTCCCTGTGTTTGTTTCTATGTATTACTTAGCGAGAGGTGTGGGGCTAGCTGAGACCAGATGCTGCTTGTTTGAAAGAATTTAGGAAAAGCTGAAGCAGGCTCCAAGACAGGCCAATCCTATGGTAAAGCAACTGGCAACAGCTTGGGTGAGCCTGAGAGTTGGGTGGGGCGGGGCCTCAGAGAATCACCAGGGCGGGGCAAACAGTGAGTCCCAGATATGGTGGCATCTGCCGGCCCAGGGAAGGGCTCACCAAAGGAACAAAGGCCTCTGATAGCACGTCTGTCCAGGAGAAAGCTGCCTCTCCAGCCCTCGCTCCAATGCCAAACAGCTCAGTTCTTCCCCATATGACTCTGGTGCCTTTCAAGCTGCCTCCCCCACGCTGGAGCCTGGAGGGAGCGAGTCCGAGTAAGTCTGTGCACGGGCCTAAGAGGAGCTGCCGGGGGCTCCAGCCTCAGTTCCCACTGGTTTTACAGCCAGAAGTTATGGGGATTCTCTTCCTGGCACTGGAACCCTGAGCTGGGCCCCTGGTGTGGGACGGGGACCCCTCAGTCCTCAGGGAGGACCTTCCCAGCCAAGGTATCCTCCTAATTTTTATCCGCCAGTGTGGGACCAGCCTGTCTCGCCTCCGCCCCTCCTGCCAGTCTCGATGCGGCTTCTTTAATTTCGTAGTTGTAGGACTTCCATTCAGCTTGATGTCAGGCGGTTTTGAATGATGGTTGTTCTGTAGTTTAGTTGTGACTTTGATGTGGTTGTGGGATGATTGTGGGAGGACGCTATACCGCGTTTACCTACGCCTCCGTCTTGACCGGAAGTCTCCAAGGAGGTTCCGATCATCATCAGATCATCTTAGGGCCCTGGCCGGTGTGGCTTAGTGGTTAGAGCATCTGCCCGCAGACCAGAGAGGCCTTGGTTTGGTTCCCGCTAAGGGCGCGTACCTCGGTTGCGGTTTGTCCCCGGCCCCAGTTGGGGTTGTGCCGGTGGCAGCCACTCTATGTGTCTCTCTCACATCGATGTTTCTCTCTCTTTCTTCCTCCCTCTCTCCCTCCTGCTCCATCTGAAGATAAATGCAAAAATGTCCTCGGGTGAGGATTAAAAAAAAAAATCATCTTAGGAACAAAGCCTCAGGCCTGTTGACCCCGGAGACCTGGTTTCAGTGAAACTAGAGATGAGGTCTAGGCCTCATTGTTTCAGCTCCAGGCTCAGAAAAGCAGCAAAAGACGCCTTGGCTGCCTCAGCCCCAGCTGCACGGATCAACCACCCGCTGCGCCAGCACTGACCAGGCAATGGAGACCACGACTCGGCCCATGGCCCAACTCCCTAGTCACCATGGTTCATGAGTCTCCCCTATACAACCCGTCCCCTGGCCCAACTCCCGTAGTCACCATGGTTCATGAGTCTCCCCTATAAAACCCGTCCCCTGGAAGCCACCGGGGAGCCTGGTCTTGGAGCACGAGCTCACCTGTCTCCAGGTGTGGGCCACTGCCTAAAAATAAACACTTGCTTTTTTTTTTAAGCACTTGGTTCCTTTATTACAAATCATTGCTTTCATACTTTACAAATCTCATGCTGGTCATTATCATCATTGCTAATTTTAACACTATCAATTTATTTATTTATTTATTTATTTATTTATTTATTTATTTATTTATTTTTATCCTCACCCGAGGACATTTTTGCATTTATCTTCAGATACAGCGGGAGGGGGAGAGAGAGAGAGAGAAACATCGATGTGAGAGAGACACATCGACTGGTTGCCACCCACATGACCCCAACCGTGGCCGGGGACAAACTGCAACCGAGGTATGTGCCCTTAGCGGGAACCGAACCCAGGACTCTCTGGTCTATGGGCCAATGCTCTAACCCCTGAGCCAAACCAGCCAGGGCAACACTATCAATTTAAAACAAAAAGCATAGGTTTGATTTCGGTCAAGGCTGTCTCCCATCAATGTCTCTCTCTCTCTCTCTCCCCCTCCTACTCTATCTAATGATAAATGGAAAAATATCCTCGGGTGAGGAATAAAAAATAAGTAAATAAAACAAAGGCATAGGGAGGATTAAGAACATGCCAGGATGCCCGGCTGGTGTGGCTCAGTGGTTGAGCGTCGACCCTGCACCAAGAGGTCCCAGTTCGATTCCTGGTCAGGACACGTGCCCAGGTTGTGGGCCCGATCCCCAGTGGGGGGCATGCAGGAGGCAGCCCATCGATGTTCTCTCTCATCGATGTTTCTATCTCTCTCCCTCTCCCTTCCTCTCTGTCTCTAAAAATCAGTAAAGAAAGAAAGAAAAAGATTTTATTTAAAAAAAGAACATGCCAGGATCATATAAAGCAGTTCAGAAGAGCAGAGCATCTCATTAATTTCCAGCACGGAGCTACGCAGACACGCTGCGCACACGTGTGTGTCTAATGCTTTCTTTGCGGCGAACTCCTGTTGGTGTCTCGGGCCCTGATACGCACAAGCAAAGAGACCCCTTAGTCCAGGAACAGAGGCTCTGCCAGCCTCCACTGAGCAGAGCCCCTATCCCACAGGACATGCAAGGAATAAAGGAGGTTGTTTGAGCCTTTGAGACTGGTAGAGGGCGGGAAGTTGCCCCCAAAATCCATATCATCGAAGCCCTAACCTCCCTTGTGGCTGTATTTGGAGATAGGCCTCTAAAGACGTAATTAGGGGATGAGGTCTTATGGGTGGGCCCCTGATCCCATAGGATTAGTATCCTCCTAAGAAGAGACACCAGAGCTCACTCTTGTCTCCTCCTCTCTTCTCTGTACAGGAACCAAGAAAAGGCCATTGAGGACACATGAAGGAGGCCATCTGCAAGCCAGTAAAAGGGACCTCACCGGAAACCAAATGTGCCAGCTCCTTGGTGTTGACCTTCAGCCCTCAGGACCGAGACAGAAATGGCAGTGGCATTTGTTCCGGCAGCCCGAACTGACCCAGGGGTGTTTGTCTCAGCAGCATGAATTTGCTGACCTGAGTCACCGAAGTTTTAACCCTGAATCACAGCAGCTGGAGGCCAGGCTTCTCCCACTGAGGAGGAGAACGGGCAGTGAGGCCTGCGGCCTGCAGGGCAGGGTTGTGGGCAGAAGGAACAGCAGGGAACAGCAGGGAACAGCAGGGGGGACAGCAGGGAACAGCAGGGGGGACAGCAGGGAAACAGCAGGGGGAACAGCAGGGGGGACAGCAGGGAAACAGCAGGGGGAACAGCAGGGAACAGCAGGGGGGACAGCAGGGGACAGCAGGGGGACAGCAGGGAACAGCAGGGGGGACAGCAGGGAACAGCAGGGGGAACAGCAGGGAACAGCAGGGGGGACAGCAGGGAACAGCAGGGGGAACAGCAGGGAACAGCAGGGGGGACAGCAGGGAACAGCAGGGGGGACAGCAGGGGGACAGCAGGGAACAGCAGGGGGGACAGCAGGGAACAGCAGGGGGAACAGCAGGGAACAGCAGGGGGGACAGCAGGGGGGACAGCAGGGAACAGCAGGGGGGACAGCAGGGAAACAGCAGGGGGGACAGCAGGGAACAGCAGGGGGGACAGCAGGGAACAGCATGGGGGACAGCAGGGAAACAGCAGGGGGGACAGAAGGGAACAGCAGGGGGGACAGCAGGGAAACAGCAGGGGGGACAGCAGGGAAACAGCAGGGGGGACAGCAGGGAACAGCAGGGGGTACAGCAAGGAAACAGCAGGGGGAACAGCAGGGAACAGCAGGGGGGACAGCAGGGAACAGCATGGGGGACAGCAGGGGGGACAGCAGGGAAACAGCAGGGGGGACAGCAGGGAACAGCAGGGGGGACAGCAGGGAAACAGCAGGGGGGACAGCAGGGAACAGCATGGGGGACAGCAGGGGGGACAGCAGGGAAACAGCAGGGGGGACAGCAGGGAACAGCAGGGGGGACAGCAGGGGGGACAGCAGGGAAACAGCAGGGGGGACAGCAGGGAACAGCAGGGGGGACAGCAGGGAAACAGCAGGGGGGACAGCAGGGAACAGCAGGGGGGACAGCAGGGAACAGCATGGGGGACAGCAGGGGGGACAGCAGGGAAACAGCAGGGGGGACAGCAGGGAACAGCAGGGGGGACAGCAGGGAAACAGCAGGGGGGACAGCAGGGAACAGCAGGGGGGACAGCAGGGAAACAGCAGGGGGGACAGCAGGGAACAGCAGGGGGGACAGCAGGGGGACAGCAGGGAACAGCAGGAGGGACAGCAGGGAACAGCAGGGGGAACAGCAGGGGGGACAGCAGGGAACAGCAGGGGGAACAGCAGGGGGAACAGCAGGGAACAGCAGGGGGGACAGCAGGGAACAGCAGGGGAGACAGCAGGGAACAGCAGAAGGGACAGCAGGGAACAGCAGGGAGAACAGCAGGGCACAGGAGGGGGGACAGCAGGGAACAGCAGAAGGGACAGCAGGGAACAGCAGGAGGGACAGCAGAAAGACAGCACGGGGAACAGCAGGGGGGACAGCCCCTGGCTGAGGTAGGGGTTTCCAGAAACAGCAAGAAAAGGGGTTTCACACTCTTCCCAGTACAAGCTGGAATTGGTTTCGGGGGAATTTGGGCCCAGCTCCCCTCCCCCTGCTCTTGTGTGGCTGGGTGCAGCACTGGGCTCTGAAATGCTGTGGGAAGACACAGCTCTGTCCCTGCTCCATGGTGGAGGCATCCCCCAGCCCAGCCGAGACCCCCAGACCACAGCACAGTGAGGGCCCAGCATGCTGCGCTGCTGAGGCCTCTTGCCCCCTCCCCACCCCCAGCTCTCCTGGGCCATGGCTCCGCACCCAGCGGTACCCTTCCAGCACCACATCCTCTCCTTCCCTCCTGCCCCTCTGCCCCTGCAGCACCCCCATGGCCCTCAGGACGCCTGTCTCTGCAACTCTCAGCTCCTGGGAGCTGGAGTGGAATGGAGCCACCCTCTTTTTTTTTTTTCCTCTTTATTGATTTTTTAGAGAGGGAGAGAGAGATAGAAACATCGATGAGAGAGGACATCGATTGGCCGCCTCCTGCATGCCCCCCACTGGGGATCGGGCCCACACCTGGGCATGTGCCCTGACCGGGAATGGAACCGGTGACCTCTTGGTGCAGGGTCGACGCTCAGCCAGAGCCACACCGGCCAGGCGGGGCCGCCCTCTTTTGCCACTTCACCCCAGTCCTCCTGTCCTTGGATACAGGAGCTCAGCGTCAGGCATCTGGGACAAACAGCAGCCTCCCCTGAAGGCATCCCCAAACCCTCGCGCAGGCCTCTTGCTCTCCAGATGCCCCCCACGTCCTCCCCACGAGGCTGGGGCGTGGAGAGAGCCTGTGGGCCTGCTCACACTGAGGACTGACGACAAGCCAGCACGGAGCCTTTTCTCGTCAGCGCCGACCCTTGGCAGAGTCGCCGAGTCCCGCAAGGAGCCCCTCAGTTTATGCAGCGGTGACACCCATCCATGTCACCCTCTGCAGGATCCAGAAAGCAGGCGTCTGTCTGCCTCCGCCTGGCCCACAGCACCTCCCAGGCACATGGCTGAGGGGCCGTGCTCGCCACTCTGGGACCAGCCGGGAGAGCCGAGCCTGCCGGGGACCCCAGGACGAGAACTCTGCACTGCTCTGGGGGAGGGTGGGGCCTGAGCTTGCCAACTTGGGGTCCCTGCTGGGTCTGTCTCCCGAGGAGCCCGAGTGAAAACCACTGCATGCCTCACGGAGCCCCGTACCCCCTCTCGGGCCTCAGGACCCCACTCTGGAACCCACCCAACAGAACACCACCTCCAACAACAGAAAGGATGTCAGCACCATGGGTAACAGCCGAAGACACGGAAACACCCAGCGACCCTCCCTGAGGCACCCGAATGGATCACAGGACAGAGGACGGCTCTGTGTGCCCCAAGGGATGGAAAATGACAAATGTGGCGTCTGGGGGCAGTGCCGCTCCTTCGGGACTGCCTGCTCTGCACCGTGCTCCCCTCCTCACAGCCCCAGAATGGCTGCGGGACTGCCTGCTCTGCATCGTGCTCCCCTCCTCATGGCCCCAGAATGGCTGCGGGACTGCCTGCTCTGCATCGTGCTCCCCTCCTCACAGCCCCAGAATGGCTGCGGGACTGCCTGCTCTGCATCGTGCTTCCCTCCTCACAGCCCCAGAATGGCTGCGGGACTGCCTGCTCTGCATCGTGCTCCCCTCCTCATGGCCCCAGAATGGCTGCGGGACTGCCTGCTCTGCACCGTGCTCCCCTCCTCATGGCCCCAGAATGGCTGCAGGACTGCCTGCTCTGCACCGTGCTCCCCTCCTCATGGCCCCAGAATGGCTGCACAGCCTCCAGCCAGTGGCCTCAAGGCGCCACTCTGAGTCAGCTCCAGACCGAGCAGGAAACGGGTCAAGGGACACACCTCAGTGAGTCCGCAATGGCCAGACGGGTCACACCCCACGCAGCAGGAGGCTGGGGTCAGATGTGGGCTCTGCTGGGGAGCGTTGGAGGGGCCCATTCGGAAGAGGAGGGTGTGCGTTGGGCCCGAGGTCATTTTAGACGGAGCACATGTCTATTGCCACACCTCAGGGCTCCACCTACCAGCCCCTGGGAAGCAGGGCCAGGGGCAAGAGAGGTGACAGGTGATAGCTCGAGAGGGCCTGGTGGAGCCCATGCCCGGTACCCCCTCCACCCAAAAGTGGCGTCTGTCTCCCGTGTTGACCAGCAGTGACCCAGCATGACTTCCTGGGCCTTGAAAGGCAAGGCTCACACGTGGCCCCTCACCATGGAAACCAACGACCCTGGGGGAGGAGGCCCAGGCCCCCAAGCTGCCACCACCCCTGAAGTCTCTGCTGACAGCCAGCAGCAACCTCACCGGTCAGCCAGCCAGCCTTCGTAGGACCCAAGGCTAGCCACCGGCTGACTGCGGCGCCCCCGGGGGGCTCCCAGTGAGAGGCCCCTTGAAACCGGCCCTGCTGAGCCCTGGCTGCCCAGAGCCCTGTGGAGCCATGAAAAGGGGCTGTCACTTCAGACCACCCCGCGTGCGGTGGGCTCATGCAGGGATTGAACACCGAGCCGGTGGCTTTTCCTTTGCAGTTCTCAGGGTCAGATTCTTTATTTCACACGCCTCACCGCAACTTTACAGAGACTGGACGACGCTCAGCTGGGTGCTGCCTGCGGAGGGAGAGCTGTCGCCCAGAGTGTGGCTGTCCTCTTCCTTTTTCGCTATGCAAAACACGTGCTTCAAATGTCCCGTCTCTTTAAAGGTCCCGGGCTGCCGCTGGGTCTGTGAACCTCGGCTTCAAGGAAACCCGTCTGTACAAGCTGCAATGGCTGAGCTCCAGGACGGGACACGCCCAGCCCTAAGGGTCAGGAACGTGCCCAGAGGAACCCCTAAACTCAGATGCTTACTTCAGTGGCCAACCTCGAGCTGGACACAAGCCGAGACGTAGGCGGCCGGCAGATGGGGCGGCCTGGCCTGGGCCGTGGTCATCCTGGGCCATGGGCCGTGGTACGTCGGGGCACTCCAGTGGTGGGCCTGGGGGCAGGCAGGGTCTGCCCTGGGTTCACTGTGCACCGTCACCGGGGCCCAGGGCGAGCAGGCGGCACTGCTGGGGGTCCGGGGGTCCTTGTCCGCGCTGCAGGCCACACTGGCCAGCTCTCTGGCGCCCTCACAGAGGTCTCTGCAGAGAGAGGAGGTGTGAGCTGTGGAAAGAGCCAGGACTCCATTTCACCCCGACCCTGCCCCCTGCCAGGCCCCAGGCCCCTGAGCCATGGCCTTCAGCAGCCCTGGGGGGCCGGATGACCTACCTTCTACATCTTCAGTTCCCTTGTGGCCCCCTGATCCCCCAAACCATAAATCAACCCTTTCTCCAAGCTGATGAGACCTTGGCCTGACCGTCTCCCCCTTACACGGGCTCTGTTCCCTCCAGCTGCCAGGCCACCCCACCTCCAGCCCTCTGCAGGGCTGCCCCGTCCCGTTAAGGTGCTCTCTCTCCTTCCCCCAAGTCCAGGCTCTCCCAATCTGTTCACTTCAGGCATCACCTCCTCCAGGAAGCCTTCCTGGCTCTCTGTTCCCACTCACAGCTAATTCTCAGAAAAGCTGTCGGAAGCAGCAGAAAGTAAGAAGTCATCTGTTGGTTTGATGGATACGTGAATGAAACAACGAATGGACTGGTGACGAGGAAAGACAGCTTCGTGGGCAAGTTCGTGGGCTCTGGAGCCAGAGAGCCTGAGTTCAAACGTTGCTGCATGTTTAGCTGTGTGGGATTCTGGACAAGTTCCTTGAAATGGAGTAAGAACAGCGCTTACCCTACGGTTAGAGCAGGGACTATTGGAAAGAGCTTAGAACGGCACTTGGCACGTTTTGAGTCCTGGGAAGGACTGATGAAATAAAAGCAAGGTCAAGGGGAAACCTCACCTCACTGATACCAGTTTCACCAGCAACTAGGGGGAGAATGGAGGTACCCAGCCTGGGCTAGGCTGGCACAGGGGGCCCTAGGCTGCCGTCAGAGTGCCCCTGCACGGGAGCCAGAGTCCACGGCTCCTGGCAACTTGCTTTCTCCATCAAGCTGTCCTGGGAAGGGGCCTCTGTCCCTGGGTCCCCACTGAGCTGGGGTCAGAGCTGGGGGGTATGTGGGAGAGCTCAGGGGAGGGGCTCTGACCCCAGTGCTCCCCCCAGGCCTCACCATCCTGCCTTGAGTGGCCTCCAAGTCACCCTCAGGGGAGGTGGCCACACAGATCCCTACACAGCTCTGTGCCGGCCATGAGAGGGCGGGAGAACAAGGCCCCCGATCTCAGAGCAGGCGTCTGCGGGCAGGCACAGGCCCCCCGCAGCACCGCCCCGGCCACAGACCCAAGCTCCACGCAGCCAGCCAGGCCCTGCAGCTGGGCGGCCGCCAGGACACCGTGCTACCTGGAGAGGCCGAGACACCTGCGCTCTCCCCACGAAGACACAGCGCACCCTCAGGGGCCTGCACGGGGGAGGGGCTGGCCAGGGGTGGGGCCTGAAAGGCGGTCTGACTGACGTGTGAAAAGGAGAGGCCCGCGCAGGACGACCCCCACGTGACCGAAACGCAGAGGACAGTGCTGGGTCAGCTCCTGGACGGGCTCATGGCTCCCAGGGCTCGCCTCGGCCGGCCACTCTGCGGGGCGGACAGGAAAGGACTGAAACCAGGACACAGCTGGCACGCCAAGGGCTGGAGGAAATGCTCTCCTCCGCGGCGATCAAAGAAAGGCAACGAGACACTGATGAGACACCCGCGTAAGGGGCGCTGGCTAAGTCTCCAGGGGAAACCCAGCATGAACACTCGGTGACGTGCCGCGTGGAAATGTCTCAGAAGAGAAAAACAGCTCCGAGCACCAGCAGTCACCCAAACGTGAGCAGTCAGGGAGGGTCTCTGACCACCAGGGCAGCGTGCCAACCTGTCACGGCGCGGGCAAAGGGCACGACTGCCATGGCCACCAAGAGGCAGGCCTAGTGTCTGGGGCTCGAGGGCGGGCGATGGGGACCAACCCTCCTGCAGACCTGGGACCCACAGGCCCGCGCGAGCCCTCCTGGGTGCGTTTCCTCATCTGCGCCGCAGGGACAAGAGCAGAAGTAACACAGGGCCGTGCCAGCTCACTAGCCCTCAGCAGACTGCAGTCGCCTCGACCCCAGAGCCTCATCGTACGTGAGGACCGAGGCAGGGGTGCTCTCCCACGCTGCAGCCAGCTCCTGGCTCCCTGGGACGGTTTCTGCAGGGACGGGTCACCTGCCTCTGTCAGGTGGGCCTGGGGTCTGAGCGCCGCCCTCCACCCAGCTCGTGGGGGGGCGGCCACCCCGAGCCGGGCACAGAAAGCACTGGATGGTCCTGTTGTCTTGTGGGAGAAAGGAGCAGAAGAAGCAGGAGCAGGGCACAGCCAGCGTGGCTCGGCTTCCACCAGGGAAGGGCGGAGCCCACAGGCAATGGCACAGATGACGCAGGGACCTCGACCCCCAAGGGTGGCAGGCGGGGATAGGAGCCCAGTCCACGAGTCTCTGCTCTGTGCCCCCGTGAAGTTTCCCCCAAATAAAGCTTTAGAGAAGAATACCCTTGAGTTCACAGTGATTTAAAAACAACAAGTCCGGCTGGTGTGGCTCTGTGGTTGAGCGTCAACCCATGCACCAAGAGGTCACCGGTTCGACTTCTGGTCAGGGCACATGCCCAGGTTGTGGGCCCGATCCCCAGTGGGGGCATGCAGGAGGCAGCCAGTCGATGTTCTCTCATCAATGTTTCTGTCTCTCTCTCCCTCTCCCTTCCTCTCTCTCTAAAATCAATAAAGAAAAAAAATAAATATAAAATAAAATAAAAACAAAATGAAAAAGGAAGGAAAACAGAATTTATCCCCATTCCTCATAGAAAAAAAAACAAAACAAAACCGACAGGATAACAGAATTAAAATCACTGTTTGGTAAGCCCCAGGGGGAAACCGACTCCAGCAGGATTCCCCGGGCCCCGAGGCCCACGTCCGAGGTTGTGGGGAAGCAGAGTGACCTCTCGCAGAGTCCCTTTTCCATCCGTGGACATCGACCTGCCTAAAGCCCCCAGTCTGCATGCCCGCGGGGGCCAGTCTGACGGGCACCAGCACCACCCACGGCACCTGCATCAGAACACGGTCTCCGTGGGGACCACTGGCCACCAAGACAAGAAGCCTGTCGCCATTTAAGGAGCCTGGAGACCTGGCCGCTGGTGCCAGGAGGGATCCCGGGTGACAGGGTGCCCACACAAAGCTCGTGACCACAGTGGGGGACGCATCACAGTCCACATTCAGCCAGATCAGACCCCCGAGTCAGAAGAGGGTGCTGAGAGAGTATCCTGTGTGTGTGCACATGTGTGTGTGTGTGCGTGTGTGTGTGTGTGTACGTGTGTGTGTGTGTGTGTGTGCGTGCGTGTGTGTGTGTGTGTGTGTGTGTGTGTGTGTGTGGAAAGGGAGACCGAGGGAGGGGAAGGCAGAGGGGAGGACCGAGCATGTCCACTGGCTCGCCGTGGAGCCCTGCTGGGTCTGGGTGGAGGGAACACTCGTGTCCAGAAGCTTCACCTTCTCCGTAAATTTGAGTTCTCAAGATAAAGACACAGGGGGCAAGCGGCCGTGGGCGCTCGGGTGCGCCGTCAGGAGGGTGCCAGGAGGCCCAACAGCCTGCCTCGGGCCAGCATGTGAAGCCCAGGTGAGACTTCACAGTGTGGGGCAGCCAGTGCCCCAGGTCCCGGTTCTCCGGCCCTGTCCTGACCACGCCAGGGCCCCCCATCCCCTGCCCCCACCCCCCAGGCCCATGCCCACGTGGTGAAGCTGTGGTTGTCATGCGCCCGGCCGGGCCGGCTCCTGGACTCCACGCTGCCGCTGTTGTTGTTGGAGCCCTTGAGGCCCAGGTAGGAGGACTGCACCGTCTCCAAGTCTTCACCCCGAAGCTGCAGCCACAGCTGGGCGGACCTGAGGGAGAAGAGATGTGGGGGCGCTGGGGTGCGGGGGGGTGCAGGCTGCGGCCCGAGCCGCTGCACACCCGCCTGGGAGTGTTTCAGGGCCCGTGGCCGCCCCTCGGCTCGGCGCTGGAGGGTGGAAGAGTCCCAGCTGGTCAGAAATTGCCAGATCACTCCTTGCAAAGGCAGGCGGTGGAGGGCTCGGGCGGTGGACCGTGCCCACGGCAGCACGGGGAGCTGCCGCCCCGAACTGAGCCCCTGAAGACCGTTAAACAGTCACTTCTATGTCATGAACATCTAGCACCGTTTTCAAAAGTACGGTCAAATCTCGGCTCTCGGAGGCCCCCACCTCAAACAATTCGGTTCTCGGACGAGCGGTTCACGGGGAAAAACGCGTCGGTGGTGGAACAAAACCTCGGTTCTCAACCCGACAGCCCGTTCCCGCCGACACCTGTGGGATCGCGGGCGTCTCTCAGGCGTGAGCAGGACTCAGTTTACTGCTAAACCGCCCACTGTGGACATCGCAGGAGATCGTGCTGTGGATTTTCGCGTGGCTGTTTTTCTTGCTTTGGTTGCTGCTTATTATTATTAAATACGTCCAATCAACCACCACGGGTCCTAAGCAGGTGAGTGATAGCAGCAAAGTGACTAGGAAAGTCGTGAGGATGATAGAGCTTAAAAAAGAAACCACTGCAGCCCTGGCCGGTTTGGCTCAGCGGTTAGAGCGTCAGCCCGCGGACCAGAGAGACCCGGGTTCGGTTCCCGCTAAGGGCACGTCCCTCGGTTGCTGTTCGTCCCCGGGCCCGGTTGGGGTCGTGTGGGTGGCGACCAGTCAATGTGTCTCTCTCACAAGAGACACATCGATGTTTCTCTCCCTCTCTCCCTCCTGCTCTATCTGAAGATAAATGCAAAAATGTCCTCGGGTGAGGATTAAAAAAAAAAAAATTTTTTTTTAAAAAGAAACCATCGCAAAGTATGCTGGAGGCGTTGGCGTGTCTGATCTGGCGGCCAAGGATGCCACGGTGAAATCAACAATCAGCACAACTTTATTTATTTATCTATTTTTTAAATCCTCACCCGAGGATATTTTTCCCTTTATCTTCAGATAGAGTGGGAGGGAGAGAGAGAGAGAAACATCGACGTGAGAGAGACACATCAACTGGCTGCCTCCCGCACGAACCCCACCAGGGCTGGGGACCAAATCATAACCGAGGCACATAACCCTGACCGTAATCGAACCCAAGACTCTTCGGTCCGCGGGCTGATGCTCTAACCGCTGAGCCACACTGGCCAGGGCGAGGATTAGCACGATTTTAAAACATAAAGAGGCCTTCAAGCGTGCTGAGGTTGCTAAGGGCGCGGAATTGCTCACGAAACAACCATCACAGGCAACCAAGAAACGTTAAGACAGAATCACGTGGGGGTCGGGGACAAGTCATTCGATTTACCTTCTTTCTAATGGAAAAAAAAAAACGATTCGGGTTTTGAACAAATCGCTCCTCGAACAGCCTTCCAGAACCAATTAAGTTCGAGAACCGAGGTTCCACTGAGCCCCCCCAAAAAAGGACAAATTACAGCGAGATGGGAGGGGGCGGAGAGCCCACCCCTGCCTGCGGGCTGTAGAGAACGGTGACCGCCAGCCCCACACCCACCGCGGCGGGCACACCCTGCAGTGCAGGGAGACAGATCTGTACCCGCAGCCCACATGCCCTCCAGGGCTGCCATGCTCCATGACCAGAACGCCAAGCGCCCGCTGCAGTGGGGAGACCCTGACCGACCTTGTCTGCAGCCGCCGTGAGGGCCGCTCTTGGTAAGGTGACCCCGCTCCTCATGCCCCTGGACGCTGTTCGGAGGCCCGGCATGGCCTTGGGCGCTGGCACCCCTTGGGCAGTGCCGGGCCAGCTCCTGCTCCAGGGAGCGGCCAGGGCTCAAGGCCGCAGGGACGCTGGGCGGCGTACCTGTCCACGCGCTGCCGCTCCGTCTTCCTTATACACTTCAGGAGGCAGCAGGTGAGGAAGGCCATGGACATGAGCAGGATGACGGCGGAGCTGACGATGGAGGCGATCACCGCCACCCTGAAGCCGAAGGTCTCATGGGGCGGGAGGGCTATGGGAGAGACAAGACAGCTCCTGGGCGTGGCTCACCAGGCCCCACAGTGGCCGCCCGGCCCGCCCTCAGGGAGCCCCATTCCCCAGGGGAGGCAGGGAGGCGCTGGCTGCCGGGGTGAAGGTCTGTGCAGACCACTGCAGCAGTGAGGCTATCGGGGAAGACTGCCTCTGGAGAGGGAGTGTTCGAGTAGGGTTTTGGAGGGTGTGTAAGAGTTCCTGGTGGCACCCTGGGAGAACTCTGACGGAGTTCGGTGCGGACCCTCTGGCTCTCACCCACGGCAGCCTGGGCCCCTGAGGCCAGATGACAGCAGAGAGCTCTCGGTCTGTTTTCACAACGCCCCAAACTGGCAAAACCCTTCAGGATTCAATTTACATTCTCTGGGCACTCCAATGAAGGCAAAAAGCAAAGGAAATGCCCATGTTTGAGGTCAAAGGGCCTTTGCCACATATCAGCCCTGTGACCTCGGCTACGGGCCAAGGACTATTCTATCAGGCTCTAAACTAAGGGTGTTCTGGGAAAACAAGGCCTGGGACCCTAACTCGAGCAACCACCTGCTCTTCCCTGCAGCACTCACGGCTCATATCCCCAGCCCCCCGCCCTAGCTGGACACTGGCCATTCAGACTGAAGACTACATCTCCCAGCCTCCTTTGCAGTTGCATGTGGTCACATGACCATGTTCTGACCAGTGGGCAATGAGGGGAAGGGGAAATGAGGGACAACTTCTAAGAGCCTTCTTTGTCCTTCTCCTGACCCCATAACAATGGTCTAGCACACAGTTGCCGCTATCCGCGATCATACAGTTGAGGTCAAACTCAACAGAGCCACAACATGGAAGGGGCCTGGGTGTCCACTGTGGGACACCATATACGCCTAGGATAGCCCAATCTGAGGGCTACGGGCAAGAGAAATCTCCCATAGGCCCTGTTATTTTGGTTAACTCCTGTTATCTTGGGTTTTCTATCTCCAGGAATCTAATCCTAATAGATACCCTCCTTCTCAGAGATTTACCAAGCACATGAGTATTTTAAAGGCTCTGAGAAGTCCTGCAGCTTATCAACATGGCCTTTTCCAAACTGTTTTGACTACTGAGCCCTTTTTATCACACAATACACATGGCCTCCCTTTGAAAAGTGCTGTGCTAGGTATTATCCTTCAACACCCTGTACAATTACAAATAGACAGCCGTCTCCTCCCCCAGACTGGGGCTCAGGATCAGATGCATCCTGGCCCTCGGTGTCCCTAGTTCCAGAATTCTTGGCATACTGAACATCCCAGTAAGGTTCGCCGTGTGCGTGCTTAGAGACTGAACACATGTAGAACAGGTAAGCGCTAGCTCAGATAGTGTGAGTGACGTCCTGGAAGTGACAGGCTAAGCCAGGGGCAGACCTGGGATTCGGAGCAGCTGCTAGGACTTGAACGCACAGTATGGACATGAAGCCACCAGGGGCCACCAGCATCGGGGGCAGGACCCTGCACAGAGGCCCAGCCAGGACGTGGCACCCACTGCACCTTCGCTGTGAACACCACGCGGTCCACACAACAGCATCGGGCTCCCTCCCACCCGGGGCAACAGCGGGTCTGGGGGCAGCTCAGGGGAGCAGGCCTCACACTTGCACACGGGGGTCCCTGAAGACCACTCAGCAATGCTGCCCTTCCAGGTACAGGTGAGGAGGCCGGACCCCATCATCTGGTGTCCCGAGGGGCAGTGGAGCATGACGATAGTCCCCACAGAAGTGCCATCACCACGAAGGACCTGGAGGGTACCCCTCTGGGGCGGCTGTACTCGGGTACACGTGCCTAGGGAGAGAGAGAGGTGAGACAACGTGAGGACCCCACCCCGGAGGGCAGGGGCTCAGCAGGAGGCTCGGCCTGGGACGGGCACCGCTGCCCCGATGGCTGTGTGATGCGCTGAGGTCACCCAGCCACCCAGATCAGGAGTGGCAGCCACAGAGCCAGTGGCCTAGGAACAAATGCAGAGCTGAACCCTCCATGAAGCAGACGCTCAGGGTCCTGAGACCACCGTGTTGGAAAAAGAAACATAATGGAATATGACTCCGCGATAAAAACAATAAAATCTTACCACTTGCTGCAACACGGATGGATCTACAGGGCATTATGCTAAGTGATATAAGTCAGACAGAGGACAAATACCTATGGTTTCACTTAAATGTGGAATCTAAAACACAAAACAAATTAATAAACAAAAAACAGAAACAGAGATATAGATACAGGGAACAAGCTGATGGTGGCCAAAGGGGAGGGAGGTGGGGGATGGGTGCAATTTTTTAAAAAAATATTTTTTCTCTATTGATTTTTAGAGAGAGAGAGAACATCGATGGGCCGCCTCCTGCATGCCCCCCACTGAGGATCGGGCCCACACCTGGGCATGTGCCCTGACCGGGAATCGAACCGGCGACCTCTTGGTGCATGGGTCCACGCTCAACCACTGAGCCACACCAGCCAGACTAAATGAGACATAGCGATGTTAAAAAAAAAAAAAAGAAGAATTCTGAGCAGGGGAGTTCTTAAAAAAAAAAAGAAAGAAATACAACACAAACCTATGAATCAAAAGGTAGATTTTATAGGGAAACATAAATAAAATAAAATGCATGTGCAGCAAAGCTTGGCACAGAAGAAAGAAAAGGAAAAAAAAACATGCATCAGAAGACAGTAAAAGCAACTATACAAGGGGTATCCAAGTATTAGGACAAGGTTCGCAAGATCTGGGCAGTTTCTTACTAAATGCTATTTATTCTTGCTACGTGTTAAAATGTAGCACAGTATTCTGCACACCAGCCGTAAACAGGATGAGCTTGACAGGAACCCAACCAGATAAGTGTAGCCAACTGCAACTGCTAAGAAGACACCAAAGTGTAACTCACCAAATAGTGTACTTAGCAATGGCTAACGAAGCCTTTCTTTATGGAGACAGAGCTTTGGAAGAGAGTCTGGTCCCCGTCACTTGCTCCCAGTAAAAACTACCTGGCAACAAGACAACTACTTTTTGTTCCTGAGTAGAGCAGCCCAGCAGAGCACCCCAAGCGTCGGACCTCCTGAGTTCAGGAACACAAGCTTAGCTCCAAAGGCAGAATCAAGCGGAAAAAGAGGGAGAGAGCCACAGATATGACTAGATGAAAATTAAAAAGCAAAAACTTTTGTTACTCCCTAATAACTGAAAAATAAACATAAACTCAGATTTTAAAATGTAGGAAGAGATATTTGGGGAATACAGGACAAAGGTTCAACACCCTCAGTTTATGAAGAGACCTTACACTTCAATAAGAGTTGAACGCCCAAATAAAAAAGGACTGATATGTTTTTTTTTGCAATTCACAAAAGAGATAAATGGCCAACACACATGAAAAAAGCTTGCCTTCACAATAACGGCAGAAACACTCATTTAAATGAATGCTAATCTTTTACTCAACTTGGCAAAAAGTTTAAAAAAAAAGTCCAAGTGCAAAGTTAGAAAGGGTCTGGGGGTGACTCCTCTGGAACGTGGCTGACGGGTGCAGATTCAAACCTCTGCATGGAGAATGGTAAATGTACCAGGAGCCTATGTTGTACGTGCATCTGAGGATTTAGCCCAAGGAAATGATATTAATTTGCTGCCAGGATTTCTACACCAGGATGTTCCTCTCACAACAGGGAGAAATGGGAGCCACCTGCACCTCCAGCTGTGGGGACGGGGGCAGGAAGTCAAGGTACATCCTGGTGATGTCAGCAAGGCGGTCCTAAAACTGTACAATGTCCTTGCAGAAGGACAGAGACTCTCCGGGTGCAGTGGCAGTAGCAGCAGGTTTTATAAAATAATAACGACGTCCGGCCGGTGTGGCTCGGTGGTTGAGTGTCGACCCATGCACCAAGAGGTCGCCGGTTCGATTCCCGGTCAGGGCACATGCCCAGGCTGTGGGCCCGATCCCCAGTGGGGGGCATGCAGGAGGCAGCCCCAATTGATGTTCTCTCTCATCCATGTTT